>CM055117.1:306480618-307066293 GCA_029206835.1 Rana muscosa | reverse complement strand
CCGGGAGAGTCAGTCGGAAATCAGTGGAACCAGAAGTGTGAAGAGGCCTTCCAGGCATTGAAGAAGAGCCTAACCACTGCCCCAGTCTTGGCCTACGCAGACCCAACCAAACCCTATGAACTACACGTAGATGCTAGTCATGACGGTCTGGGAGGAGTACTTTACCAATAACACGAAGGACAACTGCGGCCTGTTGCCTACGTGAGCAGGAGCCTGACCCCCTCTGAGAAAAACTACCCCACTCACAAGCTGGAGTTCCTGGCCCTTAAGTGGGCGGTAGTAGACAAGCTCAAAGACTACCTGTATGGGGCAGAGTTCACTGTGAAGACCGACAACAACCCCCTTACCTACCTTTTCACCACAGCAAAGCTGGACGCCACTGGACATAGGTGGCTGGCCGCACTGTCTGGATTCAATTTCAGCCTAAAGTACAGGCCAGGGGCTGGAAATCGAGATGCAGACGCTCTGTCCAGGAGATCTCATGCCCCCACCAGTGACACAGAGGACTGGACTCAAGTGGCACCTGACGGGGTGCGGGCCCTTTGTCAAGGGGCTGAATTACAAGCCAGAGGAGGCTCAAGGGCGGAAGAGATAGGAGTTACCATGGTAGGAGTCCCCAAACAATACTTTGGAGTAACCCAACTGGAGGAAGACCATCTGCCGAAACTGTCCAAGAAGGAACTGAGATGCGACCAATTAGAAGACCCCATGGGGAAATTGGTTCTGGAAGCCCTGGAGAATCAGGATCCAAATAGACTCCTGCGCCACTCCTCAAAGGAAGCTCGCCTGTTGAGGAAAGAGTGGGACAGGTTGCAGGTGCATCAGGGAGTGGTCTACCGAAGGGGCCCCTCTGATGACCTGGAATATAAATGGCAATTGTTTCTTCCGGAAAAAAATCGAGAGACTATTCTGATTGCCCTACATGACAATCACGGCCACCTAGGGGCGGAAAGGACCTTTCAACTCGTCAGAAGTCGGTTCTATTGGCCCTGCATGAGGGCAGAAGTAGAAGAGTACTGCCATTCATGTGCACGCTGCATCCAGAGGAAGAATTTACCCCATCAAGCTGCCCCAATGGGCCATCTACAAAGTCAAAGCCCAATGGATCTGGTATGCATTGATTTTCTCTGCCTCGAACCCGACCCGAGTGGACTAGGAAATGTTCTGGTGATAACCGATCATTTCACCCGGTATGCCCAAGCTTTCCCAACCAAAGACCAGAAGGGTTCCACAGTTGCCAAGGTACTTATGGAGAAGTATTTTGTCCATTATGGGCTGCCACAGCGACTCCATTCAGATCAAGGAAGGGACTTTGAGAGTCGGCTGATCCGGAAACTCCTGGATTCGTTAGGAATCAAGAAAACCCGAACCACACCTTACCACCCACAGGGAGATGCTCAGCCGGAGAAGTTTAACCGAACCCTGCTCAATATGTTGGGAACTCTGGATAGTGAGAAGAAACAACGTTGGAGCAAACACATAGCAGCTATAGTACATGCTTACAACTGCACCACCAGTGATGCTACAGGCTACTCCCCATATCGACTCATGTTTGGGAGAGAAGCAAGGTTACCTGTGGACCTGGCCTTTGGCACCTCTTTAGACCATTCCTCAGCCACATCTCACAAAGGATATGTGGACAGGCTCAGACACAGCCTGAAAGTAGCCTATGAACAAGCTCAAGCGGCCTCAGATCAAAGGGGAGCTTGAAACAAAAGAAACTTCGACTTGAAGGTCCGGGTGCAAGACCTGCAGCCCGGGGACCGAGTACTGCTACGCAATCTGGGGGTCCCTGGAAAACTCAAACTTGCAGACAGATGGAGATCTGAACCCTATGTCATCTGTAGGAAGCTGCCGGGCCTACCTGTCTACAAGTTGAAGCCAGAAGGAAAGGTAGGATCACTGAAGACGTGGCATCGAAACCACCTGCTCCCAGTTGCTGAAGCGGACAGGATACCTCCAGTGAGGGACTCCCCTGAACCAGTCTCTATTCTGGATACCCCCAGGCCAAACACTCAGTCCCAGACCTCTCGGGCTGGAGATGGAGAGGCCTCTGAACTTAGTGGAGATGAAGGAAGAGAACTTGACTGGCTGTGGCCTTCCCCAACTCCAGGAACTTCTGCTATAGATCTTCCAACCACTGAAGACACTATAGATAGACAACTGAATGCAGAAGCCACTGAGTTCATCCCATCTAGTCCTTGATCAGATTACTGGGAAGATGCCTGTGATACTTACTCTGAAAAGGACCCTAGAGACTCTATGTATCCCTCGGCTCCTGAAGCAGATGTTCCAGAGCCCGCCGTGTTGCCCGAAACTGCTACCGAAGAAGAGCCTGTGGCACCAGAGCCAGAAACCCCAAGAGAGCAAAGGGCTCGAAGAGTCATAAGGCCTCCCAAAAAGTTGACTTACCCACAAATGGGGAAGAGCTCAGAAGATTCTGTGGTCACTGCCAGGAGGAGTGCAGAGAATCCGGATCCCTCCACTGTTCATTTGGTGGAGGGCAACCCCCACTCACTCTCTGGCACAGTTAGGCAGGCCACTCATGATAGTGTGACCTGTGGGCAAGGGAATTCAACCCCTCGGTTTTGGTGGGAATTCCCTATGCCAACATCTTACGCAATGTTGTCTAGGGTTGTACGCAATGTATGCTAGAATTATCTTTGGGGACCAAAGAGTTTAAGTGGGGGGAGTGTGTAGCGGGGTCCCCTTTAAGACTCCCAGGACTACCTTACCCAGAACCCCTTTTGGCAATGTTTCCACCCCAGAGACTCATGGGAGGGGTTATATAAGGAGGAGGCGAGGCGGAGCTCAGTCTCTTTGGGACACGAGACTTCAGTGGATAGATCTTCCTGTGCGGATCCGCTGTGGTGCAAGGCCTGAAGCCTGGGGCCTTGCGCTGCTACCCAAAAGAGCCTTCCACCCCATCTCGAGCCTGAGTGACATCTGACTCGGTTTCTTCAACTGCTGCTGAGCCGAAGACCCGACCGCTGCGGACGCTGTGTGTGGAGACACAGCGGGTGGAAGCTCCTGGACTGGGATCGCGTCCGGAGGGGTGAGCGAGCACATGCTCAATCCACAAATACTGTATACCATTGTTAGGCCTACAGACTGCCGTGGCCCACCAGTTCCTATTACCGTTCTTTTTCCCCACTGGAGATCCATAGCAGAACTGAGTCAAACGGATCTCTAGTGGAGTGTACAGTGTTGGCACTTTTACCCCCCCTTGGATTACAAATGTGTTCCTGAAATGTGCACCACCGTTTAAAGACTTGCATGCGAAGAATTTTACCCCCCCTAGAGACTGAGTTATATGGTCAGGCCTGGCCATCTAGATAGTTTATTTAGTTGCTGTGCCATAGGGTGCATAGTGAGGTACTGTTACACGTGGCGCGTGTGCGCCATATCTTACTAGTTATAGTGTGACTATTGCTGCAGGGCTCTGCAGATAGATTTATGTGATCTGTTACAACTATTGATTTTATTGCCAGCAGAGAGTAAATTCGTTATTCTTCTATCACTGCATTGGTGTCTGAATTTAACCATAGAGCATAAGATATATATATTACCCTAGACTAACTGTGCCAGAAGGGGGTCGAGTAAATTGCCGGGGGTTGGCGGAGCTGTCTTCAGGCCCAAACTAAATCTGCGGCCCTCTTAACTGAAGGTATCGCTACATATTATTCCACTTCAGGGAAACTGCCTTGAACTATTAACTTGGCCCTCCGCTCAAGGGGGGAACTTACTCTGTTGAGGAATCTGAGAACTGTTTGTTTCTTTTTCTCTCCTCTTCAGTCCCACAGAAAAGAACGTTTTTTTTTTGCTTTTGCTCTTTGAAAAAAAAAAAAAAAACTGAACACTGGGTAGGTTTAGTCAGGGCCAAAGCAGGAAGCCGCGTGATCAAGAAGGAAGGTTCCTGTGTGTTAAAACATGCCTATGCGCATCAATGACAGTGTAGTGATGTGTGTTGCCACTAGGTGGTGGTGTTCTGCAGAAATGTATGCTGCAGAAGCCAGTCATTCCTTCTTGGAGGAATGGTTACTTTCTGTTTTCTAGGAGTCAAGCCTCGTACACACGACCGAGTTTCTCGTCGTAAAAAACACGTCGTTTTTTTTGACGAGATTTTTGTTAAGCTTGTCGATTTTCTCGTCAAGCTTTCTATGCGTACACACTGACATTTCCCAATTTCCTCGTTGTTCTCTGCGCTCACGTCCAGCACGTACGACGGCACTATAAAGGGGAAGATCTTTTTTCTTGGCGCCACCCCTTGGGCTGCTTTTGCTGATCTCGTGATACCGCCTGTGAAGTAAAAGTTTGGGAAGAGACGATTCGCGCTTTTCAGTCTTCGTACTTTTCAGATCGTTTTCTGCGGTTCAGTTTGTGCTTGTGGGTTCGTATCTTGACTTTCAGGGCGTCTAGGCAGGTCATATCTGTTTTACAGTGCGTTCTTGCCTGTTCGTTTCTGATTTTCAGTTCGTTATTCATAGGCCTTGCTGTTCTAAAGTGCGTTCTGTTCTGTACGTTCTGATAAGACGACCGTTTCTTATTAGCCATGTCGCCTGGACGTTCTCGTCGTCGAGTTCGTGCTGTGCGTGCGCTTGGTGTTGGTCTGCTTGTTTTGGACCAAGACCAGTCCATGAATGGTGTGAGGAGGAGTTCATGGACCAAGAAATGGTTGCTCCAGCGGGACCAATTCTGCCATATGCCTCTGCTGCGGGAGATCGTCGAGAATAATCCTGAGGACTACAGGAATTTTCTGCGGATGTCTGACCCCGTTTTTCAGGAACTGTTGGCTTTGGTGTCCCCCTATATTACCAGGCAGGACACCGTTATGCGGGAAGCCATCAGTGCTGAGCAGAGGCTCATCGCCACGTTACGTTACCTGGCGACAGGGAGAAGTCTTCAGGACTTGAAGTTCACCACAGGCATCTCCCCCCAGGCTCTGGGCCTCATAATCCCAGACACCTGTTCTGCTATTATACAAGTCCTGCAGGAGGACTATATTAGGGTAAGTTTTCTCCATTAACATCACATTTTATGTATTACATGTATGCTAATGTATTGTATTTCTTTCATCCTTCCCTAATTACCATGATTGTAATATGCTGACTAACTTTTCCAGCAGGGGCGCCTGTTGCTCCAAATGTTTGGGGGTCCCACCCCAATTTATGAACTAAACTTCCTCCTTTTTTGCTCAGGTGCCTATTAAACGCCCCCAGTTGTCCCCTCTAATGCAGCCATTTTGTTCCCTCCAATGCAGCCATTTTGTTCCCTCCAATGCAGCCATTTTGTTCCCTCCAATGCAGCCATTTTCCCCCCAGCCCTGCACTTACCTTCTTGTGGTCAGCGCCATCCTTCTTCTGTCCTTGATGTCTTCTCCTTCCCTTGATGTTGCATCAGCCAATCATGTTACCATTAAACAGACTTGGTGAACATGATTGGCAGAGCAGCCTGCCAGTATTTCCCCAAGGAATGCCCCCCCCCTGCGTCCCCTATTTTACTTTTCGGAAGCCAATTACATCCCTCAGGTTGTAATGTGCAAGACTATTTTACTACCTGTTTCTGCTATGCAATTTGAACCCCCTAAATGCCGCAATTATTCATATGTCGGTGGCTAAACAAGAGGCCATCCACCTGAATAGTGGGCGGCATAGACAATACATAGGTTAATGCAACGCATGAACCTATGTATTGTTCTGAGTGATGGGCACAGGAGAGAGGGGGCAGTGCTCCAGCGCCCACTCTGGACGCACCGCCACTGCAATGCTATCCTGTGGCCAAACACATTTCCCCCCCCCAAAATAATTTAGTAATGGCCCATCAGAGGGGGTGATGAATCTGATAAATGAGCCTTCCCTTATACTTATTTTAAACACCTTAATAAACGTAGAATTTGATTGATGTTGGCCTTGATTTTTTTAAAATAAAATTTCCTTGTAATGTCTGACTTTGGTATTCTAATATTATTTCATCTTGTTTCACTCCACAGCTTCCTTCCACGCCACAGGAATGGCAGACTGTGGCATCGGAGTTTGCCACGCGGTGGGACTTCCCCAACTGCGGTGGTGCCATAGACGGGAAGCACGTCCGCATCGTGCCGCCACAACCGTTCTGGGTCCTACTACTACAATTACAAGGGGTTTCATAGCATTGTGCTGATGGCGGTGGTGTCAGCACGGTATGAATTCCTCTATGTTGATGTAGGGAAGAATGGCCGGATGTCCGATGGGGGATCCTTCATCCAGACGGAGTTTGCCCTCCGTCTCCAGAGTGACGACCTTGCATTGCCACCGGATGCAGGGAATATTGAAGAACTCCCCTTTGTTTTCTTGGCTGACGAAGCCTTCGGACTCGGACGGCATCTTATGAGGCCATTTCCACAGAGGACCCTGACCCCAGAGAAGAGGGTGTTCAATTACCGGCTGGCCAGGGGCCGAAGAGTTGTCGAAAATGCCTTTGGCATAATGGCCAGCCGGTTCCGCCTTTTTATGACTTCAATACACTTGGCGGACTACAAAATAAACTATGTCGTATTATGCTGCTGTGTGCTACACAACTTTCTGAGCCAGAAATCAAATTCCTATATGGCCTCAGTTTTGCCAGAGGCTGGACTTTCCCCTGCAAATCCCCTGCCGGGCCTGGAATCTGCCCGTCCTGGCTTGCCCTCCCAAAATGCCCGTGAGGTTCGGGATAAATACATGGAGTATTTCACGGGTAGGTGGGCAATTCCTATGCCAGCCTATGTCTAAGGATCCCAATAAAAAGCTTGTTTAAACCTTTAATTATTTGTTCTTTCCTGTCTCCTAGTTTGTCTTTGTGCATTTGTAGTGCCAAGTGTATTTTACTTTAGTAAATAACAACCATTTCACTATGTAACCTTACAAAATAACCAAATAAGCTTAGAGGGTATTATAAAAAGAAGCTACACGTTGTTTGTGGTCAAATATTTTACTCTGTGCACATTCTCACCATTTTTATTTTTTTCAGGTTTTTTGGGTTGGCCTGGCCCCAACCCAGCAATTTTTTGCTTATGAAAATACAAAAATAACAGTTGCATTCCAAAAATTACAACATTGGATACCTCTGAGCAATCTGAGACATTCACTTACACAAACTATGTCTCTATGTGCCCGTCCTAATATGGGGTCCTGCCACCCCTTGCCCAGCCAAAAATTGAATATGCACACATTTGGGATTTTTGACATCTATGAAGTTTACAATCCTGATCCCTATTGTCAACATGTGCTATCTGCCATCAGGGGTGATCAATGGACGTGTTTTGGGGGTGCAACCCCTTCCTCAGTTCACCGACTTTAGATACGAGGAAGGGGTTGCACCCACAAAAGACGTACATGGATATCCCCTGATGGCAGATAGCACATGTTGACACACTGTGTGCAGATTCAATTTTTGGCTGGTTTGATTGTCAAAAAAATACGAATAGTTGCAAAAACAAACATGTAAAAACAAATGTGTTTGGATGGCTTATTGAATTCTCCCCAAAACATCGAGAATGTCTTTAAATGTTTGTTCCATCACATGGATTCTTTGTTTAATAAGCTCCAGTTCCGTGCTACATTCCATCACTTGCTGGATGAGGCGGAGGGCACTGTCAGCAGAGAACCGTGTACTATCCTTCACAACATTTATATCCCCTAAAAACAAAAAACAAAAGGTATTATAACTCTGCAGGCCTACATCTCTTACCTGAAGCTGTGGTGACAGATACTGACCTGTTGTGGTGACCAGATCCACAACGTCATCCACCTCTCCTTCCTGCACTTCTCCTTCCTCCACCTCAACTTCCTGCACATGTTTCGGTTGTGGGTCTTTGGGAGTTTGGGGTTGCTTGGAAGTTGTGGGGTGCATGTGCTCCCTGGAGTGTCCTCCTCCCAGTCTTCTCTCCCCTATGAGAAGCAAACAAAAGGTCAATTTATCACACTGTAAATCTCAATGTTAAAATAAAAACAGGCTAAATTGATTGGAAGTGTGGTACAAGTGTGTGTGTTTGGGCGGAATTTAAAGAAGAATGCATTATTTATGACCAAGAATATGCTTAGTATTCACCTTTGGATGTAATTTATTTGACATGGAGGCACCACAAAAATTCTATGATGCACCTGTGTGGGACACCCAAAAAAGGCGGGTCTGGTGGCCCACATTATAGTGCTCCAAAGTACAGATGTGGAAGCAGCTGCTGAGTGTCCTCTCCTTTACACTGATAAAAGTTTGCATTTCATTCTCTTTACAAACACATCATCTAGACGAAAAAATACGCCACAATTTTGGAGCAAAAATGGCAGATGTATAATTACTTTTGTGGCTCTAAAATAAGCCAAAACCGCGGATAGTGGCCGAACGAAGTGTCGGTAACGTAACGAACGATTACTGTGCCCAACCAAGTTCAAAATATTACATTTTGAAAGCGAGTCCAATATGAGAAACCAAAATAAAGAGCAACATGTCAGTTTAGAAAAAGATTAATATCAGAAAAGTCTACATTTTACTTACTTTTAGCGAGCATTCTCTTTATGCTCCTCAACTGCTCTGGCTCCCTCAGTTTGAGGTCTGACCACCTCTTTCTGAGCTGCTCATTTGAGCGTTTCACCCCGAAATTCGCCTTCAGACTCTTCACGACTTTAGTGAGGATTTTGGCCTTCCTTCTATTTGGTTTGCTATACGGCCCATGCTTGGCATCATAATCGGCCTTGAGCAAGATGTCCACCATCTCCGCCATCTTCGCAAAAGACATATTCGATGCCTTGAATCTCCTCCTTGATCGTGACGTTTCCTCGGTCTCCGGGCTTGTCTCCTCCTCGTTAGTTGCGGAATTATCAGACACCTGCTGTAACTCCGCCATATCTGTCTGCGCGCCGAAAGAGAAGGGGCGGGGAAAAGATGTTAGTTAGAACGTCAGGGGCGGGCGACGTGTGCGGAGCAACGTGTTCGTATTTTGACGCATGTGTGGTGTGTATATAGCAAACACACATGTGACTATAGTACGTTCGGTGTGCAGAGAGAGGAGTTCAAGTGACGGACGTGCGAACGAAGGTATGTGATTTTGTGACTTGTACAAATTGTTGGCCTATACTGTCTTGAGAATGTTGGAGGATATATATGGTGACTAGCATGTTAAGGAGGTTAGACTGTTTGCCTCACATTAGTTATATATAATTTATTTAACTTGCAGATACAATATGAATGTCTTTATAAGCGACAAGGATTTCCTGGCGGAATTTATTGACCGGGTAAGGGAGCTGCCGGCTCTGTGGGAGACGAAAAACCCCATCCACAAAAAAAGAGGGGTGAGAAAAGCAGCGCTGGAGAAGCTGCTCCCATTTGTGCATACCAAGGTGCCCACAGCCACAGCAAAACAAGTGGACACTAAAATTGGGAGCTTGAGAGGTACCTACAGGACTGAACGCTCTAAGGTGCTGGCTTCTCAGAGGTCAGGAGCAGCAGCAGATGATGTGTATGTCCCGATTTTGTGGTACTACAACAGGATGTCCTTCCTGGATGACCACATTGAGACAAGGCCATCACTCTCCACTCTTCCCCCCAGACTTCCCTGCAGCCAACCTGAGCCTTCTCTGGAGCAAGAGGAGGCAGCCATCCTGGATGATCCTGATTTGGCCATCTGGAGCCAGGTATAGTATTTTTCGAAAATGTATTGGGATAAACTTAATGTTTGACAAATATGTCAAGATGACAAACATAAACTATTTTGGATTGCACAAGTGAAATCAAGATCTGTAGACATTATTCTGCACTTAATTGGGTGCTAAATAGTCAATCTGATGTAGTGGTAAATTTAAAGCAAGGATTTATGGATTTACATTCTAATTGCTTCAATCAGGATTACAAAGTTTGATGCAAAGATTAAACGAACATATTAAACTATGTCCCTTTTTCATACACAGGATGAAATCAGCCAGGAGGAGGGTCTGGAAACTGTCAGGCAGGAGGAGGAAGGGCTCAGTGGCAGCCAGGAGGTGGCAGGGCCCAGTGGCAGCCAGGAGGTGGCAGGGCCCAGTGGCAGACAGGAGGTGGCAGGGCCCAGTGGCAGACAGGAGGTGGCAGGGCAAAGGAGAAGCACCAGATCCCAGGTGCCTCCCATCCGGCTTCACAAAAGAGGCAGGAGGGACAGGAGCACGAGTGAGGCAGCAATGGCCCTTATTCGTGAGGCCCATGCCACCCTCCAGGAGCCCACATCCCCTGAAGAGGCCATTGCCGGCCTAGTGGAGGCTAAGTTCAAGGTGATGAGCATGGAGCAACGCCTCCTATGCGAGCCCCTGCTCATCACCTTGCTCAACAAGGGGGTGATGGAGAAAATTACCCCCAATACCGCCATATGTGAGGTGGCACAACTGACCCAACCTCAACCTCCACCTCCCCCTTCTTCTTCTGCCCCACCCCCTTCTGCTACACCTCCACCTTCTTCTTCTGCCCCACCCCCTTCTGCTACACCTCCACCTTCTTCTTCTGCCCCACCCCCTTCTGCTACACCTCCCCCTTCTTCTTCTGCCCCACCCCCTTCTGCTACACCTCCCCCTTCTTCTTCTGCCCCACCCCCTTCTGCTACACCTCCCCCTTCTTCTTCTGCCCCACCCCCTTCTGCTACACCTCCCCCTTCTTCTTCTGCCCCACCCCCTTCTGCTACACCTCCCCCTTCTTCTTCTGCCCCACCCCCTTCTGCTACACCTCCACCTTCTTCTTCTGCCCCACCCCCTTCTGCTACATCTCCTCCTCCTCCTCCTGACAGGAGTACTCCTCCAGTGGGCCAGCCTCCAGCCAAACGAAGAAGGAAGGCTGCAGGGAAGGCTTCAGGGAAGATTGCAGGGAAGGTTGCCAGGAAGAAGAGGAAGTGATGGCCTTGCTTCATTGTGGTCGGACAGAAGGCAGCCTGTTGTAGTACCACAGACTTGGGACATATATCTCACCTGCTGCTGTTCCTGACCTCTGGGAGGCCAGCATCAGATTGTGTTCAGAAATGTTGGCCTTCTCAAGCTCCCAATTTTAGTATCCACACAGGGTTGCTGTGTGCTCTGGGGTCCCTGGGATGCACAAATGGCAGCAGGTTCTCCAGCGCTGCCTTCTCTTTATTTTATTTTTAAACACGAATAAATGTGATTTTTGTTTACGTTCATACTTGACTATGTGTATTTGTAAAAATTAAAAATCTAGCTTTGGAGTAAGCAGATACATTTGACTGACAAAAAAAAGGGACAGATAACAACCCCCCAAAAGAATAACTAAATCTGATTATCAAAAAAACATGGTGGGAAATTTAACTAATATAGAGTCCAAAATTAAATGGGAGATCACTACCAAAACATTGCGAAATTATAATTAACATAATTTTTTAAAATATTACCATTTAAATTATTCCTAAAAACTTGCACGATATAATACACATAAATCTTCTTAAGAGCAGCATGAAAAAGGTTTAAAAAAAAGTCATAACTCTGTGTGAATATCAGCAGCAAAAGAAGGTCACTCATTTTGATTAATGTAACATTCTAACGAAGATTTCAATGCAGAACATTTAAACGATGCAATATTTTTGAGCGTGACGAATGTGCTCTCTCCATTACGAAGGCTTGTTTTACCAGAAGATGCGCTCCCGTCTCATAGTTGCTTGTGAGCATGCGCGCTTTTGGAAGAGTCGTAAAAGCATACACACGAACCATTTTCTCGTCACAAAACAGCCCGACGAGAAACACGACGAGGAAATCTGGAATCCTGACGAGAAAATAGAGAGCAGGTTCTCTATTTTCTCGTCGAGATTCTCGGCAATTTTCTCGTCGTAAAACCATACACACGAACGTTTTTCTCAACAAAAAAGCTCTCGCGGCACATTTCTTGCCGGTTTTG
Source organism: Rana muscosa (assembly GCA_029206835.1). Taxonomy (NCBI): domain Eukaryota; kingdom Metazoa; phylum Chordata; class Amphibia; order Anura; family Ranidae; genus Rana; species Rana muscosa. The sequence continues at coordinate 307,054,419 of CM055117.1, read as the reverse complement.
GACGAGAAACTCGGTCGTGTGTACGAGGCCTCAGAATGTGTTTATTGTGTGTTTTTTTTTTCTCCCTCTGCAGGCGATCGGCCATCAACTCTACCAGAGAATGTGTGGGGAAGATATGATAGGATTGCGGGAGGGATTGTCTATTGAAAAAAAAAAATGTGTAATGTGTATTGCTACATGCTTCTTTCTTTTCCTTCTCCTCTTTACTCTATTTCCAAAATTTGATTCAGGCACCGAACCAATTTATTGTACATAGTTTGGAAAAGACCAGAACCCACTCAGGATTGAGGGGGGGGTCTTCTGATCTCTTCCAGCCACTGGGGACAGTGGCACTTTAAGAGGGGGTATATGTAGCGGACCCTTAAATTTAGGGGGTCGCTATGCCCAAATTTAAGGGACGGCCTTGGCAATAGTTTGGCTCAGGCCTTCTAATTTTATACTGGACTCTGCTCTGCTGTGGTGTTGTCTGGTGTATGGTTCCCCTCTGGCCTGTGGGTGTCACTGTTGCCCAGGCCTAGGGTTGAACCTCAGGTGACACCGTGGCGTGATTGGATGTCCTCTTTCGGCTGCCGTGCGGTGGGTGGGGCTTCGCCTGCTGTGCATGCCGGAGAGGGTATATAAGGGGCAGACGCCATGTTTAGAGAGGAGTGCCGGGGGGTGAGTCCCAGGGGGGAGTGTGCCCCCTGGGGGAGTGTGGATTGGCCGAGGAGTCTCGGGCACCTTTGGCCCAAGGCTGAAGCATTCCAAGTAGGCCCAGTACCTTTAACTGGGTCTACAATCAGCACATTGGAGTCCCAGGCTGCAGGACCCAAATCTGTGAACACCGCCTGACCTCTGATAAGGAGGACACGGGCTTGTGGCATGGTGTGTCCTACCCCCCCATAGGTGAAGGTAAGCGGGGCCAGAAGGATTGGTGTGCTACAATAGTGTAAACCTATTAGAGTAGAACACATAATCAACGTATTCAAATAAGACGGCAGGAGAAATAAGGCGCACTGTAGTTCGGTAAAGCAATAGTGGTTTCTGGCAGTTTGCTCTTTATCAGTGCACTTTGCATGGCATTTTTTTTTGTACCAAAATAAATGTTAACTTTTAAAGGTGACCAAAGTAAGCATATGCATTACATAATAAAGTATAACCTTGCCCATTAGCTCTCAGCTTGGTTAAAATATGTCAACTGGGAAAAATTCTATAAAGGTTGCGCTTAGCCTCAAATTATAAAAATATCAGAAACTGCTGCAATCCAAAAATTTATTGAATGGTGAGGAAATGTTTAACTGTGTATGTTGATAGGATGCACTGTTTTTTGACCCAAAACTAATGTGACAATTAATCTAAAAGTATAAAACTTGACTTAAAAAAATATACAATAAAAATAGAAAATTTCACACTATATATGTAGCGGGTGGTTACATTTAGGGGAAGCATCTGAGTGGTAACTAGGCTCAGATGCACTAATTGTTAGGTTTCATGGACCATTTCTGTCCCCGGGAGATGGTACTGGTGTGTAGTTCCCTGGGGCCTATAGGTGGCGCTGTTGCCATGGGCCCGGGTTGAACCGCAGTACAAGGTTGTTGTTTTTTTGTCCCCTCTTGGCAGCAGTACGGCGGGGCAGGGAAACTGCTGTGCCTGTCGGGAGAGGATATAAAAGGGGGCGGCCATCTTCCAGAGGGGTTGGTTCTGCGCTCAGGCACCTTAGGCCTGGGTGCGTGTGTGTCGCCTCCGGGTGCCCTAGGCCCGGAGGCCAGGTCGGGTTGTCTCCGGGTGCCCTAGGCCCGGAGACAGAGCTGCTGTTTCATCCCAGACACCTTCAGTTTGGGGTGAGGTACTTTGGAGAACGGCCTGGAGCCCAGCGGCCTTCGGCTGGGATCCGCCAGGGACCGAGGCTCCCAGGGATCTGCCTTGTGAGGGGACCCGTATCCAGGACGAGGAGGCCAGGGAGGTGACCCTTTCTGAAGACCCAGCGCAGAGTCGTGGTGACAGAGGGGGCCTCTGGTAACTCTCCGGAGGGATGTTCTTGTCCTAAAAAGGGGCCAAGTTACTAAAGGAAGGAAGTGCGTGTTCTTTATGTCACAGTGGCAGTGACACTACGCACACAAGGTCAGTGGCAGTGGCTTTCATCTTTTTCACCCGGTCAGTGGCAGTGACCAACTTCATGGTCTGTGGCAGAGACCGTGCGCCAAGCCTGTTCATGCTAATCAGAACAGGAGAAAACCCAATTCAAGTTTGTGCCTGGACCTCCTCCCACCTTATCTGACCTGTGCCTTGTCCCAACCTGTCTGCTCTCAAAGAGACTGTTTATTGTGCTGAGAAAAATAAATAAGTGTTCTGCCCTCACAATGTGTTCAAAGTACAAAGCTTGGCAGACAGCTAACAGCTTCCCAACAAAGACTCAGGAGGAAGGGCTTATAGTTGAAATCTTTACTGAGAATAAGTTTTTTGTAAAACTGCAAAACACAAATTATAAAAATATGCATTAGCATTTAACATTACATCACAAATGCAAATAGTAACAGGCATGCTACAATACTGTTAAGGTGCTAGCTAGCAAAAATGTGGCCTAGCTGAGTGAACTTCCTGACAGACACATTCCACCAAACACACACATAAAATGTAGTTGCATTAGTAGAACATATACTGACTAACTGAAAACTAATGACTGCTTACTTACAGACTTATGCTTCCAAGGCCTGTATTAAGAAATAGTGGAGGTCTTTAGCATGCTTCCTTCTCTGTAGAAAGATTGTTCAATATGACTGCTGAGCAGGAAGTGGGAGAAATATACTACAGTTCCTGCTAGTAATGGATGCCAATTTAAAGCAACAGTACGATCAGTAAATATATACCTTATAATCAGAACACTCCCCACCTGGCATAATGAACATTATACCACTATGTTTCCTTTTTAAGAAGTAAAACAACTTCAGAGATAGGCCTAAAGTACACCTTAGGGGTGCCCTGTCTCATGACTTTAACTTTGACCTTTCTAACCTTACTATCATTACTAGGTACAGTCTCGACAATGAGTCCAACTGGCCATTTGTTTCTGTGGACCTGAGCGTCTTTTAGTAGGACGACATCTCCGACTTGTAGGTTAGGCTTTTCAATTTGCCATTTTCTGCGTGACTGGAGCGTCACCAGGTACTATTGTTTCCATCTATTCCAGAAGATGTCTGCAAGACTCTGAACTTGCTTCCATTGCTTGGTGTAAAGATCTTTGAGACCAAAATCTCCTATGGGAGCTGTCACTGTTTCCATCTTCTAGGTCAAAAGCATTGCAGGTGTCAAAACTGTCGGCATTATAAAAGGATGTTTCTCTTCGACCGTCATATCAACTGCTGACGAGCGACCTCCAACTCTTATCACTCCATCTTCATCAAGTATTGGGTTCAGTTTTTTGAGTGGACTGTGTTTGGAGATCTCTTCTCTTTTAAGAAGGCACTTGATGTCTTCTTTGAAAACTTCTTGCTGAACACATCTAATGATGATAATTTCGGCTTGCATAAGATGATTGCTATTGCACTTGTCAGTGTTTGTAGCTCTACAGAAGGATTTGGCTAGGTGAATAAGCTTTCTTATAGCTCGAATGAGTGACTTCCAGCTGGAGAATCTTTCAAACCGGTGTGCGCCAAGGTTGCCTCTAGTAGTTATGGTACTATACGCCGTTACTTGTGCACGTACTTCTTTGTCATTATCTGGTTCTACAAGTTCAAATGTCTCAAACTGAGTGGTCTCTTCGGTTTCTGATCTAGTCAAAAAGGATGGTCCTGAGAACCAGTTAGTGTGCTTCAGGACAGCTGCTAGAACCGGTCTAGTCCCATGATCGGCTGGATTTTTATCCGTACTGATGTAGTGCCACTGTTCTGGCCTTGTGGACTTTCTGATGCGTATCACTCTGTTTGACACGTACATGTAGAATCTTCTCGAAGCATTGTGAATATATCCTAACACAATCTTGCTGTCTGTGTAAAACTTCACTGCATGAATTTCAATGTCCAGTTCAGCAATGATCATGTCTGCCATCCCCACTGCTAAGACAGCAGCACAAAGCTCCAAACGTGGAACCGTGTGAGCAGGACGTGGAGCTAGTTTGGACTTTCCCATGATAAACCCAACATAACTTTGTCCTTCAAAGTCCATTACTCTAAGGTAGGCTACAGCTGCTATAGCCATAGTAGATGCATCTGAGAATACACACAATTCTCTTTGCTTCGTGGCAGACAGAGAAACAGGGACATATGACCTTTGGATGATAAGTTGTTCAAGCTCTATTAATGAGTCCTTCCACAACTTCCACTGCATTTCTTTCTCCTTAGGTAGAGGTGTATCCCATTCACTTTGTTCATGTTCAGTAGCAATTTCTCTCATAAGAGCCTTGCCTTGCATGGTTATGGGGGCTACAAATCCTAGGAGGTCATAAAGGCTGTTGACCGTGGACAAGACACCTCTTCTCGTGAACGACTTCTCTTCTCTGGATACTCTAAATGTAAAGCTGTCGGTTTTCAGATCCCAACTGAGCCCTAAACTTCTTTGAAGGGGCAGTGAATCTGTTCCTAGATCCAGGTCCTTGAGGTCTTTTGCACGGTCCTCTGAGGGAAATGCTTCCATGATTTTACTGCTGTTGGACGCTATCTTGTGCAACCTTATGTTAGATTCTGCTAACATCTCCCTTGTTCTCTTCAGGATGTCGATAGCCTCTTGTTGTACATCTGCTGTTACTGCAACGCATTCTTTTCGGAACCTGATGAGGACTCCAAGGAGTGTATTATTCAGGTCAGGTCCACTGAGGAGGACATCGTTTAGGGAAAGGCCTTCATACTTTGCACTGGAGTCAAATACTACTCGTATCTGTCCTGGTTTCTGAGGATGATACACTCCAAATATTGGTAAGTACCAACATTCTTGTTTTTCTTCCAATGGTGGTGCTTTTTCAGCTTGACCACTGTCGAAGATCTTCTGCATGAAATCATGGAAGTGTTCCTTCATATCTGTCTTTCTGTGTAGAGTGCATCGCAATGAGGTGAGACGCTTCACTGCTTGTCTTTTGTTGTTAGGAAGGTGATGTCGGGGTGAACGGAAAGGTAGTGGAGCTACCCAGCTGTTTGACTCATCTAGAAAGACTTCTCTGTCCATCATCTCAAGGAAGAGGCTATCTTCAACAGATGGTGCTGGTTTGTCATCATCTCGCGTTCTTTCAAACACCTTGCATCCTAGCTCATCTGTATCTTCAGATGAGGTGATAGCCTCCATGTAACTCCGAACTTTCTGCTGTTGTATTGGGTTGACTAGTCTTTCTTTAATCTGTATCCTGTTGGTACAGGGGCTAAGACATGATGTGCGGCCATTTTGCAACATGTTTGTTTTGTAGACATTCACTTTTGATGGCTTGTGAGCTCCATCCAGACATACATCACCAATTATGACCCATCCAAGGTCAAGACGTTGTGCAAATGGTGCATTGTGTGGCCCATTGTATTGCTCTCTGACCTTGTGCACTCTCAATATGTCTCTTCCAAGTAGAAGGATAATTGCAGCACCTGGGTCCAGTACTGGAATCTTGTCTGATATTTGCATCAGATGAGGGTAGTGACGAGCAATTTCAGGTGTGGGTATCTCTGATCTATCATCTGGTATCATATCACATTCTATGAGGGTGGGCAGAGTCAGCTGCGTTTTCCCATCTAATGATTCAATGATGTAGTTGTTTGCTCTCCTCCCTGATGTCTCCACAACTCCTGAGCATGTCTTCAAAGTATACGGAGTTGGACTTCCTCTGTCACCGAAGAGGTCAAAGAACTCTGTTCTTGCCAAAGATCTGTTACTTTGTTCATCTAGGACCGCATACATTCTGATTGCCCTCTCTCTGAGGCCTGCAGGATACACCTTGACTAAACATATCTTGGAGCATGATCTCGAGTTAAATGTGTTTGTGCAGATTTCAGTGCACTTTGAGGTTATTGCTGGTAATGTACTCTCTTTTTGCTCCCCACCATGATCTTCTTGGGTTACCGGATTTTCTGTTTTCCATGGTGCTGGTCCTGGGTGTAAAGCAGACAGATGGTTGTCATTATTGCATTCTTTGCATCGAATTGTTTTCACACAGTCTTTAGCAAGATGTTGAGTTGAACCACAGCATCTGAAACAAATGCGCTTGTCCTTAAGATAAGATTTGCGCTCCTCTATGGTCTTGCTTCTGAAACCGCGACATTTTCTCAGTGAATGAGGCTTGTTATGTAGGGGACACTGCTTATCTGGGTTCTCAATTTGCACTCCTGAGCTTTTATCCTGGTTGGCCTCAAACTCAGTCGGTACTTCTGTCTTCCGTACAGATACTGTTGCTCTGCGTTCTTTATTGTACACTGAAAGTTGTTTCTCTGTCTTTACAGAACTGGAGCCTCCCCTGTTCAAAAAGGCAAAGCTTGGGTCATTGCATATTTTAGCTTGCTTCACAATGAATTTGGCGAGGAAGGAGAAAGGTGGAAATGCCACCTGATGATCTTCCTTGTATTTTGATGCTTGCGTGATCCATCTTTCTTGTAAGCTGTAAGGAAGCTTCTCGATTACCGGTTTGACTCCGCGTGCTGTATCCAAATATGAAAGGCCTGGCAGGTATCCACCAGCCTTTGCCGCTTCCAGCTCTAAAAGTATGTCACCAAGCTCTCTCAGCTTCTGATTGTCTCTGTTTGTTAATTTTGGATAATTTTCAATTTTCTTTAGAAGTGCATCTTCAATTACTTCAGGTGACCCATAGCAGTCTTCCAATCTCTGCCATAACATTGTAAGACCTGCTGTCGCATCATGAACATGTACTGACCTGATTCTTTTGGCTTGCTCGGTGGACTCTGGTCCGAGCCATTTGGAGAGTAGGTCAAGCTTTTCCCTGTCTTTCAGATTTAAGTCTTGGGTGCTGCTTAGAAAAGATGACTTCCAGGCCCAATAATTTTCTGGACGGTCATCAAACTTCAGGAGACCAGAGCTCACCATTTCACGGCGTATCAAGTATTTTGTCACCTCTGTGGCTCCTGCTGCCTCAGGTGGGCATTTTCTGGAAACAAACACAGGGCATGTCTGTGGCTGGTAAGACGGTTGGGATGCTTGGTTAAATCCACTATAGTCGTGTGGTTGTTCTCGTTTACTGCAAGTCTTCCTGCTATAGGCCGGATTTATATTTTCCCAAGGAGGGATTATGTCACCATTTGTTTGATTTCCTGAAGGACCAACAGATTGGTCTCTGAGTATGTAACCACTTGGCTTGTTATAGTAAAGTTCTGGTTCAGTCTTGTGGCATCGAGTGATATCAAAGTTGTCTGCTGCTAGCGGGACATTTGACGATTCCAATGCATCATTAGACTGTTGATCCGAGCGCATGGTCGCGTGCAAATGCACATACTCACTGGTGGGTTGGATTGCACTGAGTGGTGTCATTTGGGCAGGGCCGATCCTAGGGTCACAGGCGCCTGGGTGCAAAAATATTTCTGCGCCCTCGCATGGGTGTGTTCATTATACTAACTCCTCCCCTTTACAAATGTTTCTATGCCAACGAATTAAACACAGAGATGCTCCCCTAAGAAGTCTTTGATACCCTGGGACCCTCATATGATCTCTTAACAATAAACAAAATACAGGAAGAGAGTGCTCTAATGGGAACTGGAGGGGGGGGTCTCTCTAACGGACACAGAGAGGGCTGTTAGAAAGAGCCCCCAGACATACTGCAGACATAGTACAGGAGATGGTGAGAGACTGCAGACATGATACAAGACATGGCCAGAGACTGCAGATATGATACAAGAGATCAATACCTCAATTGCAGCCTAGCAGTGCCCAGCAAATTAAGTCTGCCAGTGCCCCTGGATCACGCAGAGCGGCGCCAATCTTCTCAGGCTCCTTCTGTTCTGTCAGAGCAACCTGCTGTGCCGGGACCTGTAGTGCCCTAGAGGGGACTGAAGAATGCATTCCCACTATGCTGGGACCTGTAGTGCACTAGAGGGGACTGAAGAATGCATTCCCACTATGCTGGGACCTGTAGTGCACTAGAGGGGACTGAAGAATGCATTCCCACTATGCTGGGACCTGTAGTGCACTAGAATAGAGGGGACTGAAGAATGCATTCCCATTATGCTGGGACTTGTAGTGCCCTAGAGGGGACTGAAGAATGCATTTCACTATGCTGGGACCTGTAGTGCCCTTTGTGGGGAACTGAAGATTCCTCAGTCCCCCCACAGAGGGCACTACAAGTCCCAGCATAGTGGGCTGCCACCAGTCCTCCACACAGCATGAGGAGATTGCAGCCTTCCACCCCTCCCATACACTCACTCCCTGGGGAGAGCCCAGTAGTCATGTAGAACTCACTTACTCCAGGGCTGGTCTCTGCAGGCTCTGACAGTGACAATCATACACTCACTCACACACAGGTGTATCTGTCTCCTCCATTGCTTAAAATTTCCCGCCACACCCCTTTCTCGTGCACAGTACTAAGCCAGGGATTGGAGTGTGGGCGGGGCAGACACAGAGGAGAGGGGCGGGAGGAGGATGAGCAAATCAATATCTCTCTCCTCTCCTGTCCCGTCTCTGCAGAAAGTGGGAGTGTGCTGGCATAGTTTTGGGGGAAAATCAACACACACAGGTGCAGCCAGCCTGTCCATCCCGCCCCGCCCTGCCATGCCATGCCCGGAGACAGCTTCTTCTCACTGAAGTTTAGCAACACTGCCCAGGCACAATCTACATCCTGGTCGTTGTTGCCTGGGAGGCGGGCACACAGCACACCTCCCTAGATTCGGCCATGAACTGTCCATGCTGTTCCAAAGCTGGGACAGTTCGGAAGTAGTTTTATTTACGCACATAAGGGGGAGGCGGGAGGGGAGCACTCTGGCACTTCAGCGCCCCCTCTCTGCAGGCGCCTGGGTGCGGTGCACGCGGCGCACCCGCCTAGGACCGGCCCTGCATTTGGGTATCTATCACAGAGTGCTCTCTGTACTGTTCTTCGGCAGCTCTCATGAGCACCTCGGCTTCAGCTAAGGCTGCTGAAGCAGTTTTTTCTTGCTTGATAATATGTAAAGATGCTTTCACCTCTGCTTTTCTTCTAAGTGCTTCAGCTTTACTTTTAGCTTTAATCATATGATGTTCTTCATCTATGCAGCCCCGTTCTCTTATCATTTCAGCTTCACGTATTGCATAGGAAGCCAGTGCACGCGCAGCTTCTGCTTTTGCATGGGCCTTGGCAGCTGCAGCACTGGTGGACGACAGGTTAGAGCAGCTTGAATGTCTAGAGCTAGTGCGCTTGGACCTGGCAGATTCAGCACTAGCTGATGTCTGATCCGACTGACTAAAGACTCTGGAGCTTGTGCAGCGTGACCTATTGGTTGTCATATTTTGTATGCTTTCCTCTGCTTGTGTATGCTGAGGGATGACTGGTGTATTATCCTTGTCTGTGTGCTGCATGATGAAACAGATTACTTCTTTGTAGTGTCTGTGGCTGTAGAGGTTAGCTGATGATGAGCAGAATGCATCCACTCTTCTTTAAACTAGGCCCGCTGTGTTAAAAGTCTTTTTACTGTTCTGCCCTCACAATGTGTTCAAAGTACAAAGCTTGGCAGACAGCTAACAGCTTCCCAACAAAGACTCAGGAGGAAGGGCTTATAGTTGAAATCTTTACTGAGAATAAGTTTTTTGTAAAACTGCAAAACACAAATTATAAAAATATGCATTAGCATTTAACATTACATCACAAATGCAAATAGTAACAGGCATGCTACAATACTGTTAAGGCACTAGCTAGCAAAAATGTGGCCTAGCTGAGTGAACTTCCTGACAGACACATTCCACCAAACACACACATAAAATGTAGTTGCATTAGTAGAACATATACTGACTAACTGAAAACTAATGACTGCTTACTTACAGACTTATGCTTCCAAGGCCTGTATTAAGAAATAGTGGAGGTCTTTAGCATGCTTCCTTCTCTGTAGAAAGATTGTTCAATATGACTGCTGAGCAGGAAGTGGGAGGAATATACTACAGTTCCTGCTAGTAATGGATGCCAATTTAAAGCAACAGTACGATCAGTAAATATATACCTTATAATCAGAACAATAAGTGTTGGACCTTTTCAGTTGGTGTGGACAGTTGCTTACTGGGGAGAACTAAGGGCTTGTTTCTGACTACCACAGAAACGAGGTCAGCACTGGAGGTTGCTGGAAGCAGGCCCGAGAAACTAACACCGCTCAACCTCCCCATCCAGGGGGGTATGGGCTTGTGGTGCGGTGTGCCTCATTCTTTCCTGCGGAGGAGCCAAGCAGAAGAAAAGCAGGTAAAGTCTGGGGTTGGTGCGCTACATATATAAAATGCTATGAGCAACCATACAAAGTGTGTATAGTATATACTGTGCTGTGATCATGCATATACATACATCCAAATGCAAATGGTTAAAAAACTTGCTGCAACAAATGCAACTAAATTAGACAGGCTTCCAAAAGTTCATATAAAGTAACTGGTGCTCGACCGACTATTGTGCTAGAATAAAATAAATATGTGGTCCAAATTCCCACATGCCAGTTTATAAGGAAATGTCCTTGTGCAAACAAATTAATCCAAAGTGCATGTGCATCACCACCGTGCTCCGAACAAAAGATTGTCTGCTTACCAGATGGAATGATCCCACCAAGAGATACTGTATATAAAATCACCTCTAATGCCGCATACACACGATCGGAATTTCCGACAACAAAACCGTGATTTTTTTTTCCGACGGATGTTCGCTCAAACTTGTGTTGCACACACACTCTCACACAAATGTTGTCAGAAATTCCGACCATCAAGAACGCGGAGACGTACAACATTACGACGAGTCGAGAAAAATTAAGTACAATGATTCCGAGCATGCATCTAATTGTTTCCGAGCATGCGCAGAACTTTTGTGCGTCGGAAATGGCTACACACGGTTGGAATTTCCACCGAAAACTTTTGTGGTCGGAAAAATTGAGAACCAGCTCTCAATCATTTGTTGTCGGAATTTCCGACAGCAAATGTTCGATGGAGCCTACACACGGTCGGAATTTCCGATGAAAAGCTCCCATCGAACATTTGTTGTTGGAAATTCCAACCGTGTGTACGTGGCATTAGGGTAGGTGGTCAAGCAGCCTCAAGAAATGGATCCAAGCTCATTTATTGAAAACAAAATTGCACTTACAGCATGGTTGTTCGAATCAGGCAGATAATCATTCCTTTGTGCATGGCTGCCTACAGAACTTTTACTCGGCTCAAACTGTTTGCCCAACTCTAGATACTACATGTGTAAAACAGTTTCTCTGCCTAGCCACACAGAGAAGCCCAAAATCCAAAGAGCATCCTAAGGCTTTCAAGGGCATACATGACATATCTGACCTATCACATTTTGGAGACCCTGGAGCAGGGGCGGACTGACAGCTCATGGGGCCCCCGGGCAAAAGGAGATCATGGGGCCCCCTGTGTCTCCGCCCATGCGTCTCCGCCCATGCGTCCCCGCCCATGTGTCCCCGCCCACGTTCAAGCTACATCCACACAAAGTCCCACCTACATATTGCACTGCCCACATTGCATGCGTTCAAAGAATTTCTCTACACTATGTTCAAAATGGCAGATCCACATTTTTTACTGGAACTGCAAAAAAGTACCTAAAATTACTGTTTTTAGTGCTAAACAGTGCAAATATCAATATTTGAACTATAAACACACAGCCAATGCTATTATCAATGTGTTTAAGTTAAACAAAAGTTAAAAAAACATATTTGTCAATTTACATGAAGGTTAGGTTACTATAACCCAGCCAGCACAGAGTTCCCTCTTACATCAAAGTCTGCAGGATGCCCCTTACAGTGCAAGGGAACTCTTATGTAAAGGGGAACGCTGCAGATCATGATGTAAGGGGGAATTCTGATGTGGAGGGGGCTCTGGTGAATAGAGACCACCTTCCACAGAGTGAATACACTAAGGTAAGGGGGGGTACTAATATAAGGGGGAAACCTTTATATCAGTGCCCCCTTACATTATTGTATTCACTCCCCTCCTTACATCAGTGACCCCCCCCCCCCTCAGAATGGCCTGGCGCCACTGTCACTGACCTCCTCTCAGGTGCACCGTGCGGGGCTCAGTCAGACGGCTCCAGCTTGGTGGCTCTGATCACCTCTCCCCAGTCCACACGTCTGTTTCTTCCCGGGCCGTAACCCCCATCCCGGCGGCACTCTCACTTTTGACTCCTTTCTAGGATCCCCTCAGAGACTGCAGACATGATAAAAGTCAAGAGATGGTCAGAGGCTGCGGACATGATACAGGAGGTGGACAGAGACTGCAGACATACTACAGGAGGTGGACAGAGACTGCGGACACACTACAGGAGGTGGACAGAGACTGCGGCAGTGACGGTGCATCCCTCTCGCTCCTGCACCGCCACTGAAAGACAATACACAGATTCATGCATTGCATGAATCTGTGTATTGTCGCCGCTGCCCCTGCCTACTATTCATATGGCCGGCCTCCTGGTGCGCGCCGGCCATATGAATTAGAGCGGTGGCCGGCGGTGGGTGTGACTTGGAAGTGTCTATCAGAGCCAGCGGCTCTGATAGGCTTTCCGAATACAGCTCTCACGCTGTAATCGGCTTCCAAAAACTCCTCCAAGGTACGCACGGGGGTGCGTTCCTTGGAGAAGACTGTGGGGGTTTCAGCCAATCAGGTTCACCGGATCTGGTTACCGGTAACCTGATTGGCTGAAGCGACATCGAGGGCGGGAGAAGACATTGAGGACGGCGCGGACCCGAGGAAGGTAAGTGCAGGGCTGGGGGGGGGGGGGAACAGGCTGCATTTGGGGGACAAACTGGCTGTATATGGGGAACAAACTAGCTGTATATGGGGAACAAACTGGCTGTATATGGGGACACACTGGCTGCATTTGGGAACAAACTGGCTGTATATGGGAACAAACTGGCTGTATATGGGGAACAAACTGGCTGCATTTAGGGACAAACTGGCTGCATTTGGGGACAAACTGGCTGCATTTGAGGGGACAAACTGGTGGCGTTTGGGCACAGTGGCTGCGTCTAATGGGCACAGTGGCGGCAATTGATGTTTTTTTTTTCAGTTTGTTTGCGCCCCCCCAAAAATTTTGAGCACCAGCCGCCACTGGACTGCGGACATACTACAGGAGGTGGACAGAGACTGCGGACATACTACAGGAGGTGGACAGAGACTGCGGACATACTACAGGAGGTGGACAGAGGCTGCGGACATACTACAGGAGGTGGACAGAGGCTGCGGACATACTACAGGAGGTGGACAGAGGCTGCGGACATACTACAGGAGGTGGAAAGAGGCTGCGGACATACTACAGGAGGTGGACAGAGGCTGCGGACATACTACAGGAGGTGGACAGAGGCTGCGGACATACTACAGGAGGTGGACAGAGGCTGCGGACATACTACAGGAGGTGGACAGAGGCTGCGGACATACTACGGGAGGTGAACAGAGACTGCGGACATACTACAGGAGGTGGACAGAGGCTACGGACATAATAGAGGAGGTGGACAGAGGCTGCGGACATACTACAGGAGGTGCCAGTGGAGAAAGGCTGCGGACATATTTGGGCCCTCCTCACCCCCTCACAGTAGCCTCCCCCTCTGTCCACCACCATATTACTTCTCCACATCATCAGTGTGTTGTGTCCTCTGGCTCCTGTGCCCCTTTCACCTCTCCACAGGTCAGGGCAGCACTGTGCTGCCCTGACCTGTGGAGAGGTGAAAGGGGCACAGGAGCCAGAGGAGGACACAACACACAGATGATTTCGAGAAGTAATATGGTGGTGGACAGAGCACATCAGTCTCTCCCCTGCATGGCACAGCTTCAGGCTCCCAGTAATGTCCAGACTCCAGGCTCTCACTCGCTGTCCCCTTGTATCCCCCCAGTTCCACACACCCCTGTCAGTGCTCCGCTCACTCCGAGTCCTCCACCTGTGATAAGTGCATGGCAGCATGCACTCACTGCAGGAGTCGCGCGGCTCACGCCAGCCGATGTAGTCTTTTCAAAAATGGTGCCAGCGGCGCCATCACGTTACTGCGCATGCGCCGCCCGGCCGAGCGCGAAAAAATTTCCCTGAGCTCGGCTGGCTTCAGAACAGCGCATACGCAGTTGTATGGCCGGCTCGCGGCCATCTTTTTTACAGGCGCCGGTGCCCATACATTGGCAACCCTGCTGCGGGCACGGCACCTCCAGGGGCGGACTGAGCCGACCCGGCCCCCCCCCCACCACGGGGCCCTCGGGCGGCCACTGAGTCACCGAATGGTCAGTCCGCCCCTGCCCTGGAGAACCAGGACAGTGGAAACACTTAAAGCAGTTGTATACCCAAATTTGACACTTTTACCTACAGGTAAGCCTGTAATAAGGCTTACCTGTAGGTAAAATTAATATCTCCTAAACCTGTACGGTTTAGGAGATATTACATTTGCATGCAGCCGCTGACGTCAGCGGTGCATGCGCTCTGAATGCCCGGCTGAAGGTCCGGCAGACGCCAGAGACCTGGCCGGGAATAAAACTCCCGCAAGCATTTTTTTTGTGCGGGTTTACTTCATCTTTAACAAAATGACCACACTTTAGAAAGAAAACACTGCAAGGTATTTTCTAAGAGTCATAGGGAGGCTTTTAGAAATTATATTTTTTTACCACAAGTTTTTGGAAAAGGTGGAAAGACCAAGAAGTTGTCAATTAAAAATGTATTTCTAATACACAGTATAGGCATACCTAGAATTACACCCCCAAACACATTCTGCTACTCCTGAGTATGGTAATACCACATATGAGACTTTTTCACAGCCTAGCCCCATAAAAGGCACTTCCAGGACATATGGCAGGGCTGGGTCAGGTTGCCTTAAGCCCTGTACACACGATCGGATATCCTATGGATTTTTGTCCGATGGATGCTTTTCATCAGACAAACCGATCGTGTATGGGACCCATCGGTCTTTTTTCAATCGGTTTAAAAAAATAGAACATGTTTTAAATTTTTCCGATGGATAAAAAAACGATCGAAAACTCCGATCGTCTATGGGCAAGTCCATCAGATCAAAAACCCACGCATGCTCAGACTGAATTAGGAGACAGGAGCGCTCGTTCTGGTAAAACTAGCGTTCCTAATGGAGAGAGCACATTCGGCATTCTGCAAGTTATTGCTTCGTTTAATGCAGCGCATTGTATTTTGCTTTAGAATGGTGTTTAAAATGTCGTTTTTGCTGCAAATCTTTATCATGAGCTCTGACAAACTGTAGAAAGATTGTTCAATATGACTGCTGAGCAGGAAGTGGGAGAAATATACTACAGTTCCTGCTAGTAATGGATGCCAATTTAAAGCAACAGTACGATCAGTAAATATATACCTTATAATCAGAACACTCCCCACCTGGCATAATGAACATTATACCACTATGTTTCCTTTTTAAGAAGTAAAACAACTTCAGAGATAGGCCTAAAGTACACCTTAGGGGTGCCCTGTCTCATGACTTTAACTTTGACCTTTCTAACCTTACTATCATTACTAGGTACAGTCTCGACAATGAGTCCAACTGGCCATTTGTTTCTGTGGACCTGAGCGTCTTTTAGTAGGACGACATCTCCGACTTGTAGGTTAGGCTTGTCAATTTGCCATTTTCTGCGTGACTGGAGCGTCACCAGGTACTATTGTTTCCATCTATTCCAGAAGATGTCTGCAAGACTCTGAACTTGCTTCCATTGCTTGGTGTAAAGATCTTTGAGACCAAAATCTCCTGTGGGAGCTGTCACTGTTTCCATCTTCTAGGTCAAAAGCATTGCAGGTGTCAAAACTGTCGGCATTATAAAAGGATGTTTCTCTTCGACCGTCATATCAACTGCTGACGAGCGACCTCCAACTCTTATCACTCCATCTTCATCAAGTATTGGGTTCAGTTTTTTGAGTGGACTGTGTTTGGAGATCTCTTCTCTTTTAAGAAGGCACTTGATGTCTTCTTTGAAAACTTCTTGCTGAACACATCTAATGATGATAATTTCGGCTTGCATAAGATGATTGCTATTGCACTTGTCAGTGTTTGTAGCTCTACAGAAGGATTTGGCTAGGTGAATAAGCTTCCTTATAGCTCGAATGAGTGACTTCCAGCTGGAGAATCTTTCAAACCGGTGTGCGCCAAGGTTGCCTCTAGTAGTTATGGTACTATACGCCGTTACTTGTGCACGTACTTCTTTGTCATTATCTGGTTCTACAAGTTCAAATGTCTCAAACTGAGTGGTCTCTTCGGTTTCTGATCTAGTCAAAAAGGATGGTCCTGAGAACCAGTTAGTGTGCTTCAGGACAGCTGCTAGAACCGGTCTAGTCCCATGATCGGCTGGATTTTTATCCGTACTGATGTAGTGCCACTGTTCTGGCCGTGTGGACTTTCTGATGCGTATCACTCTGTTTGACACGTACATGTAGAATCTTCTCGAAGCATTGTGAATATATCCTAACACAATCTTGCTGTCTGTGTAAAACTTCACTGCATGAATTTCAATGTCCAGTTCAGCAATGATCATGTCTGCCATCCCCACTGCTAAGACAGCAGCACAAAGCTCCAAACGTGGAACCGTGTGAGCAGGACGTGGAGCTAGTTTGGACTTTCCCATGATAAACCCAACATAACTTTGTCCTTCAAAGTCCATTACTCTAAGGTAGGCTACAGCTGCTATAGCCATAGTAGATGCATCTGAGAATACACACAATTCTCTTTGCTTCGTGGCAGACAGAGAAACAGGGACATATGACCTTTGGATGATAAGTTGTTCAAGCTCTATTAATGAGTCCTTCCACAACTTCCACTGCATTTCTTTCTCCTTAGGTAGAGGTGTATCCCATTCACTTTGTTCATGTTCAGTAGCAATTTCTCTCATAAGAGCCTTGCCTTGCATGGTTATGGGGGCTACAAATCCTAGGAGGTCATAAAGGCTGTTGACCGTGGACAAGACACCTCTTCTCGTGAACGACTTCTCTTCTCTGGATACTCTAAATGTAAAGCTGTCGGTTTTCAGATCCCAACTGAGCCCTAAACTTCTTTGAAGGGGCAGTGAATCTGTTCCTAGATCCAGGTCCTTGAGGTCTTTTGCACGGTCCTCTGAGGGAAATGCTTCCATGATTTTACTGCTGTTGGACGCTATCTTGTGCAACCTTATGTTAGATTCTGCTAACATCTCCCTTGTTCTCTTCAGGATGTCGATAGCCTCTTGTTGTACATCTGCTGTTACTGCAACGCATTCTTTTCGGAACCTGATGAGGACTCCAAGGAGTGTATTATTCAGGTCAGGTCCACTGAGGAGGACATCGTTTAGGGAAAGGCCTTCATACTTTGCACTGGAGTCAAATACTACTCGTATCTGTCCTGGTTTCTGAGGATGATACACTCCAAATATTGGTAAGTACCAACATTCTTGTTTTTCTTCCAATGGTGGTGCTTTTCAGCTTGACCACTGTCGAAGATCTTCTGCATGAAATCATGGAAGTGTTCCTTCATATCTGTCTTTCTGTCTAGAGTGCATCGCAATGAGGTGAGACGCTTCACTGCTTGTCTTTTGTTGTTAGGAAGGTGATGTCGGGGTGAACGGAAAGGTAGTGGCGCTACCCAGCTGTTTGACTCATCTAGAAAGACTTCTCTGTCCATTATCTCAAGGAAGAGGCTATCTTCAACAGATGGTGCTGGTTTGTCATCATCTCGCGTTCTTTCAAACACCTTGCATCCTAGCTCATCTGTATCTTCAGATGAGGTGATAGCCTCCATGTAACTCCGAACTTTCTGCTGTTGTATTGGGTTGACTAGTCTTTCTTTAATCTGTATCCTGTTGGTACAGGGGCTAAGACATGATGTGCGGCCATTTTGCAACATGTTTGTTTAGTAGACATTCACTTTTGATGGCTTGTGAGCTCCATCCAGACATACATCACCAATTATGACCTATCCAAGGTCAAGACGTTGTGCAAATGGTGCATTGTGTGGCCCATTGTATTGCTCTCTGACCTTGTGCACTCTCAATATGTCTCTTCCAAGTAGAAGGATAATTGCAGCACCTGGGTCCAGTACTGGAATCTTGTCTGATATTTGCATCAGATGAGGGTAGTGACGAGCAATTTCAGGTGTGGGTATCTCTGATCTATCATCTGGTATCATATCACATTCTATGAGGGTGGGCAGAGTCAGCTGCGTTTTCCCATCTAATGATTCAATGATGTAGTTGTTTGCTCTCCTCCCTGATGTCTCCACAACTCCTGAGCATGTCTTCAAAGTATACGGAGTTGGACTTCCTCTGTCACCGAAGAGGTCAAAGAACTCTGTTCTTGCCAAAGATCTGTTACTTTGTTCATCTAGGACCGCATACATTCTGATTGCCCTCTCTCTGAGGCCTGCAGGATACACCTTGACTAAACATATCTTGGAGCATGATCTCGAGTTAAATGTGTTTGTGCAGATTTCAGTGCACTTTGAGGTTATTGCTGGTAATGTACTCTCTTTTTGCTCCCCACCATGATCTTCTTGGGTTACCGGATTTTCTGTTTTCCATGGTGCTGGTCCTGGGTGTAAAGCAGACAGATGGTTGTCATTATTGCATTCTTTGCATCGAATTGTTTTCACACAGTCTTTAGCAAGATGTTGAGTTGAACCACAGCATCTGAAACAAATGCGCTTGTCCTTAAGATAAGATTTGCGCTCCTCAATGGTCTTGCTTCTGAAACCGCGACATTTTCTCAGTGGATGAGGCTTGTTATGTAGGGGACACTGCTTATCTGGGTTCTCAATTTGCACTCCTGAGCTTTTATCCTGGTTGGCCTCAAACTCAGTCGGTACTTCTGTCTTCCGTACAGATACTGTTGCTCTGCGTTCTTTATTGTACACTGAAAGTTGTTTCTCTGTCTTTACAGAACTGGAGCCTCCCCTGTTCAAAAAGGCAAAGCTTGGGTCATTGCATATTTTAGCTTGCTTCACAATGAATTTGGCGAGGAAGGAGAAAGGTGGAAATGCCACCTGATGATCTTCCTTGTATTTTGATGCTTGCGTGATCCATCTTTCTTGTAAGCTGTAAGGAAGCTTCTCGATTACCGGTTTGACTCCGCGTGCTGTATCCAAATATGAAAGGCCTGGCAGGTATCCACCAGCCTTTGCCGCTTCCAGCTCTAAAAGTATGTCACCAAGCTCTCTCAGCTTCTGATTGTCTCTGTTTGTTAATTTTGGATAATTTTCAATTTTCTTTAGAAGTGCATCTTCAATTACTTCAGGTGACCCATAGCAGTCTTCCAATCTCTGCCATAACATTGTAAGACCTGCTGTCGCATCATGAACATGTACTGACCTGATTCTTTTGGCTTGCTCGGTGGACTCTGGTCCGAGCCATTTGGAGAGTAGGTCAAGCTTTTCCCTGTCTTTCAGATTTAAGTCTTGGGTGCTGCTTAGAAAAGATGACTTCCAGGCCCAATAATTTTCTGGACGGTCATCAAACTTCAGGAGACCAGAGCTCACCATTTCACGGCGTATCAAGTATTTTGTCACCTCTGTGGCTCCTGCTGCCTCAGGTGGGCATTTTCTGGAAACAAACACAGGGCATGTCTGTGGCTGGTAAGACGGTTGGGATGCTTGGTTAAATCCACTATAGTCGTGTGGTTGTTCTCGTTTACTGCAAGTCTTCCTGCTATAGGCCGGATTTATATTTTCCCAAGGAGGGATTATGTCACCATTTGTTTGATTTCCTGAAGGACCAACAGATTGGTCTCTGAGTATGTAACCACTTGGCTTGTTATAGTAAAGTTCTGGTTCAGTCTTGTGGCATCGAGTGATATCAAAGTTGTCTGCTGCTAGCGGGACATTTGACGATTCCAATGCATCATTAGACTGTTGATCCGAGCGCATGGTTGCGTGCAAATGCACATACTCACTGGTGGGTTGGATTGCACTGAGTGGTGTCATTTGGGCAGGGCCGATCCTAGGGTCACAGGCGCCTGGGTGCAAAAATATTTCTGCGCCCTCGCATGGGTGTGTTCATTATACTAACTCCTCCCCTTTACAAATGTTTCTATGCCAACGAATTAAACACAGAGATGCTCCCCTAAGAAGTCTTTGATACCCTGGGACCCTCATATGATCTCTTAACAATAAACAAAATACAGGAAGAGAGTGCTCTAATGGGAACTGGAGGGGGGGGGTCTCTCTAACGGACACAGAGAGGGCTGTTAGAAAGAGCCCCCAGACATACTGCAGACATAGTACAGGAGATGGTGAGAGACTGCAGACATGATACAAGACATGGCCAGAGACTGCAGATATGATACAAGAGATCAATACCTCAATTGCAGCCTAGCAGTGCCCAGCAAATTAAGTCTGCCAGTGCCCCTGGATCACGCAGAGCGGCGCCAATCTTCTCAGGCTCCTTCTGTTCTGTCAGAGCAACCTGCTATGCCGGGACCTGTAGTGCCCTAGAGGGGACTGAAGAATGCATTCCCACTATGCTGGGACCTGTAGTGCACTAGAGGGGACTGAAGAATGCATTCCCACTATGCTGGGACCTGTAGTGCACTAGAGGGGACTGAAGAATGCATTCCCACTATGCTGGGACCTGTAGTGCACTAGAATAGAGGGGACTGAAGAATGCATTCCCATTATGCTGGGACTTGTAGTGCCCTAGAGGGGACTGAAGAATGCATTTCACTATGCTGGGACCTGTAGTGCCCTTTGTGGGGAACTGAAGATTCCTCAGTCCCCCCAAAGAGGGCACTACAAGTCCCAGCATAGTGGGCTGCCACCAGTCCTCCACACAGCATGAGGAGATTGCAGCCTTCCACCCCTCCCATACACTCACTCCCTGGGGAGAGCCCAGTAGTCATGTAGAACTCACTTACTCCAGTGCTGGTCTCTGCAGGCTCTGACAGTGACAATCATACACTCACTCACACACAGGTGGATCTGTCTCCTCCATTGCTTAAAATTTCCCGCCACACCCCTTTCTCGTGCACAGTACTAAGCCAGGGATTGGAGTGTGGGCGGGGAAGACACAGAGGAGAGGGGCGGGAGGAGGATGAGCAAATCAATATCTCTCTCCTCTCCTGTCCCGTCTCTGCAGAAAGGGGGAGTGTGCTGGCATAGTTTTGGGGGAAAATCAACACACACAGGTGCAGCCAGCCTGTCCATCCCGCCCCGCCCTGCCATGCCATGCCCGGAGACAGCTTCTTCTCACTGAAGTTTAGCAACACTGCCCAGGCACAATCTACATCCTGGTAGTTGTTGCCTGGGAGGCGGGCACACAGCACACCTCCCTAGATTCGGCCATGAACTGTCCATGCTGTTCCAAAGCTGGGACAGTTCGGAAGTAGTTTTATTTACGCACATAAGGGGGAGGCGGGAGGGGAGCACTCTGGCACTTCAGCGCCCCCTCTCTGCAGGCGCCTGGGTGCGGTGCACGCGGCGCACCCGCCTAGGACCGGCCCTGCATTTGGGTATCTATCACAGAGTGCTCTCTGTACTGTTCTTCGGCAGCTCTCATGAGCACCTCGGCTTCAGCTAAGGCTGCTGAAGCAGTTTTTTCTTGCTTGATAATATGTAAAGATGCTTTCACCTCTGCTTTTCTTCTAAGTGCTTCAGCTTTACTTTTAGCTTTAATCATATGATGTTCTTCATCTATGCAGCCCCGTTCTCTTATCATTTCAGCTTCACGTATTGCATAGGAAGCCAGTGCACGCGCAGCTTCTGCTTTTGCATGGGCCTTGGCAGCTGCAGCACTGGTGGACGACAGGTTAGAGCAGCTTGAATGTCTAGAGCTAGTGCGCTCGGACCTGGCAGATTCAGCACTAGCTGATGTCTGATCCGACTGACTAAAGACTCTGGAGCTTGTGCAGCGTGACCTATTGGTTGTCATATTTTGTATGCTTTCCTCTGCTTGTGTATGCTGAGGGATGACTGGTGTATTATCCTTGTCTGTGTGCTGCATGATGAAACAGATTACTTCTTTGTAGTGTCTGTGGCTGTAGAGGTTAGCTGATGATGAGCAGAATGCATCCACTCTTCTTTAAACTAGGCCCGCTGTGTTAAAAGTCTTTTTACTGTTCTGCCCTCACAATGTGTTCAAAGTACAAAGCTTGGCAGACAGCTAACAGCTTCCCAACAAAGACTCAGGAGGAAGGGCTTATAGTTGAAATCTTTACTGAGAATAAGTTTTTTGTAAAACTGCAAAACACAAATTATAAAAATATGCATTAGCATTTAACATTACATCACAAATGCAAATAGTAACAGGCATGCTACAATACTGTTAAGGCACTAGCTAGCAAAAATGTGGCCTAGCTGAGTGAACTTCCTGACAGACACATTCCACCAAACACACACATAAAATGTAGTTGCATTAGTAGAACATATACTGACTAACTGAAAACTAATGACTGCTTACTTACAGACTTATGCTTCCAAGGCCTGTATTAAGAAATAGTGGAGGTCTTTAGCATGCTTCCTTCTCTGTAGAAAGATTGTTCAATATGACTGCTGAGCAGGAAGTGGGAGGAATATACTACAGTTCCTGCTAGTAATGGATGCCAATTTAAAGCAACAGTACGATCAGTAAATATATACCTTATAATCAGAACAATAAGTGTTGGACCTTTTCAGTTGGTGTGGACAGTTGCTTACTGGGGAGAACTAAGGGCTTGTTTCTGACTACCACAGAAACGAGGTCAGCACTGGAGGTTGCTGGAAGCAGGCCCGAGAAACTAACACCGCTCAACCTCCCCATCCAGGGGGGTATGGGCTTGTGGTGCGGTGTGCCTCATTCTTTCCTGCGGAGGAGCCAAGCAGAAGAAAAGCAGGTAAAGTCTGGGGTTGGTGCGCTACATATATAAAATGCTATGAGCAACCATACAAAGTGTGTATAGTATATACTGTGCTGTGATCATGCATATACATACATCCAAATTCAAATGGTTAAAAAACTTGCTGCAACAAATGCAACTAAATTAGACAGGCTTCCAAAAGTTCATATAAAGTAACTGGTGCTCGACCGACTATTGTGCTAGAATAAAATAAATATGTGGTCCAAATTCCCACATGCCAGTTTATAAGGAAATGTCCTTGTGCAAACAAATTAATCCAAAGTGCATGTGCATCACCACCGTGCTCCGAACAAAAGATTGTCTGCTTACCAGATGGAATGATCCCACCAAGAGATACTGTATATAAAATCACCTCTAATGCCGCATACACACGATCGGAATTTCCGACAACAAAACCGTGATTTTTTTTTCCGACGGATGTTCGCTCAAACTTGTGTTGCACACACACTCTCACACAAATGTTGTCGGAAATTCCGACCATCAAGAACGCGGAGACGTACAACATTACGACGAGCCGAGAAAAATTAAGTACAATGATTCCGAGCATGCATCTAATTGTTTCCGAGCATGCGCAGAACTTTTGTGCGTCGGAAATGGCTACACACGGTTGGAATTTCCACCGAAAACTTTTGTGGTCGGAAAAATTGAGAACCAGCTCTCAATCATTTGTTGTCGGAATTTCCGACAGCAAATGTTCGATGGAGCCTACACACGGTCGGAATTTCCGATGAAAAGCTCCCATCGAACATTTGTTGTTGGAAATTCCAACCGTGTGTACGTGGCATTAGGGTAGGTGGTCAAGCAGCCTCAAGAAATGGATCCAAGCTCATTTATTGAAAACAAAATTGCACTTACAGCATGGTTGTTCGAATCAGGCAGATAATCATTCCTTTGTGCATGGCTGCCTACAGAACTTTTACTCGGCTCAAACTGTTTGCCCAACTCTAGATACTACATGTGTAAAACAGTTTCTCTGCCTAGCCACACAGAGAAGCCCAAAATCCAAAGAGCATTCTAAGGCTTTCAAGGGCATACATGACATATCTGACCTATCACATTTTGGAGACCCTGGAGCAGGGGCGGACTGACAGCTCATGGGGCCCCCGGGCAAAAGGAGATCATGGGGCCCCCTGTGTCTCCGCCCATGCGTCTCCGCCCATGCGTCCCCGCCCATGTGTCCCCGCCCACGTTCAAGCTACATCCACACAAAGTCCCACCTACATATTGCACTGCCCACATTGCATGCGTTCAAAGAATTTCTCTACACTATGTTCAAAATGGCAGATCCACATTTTTTACTGGAACTGCAAAAAAGTACCTAAAATTACTGTTTTTAGTGCTAAACAGTGCAAATATCAATATTTGAACTATAAACACACAGCCAATGCTATTATCAATGTGTTTAAGTTAAACAAAAGTTAAAAAAACATATTTGTCAATTTACATGAAGGTTAGGTTACTATAACCCAGCCAGCACAGAGTTCCCTCTTACATCAAAGTCTGCAGGATGCCCCTTACAGTGCAAGGGAACTCTTATGTAAAGGGGAACGCTGCAGATCATGATGTAAGGGGGAATTCTGATGTGGAGGGGGCTCTGGTGAATAGAGACCACCTTCCACAGAGTGAATACACTAAGGTAAGGGGGGGTACTAATATAAGGGGGAAACCTTTATATCAGTGCCCCCTTACATTATTGTATTCACTCCCCTCCTTACATCAGTGACCCCCCCCCTCAGAATGGCCTGGCGCCACTGTCACTGACCTCCTCTCAGGTGCACCGTGCGGGGCTCAGTCAGATGGCTCCAGCTTGGTGGCTCTGATCACCTCTCCCCAGTCCACACGTCTGTTTCTTCCCGGGCCGTAACCCCCATCCCGGCGGCACTCTCACTTTTGACTCCTTTCTAGGATCCCCTCAGAGACTGCAGACATGATAAAAGACAAGAGATGGTCAGAGGCTGCGGACATGATACAGGAGGTGGACAGAGACTGCAGACATACTACAGGAGGTGGACAGAGACTGCGGACACACTACAGGAGGTGGACAGAGACTGCGGCAGTGACGGTGCATCCCTCTCGCTCCTGCACCGCCACTGAAAGACAATACACAGATTCATGCATTGCATGAATCTGTGTATTGTCGCCGCTGCCCCTGCCTACTATTCATATGGCCGGCCTCCTGGTGCGCGCCGGCCATATGAATTAGAGCGGTGGCCGGCGGTGGGTGTGACTTGGAAGTGTCTATCAGAGCCAGCGGCTCTGATAGGCTTTCCGAATACAGCTCTCACGCTGTAATCGGCTTCCAAAAACTCCTCCAAGGTACGCACGGGGGTGCGTTCCTTGGAGAAGACTGTGGGGGTTTCAGCCAATCAGGTTCACCGGATCTGGTTACCGGTAACCTGATTGGCTGAAGCGACATCGAGGGCGGGAGAAGACATTGAGGACGGCGCGGACCCGAGGAAGGTAAGTGCAGGGCTGGGGGGGGGGGGAACAGGCTGCATTTGGGGGACAAACTGGCTGTATATGGGGAACAAACTAGCTGTATATGGGGAACAAACTGGCTGTATATGGGGACACACTGGCTGCATTTGGGAACAAACTGGCTGTATATGGGAACAAACTGGCTGTATATGGGGAACAAACTGGCTGCATTTGGGGACAAACTGGCTGCATTTGGGGACAAACTGGCTGCATTTGAGGGGACAAACTGGTGGCGTTTGGGCACAGTGGCTGCGTCTAATGGGCACAGTGGCGGCAATTGATGTTTTTTTTTTCAGTTTGTTTGCGCCCCCCCAAAAATTTTGAGCACCAGCCGCCACTGGACTGCGGACATACTACAGGAGGTGGACAGAGACTGCGGACATACTACAGGAGGTTGACAGAGACTGCGGACATACTACAGGAGGTGGACAGAGGCTGCGGACATACTACAGGAGGTGGACAGAGGCTGCGGACATACTACAGGAGGTGGACAGAGGCTGCGGACATACTACAGGAGGTGGAAAGAGGCTGCGGACATACTACAGGAGGTGGACAGAGGCTGCGGACATACTACAGGAGGTGGACAGAGGCTGCGGACATACTACAGGAGATGGACAGAGGCTGCGGACATACTACAGGAGGTGGACAGAGGCTGCGGACATACTACGGGAGGTGAACAGAGACTGCGGACATACTACAGGAGGTGGACAGAGGCTACGGACATAATAGAGGAGGTGGACAGAGGCTGCGGACATACTACAGGAGGTGCCAATGGAGAAAGGCTGCGGACATATTTGGGCCCTCCTCACCCCCTCACAGTAGCCTCCCCCTCTGTCCACCACCATATTACTTCTCCACATCATCAGTGTGTTGTGTCCTCTGGCTCCTGTGCCCCTTTCACCTCTCCACAGGTCAGGGCAGCACTGTGCTGCCCTGACCTGTGGAGAGGTGAAAGGGGCACAGGAGCCAGAGGAGGACACAACACACAGATGATTTCGAGAAGTAATATGGTGGTGGACAGAGCACATCAGTCTCTCCCCTGCATGGCACAGCTTCAGGCTCCCAGTAATGTCCAGACTCCAGGCTCTCACTCGCTGTCCCCTTGTATCCCCCCAGTTCCACACACCCCTGTCAGTGCTCCGCTCGCTCCGAGTCCTCCACCTGTGATAAGTGCATGGCAGCATGCACTCACTGCAGGAGTCGCGCGGCTCACGCCAGCCGATGGCGGAAGCGACATCGAGGGCGGGAGAAGACATTGAGGACGGCGCGGACCCGAGGAAGGTAAGTGCAGGGCTGGGGGGGGGGGGGAACAGGCTGCATTTGGGGGACAAACTGGCTGTATATGGGGAACAAACTAGCTGTATATGGGGAACAAACTGGCTGTATATGGGGACACACTGGCTGCATTTGGGAACAAACTGGCTGTATATGGGAACAAACTGGCTGTATATGGGGAACAAACTGGCTGCATTTGGGGACAAACTGGCTGCATTTGGGGACAAACTGGCTGCATTTGAGGGGACAAACTGGTGGCGTTTGGGCACAGTGGCTGCGTCTAATGGGCACAGTGGCGGCAATTGATGTTTTTTTTTTCAGTTTGTTTGCGCCCCCCCAAAAATTTTGAGCACCAGCCGCCACTGGACTGCGGACATACTACAGGAGGTGGACAGAGACTGCGGACATACTACAGGAGGTTGACAGAGACTGCGGACATACTACAGGAGGTGGACAGAGGCTGCGGACATACTACAGAAGGTGGACAGAGGCTGCGGACATACTACAGGAGGTGGACAGAGGCTGCGGACATACTACAGGAGGTGGAAAGAGGCTGCGGACATACTACAGGAGGTGGACAGAGGCTGCGGACATACTACAGGAGGTGGACAGAGGCTGCGGACATACTACAGGAGATGGACAGAGGCTGCGGACATACTACAGGAGGTGGACAGAGGCTGCGGACATACTACGGGAGGTGAACAGAGACTGCGGACATACTACAGGAGGTGGACAGAGGCTACGGACATAATAGAGGAGGTGGACAGAGGCTGCGGACATACTACAGGAGGTGCCAATGGAGAAAGGCTGCGGACATATTTGGGCCCTCCTCACCCCCTCACAGTAGCCTCCCCCTCTGTCCACCACCATATTACTTCTCCACATCATCAGTGTGTTGTGTCCTCTGGCTCCTGTGCCCCTTTCACCTCTCCACAGGTCAGGGCAGCACTGTGCTGCCCTGACCTGTGGAGAGGTGAAAGGGGCACAGGAGCCAGAGGAGGACACAACACACAGATGATTTCGAGAAGTAATATGGTGGTGGACAGAGCACATCAGTCTCTCCCCTGCATGGCACAGCTTCAGGCTCCCAGTAATGTCCAGACTCCAGGCTCTCACTCGCTGTCCCCTTGTATCCCCCCAGTTCCACACACCCCTGTCAGTGCTCCGCTCGCTCCGAGTCCTCCACCTGTGATAAGTGCATGGCAGCATGCACTCACTGCAGGAGTCGCGCGGCTCACGCCAGCCGATGGCTGAAGCGACATCGAGGGCGGGAGAAGACATTGAGGACGGCGCGGACCCGAGGAAGGTAAGTGCAGGGCTGGGGGGGGGGGGGGGGACAGGCTGCATTTGGGGGACAAACTGGCTGTATATGGGGAACAAACTAGCTGTATATGGGGAACAAACTGTCTGTATATGGGGACACACTGGCTGCATTTGGGAACAAACTGGCTGTATATGGGAACAAACTGGCTGTATATGGGGAACAAACTGGCTGCATTTGGGGACAAACTGGCTGCATTTGGGGACAAACTGGCTGCATTTGAGGGGACAAACTGGTGGCGTTTGGGCACAGTGGCTGCGTCTAATGGGCACAGTGGCGGCAATTGATGTTTTTTTTTTCAGTTTGTTTGCGCCCCCCCAAAAATTTTGAGCACCAGCCGCCACTGGACTGCGGACATACTACAGGAGGTGGACAGAGACTGCGGACATACTACAGGAGGTTGACAGAGACTGCGGACATACTACAGGAGGTGGACAGAGGCTGCGGACATACTACAGGAGGTGGACAGAGGCTGCGGACATACTACAGGAGGTGGACAGAGGCTGCGGACATACTACAGGAGGTGGAAAGAGGCTGCGGACATACTACAGGAGGTGGACAGAGGCTGCGGACATACTACAGGAGGTGGACAGAGGCTGCGGACATACTACAGGAGGTGGACAGAGGCTGCGGACATACTACAGGAGGTGGACAGAGGCTGCGGACATACTACGGGAGGTGAACAGAGACTGCGGACATACTACAGGAGGTGGACAGAGGCTACGGACATAATAGAGGAGGTGGACAGAGGCTGCGGACATACTACAGGAGGTGCCAGTGGAGAAAGGCTGCGGACATATTTGGGCCCTCCTCACCCCCTCACAGTAGCCTCCCCCTCTGTCCACCACCATATTACTTCTCCACATCATCAGTGTGTTGTGTCCTCTGGCTCCTGTGCCCCTTTCACCTCTCCACAGGTCAGGGCAGCACTGTGCTGCCCTGACCTGTGGAGAGGTGAAAGGGGCACAGGAGCCAGAGGAGGACACAACACACAGATGATTTCGAGAAGTAATATGGTGGTGGACAGAGCACATCAGTCTCTCCCCTGCATGGCACAGCTTCAGGCTCCCAGTAATGTCCAGACTCCAGGCTCTCACTCGCTGTCCCCTTGTATCCCCCCAGTTCCACACACCCCTGTCAGTGCTCCGCTCGCTCCGAGTCCTCCACCTGTGATAAGTGCATGGCAGCATGCACTCACTGCAGGAGTCGCGCGGCTCACGCCAGCCGATGTAGTCTTTTCAAAAATGGTGCCAGCGGCGCCATCACGTTACTGCGCATGCGCCGCCCGGCCGAGCGCGAACAAATTTCCCTGAGCTCGGCTGGCTTCAGAACAGCGCATACGCAGTTGTATGGCCGGCTCGCGGCCATCTTTTTTACAGGCGCCGGTGCCCATACATTGGCAACCCTGCTGCGGGCACGGCACCTCCAGGGGCGGACTGAGCCGACCCGGCCCCCCCCCACCACGGGGCCCTCGGGCGGCCACTGAGTCACCGAATGGTCAGTCCGCCCCTGCCCTGGAGAACCAGGACAGTGGAAACACTTAAAGCAGTTGTATACCCAAATTTGACACTTTTACCTACAGGTAAGCCTGTAATAAGGCTTACCTGTAGGTAAAATTAATATCTCCTAAACCTGTACGGTTTAGGAGATATTACATTTGCATGCAGCCGCTGACGTCAGCGGTGCATGCGCTCTGAATGCCCGGCTGAAGGTCCGGCAGACGCCAGAGACCTGGCCGGGAATAAAACTCCCGCAAGCATTTTTTTTGTGCGGGTTTACTTCATCTTTAACAAAATGACCACACTTTAGAAAGAAAACACTGCAAGGTATTTTCTAAGAGTCATAGGGAGGCTTTTAGAAATTATATTTTTTTACCACAAGTTTTTGGAAAAGGTGGAAAGACCAAGAAGTTGTCAATTAAAAATGTATTTCTAATACACAGTATAGGCATACCTAGAATTACACCCCCAAACACATTCTGCTACTCCTGAGTATGGTAATACCACATATGAGACTTTTTCACAGCCTAGCCCCATAAAGGGCACTTCCAGGACATATGGCAGGGCTGGGTCAGGTTGCCTTAAGCCCTGTACACACGATCGGATATCCTATGGATTTTTGTCCGATGGATGCTTTTCATCAGACAAACCGATCGTGTATGGGACCCATCGGTCTTTTTTCCATCGGTTTAAAAAAATAGAACATGTTTTAAATTTTTCCGATGGATAAAAAAACGATCGAAAACTCCGATCGTCTATGGGCAAGTCCATCAGATCAAAAACCCACGCATGCTCAGACTGAATTAGGAGACAGGAGCGCTCGTTCTGGTAAAACTAGCGTTCCTAATGGAGAGAGCACATTCGGCATTCTGCAAGTTATTGCTTCGTTTAATGCAGCGCATTGTATTTTGCTTTAGAATGGTGTTTAAAATGTCGTTTTTGCTGCAAATCTTTATCATGAGCTCTGACAAACTTATGTCTTTCTTGTTTCTTGCGATCTTATTAAGAATTATGATTTATTATTAAAGGCCGACCTCACATTTTAAATTTTTTTTTTTTTTTTCCATTTTTTTGTGTGTTAATTTCTCACAACAACATTTCTTTTTTTTTATTTTTCCCTCATGGACGTTGGTGTCCCTTGTTATTAATTACATATTGTATTTAGGAAATGTTAATGTCTCCCCAGAAAAACACATCAGGCAAGTATTTTTGCTGAAATCAAATATCCATTTATTCTGGTAAAATATCAAACAAAAAACGAAGGGCAACAATTCGGAAATTAGCGGAAAATATGAAGTCATTGGACCGCAAAGGCAGACATGACTATGATGAACAATAAAATAAACAACAGCATGAAATCAGGAGCAGCAGCCAAAGACATACATCATCCCAAGCTGTGGTACTCCATGAACCTGCAACTTCTGGAAGAGCAGCTCGAAGCCAGAGAATCACCTCCTGCTCTTCCCTGTAGCCTTCCCTCCACGCTTCCCTGCAGTGTTCCCTCCACGCCTCTCTGCAGCGTTCCCTCCACGGCCCCGTCCACGCACCCTTGCAGGCCGGGCCACTGGGGGTGGTAATGTGGCAGGAGGAGAAGGAGGAGAAGGATTGGCCTGATGTGACAGATGGGTGGCCTCAGTCAGCTGCCCCCTCGCCCCCATGTGTACGGCAGTATATATAAGGTGCTCACAGAGGGCACGTTGTCCCGCCTCCATTTGGAGTAACTTGTCCGCCAAGTATGTACTAAACCCCTCCACAGGGTTGAGGGGGGCCCTCATGATGGCAGCAGTGTCACGTATCATTTTGAGTGACTCCTTCTCCACCTGTGTCATCCTACGATTTTTTTTAGGTCTGATGTGGAGGGGAGCCACTTGTGACACTGTGCTGCCACTAGGCCTGGGGACCTGCTGCATGCCACTTGGCCCTGCCTCCTCCTGGCTGACACTCACCCCTGCCTCCTCCTGCCTGTCACATTCCTGCGCCTCTTCCTCCTGGCTGGCCTCATCCTGTGTATAAAAAAGGCACATAGTTAGATATTTTTGGCAAACTATCACACACAATTTTCATCTCATGACTGTTTCCTTTTTTTGGAGATACTTAAACAATCATTTTGGTCCCCCTTGTTTATTTTTTTTTTTTGGGGGGGGGATGGTAGCATTTTGGCAGAATAAATCAAGTTCATCACAATAGTACTTTGAGGCCAATATTTATTTACGAAAATACTATACCTGGCTGAAGATGCGAAGATCAGGCTCTTCAAGCACAGGTGGCTCCTCCTCCACCTCTGCAGGGGTGGAGGGAAGGGTGGGAGGAACGCTGGAGGGAAGGGTGGAAGGAACGCTGGAGGGAAGGGTGGAAGGAAGGGTTGAGGGAAGGCTGGACATTGATTCCCTGGCCTCAATCTGGTCATCCAGAAATTGCAGGTGCTTGAAGTACCACAGCTTGGGCTGTAGTACATTGTCTGCTGCTGCTCCTGATCTCTTGGAAACACGGACTTCTTTGTAGATTTTTTTGTATGCATTACGCATGTTGTTTATTTTATTGTTCATCATAGTGTAGTCTGCGCCTGGGACCCAGGGCTTCATATAATCCGCCAATTTCTCGATTGTTGCCCGACGTACAGCACTCTTGTGATAAGAGGGATGGTTAACTTCCCAGAGGTTTCTCATTTCTTTATATTTCTCTATCAAAATCATCATGACATCCGGATCACGCAGTTTATTCATCTTTTTATGTCTGCAAGTAAAAAACCCAGTGGAAACCAAAAAAAATCAGATTTGATTCTCCTCAACTTATCACAATATTGGCCTTTACAATCATGAACCATTATAGGCCATTGTAGGCCCCAGTTCCCTTCTTACCTTAGTTGTGGTGTTTGCAGCACTTCCGGTCGTTCTTACTCCGCGCAACCCTAATAACTTTGTTCCCATTTTTATAACCTGCGCATGCGTTTAACTCCGCCCGTGTCGCCCGCCCATGACGGACTTTTTCTGCATTTCCCGGCCCCTTAACGTTCGGCGCACAGTGGGAGACGGCGTAATGTCGGTGACACAGGTGGCTTCTTTACTCGAAAGTAACGACGAGGAAAGGCCGGAGGCGGAAACGTCCCGATCCAGGATTAAAAGATATAAGGCGACTAATATGTCATTTGCTGAGATGGCGGAGATGGTGGACATTCTGCGGAGGAAGGATTACGATGGGAAGCATGGGCCATACGACACACCTAATCTCCGGAAGTCACAAATAATGGAGAAAGTGGCGAAGACTCTATATCAGAAATATGGGGTCATGAGATCCAAGGAGCAGCTCCGTAAAAGGTGGTCTGACCTGAAGCTGAGGGAGCCGGAGCAGTATAGGAAGCTTAAAAAAAGCATAGAAAAAAGTAAGCTTTTATTTTTACTGTGTTCTTTCACATTGTAAGATGTATTCTTCCATGTTTTGCACCATGTGCTTGTATTGACTGGTTTCACATTTCAAAAAGGCAACTTTAATGTTAAGTTGAGGGTCCACTTCTTTGGTTTCCTTTTCTTCCCCAAAAAATGTTCGTCTTCCACAAAACACGTTTGGCACAAATCCACGTAAACTACATGTGGCCATGCCTCATTTTCCAAAAACAATGTTTTTCTACACATTGTTGGCTAGATGATGTGTTGTAACTAAAGTAGAATGTGAATGAAGGACTCAAATGGATTCTGGGTAAAGGAGATGACACTCAGGAGCAAGTACAGGAGCTTGTTCAGGAGCAAGATACTATAGTGTTGCCCGCATGACTAAATTTTAAAGCGTGTCACACCCAGGTGCACCAGTGGATACCTTTGTGGTTCTCAAAATTTGGTTTTTAGGCCCCTTAAAAAAAAGAAATGCTGCTTTGTAGAGCTCTCAGGATCTCATGTGTTCATCTTTGAACTCAGGGCCAAATATCAGTTGTACCCCACTTCAAAACAATGTATATAATATCTGGGCGAAAATCTCTGTGTGCTAAAGGATACCTATTTTTTGGCATTCCCATAGGGGAGAGGAGACTGGGAGGACAACAATCTGAGGAGACGAGGAAGCACAGACCACCTAAACTCCCCCAAGATCCCAAAGCAGCCCAAGATCAGCATGTTGAGGAAGTGGAGGTGGAGGAAGGGGAGGTGGAGGAGGGAGAGGTGGAGCTTATCCCCACAACAGGTCAGTGTCTATCCACACAACTTCAAGGTCAATACAGATGTAGGCGTGCATATTTCTAAATGTCTTTTTTTTTTTAGGGGATGAACGTGGTGGTGTGTCAGGAACTCAAAATCCTCCATTCTCGAGTGCAAGTGGCAAAATAATTATTCAAGAAATAATGGAATGCAGTAGCGAAATGGACATTATGAGAAAGAGAATGAATGTGATTGAGCAAAAATATAAAAAACATTATAGATATTTTGGGGAGAATAGTGTGACCCCCCCCCTGTTTTTGTGTTTTGTTATGCGTCACAAATTTGCAATGGGATTTCCACCAGCCCAAATGTGAAGATGCACACAGTGACTCAACATGTGCTATCTGCCGTCACAGGATATCTATGTCCCTGTTTTGGGGGTGCAACCTCTTCCTCCCTACTCAAGTAGGTTCGAGGAAGGGTTTGCACCCCCAAAGCACGTCCATTAATCCTCCATGATGGCAGATAGCACACGTTTACCTTAGCCATGGGATCAGGTTGAAAAGACACATTCGAGACACAAAAAGAAAGGGGTTCTTCACATTTGGGTTGGATCAGGGGTGACACCACCCCATCTCAAGTTTCTCCTTTTCACTTTGTTCTTTACTCTCAATGTTTTTACCACAAAAATTACGATTTTGACCCTTGCATGTTTCTGCAAAACAATCCTTCCCCAAAAAAAGCTAAAAAATGGGGAGCTCAAACTTTCTACATATTTGTATTAAAACCAAACAAAAGGGTTGCACAGAGTAAAAAGTTTCTGGAAGACGCAAAAAGGTGTGGCTTGTTATTTCGATGCTCACTAGCATTTTTGGAAATGCCCAAACAATGTTTTTTATAGTGCCAATTGGGGCTATTTACTAAGGATAAATACACTTGGCACTTGGCACTACAAGAACCTGGGAGACACATAAACCCAAAAATCAAGAATGACAAAACCATGTTTTTTATACGATAAAAATTTATTTGGATTATACAAATAGTCAGATCTGGTCTGGCATTGCGATGGCCCCCCTACCCGTGAAGTACTCAACGTATTTATCACGTACTTCACGGGCACTTTGGGGGGCCAAGCCAGTACGGGCAGGGTCGAGGCCGGTCAGAATGGTCATCTCGGATGGACCGGCCTCAGGCCCAACTGTTGACAGATATGAAGGTGAAAAATGTCTCAGGAAATTGTGCATTATGTAGCAGCAGTAAACTATGGTGTTCAGCTTGTATTCCGCCAAATGAATTGCTGTCTGAAACAGGCGGAACCGGCTGGCCATTATCCCAAAGGCATTCTCCACAACTCTCCGGGCTCTGGCCAGCCGGTAATTAAAAACCCTCCTCTCCGGGGTGAGGGTGCGTTGGGGAAATGGCCGCGTGAGGTGTGGTCCAAGTCCAAATGCTTCATCCGCGATGAAAACGAACGGTAGTCCTTCCACATAATGTATTAGGGCACTCTTGGTCAAATCATGAAGCACCACATCCCATTTTAACTGAAAATTGAAAAAGGGGGACAATGGGTATACTCAATACCCTGGGATTTTTAGAAAAAACTGTGCTTGGTAGAGATAAACACAGAAATCAAATCTTTAAAAGATTATATTTTATTACATAACATTGAAAGACAATACATAAAAGTAACCATCCTCATAGATGTGTAGTTCAGTTGTCAAGAGATGCAATTCGCTGCTTAGTTTCCACTCAACTAGTTTCGCTCCTAGCGGAGCTTCCTCAGGAGTAATTGGAACAATAGCAGATTAAACTGAAAATACAGGGTATATATAATTAGCACATAGAATGGTTAAAGATTAATACTGTAGCACTGGACATTAATAAAGCTTATTGACGTGTGTCACCACGTTGTTAATCACATTATTTATAAGGGCGAAACATTTAAACATTGAACAATCATATAGGATCATGGCCCATGCTGAGCATCATGCATACGTGGTAGTCCTTCCACGTTCTCTGCATCTGGAGGCAGTGCAAGACCCCCAGCCTGCAGACGGTGAGCGAACTCCGATTCAGCGAATACTCCACCATCGGACATCTGGCCGTTCTTCCCCACGTCCACATACAGGAACTCGTACCGTGCCGACACCATCGCCATTAACACAATACTATTGAAACCTTTATAGTTAAAATAGTATGACCCCGAACGGGGTGGCGGCACTATGTGGACGTGCTTGCCATCAATTGCCCCTCCACAGTTGGGGAAGTCCCACCGCTGGGCAAATTGATCAGCCACAGTCAGCCATTCCTGTGGTGTGCAAGGAAACTGTGGAGTCAAACAAAAAGAAGACATTAGTACGTTTTAAGTTTACAATGCAAACAGATAACACAAAGACATTGTTGACCAACATCAGGCTACCATTATTATTTAAGGCAGTATTTCATGGCCTAAAAAGAAGGCCCACTTAGCACATGACTCACCCCCCCTGAGGGGACATTATAAAAATTACTAAGGGGGGGGTTTGAGGTGATTTGGGGGGCCCCAAATAAAGGCTAGACCACTCTGCTGAACTTGAATGAGTAATAAAACATTTGTCAACATTTTAGGGGGGGGGGATTGCTAAACTACGATGGTAATGAGCCCAAACAAATCCTGAGTAAAAAAATAGGCTAGCTGTGTTTGGGCCATGGATAGCATGCTGGAGAGGTTAGTGAAGGGAAATAGGCATGTAGGCCCCAAAAAAAAGACCAATAGATGTAAAAACATGCATGGGGGAAATTATCAAGGATATTACAAACAGGCAAATTTGGGAAGGAGGGAAAAAAAAATTATGTAGCAAACAATCCAAACATATAATGTGATGTTAAAGGAGCAAACTTACCTTCATATAGTCCTTCTGCAGGACCTGAATAATGGGCGAACACGTTTCAGGGATAATGATCCCGAGAGCCTGGGGGGAGATGCCTGTTGTGAACTTGAGGTCCTGCAAGCTTCTTCCAGTCACCAGGTATCTCAACGTGGCAATAAGCCTCTGCTCGGCAGTGATGGCCTGGCGCATCACAGTGTCCTGCCTCGTGATATAGGGGGACAGCAAATCCAACAGACGGTGAAATACGGGGTCCGTCATCCTGAGATAATTCCTGAAATCATCAGGATTATTCTCATGGATTTCCCGCAGCAGAGACATATGAGAGAATTGGTCCCGCTGTAGCAACCAATTCTTGGTCCATGAACTCCTCCTCACCCTGTTCACGGACTGAACTCGGGTTACAGTGTTAACCGCAACACCAAGTCCATAGCCAGCACGAGCTCGAGAACGAGAACGCACTTCAAACATGGTTTTAAACCGGTCGCCTGGTCAGAACGAACTCAAACAGAACGCACCGTGGAACAGCAAGGCCTGAGAAGAACGACCTGAAAAGCAGTAAACGAACAGCCAAGAAGGCACTGCCAAGCAGTAACGACCTGACTGCACGCACTGAAGAACAAATACGAACCCACAAGCACAAACTGAACAGCAGGAAACGATCTGAAAAGCACGGAGTCTGAAAAGCGCGACACACGAAATCAGCAAAAGCAGCCCAAGGGGTGGCGCCATTAGATTTGAACTTCCCTTTTATAGCGCCGTCGTACGTGTTGTACGTGCCGTCATTTTGTTGCTGTCGGTTTTTGGACTGATGGTGTGTGGCCAAGACTGATGAAAAACAGTTTCATCGGATTTCCGATGGAGAAATCCATCAGACGAAAATCCATAGGATATCCGATCGTGTGTACAGGGCTTTAATATAGGTGCAGAAGTAAACAGTCATTTCAGGCTTTCAAAAGCAGACTGGGCTTCAGGGGTTCAGTGAGACCGGTTGCTCTGCCTGGTTATTTGTGTGATGGGGGAGATGATGGCTGAACCTTTGATGAATTTTCGATAAAAGTTTGCAAACCCCACAAAGCGATGTATCGCCTTTTTGTCTGTGGGTGCTGGCCCGTCCAAAATGGCGGAGCCTTTTTGGGGGTCCATATTTATACCCTCCGTGGAGATTATTAAGCCCAGAAATTGGATACTTTGATGTTCAAACTCACATTTCTCTGGTTTGGCATACAAACATGTTGTCTGAGTCGGGTAAGCACACTTCTGACATGACCCCGATGAATCTCCAGAGAGGCAGAAAAGATAAGAATGTCATCTAGTTATACAATGCCAAAAAGATCCAAATAGTCCCAAGAAAATGTCATTGATAAAGTGTTGAAATGTAGCGGGAGCATTGCATAGTCTGAAGGGGATATAGTAATTACTATGTGGGTTATACGCCCACCTTCAGGTGATGGACACTGGCATAATCAAGACAGGAAGTCCCCCCTCCTTTATAAGTTTTTGTAGCAAAGCAGTATATACATATTCCAATAAGAGGGGAGGGACCTCTGTGTCCAGTGATGTACTTCCAAGAAAATGATTTTACATGTAAGCTGTTATAAAAATCCAATTTTCTTTATCGTACATCACAGGACACAGAGCACCATAGTAATTACTATGTGGGATGTCCCAAAGCAATGCCATCTGAGGGGAGGGAGACACACAAAAAAACAAAGCATACCTCCGTCAGACGTGAGGACCTATACTGCCGCCTGCAGAACACTGCGCCCAAAGGCGGCATCCTCTTGCTGACCTACATCCACCTGGTAGAATTTTGTGAATGTATGTACTGATGACCATGTTGTGGCCTTGCTAACCTGAGCCACAGAGGCTTGGTGACGAACTGCCCAAGAGGCACTGACTGCCCTGGTAGAGTGCGCTTTAGGACGAAAAAGTGGAATCTTCCCCTTTAACCACTTCCCTACCCGCCCGTAGTCAAATGACGTCCACAGATGGGATCTCCCATCCTGGGTGGACGTCAAATGACGTCCTGGGCTTCCCGGCCGTCTAGGGGATGCGCGTGCACACCCGCGGCATCGCTCGGGACCCGGTGCGCGTACCCGGCGGCCGCAATGTCCGCCGGGTACCCACGATTGCCCATGATCACGGCAGGACTGTGGATCTGTGTGTGTAAACACACAGATCCACGTCCTGTCAGAGGTGAGGAGACCGATGTGTGTTCCCAGTACAGAGGAATACAGACCGGTCTCCTCCCCTTCTGAGTCCCCTCCCCTACAGATAGAATCACTCCCTAGGGAACATATTTAACCCCTTCAGCGCCCCTAGTGTTAACCCCTTCCCTGCCAGTCACATTTACACAGTAATCAGTGCAGTTTTATAGCACTAATGGCTGTATAAATATGAATGGTCCCAAAAATGTGTCAAAAGTGTCCGATATGTCTGTCAAAATGTCACGGTCACAATAAAAATCGCAGATCGCCGCCATTACTAGTAAAAAAAAAAAATGTAATAAATCTATCCCCTATTTTGTAGACGCTATAACTTTTGTGCAAACCAATTAATATACGCTTATTGCGATTTTTTTACCAAAAATATGTAGAAGAATACGTATCGGCCTAAACTGAGGGAAAAATAGTGTTTTTTTTTAAAATTGTGATATT
Organism: Rana muscosa; assembly: GCA_029206835.1. NCBI lineage: Eukaryota > Metazoa > Chordata > Amphibia > Anura > Ranidae > Rana > Rana muscosa. The sequence continues at coordinate 307,015,319 of CM055117.1, read as the reverse complement.
TATTAAATCAAAAAGTAAAAAATATTGTGTTTTTTTCAAAATTAACGCTCATCTTTTGTTTATATCGCAAAAAATAAAAACCGCAGAGGTGAGAAAATACCACCAAACGAAAGCTCTATTTGTGGGAAAAAAAGGTCGTCAATTTTGTTTGGGAGGCACGTCGCACGACCGCGCAATTGTCATTCAAAATGCGACAGCGCTGAAAACTAAAAATTGGTCTTGGCACTAAGGGGGTGAAAATGCCCTGTATTGAAGCGGTTAAATCATAGGCCTGAGTAATAATTTAATGAATCCATTTAGAAATGGTCGACTTTGACGCTGCCTGCCCCTTTCTGGGGCCTTCTGGCAACATAAACAAAACGTCAGTTTTCCGCATCTGGGCAGTTGCTTCCAGATAGAAATTGACCGCTCTTACTACATCCAGAGAGTGCAATAATTCTTCCTCTGCAGAAAATGGTTCTGGAAAAAACGAAGGTAGGGAAATATCCTGGTTCATATGAAAACTAGATACTACCTTAGGCAAAAAAGAGGGACGAGGACGTAACACCAGTTTGTCCTTATGAGCCACCAAGAATGGCTCTTTACAAAAGAAAGCTGCCAATTCAGAAACTCTTCTTGCGGAGGTGACCGCAACCAAAAAAAAGAATTTCTTTGTCACAAGAACCAACGAAGCCTCCTCTATTGGCTCAAAAGGGGGCTCCTGGAGGACCGACAGGACTAGATTCAAATCCCATGGGCACAGAGGTGATTTAATCGGCGGATTTATCCATGTTACCCCTTGTATAAAAGCCTGAACTAAGAAATGTAAGGCAAGCGGCCTTTGGAACAAAACTGACAAGGCCGAGATCTGACCCTTGATAGTGCTCAAGGCTAGCTTCATCTCTACTCTTAACTGTAGGAAACTGAGAATCCTCCCTATGTCATACTTGTGAGGATGCCAACCCTTGTTTTCACACCAGGCCACATAGGCCTTCCAGACCCTATAATAAATAGCCCTGGAGGCCGGCTTCCTAGCATTCATCAGAATAGTTACCACTGAGCCTGAAAGCCCCTGATCTTTTAAAACGAGGGTTTCAAACGCTAAACCGTCAAATTTTGCGTTTGTAAGGCAGGATGGAATACAGATCCTTGTGAAAGCAGATCCGGACGGGACGGAAGAGTCCAAGGATCACCTACTACCATCCTTACGATCTCCGCATACCAGGATCTCCTGGGCCATGCTGGAGCAACTAGGATTACCAGCTTTCGTTCCCCCTTGATCCTGCAAAGAAGACGTGGAAGCAATTGTACTGGAGGAAATGCATAAATCAGTGTGAACTGATCCCAAGGAGTTACTAAGGCATCCATCCCGCACGCGAGTGGATCCCTTGTCCTTGACACAAAGCTGTCCAACTTTCTGTTGAACCTGGACACCAATAGGTCTACGTCCGGAGTACCCCATTTCTGACATTTGGCCAGAAAGACATCTGGATGCAGAGACCATTCCCCTGGAAGCAATTGTTGGCGGCTTAGGAAGTCTACCTGCCAATTTTCTACTCCTGGAATGAATACCGCAGACAGGCAAGGCACATGCTCTTCTGCCCAAGCCAGAATATGGTTTACCTCTTTCTGGGCAGCACGGCTTCTTTGGTGATTGATATAGGCCACTGCGGTGGCGTTGTCGTACTGAATCCTGACAGGATAGTCCCGTAACCTGCTCGTCCAGGCCTTTAGGGCCAGACGTGCTGCCCAAATTTTTAGAATGTTGATGGACAAGGTCTTCTCGGATTCTGACCACTTCCCCTGGATGGTATTCCTCTCCAGGACTGCTCCCCAGCCCAAGAGGCTGGCATCGGTTGTCACTATCCTCCAAGTCACTGGTATGAAGGTTTTCCCCTTCTGTAAATTTTTGGCTAGCAACCACCACTTGAGACTCTGTCGGACGCTTGGAGTCAAGCACATTGGAGAATCCAGGTCCTGGCTTTTCCTGCTCCAAGCAGACAGGATACTGTTTTGCAACTGCCTTAAATGAAATTGAGCATAGGGAACCGCCTCTGGCCACTGCGGTGGCGTTGTCGTACTGAATCCTGACAGGATAGTCCCGCAACCTGCTCTTCCAGGCCTTTAGGGCCAGACGTGCTGCCCGAATTTCTAGAATGTTGATGGGCAAGGTCTTCTCGGATTCTGACCACTTCCCCTGGATGGTATTCCCCTCCAGGACTGCTCCCCAGCCCAAGAAGCTGGCATCGGTTGTCACTATCCTCCAAGTCACTGGTATGAAGGTTTTCCCCTTCTGTCAATTTTTGGCTAGCAACCACCACTTGAGACTCTGGCGCAAGCTTGGAGTCAAGCACATTGGTCAATCCAGGTCCTGGCTTTTCCTGCTCCAAGCAAACAGTATACGGTTTTGCAACTGCCTTGAATGAAATTGAGCATAGGGAACCGCCTCGAATGAGGCTACCATTTTCCCTAACAACCTCATGCAAAGGCGGATGGAGGCACTCTCCTTTGTCCTGACAGGATGAATCATTTCTCTTATAGCACAGACCTTTGCCTGGGTAATAACACCTTTTTGTGGGTTGTGTCTATAACCAGACTCAAGTACTCCAGTTTTTTTACTGGTTGTAAGGATGACATTTCTAGGTTGAGAATCCACCCTAGATGTTCCAGATACCTGACCGTGCTGACGACACTCTGGTCTAGCCCTGCTACGGACTGATCTATCAGAAACAGGTCTTCTAGGTATGCCACTACTGCTATACCCTGGGCCCTGAGTCTTGCCAAAGGTGGTGCCAGAACCTTTGAAACACCTGTGGTGTGGTGGCCAACCTGAAGGGCAAGGCCACAAATTGAAAATGCAGCTGTTCTACTGCAAATCGCAGAAACGCCTGAAGAGCAGGGGAAATTGGCACATGGAGATATGCATCCTTGATGTCTACGGATGCTAGAAGTTCTCCCCCCCCGAAGGGTGGCTACCGCCGACCAAATTGATTCACTTCAAAACGAGCGGATGTTTAGAAACTGATTCAGACCTTTGAGATCTAGAATGGGTCTGACATCTCCGTTTGGTTTTGGCACTGTGAAGAGATTTGAATAAAACCCCATTCCCCGCTCTTCTAAGGGAGTCTCTACGATCACACCTTGAGATAGCAGATGGTCTAGTGCCTGAAATAAAGACCCCTTTTTTATTGGGTCCTTGGGAACGCTCGATCTTAGGAAACGAGGCGGAGGAAACTTTCGAAACTCCAGTCTGTATCCTAGAGATACTGTGGAGATGACCCATCTGTCCTGGATTTCCTCCTGCCAGACTTCTGAAAACTGCCAAAGCCTTCCCCCCACTCGATCGAGCAGGGGCGCCCCTTCATAAGGAGGCATTGGGGCTCTGCTTTGCAGACTTCTGCCCCCCGAACTTTTTCTGGTTCTGAGCTTGGTTCTGAGGCCTTCCTCTTGGAGCTGACAGCGGAGGCCGTCGAGACTGCCTGGAGGCTGTTGCCCCAGGTGATGGAGAAGCCGAACGTTTAAATGAAGGACGCCTACTCCTTCTTTTTACTGGAAGAAGGGTACTTTTTCCACCCGAGATCTTCTGGATGTACTTATCTAAGTCATCCCCAAATAACCGTTGTCCATTAAAGGGGAAACCAGTCAACAGCTTTTTACAAGGCAACTCTGCTGATTAATTTTTAAGCCAGAGAACCCACCGCATGTGCACTAACATGAGGGCAGGGCGAGACGTCTGATGAATAGAGTCTTTAATAGCATCCACCGCAAAACAAAGAGCCCTAGGCAGATCTGCTAGGTCCGGGACCACTCCCCCTTTGACGACCTGCTTCACCTTGTCTCTAAGGGATTGACAGACGCCAATTGCTGCGACTGCAGGTTGAGCTACAGCACTGGCCATAGAAAATGAGGCCTTAAGCAACGACTCCAGTCTTTTATCCGCTGGATCTTTAAACACCTGAACATTGTCTACCGGACAAGTAAGACTTTTATTCAGGGAAGAGACAGCAGCATCTACTGCTGGTGCCTTCCATCTTTTGGAGAACTTCTCCTCCATAGGGTAAAGTTGATAAAACCTCTTAGGAGGAACAAAAAACCTATCTGGATGATCCCAGTCAGCATAAATGAGCTGTTCCAGCAACGGATGCATAGGAAAAGCGTGCAAACCCTGAGGAGGCTTCAGAGAACCCAAAGAAGAAAAGGGGGCTTCAGCCATCTCTGGAAGTGGTAGCTTATATCCAAAATGCACCATCTCGGTGAGGGATTGGAATAACAGTCTTTGAGCCTGTGAAGCTGCAAAGGCTTCCTCTGGGACTGAGTCCTCCAAAGAGAAACCGTCCTCCTGCGCTTCCGCAGGGTCCCCAAAGGGTATATCTGAGTCTCCTATCCACTCCTGATCTGCAGATAACGGATCCGGGACAGGAGAAGGGGACCTGTCTCGTTTCTTTGCGGTCTGGGAAGAGGCCGCAAACAAACTAGCTATCTTCCCCTCTAAACCAGCCAAAGCCATAGCCAAGTGATCTTTAGTGACATATGCAGAGGCTGGAATGTTGGAGGTAGCCACAATGCCTGACAAGTTTGCTGGCTCAGCCTGGTCAGACGCTTCAGGTCTCTCAGGGGAGGATGACACAGTGGAGGCACGACTAGGATTCCCAGGTCCTGACCGCGGTGCCCTTGCGCCTCTTCTCCCTGTTTTTTGTTCCTCTCTTACGGGAAAACATAGTCCTAAGCTCAAAGCAGAGGTACTGTTACATGCATCTATTGCTAAGCTCAGTCTAGCAATGGTTAATATACCGCTTTCAATAGCTACAGACAGATGCTAAATAGATGAGTTTGGAGAATTCCTGTAGCCAGCACACAGCTTACATGCCCTTGGATAAGTGTCTGTGTCCCATCGTCAGCCACCGCTTTACTCTAACAGCTGAGCTTTTAAAACAAGCCTGCCAGTCTATGCCTGTGCCGTAGGATGCACGTGCATGCCGGCGGAGTCCCACCCCCCCCGCTCTTGATGTCATCTCCTTCGTAACGAAAGGAGAAGGCTCTCGCGCACGCGCGGTGGTCCACTACGGGAGTCATGGGGGGGAGAGTGGGGATTGATGAAAAGGAGTCTGCAGAGCGATCGCCCAGCCCCCCCCCTCTTTTTAGATAGCTGACAACAGGGGAGGCAGAAACTTTCTCTCAACAAGAGTTGCTGATACCCAAAGGTAAAGTGCGGCTGTAAACACTCAGGTATGTTTAGCTTTACACCCTCTAGTGCAGCCTTTTTCAACCTTTTCAACACAGAGGAACCCTTGAAATAGTTCTCCGGTCTCGGGGAACCCCTGCTAAAATTGAGAAATCTACTACTCATGATACATTAATGTGACAGTCAGTTGGAAGAATGGTCCTTACACTTGTGGCAATTGGGAAGAATTACCTCCTTACAGATAGCTAAAAAGATCAATGGGGTCAGTGTGAACTTATCTGAGAGGCAGAAATTGCCCAATGCTGAAGGAACCCCTAGCATCCTCTGGAGGAACCCTAGGGTTCCACGGAACCCTGGTTGAGAATCACTTCTCTAGTGGAACATACAGGCAAGACATTTTCTATTTAATAAAAGTCCATAGGATAAACCCAGGCTCTTCTTACCCTTTCCCACCGCAGGGTACTGCTGGAATATCACAGCGACCCAATCTTCACCCATCACGGCGGGTTGGTGCCATGCAGACCTTCAAGGATGGGGTCCCCTCTGTATGTAGGGTCCACTGTCTTGGACCTGTATAGTGCCCTGCCAGAGCAAACCTGTGATATAGCAATGTGACCAAGGTGCTGGATCCCAGGGACCAGCTCTCCTGCGAGAAGCATTACAGACAAGACCTCATTCTTCTGTACCGATGCTCAGGTACCATCCACTTTTGTCTTTGTTTTTTAGACTTTTTGAATGGATCCGATAGCGTAGCCCCTTGACCCTTCCAGGCCATCCAAGGAGCATAAAATTAATCGTGACCAACACCTTTAGACATTGGCAAAAAAACTGAGGTACTCCCTGCATGGGAGGGGTTATATAGGAGGGGGACTTCCTGTCTTGATTATGCCAGTGTCCATCACCTGAAGGTGGGCGTATAACCCACATAGCAATTACTATGGTGCTCTGTGTCCCGTGATGTACGATAAAGAACTGCAGTCTTCCACTCGTCACCCTCCCGTATGTGGACCAAGTTGTATACCCCTTGCAAATCCAATTTTGTGAAAATAGTAGCTGCTCTAAGCCTTTGAAACAGTTCAGGCACCAGTAGTAAAGGATAACGGTTCTTGACTGGGATTTTTATTAAGTTTGCGGTAGTCAACAAAGGGCCAAAGGGAGTGAGCCTTCTTTTCTACAAAAAAGATGCTTGCCCCGGCAGGAGAAGTAGAGGGACGGATTAAACCCTTTCTCAGTCATCAATGTACTCCTTTCGGGCCACAAGTTCAAGTTCAGTTAGGGGAAAAATTTGCCCGAAGGGTATTTCAGCTCCAGGGAGTTGCTCAATCGGTCATAAGGTCTATGGGGAGGAAGAGTTTCTGCCCTCTTTTTGCTTAAAACATCCAGGAAGTCTTGGTATGCTGCAGGTACAGATGAACATGCCTCAGAATCAGAGTCCATACACAGGGCAGGACTTAGGGTGGTGGGGGCCCCTGGGCTTGAGTCACTTTCGGGCCCTACCTTCTATACAAATACATTACTTTAAATAGACGTGTAGCGGGTACTCCAGATTTAAGGGGGTCTCCAAGTCCAAATTTAGAGGGATGACCCGAGCACTAGTATGGCTCAGGCCTTATAATTGTGCTGGACTCTGCTTTGACGCTATGTGCCTATGTAGGGTTTCCTGTGGCCTGCAGGTGGCGCTGCCATGTTGGGTCAAGGTTGAGCCATAGGTTGCATTGGTGCGATTGGATGTCCTCTCTCGGCTACCATGCAGTGGGCGGGTTCTGCCTGCTGTGCATGCCGGGAGAGGATATAAAAGAGGCAGATGCCATTTGTTCAGGGAGAGACCCGGGGAAAAGTACCCGGAGGAGTGTGCCCCTAAGGAGGGGGGTGCGTACCCCGACTGAGGTGTCTCGGGCACCTTCGGCCCGAGACCGCAACGTTCCATGTAGGCTCAGTACCTTTAACTGGGTCTACAGGCAGAATCTCTGGGAGTCCTAGGATGCCCGAGTGAGGGTATCCGCTCCGACCAAGAGGAAGCCAGGGGAGGATTGGTCCCATAACAGGAGATGAGTGATAGTCAGATTGCTGTCTCGGGAAAGGCCTGGTGACCTGTCGGAGGGAAGGATCCTATGCTCCGCAGAACTGACCCTGCGGAGTGCTGCTGCTCTTCGAGGACATACTGAACTTGTCCTTGGAGGATTTAAAGTGTTTGTTCGAGCTCCACATTGGCTGCTAGGACCATTTAGGGACTATCCGGGTGAGCTGTACCCACTCGGGACCGAGTGATGATAAATTTGGGAGTTCTGTGCCTGAATTTAGTTGAACTACCATCTCTCTCATCTACTCTCTCTTACCTATCAAGCAAAGATACAAAATAAACTCAACGTTGGAGTTTAAGTGATTTGAACATTGACTTTATTAAAGAAGGGAAAAGTACAGACTTGTCTCTACATTCTGGAGATGGGAACCAGTGGAAGGAGGTAACTCGCTGCGTGACCCAGGTACATATACACTGCCTGACCTCTAAACTAGAGGACACGGGCTTGTGGCATGGGTGCCTCTCTTCTTTCCCCTAGAGAGAAGAGGGTAGTGCTACAGACGTAATACGTAACTGCCAATAACCAATCAGCAAACCTCAAGATGACTGAATTTAGCGAATTAAATTACATTTTTATATATACTGTGACAGCAGGAAGGTAAAGTCACCTGGTTGCATCCAGGGGGGTAGATATATTTCTCCCAGATTCAGGCTTTATGCTGACTTATACAACTAGGGTGGAGAGTTGTATAAGCCCAGCTGAGGCTAGTAGGCTCATGGATGACTCATACCTCTAGGGAGAGTGTGGGGCGTCGTACAGACAGGGAGTTGATGAGGCCAGCTGAAGCTTGTCAGCTCATTTAGGCCTCTATAAGAACTCCCAGATTCATTAGGTGTTAGCTCATGCCTGGAAGCAGACCTGTGTGGACTTCCTGGAGAGAGTGAACCCTTGTCCGGTGAGACAAAGCCTGTGTGGCTATTTGCTTGGACATTTAAAACCAGGGACTTAGGGACTAGGACAGCACTAGGCTGATCCCAGTTGTTAGTTAGGAAACCTGTATGTTTAGTCAGAGGTCAAGTTGACCAGGATTTATTTTGTTTATATGTTTCTTTTGGCTTTGCTGTGTTTTGTCACTGTAAATAGAAAATAAACCGCACCTTTTTTTTTGATTTTGAAAACCACAACCTCCGTTTGCTGGGCCTGTTTTTGTGTGGGGAGCCCATCCCGGGGGTCACACACACCCGCTGCCGAGCTAACCCCCTCACAGTTGGTGGAGAATGCGGGCAGTTTTTTTTAAGCCAGCATGGAGGAGATACTGAAGCAGCTGGCTCTAGCAAATGCCAATCAACAGCAGACAAATGCAGGTTTGCAAAAGAGCCTTGCAGCTCAACAACAGAACTTCGCAGCCCAGCAGCAAGCTCATCAACAGAGCCTTGCAGCTCAGCAACAAGCCCAGCAGCAATCTGAGGCCCGCTTCATAGACCTGTTACAGAAGCAAGAGCAGAGACTACAACAAATGGAAGCAGTAATGCAGCAACGTCCGCAGACCAGTGAGGAAAGCCGTCCCACTAATACCGCGTCCTTTGGGGTGAGTCGTTTATTGACAAAAATGACTGGAGAGGATGATCCAGAGGTATTTTTGACCACATTTGAAAGGACTGCTGAAAGAGAAAAGTGGCCTGAGGAGCAGTGGGCTGGACTGGTGGCTCCTCTGTTAACTGGTGAATCGCAGAAGGCTTACTATGACCTAGAGCCTGACCAGGCAAAAGACTATGTGATGCTAAAAGCTGAAATATTGGCAAGGCTGGGTGTCACCCAGGCTGTCCGGGCTCAGCGTGTGCATAACTGGACTTTCCAGCTTGGAAAACCCCCCAGGTCTCAAATGTATGATCTCATTCACCTAAGCAGAAAGTGGCTACAGCCAGAGACTTTGTCCGCACCAAAGATTGTGGAACGTGTTGTAATGGATCGGTTTTTGAGAGCTCTTCCTACTGCCATCCAAAAGTGGGTAAGCCATGGAGACCCAGAGACGGCCGATGGTCTTGTGGATCGTGTGGAGAAATACTTGGCTACAGAGAACCTGACGGCCTCTTCCAGAGACACTCGGACTTTCCACCCTAAGACCAGACCATCCCCAGGGGCGGATAAGAGGATTCCAAGGGGTGAGGGTGGAGAGAGTGAGAGGGTGGGAGCTCTACCCCAAGTTTGGCGAGAACAGCCTGGGAAATCAGCGGCTCAAGAGGCGGCAAGAAGGATCGTTTGCTACCGCTGCCGGCAAGCGGGACATATTGCAGCCAATTGCCCGGTTGTGGAGGAACCCATGCAGTGTGACTTTCTGATGGGCAGACGTCAGTCGCTGTGTGCGACAGTCGCATGCACTGCCATTCGAGGAACTGAGAAACATTTATGCAAAATGTGTGTTAATGGTAGAAATGTTGTGGTATTGCTGGATTCAGGTAGCCTTGTGACCCTGATAAAGGCTGAGTTAGTTAAAACAGAGGTCTCTGGGAATAGCAAGGTAGCTGTTATTTGTGTGCATGGGGACACCCGAGAGTATCCAGTGACTACAGTGTGTTTCGAGACCCCCAAAGGTACCCTCTCTCATCCAGTGGGCTTAGTATCTCAGTTACCGCATGACGCCATTGTGGGAAGGGATTTTCCGAAGTTCTGGGAACTGTGGGATGATCCTGAGCCCCCCCACTGGTGCCCCTATGTACCAGAAATGGGATAGCCAGAACTCCCCTGAGAGTGGTGAGGACTCTCCGGAATTTCCCTTATCAGTATTGGCAGGGGAGACTCAAGAAACTGGAGAGGAGCCCACCTCCTCAGACGAAAACCTACCGTCTGTGGAGTTTTCTGATCTTGAGGTTCACAGGGAAAACTTTGCCACAGAACAGTTGAAAGACCCCGCCCTAATAAAGGCACGGGAAAACGTAGTGAAAATAGATGGCGAGTTAGTGAACCCAGATAATACCTGCACTTACCCATACTTCAGCGTAGAGAAGGACCTACTGTATCGGGTGGCAAAAAGGGCAGAAGAAACCGTTGAGCAGCTTGTGGTGCCCAAACCTTACAGGAAGTTGGTGTTGGAGTTGGCCCATGGGCACATTCTTGGAGGTCATCTGGGGACAGAGAAAACCCGAGAGAGGGTATTACAGAGATTCTATTGGCCGGGGGTGATAAAGGACATAGAAAATTATTGTTCCTCCTGCCCTGTGTGTCAGAGGTCGGCCCCGATGCCACATTTCCGTAGCCCGCTGGTCCCTCTACCCATCATTGAGGTCCCGTTTGAGAGGATCGCCATGGATTTGGTAGGTCCTATAATCAAGTCCGCTAGGGGGCACCAGTACATATTAGTTATAATGGACTATGCCACCCGTTATCCAGAAGCGATCCCTCTCCGAAATACTTCGGCCAAAACCATAGCCAAAGAGCTATCTCTTGTGTTTAGCCGGGTGGGTATTTGTAGAGAACTGCTTACGGACCAAGGTACACCCTTTATGTCCCGGGTTATGAAGGAGCTGTGTAAATTGTTCAAAGTGACGCAATTACGTACATCTGTGTATCACCCCCAAACCGATGGGCTGGTTGAAAGATTCAACAAAACCCTAAAGCAAATGTTGAAGAAAGTGGTGGATAGAGATGGAAAGGATTGGGACTGTCTACTTCCTTATCTGATGTTTGCTATTAGGGAGGTGCCCCAATCCTCTACGGGATTCTCCCCCTTTGAGTTACTGTATGGGAGACACCCAAGAGGGCTGTTGGATATTGCCAAGGAAACTTGGGAAAGTGAGAGTTCTCCCCACAGGAGTGTGATTGAGCATGTCGCCCTGATGCAAGACCGAATTGCACAGGTAATGCCCATCGTGAAGGAACATTTGGCCCAAGCGCAGTTAGCACAGCAGAGAGTGTACAACCGTGGAGCCAAGACCCGTACCTTTTCCCCGGGGGATAGGATACTGGTACTTGTCCCTACGGTTGAAAGTAAATTCCTTGCCAAATGGCAAGGCCCCTACGAGATAATGGAAAAAGTGAGCGAAGTGAATTACAAGGTCAGACAACCAGGAAGGCGAAAGCCCGAACAGATCTATCACGTTAATCTGTTGAAAGCCTGGAGGGATAGAGAGTCCCTAGTCGCAGACACTTGGTCACCAGCTCAAACTGGTTGCGTGATTCCTGAGGTTGGAATAGCAGCCACCTTGTCACAACCCCAACAACAGGAGGTTAAGGAGTTTGTGCTTCGCAACAAGGAGGTATTCTCTGAGCTGCCGGGACAAACATCTGGGGTAGAGCATGACATCATTACCCCGCCCGGTGAAAGGGTGAAGTTAAAACCCTATCGGATCCCAGAGGCCCGACGGGAGGCAATACGGGAGGAAGTACAGAAAATGCTGAACTTAGGGGTGATAGAGGAGTCCCAAAGTGATTGGTCTAGTCCCATTGTGTTGGTGCCTAAACCGGATGGGAGCTGGCGATTTTGTAACGATTTTCGTCAGTTGAACAAAGTTACAAAATTTGACACCTACCCCATGCCACGTATAGATGAGTTGATCGACCGGCTGGGAACAGCCCGATACATGACGACTCTTGACCTCACAAAAGGGTATTGGCAAATCCCCCTGGCCAAATTGGCCAAAGAGAAAACCGCATTTGTAACCCCAGACGGGGCGTTCCAATATAAAAGAATGCCGTTCGGGTTACAGAATGCGCCGGCCACGTTCCAGCGGAAAATGGACCAGATGCTGAGGCCCCATCGGAAGTATGCTGCGGCTTACCTGGATGACGTAATTGTCCATAGCACAGAATGGGCCTCACATCTGCCAAAAGTGCAAGCAGTCCTGGACTCTGTTCGGGAAGCGGGGTTTACGGCTAACCCCAAGAAGTGTACCATTGGGCAGGAGGAGGCCAAATATCTTGGGTACACCATTGGGAGGGGAGTAATAAAACCCCAACTCAACAAAGTCGAGGCCATCCAGAGTTGGCCACGTCCCAACAGCAAGAAGCAGGTACGAGCCTTTCTGGGAATCGCTGGGTATTATCGGCGATTCATTCCCCACTTTGCCTCTAAGGCTGTGCCCCTAACCAACCTAACGAAGGGGAAAGGGTCGGTCATGATTAAATGGACCCCCGAGGCTGAGGCAGCATTCCAATTCTTGAAACAAGCCTTATGTAGCCAGCCAGTGTTGTACTCACCCGACTTCTCTAAAGACTTTGTCGTACAAAGTGATGCGTCAGATGTGGGGTTAGGAGCAGTATTGTCCCAGGTCTGGAACGGGGAAGAGCACCCAGTCATTTACCTCAGCAGGAAGTTGAAGTCCCATGAGGTAAATTACGCCACCGTTGAAAAGGAGTGTTTAGCGGTGAAGTGGGCTCTAGATTCCCTTCGGTACTACCTGCTAGGTAGGCACTTTGACATGGTTACGGATCACGCTCCGTTAAAGTGGATGGCTCAAAACAAGGAAACAAATAGAAGAGTGAATAGGTGGTTCCTGGCCCTCCAGGAATTCAACTTCACAGTAAAGCATCGCCCTGGCGTTCAAATGGGGAATGTGGATGCTTTGTCTCGAGTACATGAATGCCTGATTGCTGGTGTTCCAACCCCGAGGTTAAAACAAGAGGGGGGGGTATGTGACAGCAGGAAGGTAAAGTCACCTGGTTGCATCCAGGGGGGTAGATATATTTCTCCCAGATTCAGGCTTTATGCTGACTTATACAACTAGGGTGGAGAGTTGTATAAGCCCAGCTGAGGCTAGTAGGCTCATGGATGACTCATACCTCTAGGGAGAGTGTGGGGCGTCGTACAGACAGGGAGTTGATGAGGCCAGCTGAAGCTTGTCAGCTCATTTAGGCCTCTATAAGAACTCCCAGATTCATTAGGTGTTAGCTCATGCCTGGAAGCAGACCTGTGTGGACTTCCTGGAGAGAGTGAACCCTTGTCCGGTGAGACAAAGCCTGTGTGGCTATTTCCTTGGACATTTAAAACCAGGGACTTAGGGACTAGGACAGCACTAGGCTGATCCCAGTTGTTAGTTAGGAAACCTGTATGTTTAGTCAGAGGTCAAGTTGACCAGGATTTATTTTGTTTATATGTTTCTTTTGGCTTTGCTGTGTTTTGTCACTGTAAATAGAAAATAAACCGCACCTTTTTTTTTGATTTTGAAAACCACAACCTCCGTTTGCTGGGCCTGTTTTTGTGTGGGGAGCCCATCCCGGGGGTCACACACACCCGCTGCCGAGCTAACCCCCTCACAATACATATATATATATATATATATATATATATATACATACATACATATATACAGTATATATATATATATATATATATATATATATATGTAGCGGGGTGCTATATTTAAGGGGAGTATCTGAGTGGTAGTTAGGCTCAGATACACAAATTGTTAGGTTTTTTGGACCATTTCTGTCCCTGGGAGATAGTATTGGTGTGCTGTTCCCTGTGGCCTGCAGGTGGCGCTATTGCCGTGGGCCAGGGTTGAACCACTGATACAAGTGTAGCGGGGTCTCCTTTAAGGCCCTATGGACTACGTCACCCAGAACCCCGTTTGGCACCCAGGGTGCATTTGGCCACCGCAGAGACTCATGGGTGGGGCTATAAAAGAAGAGGGCGAGGCTAAGCTCGGCCTCTTTGGACACCGCGTTGCAATCAATAGGACTCCCTGTGTGGATCTGTTGCAGTGCAAGGCCCAAGGCCAGTGCCTTGCATACCTTCCAAAGAGCCTTCCACCCCACTGCTGAGCCTGGGTGACACCTGATTGCTTTGAGTTGCTGACATCAGTTGAACCAGAAGCCGGATCGTTGCAGACACTGTGTGTGGAAACACAGTGGTGGAAGCCCGGACTGGGATCGCGTCCGGAGGGGTGAGGGAGCATCTGCTCACTTATTTAACTTGTACTGTGTTTAGGCCTAGTGACTGCCTTGGCCCATCGTGCTGTAGTTATTATCCCACCGGAGACTAGTGGTGGAACTGAGTTGTGTAGTCTCCGGTGAAGCGTTCCTCCTTTATTAACCGTTATTGGATTACAAATACTGTTCCTGTATGTGCACCACCGTTCATCTGCATGCGAAGAGTTGTTTTCACAGAGACTGAGCTTTATCTGAGTCAGGCCTGACCAGGGGTTTAAAACTTTGTTGGTGCGCCACATTGCGCATAGGAAAGATAGTTGCACGTGGCGTGTGATCACTCTGCACTATCACTGATTAGTAGGTTTATTGCTGCAGGGCTCTGCATGTATGCTATGTGTTATGTTTAACCTATACCCTTATACCCAAGTAAATCGGAGATAGTTTACCACTCCTGACTCAGTGGGGCTGATTTACTAATAACAGTGCGCTGCGCTGCTTCTAACCTTAATTGGTGCGCCGGATAACTCCTTCACTGGGCGCAGGAAGCAGCGGTGCACTGTTATAGTAAATAGAAATGTCAGCGGCGCTCTATTGAATGACGCGGCGCCGTATGATGTCACAGTCCCGGGGAATGATGGGACTGTGACGTGAAATGGGGGCGGGGTCAGCGGTGGCATCACCCGGTGACCACGCCCCATGCCAATAAAAGTGGCACCGCTGCTCGGACAGATCATTGCAGCGGTGGACAGCGACGAGGCAACATCGGGCGAAGAGAAGAGGGAAGAAGGCGACGAAGAAGACCGGCCCCCGCTTGCAAAAGAGCTGCGAGAAGATAGCGGGGCGCCCGGCAGAAGGCAGAAAGAACCGGAGATCGTGGAGAAGACACCGGAGAAGAACCGGAGAACAGAACAAGAGACCCCCGAAGTCGGAAGAAGACGGCGAGGAAGCCCGGGACCCCCGCTAGCAAAAGAGCTGGCAGAAGATAGCGGGGGCCCGGCAGAAAGACCCCCGAAGTCGGAAGAAGACGGTGAGGAAGCCCGGGACCCCCGCTAGCAAAAGAGCTAGCAGAAGATGGCGGGGGCCCGGCAGAAAGACCCTCGAAGATGGCGAGGAAGCCCGGGACCCCCGCTAGCAAAAGAGCTAGCAGAAGATAACGGGGGCCCGGCAGAAAGACCCCCGAAGTCGGAAGAAGACCCCCGGAGCTGCCCAATAAATTACTTTTCAAACCTGTGTTGTCTTTTTTTATTGACTTATTTTGCCACCAGGTGAATGTGTAGGGGTACGATGTACCCCATACTCATTCACATAGGGTGGGGGCAGGTATCTGGGGTCCCCCTTATTAAAGGGGGCTCCCGGATTCCGATAAGCCCCCCGCCCGCAGACCCCGACAACCAACGGCCAGGGTTGTCGGGAAGAGGCCCTTGTCCCCATCAACATGGGGGCAGGGTGCTTTGGGGTGGGGGGGCCGCAGGTCGCCCCCCCTGCCCCGAAGCACCAAACCCCCCATGTTGAGGGCACGCGGCCTGGTACGGTTCAGGAGGGAGGGGGGGGCGCTCTCTCGTCCCCCCTTTTCCCCTGCGGCCTGCCAGGTTGAGTGCTCGGATAAAGGGTCTGGTGTGTATTTTTAGGGGACCCCACACAAATTTTTTTGGTTTTTGGCACGGGGTTCCCCTTAAAATACATGCCAGACCTTTAACATTTCCTTTAACAACCAGCTATAAACAGGTAAAACAAAAAATCGCCGCAAAATTGCGGTACTTGCGTTTTGGATGCGGGTCCATTGAATTCTATTACATCCAAAACACTGTTTTTGGCCTGGCAAAAAAAATCTGCAGTTGCGTTTAAAATCGTTTTTCACAAACCCTCAAAATGCCTTCAGACGCCAAAGATTTCCACGTTTCAGACGCGGTACCAGCGTTTAGCCGCATTTTAGTTTAGAAGCGTTTTTAAAGGTGACCTATTTTTTTACATTGATAAACTCCAAATTTATGGCAAATGAGGAAAAACCAAAATATATATATATATATTTATATATATATATATATATATATTAGGGCTGTTACTGATTAAAATTTTCTTGTTCGATTAATCGTTTTTTTTTTAAATCGATTAATCGACTAATTTAGATTAATTATAACGCACATACAGTTTTTACAAGAATTTTTTTTTATTAAGCTTTAAGAAAAACGTAGAAAGTTAGTTTGTTAGTTGTCCACATCTCCCCCCATTCTGTAATGTCCACATCTCCCCCGTAATGTCCACATCTCCCCCCCATACTGCAATGCCCACATGTGTCCCCATACTGTAATGTCCACATGTGCCCCCATAATGTCCACATGTGCCCACATAATGTCCACATGTGCCCCCATAATGTCCACATCTCCCCCGTAATGTCCACATCTCCCCCCCATACTGCAATGCCCACATGTGTCCCCATACTGCAATGCCCACATGTGTCCCCATACTGTAATGTCCACATGTGCCCCCATAATGTCCACATGTGCCCCCATAATGTCCACATGTGCCCCCATAATGTCCACATCTCCCCCGTAATGTCCACATCTCCCCCCCATACTGTAATGTCCACATCTCCCCCGTAATGTCCACATCTCCCCCGTAATGTCCACTTTCCCCCCCATACTGTAATGTCCACATCTCCCCCGTAATGTCCACATCTCCCCCATAATGTCCACATCTCCCCCATAATGTCCACATCTCCCCCATAATGTCCACATCTCCCCCGTAATGTCCACTTTCCCCCCATACTGTAATGTCCACATCTCCCCCGTAATGTCCACATCTCCCCCGTAATGTCCACATCTCCCCCGTAATGTCCGCATCTCTCCCGTAATGTCCGCATCTCCCTCGTAATGTCCACATCTCCCCCGTAATGTCCACATCTCCCCCATAATGTCCACATCTCCCCCGTAATGTCCACTTTTCCCCCCCATACTGTAATGTCCACATCTCCCCCGTAATGTCCACATCTCCCCCATAATGTCCACATCTCCCCCGTAATGTCCGCATCTCCCCCGTAATGTCCGCATCTCCCCCGTAATGTCCGCATCTCCCCCGTAATGTCCGCATCTCCCCCGTAATGTCCGCATCTCCCCCGTAATGTCCACATCTCCCCCGTAATGTCCGCATCTCCCCCGTAATGTCCGCATCTCCCCCGTAATGTCCACATCTCCCCCGTAATGTCCACTTTTCCCCCCCATACTGTAATGTCCACATCTCCCCCGTAATGTCCACATCTCCCCCATAATGTCCACATCTCCCCCGTAATGTCCGCATCTCCCCCGTAATTTCCGCGTCTTCCCCGTAATGTCCACATCTCCCCCGTAATGTCCACATCTCCCCCGTAATGTCCACTTTTCCCCCCCATACTGTAATGTCCACATCTCTCCCGTAATGTCCACATCTCCCCCGTAATGTCCCCCCCGTAATGTCCGCATCTCCCCCGTAATGTCCGCATCTCCCCCGTAATGTCCACATCTCCCCCATAATGTCCACATCTCCCCCCCATACTGTAATGTCCACATGTGCCCCCATACTGTAATGTCCACATCTCCCCCGTAATGTCCACATCTCCCCCCATAATGTAATGCCCACATGTGCTCCCACTGTAATGTCATTGTCCACATCTCCCCGTAATGTCCACATCTCCCCCGTAATGTCCACATCTTCCCCATACCTTAAGATCCAGGTAGAACGGTCCGCAGAGTAGACGGCACAAGCAGGCGGCTGATGATGACGTCAGCGCGCCGCTACTAGGCTGCCGCAGGGTGGACCAAGATGGCCGCCGTGCTCCGGAGCTAGGCCGAAGCCGCGGCCTTTCCTATGGACGAGACCGCGGAGCTCACTCCGCGGATCGTCATCGATCAATTTTTTTTTGATCGATCAAAGAAATTAACGATTAATCGAACAATTAATCGTTAATTTCTGCACCCCTAATATATATATATAAATGAAATTGCTTCCATTGCATTGTGGACAATCCACAACTTGGGGCAGCTGACGTGGAAAGTGGACAATCCACATCTTGTGGCAAGTGATGTGGCAAGTGACACGCTAAATACAACTACACTGCTGCTCTCAGCTGCTGATATCACTCTGGTCTCACTAAATAGCTAAAATCGTAAATAATACTGTTTTTTGAGCTTAGGGTGGCTCCTTATCATATACACACAAATGTGGTAAAACACGGCATGCAAACACCACAAAGCGCGCCTTTCTAAACGCCACTTTCAACCTTAGTTCAGAACACTTTGCACCAGCGTCCCGTCTACATGGGGCCTAAAAACACCTATGCCATTTACAGCTCAAAAACGCCATGGTGGCCATGAGGCCATAGGCTAACATGGAGAGATGTTTTTAAGCTGCAAAAAACGCTCAAACAAGCGGCTTGAAAAACGTCCGTGTGCATGTAACCTTATATTAACCACTTGCGCACTGCCCAGACCAAGTTTCACATTTCAGCGCTGATGCACTTTTAATGACAATTACGCGCTCATACAACACTGTAACCCAATGAAAATGTTTTATTTGTTGGCACACAAATAGAGCTTGCTTTTGGTGCTATTTGATCACCTTTGTGTTTTATTTTTATTTTTTTTCTATAAATACAAAAGACCGAGTTTAAAAAAAAAAAAATTGATATTTTACCCACTTCAGCACTGGGCCTATTCTGGCACTTCTCTCCTTCATGTAAAAATCATAAATTTATGGCTATAAAATTACTTCTAGACACCAAACATTATATATGTTTTTGGAGCAGACACCCTAGGGAATAAGATGGCGGTCATTGCAAATTTTTATCTCGCTCGGTATTTGCGCAATAAATTTTCAAACGCCTTTTGTTTGCTAAAAATATTACAAAACAGTAAAGTTACGACCAATTCTTTGGTATAATGTGAAAGATGTTGTTATGCTGAGTAAATAGATACCTAACACGTCACGCTTTAAAATTGCGCACACTCATGACATGACACCAAACTTCAGTAATTAAAAATCTCCCTAGGCGATGCTTTAATTTTTTTTACACGTTACCATTTTGGCATTACAGAGGAGGTCTAGTGCTAGAATTGTTGCACTCGTTCTAACGCACGCAGCAATAACTCACATGTGTGGTTTGAAAAGCGTTTACATATGTGGGCGGGACTTACGTGTGTGTTCGCTTCTGAGCGCGAGCTACCGCGGACATGGGCGTATTTTTGCTTATTTTTTTTATTTTGTTTTTTTACTTTTTTGTTTTTTTTTACTCTTTTTTTTTTTTTTTGGATCACTTTTATTCCTATTACAAGGAATGTAAACATCCCTTGTAATAGGAATGTGTGTGACAGGTCCTCTTTATGGAGAGATGCGGGGTCAATAAGACCCCGCATCTCTCCTCCAGGCTGGAAAGCATGATATTGGTCCAAAAAAATCACCAATCTCATGCTGACAGCCGAGATCACGGCTTGGTTAACATACGGGAACACGGCGTGATGTCATAACGTGCCCGCGCCTCCGAAGGTCATAGAGATGACTGATGATCATCTGGTCACCAGTCATCTCCAAATCGTTCTCCGAGCCCCAGATGGCACGGGAGAGCCCGGAGAAGCACCGGATGGCGGCAAGAGGGGGGGGACGTCCCCTCCCCCCGCCTATAAGAACAATCAAGCGGCGGAACTGCCACTATGATCATTTTTATTGTGCACAGAATCGCCGGCTGAAAAGAATGATATCTGAATGATGCTTGCAACTGCAGGCATCATTCAGATGTCACTGCCCAAAGCCAAGGATGTCATTTGACGGTGGGCGGTAGGAAACTGGTTAATATTTTAAAAAAAGGTAATTTTTCTTCTTCATTGATGTACACTGATGAGACTGCACTGATGGGCACCAATAAGGTGGCAAGGGTGGGCACTGAGAGGTGGCATTGCTATTTGGCACTGGTGAGCAGTGAGAAGTGGCACTGCTAGGTGGCAATGATAGTTGGCAGTGATGGGCACTGATAGGTGCCACTGATTGGCACCAGTGGTGGGCATTGATAGGTGGCACTGGCAGGGGCTACTAATTGTCACAGATGATGCAGAATTGCCTCTTCCTCTTCGGGCCCCATGTCCCTTGCACATAAGCGGGTGATTGCCTTTTTTTTATGCTCACACTGTCAGCACAAGGAGAAAACAAAAACCATTACCCAGCTTTTGCTTACATCACGTGATCAGCTGTCATTTGCTGACAGCTGATCGCATGGTAAAGGGCAGGGATCGGGCCCCTTACTCGGATCTGTCGTCACCTGAGTCTCAGTGACTCTGTGACCACAGCGCGCGCAAAGGGGAGGACGTTTATTGACGGACTCCCGGCAATTGAGGACCATGCTGTGGCCGTCGATCAGTTATAGCGCTGATCTCAAGTGATTAACCACTTAAGCCCCGGACCATTTCGGGCCATTAGGACCAAGCCTGTTTTTGGGATTCGGCACTGCGCTGCTTTAACTGTAAATTGTGCGGACATGCAATGTTGTACCCAAATGAAATTTGCGTCCTTTTCTTCCCACAAATAGAGCTTTCTTTTAATGGTATTTGATTGCCTCTGCGATTTTAATTTTTTGCGATATAAATGGAAAAAGAACGAAAATTTTGAAAAAAAAAGATATTTTCTACTTTTTGTTATAAGAAAAATCGAATAAACTCAATTTTAGTCATACATTTAGGCCAAAATGTATTCAGCCACATGTCTTTAGTAAAAAAAATGTCAATAAGCGTATATTTATTGGTTTGCGCAAAAGTTATAGCGTTTACAAACTAGGGTACATTTTCTGAAATTTACACAGCTTTAAATTTATGACTGCCTATCTCATTTCTTGAGGTGCTAAAATGGCAGGGCAGTACAAAACCCCCCCAAATGACCCCATTTTGGAAAGTAGACACCCCAAGGAAATTGCTGAGAGGCATGTTGAGCCCATTGAATATTTTTTTTTTGTCCCAAGTGATTGAATAATGACAAAAAAAAAAAAAATTACAAAAAGTTGTCACTAAATGATATATTGCTCACACATGCCATGGTTATATGTGGAATTGCACCCCAAAATACATTCTGCTGCTTCTCCTGAGTACGGGGATACCACATGTGTGGGACTTTTTAGGAGCCTAGCCACGTACGGGACCCCGGAAACCAAGCACCGCCTTCAGGATTTCTAAGGGCGCAAATTTTTGATTTCACTCCTCACTACCTATCACAGTTTCGAAGGCCATAAAATGCCAAAATAGCACGAAACCCCCCCAAATGACCCCATTTTGGAAAGTAGACACCCCAAGCTATTTACTGAGAGGCATGTTCAGTCCATGGAATATTTTATATTTTGCCACAAGTTGCGGGAATATGACAAACTTTTTTTTTTTTGCACAAAGTTGTCACTAAATGATATATTGCTCACACATGCCATGGGCATATGTGAAATTACACCCCAAAATACATTCTGCTGCTTCTCCTGAGTACGGGGATACCACATGTGTGGGACTTTTTGGGAGCCTAGCCGCGTACGGGACCCCAAAAACCAAGCACCGCCTTCAAGGTTTCTAAGGGCATAAATTTTTGATTTCACTCCTCACTACCTATCACAGTTTTGAAGGCCATAAAATGCCAAGATGGCACAAAACCCCCCCAAATGACCCCATTTTGGAAAGTAGACACCCCAAGCTATTTGCTGAGAGGCATGTTGACCCCATTGAATATTTTTTTTTTTTGTCCCAAATGATTGAATAATGACAAAAAGAAAAAAAAAAATGTACAAAAAGTTGTCACTAAATGATATATTGCTCACACATGCCATGGTTATATGTGGAATTGCACCCCAAAATACATTCTGCTGCTTTTCCTGAGTATGGGGATACCACATGTGTGGGACTTTTTGGGAGCCTAGCCGCGTACAGGGCCCCAAAAACCAAGCACTGCGAACGCTGCAGTTATGTGTGTTGTGTTTGGTAAGTGACAGTGATCGATCGATACTGCACTTGGGTGGGCTGGGCTGGGCTGGGCTGGGCGGAGGGGCTAAACGCAGGCGCTAGCAGGTATCTGGGCTGATCCCGCTAACACTGCGTTTTTGGGAACCCTAAACCGCTGGGGATGCTAGTATAGATCTGATCAGATCTGATCAGATACTATACCACTAAGGGGGGTGTATGCTTTGCGCGTGGGTGTTAGCGTTACTGTCACTAACCTAACACTGCCTGGGGCGACGCAGACCCTCTCTGGCGCTAAAACCTAATTGATCTCACCCGCCGGGCGATCAGGGGGGTTAAACCTTTATTGGGTTATATACGGCGGGTGCCCTGATGCTATAAAAAGCAAACTAATCAACCAGCGTCACCCGTAACCTTTATATGGTGATCACTGGTGAAAGGGTTAACTAGGGGCAATCAGGGGGTTAAAACCTTTATTAGGTTAAATATGGGGGTACCTGACACTATATAAAAACCTGACGGGTAACCTAAATAACTAAATAACTTACTGGCTAACCAGTGACACCAGTGACGCTTATACGGCGATCACTGGTGAAAGGGTTAACTCTAGGGGCAATCAGGGGGTTAAAATAATATATGGGGGTACCTGACACTAATAAAAACCTGCGGCGAACCTAAAAAAAAAATAACTGCCTATCTAAAACACCAGCGACACGAATACAGCGATCGGAAAAACAATCGCTTAGTGACGCTGAAGTTAGGGGGTGAAAGGGTTACCTGGGGGGTGATCAAGGGGTTAAACCTTTATTAGGGGGGGGGTTAGGGGGCTACCCTGGACCTAAAGGGGCCTAATCCTAACTGCCCTGCAACTTTTTACAATCACAGATGACACTAAATGCAGTGATCAGTAAAATAAATGATCACTGCAATCAGTGACACTGTGATTGGGGGCTTTGGGGTGACCTGGGGGGTGATCTGGGGGTGACTGGGGGGTGATTTGTGTGCCTATGTGTACCTACGTGTCAGTGGACTGTTGGTGCACTAACCTGCTTCTTCTCTGATCGGCGCTGGGAACGGAAAGACCGCGGCGAGGGAGATGACATCACTTCCTCCAGCCTTGTTTACATCACATGGCGGAGGAAGCATTTTCATTGGCCGGGAGCGATCGCGAGGGGGGGGCGGAATCGAGCGCCCCCCCCCCCCTCATGCCTGATCGCTCCCGAACACTTAACGGCCGCTCACTGCAGTGAAGGGGGGTCCGGATGGACCCCCCAACTGCACAAAGGCGATCACGTAGATCTACGTGATTCTGCCTGTCCGTGCCATTCTGCCGACGTAAATCGGCGGTGGGCGGTCGTTAAGTGGTTAAAGAGGGTCTAAATGGGCCATTGACATGCATCACAATTCAACTTAGGAATGAGTCTTTGAAAAGTTAAACTAAATAATTTGGCCACTTTATCCTTCCAAATAATTCACTTCCTGTCACACAGAAAGTGAGGGAAAATCCCTAACAATGTCTTTCCTTGGGGACACACTGGTCAGTCTAAATACTTTCCCCATTATGCACATTGCACTTCAGCATATTGCGGGGTACACCCCAAATTATTAGGTATTTTGGACTTTGGGGTTTATTTACTAAAGGCAAATCTACTTTGCACTACAAGTGCACTTGCTGTATATCTGAGGGGGACATGCAAGCCAAAAAAATACACCATCTTTGCTTTTAGATGATTGTAACATCCAATCACCAGTACTTTCCCTCAGATTTTCAGCAGCTACACTTTTACTGCAGAGTGGATTTGTCTTTACTAAACCCCAAACTATACAATGATTTGGGGTGTACACAACAAAGTGCTAGAGTGCAATTTGCTCAATGGGGACACTAGTTAGATTGATCTGTGTGTCCCCAAGAAAAGACATTGGTAGGTGTAACGGCACCCCAAATACGAAAGGGGGTAAAACGCCGTTTACGATGTTCCCTCTCCTGGACACCCACTCGCTACCAATCTTCCACAGCCAGACGACCCCTTCCCATAGGAATTAATCCTTCTGGAAGAACGAGACGCACTCTGTATCTTCCTAAGATCGAATGAATTTTTATTGAGAAACATTGCAACTTTTATATACATCTAATACACAATAGTTTAACATGAACAATGGCCCAGCTCCACCCACACATTACAAGACTCAACACATTATTTTGACGTCTGCTAGGAGACAACAGGTTCTAATAATCCCCTTTATGTTTGAATGACTATGCATGACCTTTATATTCACCAGACTGTCTGATACTTTACAATACACACAAGGACAGACTTAATTTCCCCAATCCACATCACCACAAACAATGAACAGGTCTTCTAGAAGGTGGAATTCATTAGCATTACACTAGACAGGTGATTGAGACTGAACACCTCAGTATCTCTCAATTAACCTGTTGAGTTCAGAAACAGTAAATAGTCCTTTACAGATATCCTTGGGGATATGGTGGATAAATATTACAGACCCATTTTAGGTAGCCCAAGATATATTTCTTAATGTCCATTATTTCCTGGCTCACCCTGTGTCCAAAGTGACCCTCCTGTCGCAGTAGGGTTTTACCTTCACTTCCTGTTTAGCTGTGTGACAGGAAGTGAAGCCAATTTTAAGAAAAGGAGACACAAAGGCCAAACTACAAAAAAAAAAAAAAAAATAATCAAAAAAAAAAACACACACGCAGGGGTTCTAACACTTACTTTGTTTCCCTCAAAATGCCCACAATTAGAATTGTATGGCCTTGAGCTATTTTTAAGTGCAGTGCTCTAAATCAGTGCTTCTCAAGTACCCCCAACAGGCCATGTTTGCAGGTTTTCCTTCATCTTGCACATGTGCTTTAAATCACAGTCAATGGTTTTGATTTTTGGACAGCAATTCTCGATAAGATAAATTCACAAAACATGTCCTGTTGGGGGTACTTGAGGACTGAGGCTGAGAACCACTGCAGTAAAAAAGGAAAATTGAATACTTACCGCTCTGTATTTCATTTCCTGGTGACTTTCCATGGCAGCACACAATTCATGCATATGCTAGCATGAAGGCACCAGATTAGACAAATCACACTAGTTTTGTTTTGACATGCCAATCAGCTGTCACATTTGTTGCAAAGAAAACACAAAACAAACATCAAAACTTTGCATCAAATTTTATTGGTCAACAAAATAAAAGGGAAGGCAAAATAAAAAACATGGTCAATTTGAAACAGTTACAGACTCAACATCTTGAGAAATTTTTGGCCAAAAAAAAGGCAGCAGACAATTAAATCAAAGTGAACAAACGACACACATTAACAACATCAGAATTATTTCAGGGGAACATTTCCCCCACACAAAAAATATACAATCCACAAAAGTTAACCAATCACCTGTTTTGCAAAGACATAACAAATAAAATACATGTGTTACAAACTCGATAAGGACACCAACATGTACATTTTGCCCCCCGCACACACACTTGCCTCTTCTCAGGGCAAGCGAACGAATGTTCCCTCTGAGCTTTATATAACATATGTTTGTGTGCTAATGAGGCAATTGAAAACACATGCACAGTCCATGAAACACCCAAAATGCAAGTTCACTCAATGTAGAGACTGAAATTCAAAGTGGGTACACCTGTTAAGGATGTCCTTCAATTACTAACCCATCAAAACACTCTCTGAGTGAGCATGCCCAGAAATATCCAGGCGCTGTTCACACACAAAAAGCACGCAAAAAAAAACTAACTGGCTGGGCATGTGCAGAACAACACCAATGCAGCTAGCAAAAAATAACCCCTCCCTCCCCCCGTCCAAAATTAAGCACATCATCCAGCATGCTACAAAATTAGAGATGGGACAATCACCCCTCCCCCCCCACCAACAAATACCATTGCAGTCTATGGGAACTGACTTGTTCATTTTGCTAGTCCCCACTTGGCTGGCTTATCTTCTAGTTATTGGCCTTAAAATGGGGGCCCAGGTCCCACCCTAAGGGACATATATCAATGTCACCAATTTGGAAAACACCAAAAACAAAACAAGGAGAAGTGCCTTTAAATATGCCAAATTGCTTAAGGGCCATTTCACACCACATGCAGTGCATTGCGTTTTTTATGCATCCAAAATGCATGGAAAGTTGGTTATATGGTTCTAAATGGCAGTGTTTGTTCCAGTGCGTTCCAGTTCCACCAAAAAAGTAGAACATGCTGCATTTTACCTGCACTGGACTGTACTGGAACGCATCAAAACGCATCATAAACGCACTGGAACTCACAGGAACACACCTAAATGCAACAAAAAGGCACTGGAACACACTTGTCCTTATCTATGGTTAATAAAAAAGAGGGGGGGGGAAAGCACTGGACTGCATCAAAAACGTACCAAAAATGCACTGGAACGCATGAAAAACGTGCATGCAGAAAAGCACCTGGAACGCATCCGGATTGTGTTTCTATGGTGTGAACTGGCCCTAGTTCACACTATAGAAACGCAGTCTGGGTGCGTTCCAGGTGCTTTTCTGCATGCGCGTTTTTGACACATTCCAGTGCATTTTTGAGGCGTTTTTGATGCAGTCCAGTGTTTTTTTCCCCTCTTTTCACTTAGGACAAGTGTGTTGCAGTGCGTCTTTGGTGCATTTAGGTGCGTTGCGGTGCATTCTAGTGCATTTTTGGTACGTTCCGTTGCGTTTTTGATGTGTTTTACTGGGGTCCAGTACAGTTTTGTACCTAAAAAATGCAGCATGACCAATTTTTTTTTTGGCTTTCTGAAACACACTGGAACGGACTGCAGTGGTGTGAACTATGCCATTGGCATTAATGTGATCAACTTTCTTTGCATTTTTCAGGCATCAAAAAAACGCACTGCACTGCATCCGGTGTGAACTGGCCCTAAATATCATACCGGGGGGGGGTGTCTATAGTATGCCTGTAAAGTAGCACATGTTTTCCATGTTTTTAACAGTTGGAGAGCAAAATTACATTTCTAAAGTAAAATAATAGTAATTTAAAAGTCCTTGCGGCTGTAATGAATTGCTGGTTCCCGTCAATACAGATAAAAGTAATTGAAAGTCTTTGCTAACCCCAAAAAAAAATGCGTGGGGGTCCCCCAAATTCCATAACCAGGCCCTTCAGGTCTGGAATGGATATTAAGGGGAACCCCGCTGCAAATTTTTAATAAAAATGACGTGGGGTTCCCCCCAAATATCCATACCAGGCCCTTCAGATCTGGCATGGATTTTAAGGGGAACTCCACCCCAAATAAAAAAAAATGGCATGGAGTCCCCCTAAAAATCCACACCAGACCCTTTATCCGAGCACATAACCTGGCTGGCTGCAGGAAAAGAGGGGGGGGACGAGAGCGGCCCCCCTCCCTCCTGAACCGTACCAGGCCACATGCCCTCAACATGGGGAGGATGTCCCCATGTTGATGGGGACAAGGGCCTCATCCCCACAACCCTTGCCCGGTGGTTGTGGGGGTCTGCGGGCGGGGGGCTTATCGGAATCTGGAAGACCCCTTTAACAAAGGGGACCCCCAGATCCCGGCCCCCCTATGTGAAATGGTAATGGGGTACATTGTACCCCTACCATTTCACAAAGAAAGTGTAAAAAATGTAAAAAATGACAAGAGCTGGTTTTTGACAACTCCTTTATTAATGTCTTTTCCTTTCTTCCATCTTCTTCTTCCATCTTCCTCCATCTTCTTTCATCCTCTTCTTTTCTCCATTCGGGTTTCTTCCTCCATCTTCCTCTTCATCTTCATCTTCCTTCTTCCTTCTTCCTTCGGTGTTCTCGTCCGCATCTTGCTCGGCTTCTTCCCTTCTTCTTTCTTCTCCGGCCGCTCCGTTTGAATTGGAGGTTCCCGCTGTGCGACGCTTCAGTTCTTCAGTTCCCCTCTGGGTCCGCTTACACCCGGTGACCTCGCCCCCCTCTGACGCACATGGATTTCACGGCGACTTTCCCCGTGGTGTCAGAGGGGGGCGGAGCCACAGGGGGCAGCGGACCAAGTGGCGAACTGAAGCGTCGCACAGCGGCAAGCTCCAATTCAAACGGAGCGGCCGGAGAAGAAAGAAGAAGGGAAGACACCGGGGCAAGATGCGGACGAGAAGACCGAAGGAAGATGGAAGATAAAGATAAAGATGAAGAGGAAGATGGAGGAAGAAACCTGAATGGAGAAAAGAAGAAGATGGAAGAAGAAGATGGAAGAAGATGGAAGAAGAAGATGGAAGAAAGGAGAGGACATTAATAAAGGAATTTTCAAAAACCGGCTCTTGTCATTTTTTACATTTTTGACACTTTCCTTGTGAAATGGTAGGGGTACAATGTACCCCATTACCATTTCACACAGGGGGGGGGGCGGGATCTGTAGGTCCCCTTTGTTAAAGGGGTCTTCCAGATTCCGATAAGCCCCCTGCCCGCAGACCCCCACAACCACCGGGCAAGAGTTGTGGGGATGAGGCCCTTGTCCCCATCAACATGGGGACATCCTCCCCTATGTTGAGGGCATGTGGCCTGGTACGGTTCAGGAGGGAGGGGGGGAGGGGGGGCCGCTCTCTCGTCCCCCCCTCTTACCCTGCGGCCTGCCAGGTTGCGTTCTCGGATAAGGGTCTGGTGTTGATTTTTGGGGGGACTCCACACCATTTTTTTTTTACATTTGGGGTGGAGTTCCCCTTAAAATCCATGCCAGATCTCAAGGGCCTGGTATGGATATTTAGGGGGAACCCCACATCATTTTTTTAAGAAATTTGCAGCAGGGTTCCCCTTAATATCCATTCCAGACCTGAAGGGCCTGGTTATGGAATTTGGGGGGACCCCCACGCTTTTTTTTTTTGGTTAGCAATGACTTTCTATGACTTTTCTCTATATTGCCGGGAGCCGACAATTCATTACAGCCGCGGCTGCTTTTAAATGGTTTTTTTTTTTCCTTTAGAAATGTCATTTTGCAGGCGCAATGGAAAGTTCAGAGCTGCGCCGGTTCAACTTATGCAAATTGACTTAGGTGACTTGGCATTTACTAAGATTTTTCCGGCGCAGTGTCCCGGCGCATTTGAACCATTGAAATTCCCACGCTGAGCTCAAAAAAACCTCCCGCAGCTCGAATCGTACTTGCCGGCGCAGCGGGCTGGTTTTGAAAAAGTTACTTTATCACTCAATTTTGGCCATGTTTGTTATTTGGGCAGATGTCCCTACACTTCCTCACATCACCCCACATCACCCCAATTATATTCTCACTTCCAGCTTCTTTATATTTAGTGTTTAACATGCCGTGCGCCAGGTCCATAGTGGCGCACTGAGCGCCTCCTCCCGTCCGCCGAGAACACTATAGTAAATGGGAAATAGGGCTGCGCTACAGGCGCTAATGTTTTGTAAATACCAAAACAGCCATTGCGCACGCAGATGCGCCAATACTCATGGCGCAAACGTTTCGTAAATCAGCCCCAGTGTTTATCATTGCATGTTATCTGCCTATCCTGCTGTGACATTGGGGCTGATTTACTAATAACAGTGCGCTGCGCTGCTTCTAACCTTAATTGGTGCGCCTGATAACTCCTTCACTGGGCGCAGGAAGCAGCGGCGCACTGTTATAGTAAATAGAAATGTCAGCGGCGCTCTATTGAAAATGAATGGTTCCCTATGGGAGCCCATTGATTTGAATAGAGGTCGCCCGGGAAGTCGGATCCGACTTGCGGGCGACTCGTGTGCCGGCTGACACAGGGACAGCGCGACTTTGCGAGGCGATCTGGACACGACCTGAGCGTGCAGCAGCCGCTCAAGTCGTGTCCTAGAGGCGACTAGCCGGCCGAGAATGTGTCCAGCGCGATGTCATCGCGCTGGTCCTCGGCAGCCTCGCTGTCCCATGTTTTGGTATGAATCATGAAGGGGAACTCCAGGCCAAATTTTAATGAAAAAACCGGCATGGGTTCCCCTTCAGGAGCATACCAGGCCCTTAGGTCTGGTCTGGATTCTAAGGTGAACCCCCTAAGCTGAAAAACGGCGTGGGGGTCCCCCCTAAAATCCAAACCAGACGCTTAGGTCTGGTCTGGATTTTAAGGTGAACCCCTCAAGCTGAAAAACGGCGTGGGGGTCCCCCCAAAATCCAAACCAGACCCTTATCCGAGCACGCAACCTGGCAGGCCGCAGGGGAAAAGGGGGGGACGAGAGTGGCCCCCCTCCCTCCTGAACCGTACCAGGCCGCATGCCCTCAACATGGGGGGTTTGGTGCTTCGGGGCAGGGGGGCGACCTGCAGGCCCCCCTACCCCAAAGCACCCTGCCCCCATGTTGATGGGGACAAGGGCCTCTTCCCGACAACCCTGGCCGTTGGTTGTCGGGGTATGCGGGCGGGGGGCTTTTCTGAATCAGGGCGCCCCCTTTAAAAAGGGGGCCCCAGATGCCGGCCCCCCACCCTATGTGAATGAGTATGGGGTACATCGTACCCCTACCCATTCACCTGGTGGAAAAAAATTGCAATAAAAAAACCACACAGCTTTTTAAAGTATTTTATTGCACAGCTCCGGGGGTCTTCTTCCGACTTCGGGGGTCTCCGGTGTCGTCGCCGCCGCTCTCCGGTTTTCTTCTGCCGGGCCACCGCTAACTTCTTTAGCTCTTTTGCTAGCGGAGGCCCGGTCTTCTCCGTCGCCTTTTCCCCTCTTCTCCTCTCCAGTTCTTCCTTTCTTCTGCCGGGCCTCCACTAACTTCTTTTAGCTCTTTTGCTAGCGGAGGCCTGGTCTTCTCCGTCGCCTTCTTCTTCTCCCGCTATCCGGTTCTTCTCCCAGTTCTTCTCCCGCTTCTTTCTTCTGCCGGCCCCTCCACTAACTTCTTTAGCTCTTTTGCTAGTGGAGGGGCCGGTCTTCTCCGTCGTCGCCGTCGGCGTCTTCTTCTCTCTTCTCCTCCTCGATGTTGACTCGCCGCTTCCTCTCGCAGTAATGCAAAATTTTCGGTCCGCAGAGATTAATATAGGCTTCTCATGACGTCACAGTCACATGTTTCGGGGCACAAGGCCCCGGAGCATGTGAGTGTGACGTCATGGGAACATGTGACTGTGACGTCATGAGAAGCCTATATTAATCTCTGCGGACCGAAAATTTAGCATTACTGCGAGAGGAAGCGACGAGTCAACATCGAGGAGGAGAAGAGAGAAGAAGACGCCGACGGCGACGACGGAGAAGACCGGCCCCTCCACTAGCAAAAGAGCTAAAGAAGTTAGTGGAGGGGCCGGCAGAAGAAAGAAGCCGGAGAAGAACCGGGATAAGAACCGGATAGCGGGAGAAGAAGAAGGCGAAGGAGAAGCCTGGCCCCTCCACTAGCAAAAGAGCTAAAGAAGTTAGTGGAGGGGTGTTGTGGAGATTTTTATGGAGATGTATTTAATATGTATTGTCATAGTGTCACCCAGTGTTAGTACTTCCGCAACCCGCTCTAAAAGAGCTGATTGGGGTAGTCTGAGGCTGGTTGAATCCCGTCTGATAGGGGAAAACGTTTTGAGGTTGGAGTGTGATGTTTGCAGGGTGCGGATATGTCCGCCAACGGGGGCCCTCTGTGCATTAGCATGGACGATCGTTAAGGAGGGGATATGCTCGCTCTGCAACAACATCATTGGTTATGAGCAGATGCGTACTCTTGTCTCTGCTGTGTCTGATCAACATTGGTTGGAGTTCGTAGTGCGCATCTGCAGATAGCCTCCCTCCCCCATTCAATAATAGTATAATCTTAATATGCGTTATTCTATGGAATAGCGCAGAATAAGAATTCCTATCAACGGTAACTTTAGCCATCCTACGTTATTGTATTCATGTATGACATCTCCTGTTGGAAGGAATGTCCAGGTATTGTCATTCTCATGTGGAAGGAACATCCTGTGATGTTCCCGCCCATGGGGGGAGGTGACTGGTTGCTGCAACCAATCACCTCCTGTCTTGAGATCTTTTGAGTTTAATAAAAGCCTATGATTAGGCGTCGGCTGAACAGTCTATGCTGGGATGGCCTGACGATAAGATCTATGTGTGAGCCTTGCTTCTTGGATGAATGATGGGATGAACGGTGAGTGGATTTTAGCAAACTTAAAGATAGCATTATTGCAAAAAGATGAAATCTGATGTGTGCTTAGATAGCACAGGAATTATAGGCTGTGTGCTCTGTAAACAGCAGCCTGGAATTCCACAACAGTAATGGCGGGCCAGGATTTTTGGGAATAGATGGAGTCCCTTTGGACATCGGATCGAGATGGGGGGAAGTGTGGATCTATGTTCCGATGTGGGGGGCTCTACTCTTTAAAAGAACATTTTTTTGTCTTTTTGAAATAATGCTTTAAGTTTGCAGCGTGTGTATGTGTGTGTGTGTATGTCTGCGAATCGTATGTGTGTGTGTGATTTTGTCATGGATCGTATGCCTGTGAATTTGATTGTGTGTGGGTATGCCTGCATGTGCCTGTGTGATTAGATTGTTTGTGTGATGCAGGACATGTGTCCCCATAAGTGTGACTGAAGTTGTGTAAGAGATGATCTGATGGAGACTGTATATTGTGTATGAAATGAAGGTATAGCTGTGGTATTTAGTGCACTGAGAAGTTTGTAAGTAGATTGTTTGGCTGCCATGTGCTTGAATGGGGGAAGGGCTTGCCCACTGCTTTGTGTTGCAGAGGTTGTGCCCTAAGGGAAGGACAATGGTGCTGGAAGGGAAACGCCCTGAGAGATAATCTGATGTTACAAGCAACAATATACTGTATGTGTGTGGTGTTTGTGATTTCTATGAAAAATAGAAATGGATAAATTGTGATTTTTGCCTTTATAGGGGACAAAGACACATGTCCCCATAAGTGTAAAAATACTTTAACAAAAGTGTTTAGTTTTAAAGTTGAAAATTCCTGCCGCATATTCAAGTGGCCAGGCATTGTTGGAAGCCAGACAATAGTAGCTGTTTGTTGAAAGGAATACGCCCTTTGAATGTTTGCAGGCTGTTTTGGATGCTAGCATTGAGGAGGTATGTCTCTGCAATGGCTTGTTATGGAAGCTGAGGCCACTGTGTGTGTGAACTTTAGGTAGAGAAAAGTGGTGAATATCTCAGAGTATATGAACTTAGAGAAATGAATATGTTTTTAATATTGTCATGTAACTCACATTTATTGAATGTGCTGTTTAGTTGGCAAAAGGGAGGCTAAGTTTGTAAGTGTACATGTGGTCCTTGTAGAGTGTAGCTGACACCTTTTTCAGTGGATTTTGTTGATAATTTAGAAAAGTTTCAATTGTGTAGTCAGTCTTTGTGGAGAAAAGCATTTTTGGTTCTCTAGTGAAGAGATCCTGGTTTTGGCGGGAAAAAGTAATGGCGCCATTCTTGGCTTTTGTTAACCTTGCGGTCTGCCTGCCATTTTGAGGCGCAGTTTTGTCTTAGCCTGTGGGTATTCTATAAGGGAAGGTACAGCCACCTTTCCTTTGGGTGTGATGATATGTGACCATACTGTGGCATTCGTCAGCTATGTTGCTGATAGAATTTCTCAGTTTTTGATGTTTAGTGCGAATTGGGTAGTGCGGCCTTTTTAACCTGCTGGAGGCCATTTGTGTTTGTCTTTGTGTGGGGGAACCCATGTGGTGTTCATCGTGACGTCCCATGCTGGTTTTGGCGGGAAAAATTGCATGCGTCAATGGCGCAATTCTTGTTGTCCATGAGGTGCTGTGGTGGGTCATCCACCATTTTGTAGTCCTGGCTTGTCGGCCATTTTGAGAGACGTTTACAGTTTGAGATAGGAAGTTCCAGTTTAGCAAACACGACTCCTGAATATGCTGTATTGGCATTTGTTGATTGGCGCAGTTTTGTCTCTGGTTTAAATTGCTTTTCTAAGCATCACCTTTTGAGGTGAGTTGAGAGGTATCTTAAAATAGCGCGGTTTTACCCCGAGGGGCCACAACGTGCTTGCAGACACACGCACATGCTGGGGCCTATTTATGGATGGGATCTGGCTGATCTACCAGCAGTTGGAGTGTGGGGGGAGGCCAACGCAGAGACAGGGACAACATGCAAACTCCATGCAGGTGGTGCTAGGAGGGGGGATTTCTCTGTTTTCATTTGGGTGAGTGTGGGCTATTGCAGGATCGGCTGACTTAGCAGTATATGAGCAGGGGTTTGGGGTTTTGGATTTTGGTTTTAAGAAAAAAACTTCACTTTACACTGAATTTTGATAGATTGTAAGACTAACAGAGTTTTTGTACAATGATGTGTTTTTTATGTTTAAATATTTGGGAGTTTCCCAGGGGGCAATTCATTTTTTTGGATCTTGTACTGTAGAGCCATCTTTTGGCAGGAGTTTGTATTTTGGGTCCCAACTTATGGTTTGACTTCCAGGGAATGTGGGTCAGGGGGGATTCCCTCCCATTTGCAAAGGGGGGTTTACTCCATTTCCTTGACAAGGTTTTAAATGGTTGAAATATATAATGTGTAGCCATGGATCTTTTTGGAGTCTTGATAGACAAGGCTAAGGCCTCCCCTCCCCCTCCCTCTTCCTGAACAATTGATATGTAAATAAACCAGTTTGTTTTTTTTAAGAGCTGAGCATAACCGGAAGTTTCTTTTCAGCATTTATATATCAGCAGAAAGTTAGTGGGAGGAGCTTGGGGTTTTTAAAGGTGAGCAATGAGATTTGTGTCTGGAAGGAAAATGGAAAGCATTTTGGCGTTTAAAAGTGTTTTTTATATTTTGTTCCAGTTTTGTGAAGTTTTGTACTGTAATACAGTTTTGAGTAGAGAGCAAACAGGGGGTATCACCATTATTTTATCATCTAGATACAGAGAGAAGCCACATTGTTCTGCAGGTGGTAAACTGGCGTAAGTGTTCTGTGAGGTTTAGTCTGACAACGCAGTGTATGGGTGTATAGCGGAAAACGCTTGTGTATGCATACACTGTGAGGGGTAGAGGCCTAATTCGGGGGTTGATCGGTGGTTGTTCTGTAGTTCCAAAAGTGTTGGGACAACAAGCCATAGAGTTGCCGCCTCGGTTAGGGTTTCTAGTTGGAGGACTTGACCATATAGTGGTTGTAGTTCTGCAATTCACCGTATAAGAAGACACCGGGCGGTGATCTCCGAAATGGGTGCAACGGTTTAACCTGCACGCAGGTTTAAGACGATAAGCCGATTCGAATCGCCATGGACACAAGGAGGTCTGTGCAAAGGGAAGGAATGGAGGCTTCCCATAGTCAGACGGTCACACAGTGCACAAAGCCTAGTTTTGGGGCAAAGGCCTTTGAACCCCAAAAAGATTAACATAGGTGGTCCAAGGATACTATTTTGGGTATCCCTCTGGAATGGATGTAGTTGAGCTGCAGCTTCAGAAATCTGTAATGATGAGTGTTGATGGAGGTGTAGTCTCATGCCCGTTTGTTTGAACTTTGTATGGCTGGTCCATGCAAGCTTCTCGAGTTGCTCTCATATTCCCATTGTATTTTTTCCTATTGCTGAAAGAGTGAAGGTAGAATTCTGGCTGTTTTTGTTTTTTTTCATTTGTGGTTTTGGAAACTGGGAAGTATTTCCCCCACGTTTGTATCGGAATGTTTGTATGTAGTAACGTGAATATGTTCGAACTTACCGCAGCGATCCTCCGATGCGTCGCGGCTGTTGTATTTTTGTAGGAACAGGAAAAGTAAGGGTTACAGAGGGTTTTGTTTGAATCGGTTTTGAAAGAATGTCATTGACAATTTACCAATGTACAGGAATGTCATTATTATTTTACCATTCTTTGCAGGTTAAATATGAAGAATAGAGTAATGATTTTGCTTATAAGTATTTTTCAGGTCCAAGGAGTTTGTACACAGAGAACAGGTGTATGTAGACAGCTGTACATATGGATAAATCTAAGGGAGGTAAAAGTATCACAGGCTATTTCATTGTTTCTTTTTTCCTGCACCACGCATTTCTTCCTTCAGTCTGTAATGAGGAAGAAAA
The DNA here is from genome assembly GCA_029206835.1 of Rana muscosa. Lineage (NCBI taxonomy): Eukaryota > Metazoa > Chordata > Amphibia > Anura > Ranidae > Rana > Rana muscosa. The sequence continues at coordinate 306,979,398 of CM055117.1, read as the reverse complement.
GGGGGAAGAATGATAAATGTAAGAGTGACAGTTTTTTTTTGTCAAACTAATAATAACCTCTGTAATTCTAACCAAGTTTGTGCCAAGACTGTCTTTCTTTAATAGAATTTGAATCGGCAAGCAGCAGTCTGGTGAAGTAGGTTCCCATCCCAGAGGCTAAGAACCTTTTGTCAATGGTTTCAGGTATTGTAAGCCACGCACAGGTTATGCAGTGACCACAGTCCCGATGTCTGGGTTATTGTCATATGAGGGTTGTTTGGAGGTCAGTCAAAACCAGGGTCGTACTCTCCTCATTAGCTGTCACTTATATTCTCGGCTGATGGGGGAGGTGCGATCGTTGTGACATGAACTTCAAAATGTCCACCAAAAGGTTTTCACGAGTCCCTCCTGGACCCGACTCAATAATCAGTTTACATTCTTTCCAACCAGGTGACTGGGTCGTTGTAAAGAAGCTTGAGGGATGAGACCACGCCAGCCACTGCAAGAAGCGGCTCAACCACACCAAAGAATGAGGAGTATCTTTGTTTATTTATATTTTTGTTGTTTAGTAAATTTTAGCGAGGGTAACGGTGAAAAGCATCCCAAGTTATTATTTAAAGTGTATGTCCTGACTAGCTCAGAAAGCAAACAGGACCGATGGTCTGTTCTGAGTCTTCACCGAGTTTTAGTCCCCAGCGATGACAGCGGTACATGCCATTTATGATGTTATTATGGGTATGAGGAGTTTTAGTCCCCAGCAATGACAGCGGTACATGCCATTTATGATGTTATTATGGGTATGAGGAGTTTTTGACAAACTAGTGAAGACTCCAGACAGACACTTGTCAATGGAACCTAACGATGTATTTTTAGAGGGTAAAATTGGTTTTAGTTTTAATGGCTCTGTCTCTTGTCGGTTTGGGTATCTAGGCAGCCCACAAGTGTGTTTGAACTTTAGTTTGGTGTTTATGTGGATCTGCAGCTTATAAAGGTAATTCCCCCAAAGCAAGAGGTTCATGCGCGATGGTGAAGCTGTCCCAACATTTTAGGTCGCGGCCGATCGCGAGGATCTGATGGCGCAGGAAATTAAGAATGGCAGGGACAGCTAGAAGGGATTTGTTCACCAATCCCGACCAGGTCTGGGCATGGGGTCCTGCATGTACAAGGTGGGGGGGGGGCTCGGGCTTGGGATACGATTGAACAATTCTCATCCGTTAGGGTTTGGGTTCTTCATGTAATTGTTGAAGCCAGAGCTGTAGCTAAGTGAAGGTTGGGAGTCCTTTTTAAGGGTCTGGGAATCTTTGGGGATCTAATTTTTTATTTTACAGCGGATCGTGGTTAAAGGAAGTGGGAATATATATACTCATGTCGTTTTTATTTCTATTCTTTCTATGTCGTGACGAGAGGCTCCTGTTGCCTGATTTGACGCGTGACCAGAGTTTCCTTGATGAGACGCCCCGAAGCCGGACCCACATACAAGACAGAGAATCACAGACGGATCGGCGATTACTACAGCTCACCATGTCATGTCCTCCTTTATAAGTCATGCCCCTGAAGCGTAGAGTCTACATGTCAAGCCGTGTTTTCCTTTTTATGGACTAAGAACTGATTCATTTCCAGGTGTAAGAAGCATATCAACTCTCATCGAGGGACACATGGGGTGCATATGACAAAAAAGGGAGGACTGTTGTGGAGATTTTTATGGAGATGTATTTAATATGTATTGTCATAGTGTCACCCAGTGTTAGTACTTCCGCAACCCGCTCTAAAAGAGCTGATTGGGGTAGTCTGAGGCTGGTTGAATCCCGTCTGATAGGGGAAAACGTTTTGAGGTTGGAGTGTGATGTTTGCAGGGTGCGGATATGTCCGCCAACGGGGGCCCTCTGTGCATTAGCATGGACGATCGTTAAGGAGGGGATATGCTCGCTCTGCAACAACATCATTGGTTATGAGCAGATGCGTACTCTTGTCTCTGCTGTGTCTGATCAACATTGGTTGGAGTTCGTAGTGCGCATCTGCAGATAGCCTCCCTCCCCCATTCAATAATAGTATAATCTTAATATGCATTATTCTATGGAATAGCGCAGAATAAGAATTCCTATCAACGGTAACTTTAGCCATCCTACGTTATTGTATTCATGTATGACATCTCCTGTTGGAAGGAATGTCCAGGTATTGTCATTCTCATGTGGAAGGAGCATCCTGTGATGTTCCCGCCCATGGGGGGAGGTGACTGGTTGCTGCAACCAATCACCTCCTGTCTTGAGATCTTTTGAGTTTAATAAAAGCCTATGATTACGCGTCGGCTGAACAGTCTATGCTGGGATGGCCTGACGATAAGATCTATGTGTGAGCCTTGCTTCTTGGATGAATGATGGGATGAACGGTGAGTGGATTTTAGCAAACTTAAAGATAGCATTATTGCAAAAAGATGAAATCTGATGTGTGCTTAGATAGCACAGGTATTATAGGCTGTGTGCTCTGTAAACAGCAGCCTGGAATTCCACAACAAGGGGCCGGCAGAAGAAAGAAGCGGTAGAAGAACCGGGAGAAGAACCGGATAGCAGGAGAAGAAGAAGGTGACGGAGAAGACCGGGCCTTCGCTAGCAAAAGAGCTAAAGAAGTTAGCGGTGGCCCGGCAGAAGAAAACCGGAGAGCGCGGCGACGACACCGGAGACCCCCGAAGTCGGAGGAAGACCCCCGAGCTGTGCAATAAAATACTTTAAAAATCTGTGTGGTTTTTTATTGCAATTTTTTTCCAACAGGTGAATGGGTAGGGGTACGATGTACCCCATACTCATTCACATAGGGTGGGGGGCTGGGATCCGGGGGCCCCTTTATTAAAGGGGGCTCCCGGATTCCGATAAGCCCCCTGCCCGCAGACCCCGACAACCAACGGCCAGGGTTGTCGGGAAGAGGCCCTTGTCCTCATCAACATGGGGGCAGGGTGCTCTGGGGTGGGGGGGCCGCAGGTCGCCCCCCCTGCCCCAGAGCACCAAACCCCCCATGTTGAGGGCATGCGGCCTGGTACGGTTCAGGAGGGAGGGGGGCCGCTCTCTCGTCCCCCCCTCTTCCCCTGCGGCCTGCCAGGTTGTGTGCTCGGATAAGGGTCTGGTTTGGATTTTGGGGGGGACCCCCACGCCGTTTTTTCGGCGTAGGGGTTCCTCTTCAAATCCAGACCAGACCCAAGGGCCTGGTATGCTCCTGGAGGGGGAACCCATGCCGGTTTTTTATTTAAAATTTGGCCTGGAGTTCCTCCTCAAGATTCATACCAAACACAGTGCCTGCTATTGGCGGGGATCCAAGTCGGATCCCCGTTCATTGAAAGTCGGACATATGTCGGCTTCATGTCGCAGGGCAAAGTCGGATCCAAAGTAGGACAGATGTCGTGTCGCACTAGTGTGAACCCAGCCTAAATACAACTACACTGCTGCTCTCAGCTGCTCATATCACTCTGGTCTCACGTAAATAATACTGTTTTTGGAGCTTAGGGCGGCTCCTTATCATATACATGCAAATGTGGTAAAACACGGCATGCAAACGCCACAAAGCGCGCCTTTCTAAACGCCACTTCCAACCTTAGTTCAGAACACTTTGCACCAGCGTCCCGTCTACATGGGGCCTAAAAACGCCTATGCCATTTACAGCTCCAAAACGCCATGGTGGCCATGAGGCCATAGGCTAACATGGAGAGATGTTTTTAAGCTGCAAAAAACGCTCAAATAAGCGGTTGGAAAAACGTCCGTGTGCATGTAGCCTTATATTAACCACTTGTGCACTGCCCAGACCAAGTTTCACATTTCAGCGCTGATGCACTTTTAATGACAATTGCGCGCTCATACAACACTGTAACCCAATGAAAATGTTTTATTTGTTGGCACACAAATAGAGCTTGCTTTTGGTGCTATTTGATCACCTTTGTGTTTTAGTTTTATTTTTTTTCTATAAATACAAAAGACCGAGTTTAAAAAAAAAAAAAAAAAAGGATATTTTACCCACTACAGCACTGGGCCTATTCTGGCACTTCTCTCCTTCATGTAAAAATCATAAATTTATGGCTATAAAATTACTTCAAAACACCAAACATTATATATTTTTTTTGGAGCAGACACCCTAGGGAATAAGATGGCGGTCATTGCAAATTTTTATCTCGCTCGGTATTTGCGCAATAAATTTTCAAACGCCTTTTGTTTGCTAAAAATATTACAAAACAGTAAAGTTACGGCCAATTTTTTTGGTATAATGTGAAAGATGTTGTTATGCTGAGTAAATAGATACCTAACACGTCATGCTTTAAAATTGCGCACACACATGGCATGACACCAAACTTCAGTAATTAAAAATCTCCCTAGGCGATGCTTAAATTTTTTTTACACGTTACCATTTTGGCATTACAGAGGGGGTCTAGTGCTAGAATTGCTGCACTCGTTCTAACGCACGCAGCAATAACTCACATGTGTGGTTTGAACGGCGTTTACATATGTGGGCGGGACTTACGTGTGTGTTCGCTTCTGAGCGCGAGCTACCGGGGACATGGGCGTTTTTTCTTATTTATTTTTTTGTTTTTGTTTTTTGACTTTTTTGTATTTCTTACTCTTTTTTAATTTTTTTAATTTTTTGGGATCTCTTTTATTCCTATTACAAGGAATGTAAACATCCCTTGTAATAGGAATGTGTGTGACAGGTCCTCTTTATGGAGAGATGCAGGGTCAATAAGACCCTGCATCTCTCCTCCAGGCTGGAAAGCATGATATTGTTCCAAAAAAATCACCAATCTCATGCTGACAGCCAAGATCACGGCTTGGTTAACATACGGCAGGGATATGCAATTAGCGGACATCCAGCTGTTGCAAAACTACAAGTCCCATCATGCTTCTGCCTCTGGGTGTCATGCTTGCTTCTGTCAGAGTCTCGCTATGCCTCATGGGACTTGTAGTTTGGCAACAGCTGGAGGTCCGCTAATTGCATATCCCTGACATACGGGAACACGGCATGATGTCATAATGTCGTGCCCGCGCCTCAGACGGTCATAGAGATGACTGATGACCATCTGGTCACCAGTCATCTCCAAATCGTTCTCCGAGCCCCAGATGGCACGGGAGAGCCCGGAGAATCACCGGATGGTGGCAAGAGAGGGGGGGGACGTCCCCTCCCCCCGCCTATAAGAACGATCAAGCGGCGGAACTGCCACTATGATCATTTTTATTGTGCACAGAATCGCCGGCTGAAAAGAATGATATCTGAATGATGCCTGCAACTGCAGGCATCTTTCAGATGTCACCGCCCAAAGCCAGGGATGTCATTTGACGGTGGGCGGTAGGAAACTGGTTAATATTTTTTAAAAAAGGTAATTTTTCTTCTTCATTGATGTACACTGATGAGACTGCACTGATGGGCACCGATAAGGTGGCAAGGGTGGGCACTTAGAGGTGGCATTGCTATTTGGCACTGGTGGGCAGTGAGAAGTGGCACTGCTGGGTGGCAATGATAGTTGGCAGTGATGGGCACTGATAGGCACTGGCAGCACTGCTAGGTGCCACTGATTGGCACCAGTGGTGGGCATTGAAAAGTGGCACTGGCAGGGGCTACTAATTGTCACAGATGATGCAGAATTGCCTCTTCCTCTTCGGGCCCCATGTCCCTTGCACATAAGCCGGTGATTGCCTTTTTTTTATGCTCACGCTGTCAGCACAAGGAGAAAACAAAAACCATTACCCAGCTTTTGTTTACATCACGTGATCAGCTGTCATTTGCTGACAGCTGATCACATGGTAAAGGGCAGGGATCGGCCCATTACTCGGATCTGTCATCACCCGAGTCACAGTGACTCTGTGACCACAGTGCGCGCAAAGGGGAGGACGTTTATTGACGGACTCCCGGCAATTGAGGACCATGCTGTGGTCGTCGATCAGTTATAGCGCTGATCTCAAGTGATTAAAGAGGGTCTAAATGGGCCATTGACATGCATCACAATTCAACTTAGGAATGAGTCTTTGAAAAGTTAAACTAAATAATTTGGCCACTTTATCCTTCCAAATAATTCACTTCCTGTCACATAGCCACACAGGAAGTGAGGGAAAATCCCTAACAATGTCTTTCCTTGGGGACACACAGGTCAGTCTAAATACTTTCCCCATTATGCACATTGCACTCGAGCATATTGCGGGGTACACCACAAATTATTATTAGGTAGTTTGGACTGTGGGGTTTATTTACTAAAGGCAAATCTACTTTGCACTACAAGTGCACTTGCTGTATATCTGAGGGGGACATGCAAGCCAAAAAAAAAAAACATCTTTGCTTTTACATGATTGTAACATCCAATCACCAGTACTTTCCCTCAGATTTTCAGCAGCTACACTTTTACTGCAGAGTGGATTTGTCTTTACTAAACCCCAAACTACCCAATGATTTGGGGTGTACACAACAAAGTGCTAGAGTGCAATTTGCTTAATGGGGACACTAGTTAGATTGATCTGTGTGTCCAAGAAAAGCCATTGGTAGGGTTTGACCTTCACTTCCTGTTTAGCTGTGTGACAGGAAGTGAAGCCAATGTTAAGAAAAGGAGACAAAGGCCAAACTACAAAAAAAATAAATAAAAAAACCCCAAAAAAACACACACACACACACACACACACACGCAGGGGTTCTAACACTTTGTTTCCCTCAAAATGCCCACAATTAGAATTGTATGGCCTTGAGCTATTTTTAAGTGCAGTGCTCTAAATCAGTGCTTCTCAAGTACCCCCAACAGGCCATGTTTGCAGGTTTTGCTTCATCTTGCACATGTGCTTTAAATCACAGTCAATGGTTTTGATTTTTGGACAGCAATTCTCGATAAGATAAATTCACAAAACATGTCCTGTTGGGGGTACTTGAGGACTGAGGCTGAGAACCACTGCAGTAAAAAAGGAAAATTGAATACTTACCGCTCTGTATTTCATTTCCTGGTGACTTTCCATGGCAGCACACAATACAATCCATGCATATACTACCATGAAGGCACCAGGGTAGACAAATCACACCTGTTTTGTTTAGACATGCCAATCAGCTGTCACATTTGTTGCAAAGAAAACACAAAACAAACATCAAAACTTTCCATCTAATTTTATTGTTCAACAAAACAAAAGGGAAGGCAAAATAAAAAACATGGTCAATTTGAAACAGTTACAGACTCAACATCTTGAGCAATTTTTGGCCAAAAAAATGCAGCAGACAATTAAATCAAAGTGAACAAACAACACACATTAACAACATCAGAATTATTTCAGGGGAACATATCTCCCCCACACCAAAAATATACAATCCACATAAGTTAACCAATCACTTGTTTTGCAAAGACATAACAAATAAAATACATGTGTTACAAACGCGATAAGGACACCAACATGTACATTTTGCCCCCCACACACACTTGCCTCTTCTTAAGGCAATCAACCGAATGCTCTGTGAGCTTTATATAACATATGTTTGTGTGCTAATGAGGCAATTGAAAACACATGCACAGTCCATGAAACACCCAGAATGCAAGTTCTCCCAATGTAGAGACTGAAATTCAAAGTGGGCACACCTGTTAAGATGTCCTTCAATTTCTAACCCATAAAAACACTCTGAGTGAGCATGCCCAGAAATATCCAGGCGCTGTTCACACACAAAAAGCACGCCAAAAAAAATAACTGGCTGGGCATGTGCAGAACAACACCAATGCAGCTAGCAAAAAAATAACCAACCCCTCCCCCCATCCAAAATTAAGCACATCATCCAGCATGCTACAAAGTTAGAGATGGGACAATCACCCCTCCCCCCCACCAACAAATACTATTGCAGTCTATGGGAACTGACTTGTTAATTTTGCTATTCCCCACTTGGCTGGCTTAGTTATTGGCCTTAAAATGGGGGCCCAGGTCCCACCCTAAGGGACATATATCAATGTCACCAATTTGGAAAACACCAAAAACAAAACAAGGAGAAGTGCCTTTAAATATGCCAAATTGCTTAAGGGCCATTTCACACCACATACAGTCCATTGCGTTTTTTATGCATCCAAAATGCATGGAAAGTTGGTTATATGGTTCTAAATGGCAGTGTTTGTTCCAGTGCGTTCCAGTTCCACCAAAAAAGTAGAACATGCTGCATTTTACCTGCACTGGACTGTACTGGAACGCATCAAAACGCATCATAAACGCACTGGAACGCACAGGAACACACCTAAATGCACCAAAAACGCACTGGAACGCACTTGTCCTTATCTATGGTTAATAAAAAAGAGGGGTGAAAACAAAGCACTGGACTGCATCAAAAACGTACCAAAAATGCACTGGAACGCATCAAAAACGTGCATGCAGAAAAGCACCTGGAACGCATCCGGATTGTGTTTCTATGGTGTGAACTGGCCCTAGTTCACACTATAGAAACGCAGTCTGGGTGCGTTCCAGGTGCTTTTCTGCATGCGCGTTTTTGACACATTCCAGTGCATTTTTGAGGCGTTTTTGATGCAGTCCAGTGTTTTTTTCCGCCTCTTTTCACTTAGGACAAGTGTGTTGCAGTGCGTCTTTGGTGCATTTAGGTGCGTTGCGGTGCATTCCAGTGCATTTTTGGTACGTTCCGTTGCGTTTTTGATGTGTTTTACTGGGGTCCAGTACAGTTTTGTACCTAAAAAATGCAGCATGACTAATTATTTTTTGGCTTTCTGAAATGCACTGGAACGGACTGCAGTGGTGTGAACTATGCCATTGGCATTAATGTGATCAACTTTCTTTGCGTTTTTCAGGCATCAAAAAAACGCACTGCACTGCATCCGGTGTGAACTGGCCCTAAATATCATCCCCGGGGGGTGTCTATAGTATGCCTGTAAAGTAGCACATGTTTTCCATGTTTATAACAGTTGGAGAGAAAAATGACATTTCTAAAGTAAAATAATAGTCATTTAAAAGTCCTTGCGGCTGTAATGAATTGCTGGTTCCTGTCAATACAGATAAAAGTCATTGAAAGTCTTTGCTAACCAAAAAACAAATGGGTGGGGGTTCCCCCAAATTCCATAACCAGGCCCTTCAGGTCTGGAATGGATATTAAGGGGAACCCCACTGCAAATTTAAAAAAAAAATGACGTGGGGTTCCCCCCAAATATCCAAACCAGGCCCTTCAGATCTGGCATGGATTTTAAGGGGAACTCCACCCCAAATTTAAAAAAAAATGGCGTGGAGTCCCCCTAAAAATCCACACCAGACCCTTTATCCGAGCACATAACCTGGCCGGCCGCAGGGGAAGAGGGGGGGGGGACGAGAGAGCGGCCCCCCTCCCTCCTGGACCGTACCAGGCCACATGCCCTCAACATGGGGAGGATGTCCCCATGTTGATGGGGACAAGGGCCTCATCCCCACAACCCTTGCCCGGTGGTTGTGGGGGTCTGCGGGCGGGTGGCTTATCGGAATCTGGAAGACCCCTTTAACAAAGGGGACCCCCAGATCCCGGCCCCCCCCTGTGTGAAATGGTAATGGGGTACAAATGTACCCCTACCATTTCACAAGGAAAGTGTCAAAAATGTAAAAAATGACAAGAGCCGGTTTTTGACAATTCCTTTATTAATGTCTTTTCTTTTCTTCCATCTTCTTCCTTCTTCTTCCATCTTCTTCTTTTCTCCATTCAGGTTTCTTCCTCCATCTTCATCTTCCTCTTCATCTTTATCTTTATCTTCATCTTCCTTCTTTCTTCGGTCTTCTAGTCCAGCATCTTGCTCCGGCGTCTTCCCTTCTTCTTTCTTCTCCGGCCGCTCCGTTTGAATTGGAGGTACCCGCTGTGCGACGCTTCAGTTCGCCTCTGGGTCCGCTTACACCCGTGACCCCGCCCCCCTCTGACGCACATGGATTTCACGGGGACTTTCCCCGTGGTGACAGAGGGGGGCGGAGCCACCGTGTGTAAGCGGACCAAGTGGAGAACTGAAGCGTCGCACAGCGGGAACCTCCAATTCAAACGGAGCGGCCGGAGAAGAAAGAAGAAGGGAAGACGCCGGGGCAAGATGCTGGACGAGAACACCGAAGGAAGAAGGAAGATGAAGATAAATATAAAGATGAAGAGGAAGATGAAGATGGAGGAAGAAACCCGAATGGAGAAAAGAAGAAGATGGAAGAAGAAGCAGGAAGAAGATGGAAGAAAAGAAAAGACATTAATAAAGGAATTGTCAAAAACCGGCTCTTGTCATTTTTTACATTTTTGACACTTTCCTTGTGAAATGGTAGGGGTACATTTGTACCCCATTACCATTTCACACGGGGGGGCCGGGATCTGGGGGTCCCCTTTGTTAAAGGGGTCTTCCAGATTCCGATAAGCCCCCCGCCCGCAGACCCCCACAACCACCGGGCAAGGGTTGTGGGGATGAGGCCCTTGTCCCCATCAACATGGGGACATCCTCCCCATGTTGAAGGCATGTGGCCTGGTACAGTTCAGGAGGGAGGGGGGCCGTTCTCGTCCCCCCCCCTTTTCCCCTGCGGCCGGCCAGGTTGCGTGCTTGGATAAGGGTCTGGTGTGGATTTTTGGGGGGACTCCACACCATTTTTTTAGAAAATTTGGGGTGGAGTTCTCCTTAAAATCCATGCCAGATCTGAAGGGCCTGGTTTGGATATTTGGGGGAACCCGCACGTCATTTTTTTATTTTATTTGCATCGGGGTTCCCCTTAATATCCATTCCAGACCTGAAGGGCCTGGTTATGTAATTTGGGGGGACCCCCACGCTTTTTTTTTTGGTTAGCAATGACTTTCAAAGACTTTTCTCTATATTGCCGGGAGCCGACAATTCATTACAGCCGCGGCTGCTTTTAAATGGGTTTTTTTTCCTTTAGAAATGACATTTTGCAGGCGCACTGGCAAGTTCAGAGCTGCGCCTGTTCAACTTATGCAAATTGACTTATGTGACTTGACATTTACTAAGATTTTGCCGGCGCAGTGAACCGGCGCATTTAAACCATTGAAATTCCCGCGCTGAGCTCAAAAAAACCTCCCGCAGCTCGAATCGTACTTGCCGGTGCAGCGGGCTGGTTTTGAAAAACTTACTTTTCCACTCTATTTTGGCCATGTTTGTTATTTGGGCAGGTGTCACTAAACTTCCTCACATCACCCCATGTCACCCCCATTATATTCTCACTTCCAGCTTCTTTATATTTAGTGTTTAACATGCCCTGCGCCAGATCCATAGTAGCGCACTGAGCGCCTCCTCCCGTGCGCAGAGAACACTATAGTAAATGGGAAATAGGGCTGCGCTACAGGCGCTAATGTTTTTTAAATACCAAAACAGCCATTGCGCACGCAGATGCGCCAATACTCATGGCGCAAACGTTTGGTAAATCAGCCCCATTGTGTATTACCAGGTATAGAATTACATGAAGGAAACATTCCCTAGACTAACTGTGCCATAGAGTGTTGAGTAGATTGCCGGGGGTTGGCGGTGCTGTATACAGGGCCCGAACCAACTAAAAGCCAGCGGCTCTCTTAATTGGGGGTATCGCTACACAAGGTTGTGCCTTTTCTTGTCCCCTCTCGGCAGCAGTACGGCGGGGCGGGGAACCTGCTGTGCCTGTCGGGAGAGGGTATAAAAAGGGGTGGCCATCTTCCAGAGAGGTTCGCGTCCAGGCACCTTCAACCTGGGTTGTGGTGTGTCGTCTCTGGGTTCCCTAGGCCCAGAGGCCGAGTTCCTGTTCCACCCCAGACACCTTCAGTCTGGGGTGAGGTACTAGTTTGGAGGCCCGGGGCCCAGCGGTTTCGGCTGGGTTCCACCCAGGATTGAGGGCTCCCAGGGTGCCGCCTTGCGAGGGGACCCGTATCCAGGATCGAGGAGGCAAGGGAGGTGACCCCTTCTGAAGACCCAGCGCAGAGTCGTGGTGACAGTGGGGGCCTCTGGTAACTCTCCGGAGGGAGGTTCTTCTCCTTAACAGGTCAGTGGCAGTGACCAAATAGGGCAAGGCCCTGTTCACCAGGTCAGTGGCAGTGACCAACTTTAACAAGTCAGTGGCAGTGACTTTTCATATTCACCCGGTCTGTGGCAGAGACCATGCGCCCAGGCCTGTTCATGAAAGCAGAACAGTAAGAGAAGCCTAAATTGAGTTTGTGCCTGGACCTCCTCCCACCTTATCTGACCTGTGTCTTGTGTCAACCTGTCTGCTCTCATAGAGACTATTTGTTATCCATGGTGAAATAAATACTAAGGTTGGACTTTCAGTTGGTGTGGACAGTTACTTTACTGGGGAGAATTAAGGACTTGTCTCTGGCTTGACACTAGCTTGGACTTGACACTAGCCGCAGGCAGACCCGAAAACTAACACCGCTCAACCTCCTCATCCAGGAGGGTACGGGCTGCTAGTGCGGTGTGCCTCATTCTTTTCCTGCGGAGGAGTCAAGTAAAGAAATAAAATCAGGTAAAGTCTGGGGTGAGTGCGCTAGATATATATATATATAAATTGTGGTTTAAGATTGTAGATCGGGAGGTGAGGTACATGGGACACTTGGCATGTATGCTGTCCCTGGGATTAGTCCTCCTACTGTTCCCTGTTAGCCACCCCCACATCAGTCTCAGCACCTGCCTATGCCTGCTGCGCTGATGTTGTTAATAGCTGTCAGCCTGCTCTGAGTCTGCCACTGATTCCCTCAGCCTGAGTCTGTCCTGTGCTCAGCCGGAGTCTGTCCTGTCCTCAGCACTTACTTGCTGAAGGAGGCAGACAGCGGGAAAGCCAAGTATATCACTCCGCCAGCAGCAGGAACTGTGACCCTGGACTTTATGCAAGTGTGGCACTGATTGTTGTGTCAGTCCGCCAGTACTGAAAAGGAAAAATAAGTCCCTCTATTCTGCAGTCTCTTGAGCCCCTCTGGATGAACTGAACGCCCCCCTCCCCACCCAGTCAAAATGATTCACCCAGGGCCGGCCCTACCATGGGACCCGATGGTACCATTGTACCAGGCGGCACTTTCAGGGGGGCGGCAAATTGCTGAACGCCTGCCATCCCGTTCCGCCAGCTCTGCTTCCCGCTCCACTGTGAGGCTAATTGCTGCCCGCCCGCTCCTCCTGTTCCACTCTCCACTCCACTATGAGGCAAATTGCTGCACGCCCGCCATCCCGTTCCGCCCGCTCCGCTTCCCGCTCCACTATGAGGCAAATTGCCGCCGCCAGCCAGCCCGTTCTGCCCGCTCCGCTCCCCGCTCTACCTGTTCTGCCCGCACGCGCTGGGCCCAGGTGAATGGAGCAGGCAGGACACTCGGCAGGTGATCGGGCTTGCTGGCCAATCAGCGGGCGGGGAGCAGAGAGATGACATCATCTCTCACTGCCCGCCCTGCATCACTGCAGTTCCATCCCCACTGTGCGGGAAGCAGAGAGATTACATTATCTCTCTGCTGTCTGCCTTTACTCTGGGACACAGCAAGTGGCAATCCGCTACATGTGGCAGGTGACATCATGGCAAGTGACAATCTGCAATGTGTGGCAGGTTACAATCCGCAATGTGTGGCAGGTGACGTGGCAAGTGACAATCCGCTACGTGTGGCAGGTGACGTTGGGGCAAGTGACAATCTGCAATGTGTGGCAGGTGATGTGGCAAGTGACAATCCGCTACGTGTGGCAAGTGACAATCTGCTACATGTGGCAGGTGATATGGCAAGTGACAATCCGCTACATGTGGCAGGTGACGTGGCAAGTGACAATATGCAACGTGTAGCAGGTGACGTCGTGGCAAGTGACAATTCGCAATGTGTGGCGTCGTGGCAAGTGACAATCCGCTACGTGTGGCAGGTGACGTGGCAAGTGACAATCTGCAACATGTGGCAGGTGACGTCGTGGCAAGTGACAATCCGCAATGTGTGACAGGTGGCGTTGTGGCAAGTGACAATCCGCTATGTGTGGCAGGTGACGTGGCAAGTGACAATCTGCAATGTGTGGCAGGTGGCAAGTGACAATCCACAATGTGTGACGTTGTGGCAAGTGAAAATCCGCAATGTGTGGCAGGTGATGTCATGGCAAGTGACAATCCGCAATGTGTGGCAGGTGACAATCCGCATCTGGTGACAGGTGACGCGGCAAGTGACAATCCGCATCTGAAGGCAGGCGACCTTGGCAAGTGACATGCTCGGGCTCCCACTGATTCTGCATTATGGTGAGTTGAACTTTTTTATTTTATATAACAATGTAATAATAGAAATAATGCACTTCAAGCATTTTTATTATTTTTTTTTTTTACTAGTAATGGCAGTGATCTGCGATTTTTAGCGAGACTGCGACATTTTGGTGGACAGATCGGACACTTTTGACACATTTTTGGGACCATTGACATCTAACTGGGGGGGATGGGACTGACTGGAGGAGGAGAGAGATCTCTGTTCCTAATCACTAGGAACAGCAGATCTGTCTCTCCTCCCCTGTCAGAATGGGGATCTGTCTGTTTACATTGACAGATCCCCGTTCTGGCTCTCTGTGGAGCAATCGTGGGTGGCCGGCTGACATTGCGGTCACCGACCACGCACAAGTAATTTTATACTCCTACATACATGCATAGAGCCATGACAGGTCCTCTTTATACTCCTACATACATGCATAGAGCCATGACAGGTCCTCTTTATACTCCTACATACATGCATAGAGCCATGACAGGTCCTCTCTTTATACTCCTACATACATGTATAGAGCCATGACAGGTCCTCTTTATACTCCTACATACATGTAGAGCCATGACAAGTTCTCTTTATATTCCTACATACATGTATAGAGCCATGACAGGTCCTCTTTATACTCCTACATACATGTATAGAGCCATGACAGGTCCTCTTTAAACTCCTACATACATGTATAGAGCCATGACAGGTCCACTTTATATTCCTACATACATGTATTGAGCCATGACACATTCTTTTACACTCCTATACACATGTATAGGGCCATGACAGGTCCTTTTATGCTCTTATATACATGTATAGAGCCATGACCAGTCCTCTTTATACTCCTACATATATGTATAGAGCCATGACAGGTCCTCTTTATACTCCTACATACATGTATAGAGCCATGACAGGTCCTCTTTATACTTCTATATACATGTATAGAGCCATGACAGGTCCTCTTTATACTTCTATATACATGTATAGAGCCATGACAGGTCCTCTTTATACTTCTGTATACACGTATAATGCCATGACCGGTCCTCTTTATACTCCTATACATGAATAGCGCCATAACAGGTCCTTTTTATACTTCTATACATGTAAACAACCATGACAGGTCCTCTTTATACTCCTATATACATGTATAGAGCCATGACAGGTCCACTTTAGTTATCATGATATAAAATAATGGATGTGGGGGCATTTTGGTGGGCGTGAATTTTTATTTTTGGGGGGGGGGGGCAGCATTTCATTCTTGTTATCAGGCAGCACAATGTCTTGGGCCGGCACTGGATTCACCACCAGTGGGCCACGGGGAAACATTATTTGTTCACACTATGTATGCCCATGTATACTACATTATGAAGTTTGAAGCTGCCGGCCCCCCTGTTAAAGTGATGTGACCGGGCCCCCTACAAGAGGCCCGATGGTGACCCCCATCAGCAGCCCTGGCTGCAGACACCCCACCGGTCTGATGGGGGGGGGGGGGGTTTCTGCTGGACACAGCTATATTATAGATATGCACACATATATATATATATATATATATATATATATATATATATAGCTGTGCATATAGCTGTGTCCAGCAGCCCCCCCCCCCCCACTGGTTATCAGCTATATTATATACAGGTATAGTGGCTGAGCTGCCCACCCTGAGACGGTCTGGTAACCGGGGGGTGAGGCTGGGAGTGCTGCTGGACACAGCTAAATACACAGATATATATATATATATATATATAGCAATACCCCCAGCTAAGAGGGCTGCTGGTATAGATTTTGGGCCTGTACACACTGCTGTCAACCCCCAGTAACTGGCTCTAACCTCCCTTGGCACAGATAGCAGTAAAGATGGGATTGTGAAACCCGTTAGCTATGGGGATCACAATGCCGCAATAAACATGTAACCACACAGTAGATTGGCTTAACCACAAGTACTTTTTTACTGAATATAAAGCATCAAGTTAACCACCTCCCTACTGTGCACGAAAACCCCCTTCCTGCCCAAGCCATTTTTCAGCTTTCAGCGCTGTCACACTTTGAATGACAATTGCGCGGTCGTGCGACGTGACTCCCAAACAAAATTTGTGTCCTTTTTTTCCCACAAATAGAGCTTTCTTTTGGTGGTATTTGATCACCTCTGCGGTTTTTATTTTTTGCGCTATAAACAAAAGAAGAGCGTCCAGTTTGGAAAAAAAACACTATTTTTTACTTTTTGCTATAATAAATACCCATTTTTTTTTTTTTTTTAATTTTCCTCAGTTTAGGTCGATACGTATTCTTCTACATATTTTTGGTAAAAAAAAAAAAATCGCAATAAGCGCGTATTGATTGGTTTGCGCAAAAGTTATAGCGTGTACAAAATAGGGGATAGATTTATAGCATTTTTATTTTTTTATTTTTTTATTAGTAATGGCGGCGATCTGCGATTTTTTATTGTGACTGCGATATTGCGGCGGACACATCGGACACTTTTGACACATTTTTGGGACCATTCACGTTTATACAGCGATCCCTGCTATAAAAATGCATTGATTACTGTATAAATGTGATTGGCAGGGAAGGGGTTAACCACTAGGGGGCGGGAAGGGGTTAAATATGTTCCCTCAATGTGTTCTTACTGTGGGGGGAGGGGACTGACTGGGGGAGGTGACCGATGGTTGTCCCTATGTACAAGGGACACACCATCGGTCCCCTCTCCCTCACAGGACGTGGATCTCTGTGTTTACACACAGAGACCCACTTTCCTGCTCGTTTCCCGGGCAATCGCGGGTGCCCGGCGGCAATCGCGGCCGCCGGGCACGTGCACCAGGGCCTTGTGAACGCGGCGGGCGCGCGCCTTCTAGCTCGTTTTAAAGGGAGGACGTCATATGACGTCCTCCCAGAACGAGAGTATCCTCCGCCCGCCGTCAATTGACAGTGGGCGGGGGACAAGTGGTTAAACAGCAATACATGTGCATATGCAGAGCCCTGCAATGTTAACTATTCAGCATGCACACTGGGTATGGTAGTCTTTTGGTAGTCTTTTGGCCCTTTAAAGTGACACCCCGCTACACACCCCCCCCACTTAAAGTCTTTGGTCCCCAAAGCTAAACTGTTAACGGACTTTGTTAGCATATGAACATACAACACAATTCACGGCTACAAAGGAGCCTGGCAGAGGAACCTCCCACCAAGCTCTGGGGAGAAGGTTGTCCTGCCCACAGGTCACATTAGTGGAAGTGACCTGTCCAACTGTGCCAGGGAGTGAGCTAGGGTTGCCCTCTACTAAACTCACAGTAGAGGGGACAGGCTTATTTACTGTCCTTCTTGCAGTAGCTATAGTCTCTTCCGAGCACTCCCCCATCTGGGAATATGTTAGTCTTCTTGGAGGGTGAATGGTTCTTTTCTCCCTTTGTTCTCTAGGAGCCGGGGTTTCAACTGCAGGGGGTCCTTTCAATCCTCCTTCTGTTAAGTCGGGTGTATTGGATTCAACTGGCCCAGGGGCATCCATTTCAGGTGCAGAGAGGTATAAAGAATTTCTGGGATCTTCTTCTGGAAAAGAGTCTTGAGCATCCACTCATTCCTCCCACAACTCAGGAAGATTAGCAAGTGGTATAAACTCAGCAGCCTCAGTGTGTAAAGTGTCTCTGGTGGTAACTTTGGATGGTGGGGAGGCTGTGGTCATGGATTCAGGTATTGGTGGTGTCCATAGCCAATCAAGTTCCAATTCTTCCTTTTCACTCTGGTCTTGGGCATCCACCTCTTTTGAACTGGCTGCTTGAGACTGAAACATGCTCGGAAGGACCCGAGGTAGAGGGTAAACGAACTGCTTCGGAGAGGGGCAATAGGTGGTTCCTGTGCCATGTCTTCAAGGGTCCCACACTTCCTTCTGGTTTAAGTTGGTACACTGGTAAACCTGGCAGTTGTTTACAGATTACATAGGGTTGAGACCTTCACCGGTCGGCCAGCTTGTGCTTCCCTGGTATGCCTAAGTTCCGCAACAGCACCCTATCTCCTGGCTGTAAGTCATGAATCCGAACCTTGAGGTCATAGATCCGCTTATTCCTGGCCCCTCTTTGATCTGAAGTCGCCTGGACCTTCTCATATGCCAATCTTAAACTTTGTCGCAACCGATCCACATATCCTTTGTGAGAAGCCGCTGATGTATGATCTATGGAAGTGCCAAAGGCCAGATCTACTGGTAGTCTTGCTTCCCTGCCGAACATCAGTCTGTATGGGGAGTATCCGGTGGCATCACTAGTTGTACTATTATACGCATGTACGATGGTGGCCACATGCTTGCCCCAATGCTGTTTCTTTTCACTGCTCAAAGTTCCCAGCATATTTAACAATGTCCGATTGAATCGTTCAGGCTGAGCATCCCCTTGTGGGTGGTAAGGGGTGGTAAGGGTCTTCTTTATACCCAGGGAATCCAACAGTTTCCGGATCAGCCTACTTTCGAAGTCCCTTCCCTGGTCCGAGTGGAGGCGTTAAGGTAGTCCGTAATGTACAAAGAACTTCTCGACAAGTACCTTGGCCACTGTGGAGGCCTTCTGGTCTTTGGTTGGGAATGCCTAGGCGTAGCGAGTGAAATGATCGGTTATCACCAGAACATTCCCATGCCCACTCAAATCAGGTGCTATACAAAGAAAATCAATGCATACCAGATCCAAGGGCCCTTGACTTTGTAGGTGGCCCATTGGGGCAGCTTGGTGAGGCAGAGTCTTTCTTTGTATGCAACTTGCGCATGCATGGCAATATTCCTCCACTTCAACCCGCATACAGGGCCAGTAAAACCGGTTCCTCACAAGCTGAAAAGTTCTTTCCGATCCTAGGTGACCATGATCGTCATGTAAGCCGGTCAGAACAGTCTTTCTATATTTCTCAGGCAGAAACAGTTGCCACTTATCTTCGAAATCATCAGAGGGGCCCCTTCGGTAGACCACCCCTTGATGCATCAGTAACCGATCCCATTCTCTCCATTCCACTAATGCATAGGTAAAGGAGGTCTCCGGGTCTGGCTTTAGGTCCACTACCCATGCCTTCTGGCTCGGGGACAGTAACACCATGAGTCGCTCTACATCGCTCTCTGGCCAATCTTCGCCGGGGAGTTCAATGACTACCGCCATGTCTGGAAAAGCGCCAGCTGCTGCGCACCACTGTGTCACTACCAACGGATCCATGCCGGTACTTCTGGCAGGCTTGATTGCAGCGTACAGGATCCCGGACCCTGAGCCCCCACGTGTAGCAATACCCCCAGCTAAGAGGGCTGCTGGTATAGATTTTGGGCCTGTACACACTGCTGTCAACCCTCAGTAACTAACTCTAACCTCCCTTGGCACAGATAGCAGTAAAGATGGGATTGTGAAACCCGTTAGCTATGGGGATCACAATGCCCCAATAAACATGTAACCACACAGTAGATTGGCTTAACCACAAGTACTTTTTTACTGAATATAAAGCATCAACTTAAACAGCAATACATGTGCATATGTAGAGCCCTGCAATGTTAACTATTCAGCATGTAACTGACACTTACCTTGGAGGTGAGCCTGACGTGCAGAGGGAGACCTCTCGTACAGCCCTGGTTCCCAGGTCACTGGAGTTGGGACAGTGGCCGAAGGAGCACAGTGAGGTATGAGTGCCTGTTAGGTTCTCCTGGACTAGATGAGAAGCCCGCTATGGACAGCTGAAGATGCAGGTCAGGGGATGCAGGCCAGCGGGTGCAGGTAGCTGGGGATGCGGCTGGAAGGTGCAGATCAGCTGATGCAGGTAGCCGAGGATGCCGGTAGATTCGGATACAAGCAGCAGGCAGGAGAAAGGTCAGACGAGCCAGGTCATGCACAGCGGATCAGATACAGGCAGAAGCGTCAGGCAGCGGAGGGTCAAGTTCAGGCTGGATCAGGCAACAGAGGATCAGGCAGACAGATGAGTAGGACTGGGTCTAGGAAGCCAAAGGTCAGGACTGGAGATAGCAGCAAGGTCAGGAAGCCGGGTCAGAGTAACAGCAGGTGCAAATTCAGGATCAGGTCACAGGATAACTGCAGATCAGACAGCAAGAGTCTGGACAGGAGAAGCCCCTTTTAAAGGCCACTGGGCGCCAAGGCAGCGTCACCGTGCGCGCGCGATTGGCGCGCGCATGCATGCGCGAATGGCGCACGCGCATGCGCAATGGAAAGCTTCTGTTTACACTTGGAAGCCTACCAGCAGGGATGTGCCTGAGCCTTGTTGTGGGTACCAGAGGCATACGTCCATGACAGTAACAAGCATTAAGTTCCAATAGTAATTACACCTGCTAAATGTCACTTAACTATGCTCGCGAGCTTCCCCCTCGTGGGCAAGATGGCGCCCAAACAATTTCTAAAAGTGCTACAGTCAGGCCTGACTATTGCAGATATGGTGCTTCGGTTGTGAAGGATCTTCGCTAGCAATGGTGGTGCACTTTGTAGGTTATTTGTAATCCACAGGCAACAAAAACAGTTAACTTCTTGGCATGTACTAAAGAGTTTGACTAACGCTGCACAGCACACTGTCCCTCTGGTGTGTAATAACACTCTGATAATGGTGGTCCCTGGACAAAGGACACTGGGCCTAAGATTAGTCAGTTAATCTCTGAGCAAGTGCTCTCTCACCCGACCGGACCAGTCCGTACAACCGACTTTCGTAGCTGGAGCTCCAGCACACAGTTTCACGACACCCGTAGTCTCTGATCCTCCCGACAGTCCTTGGAAGGATGATGAACGAAATGACTCCTGGGTGCTCCCGTGAAGATCGGAGGGCTCTCTGGATCTCAAGGCCCAAACTCCTAGGCCCAGTCTAGCGGCAGGCTCAGCGTTGGTTCCACTTGCTAGGGGGCGGCGCGTCCAAAGAGACCCACGTGTAGCTCCGCTCCTCCTTAAATAGGCCTTCCCCAGCAGACCTTGCGCCGGGCAATGTACTCTGGGTGGCCCGTTGCACACTGGGTATGGTAATCTTTTGGCCCTTTAAAGTGACACCCCGCTACACACACACACACATATATATATATATATATATATATATAAAATATAGCTGTGTCCAGCAGCACTCCCAGCCTCCCCCCCCCCCCCCGGTTATCAGACCGTTTCAGGGTGGGCAGCTCAGCCACTATACCTGTATATAATATAGCTGATAACCAGTGGGGAGGGGGTGGATGATGCTGGACACAGCTATATTTTATGTATGTAGCAATACCCCCAGCTAAGAGGGCTGCTGGTATAGATTTTGGGCCTGTACACACTGCTGTCAACCCCCAGTAACTGGCTCTAACCTCCCTTGGCACAGATAGCAGTAAAGATGGGATTTTGAAACCCGTTAGCTATGGGAATCACAATACCGCAACAAACACATAACCACACAGTAGATTGGCTTAACCACAAGTACTTTTTACTGAATATAAAGCATCAAGTTAAACAGTAATATGTGTTCATATGCAGAGCCCTGCAATGTTAACCATTCAGTATATAACAAGCGCTAAGTTCCAATAGTAATTACACACGCTAAATGTCATTCAACTATGCTCGCGAGCTTCCCCCTCGTGGGCAAGATGGCGCCCAAACAATTTCTAAAGCCCTGTACACACGATCGGATTTCCTATGGTTTTTTAACCGATGGATTTTTCCATCGGAAAACCGATGAAGCTGACTTTCATCAGTCTTGCCTACACACCATCAGTCAAAAAACCAACCGTTCCAAATGCGGTGACGTAAAACACTCTGATGAGCCGAGAAAATGAAGTTCAATGCTTCTGAGCATGTGTCGACTTGATTCTGAGCATGCGTGGGTTTTTTATCCGATGAAGTTCCCCACAGACGATAGTAATTTGCTATTGGTTTTTTAACCATCGGATAAATTGAAAACATGTTCTATTTTTAAACACCGATGGAAAAAAGACCGATGGGGCCCATACACGATCGGTTTGTCCGATGAAAAAAGTCCATCGGACTGTTTTCATCTGTAAAACCTATCGTGTGTACAGGGCTTAACAGTTTTACAGTCAGGCCTGACTATTGCAGATATGGTGCTTCCGTTGGGAAGGATCTTCGCTAGCAATGGTGGTGCACTTTGTAGGTTATTTGTAATCCACAGGCATCAAAACAGTTAACTTCTTGGCATTTACTAAAGAGTTCAACTAACGCTGCACAGCACACTGTCCCTCTGGTGTGCAATAACACTCTGGTAATGGTGGTCCCTGAACAAAGGACACTGGGCCTAAGATTAGTCAGTTAATCTCTGAGCAAGTGCTCTCTCACCCGACCGGACCAATCCGTACAACCGATTTCCGTAGCTGGGGCTCCAGCACACAGTCTCACGACACCCATAGTCTCTGATCCTCCCGACAGTCCTTGGAAGAATGATGGACGAAATGACTCCTGGGTTCTCCCGTGAAGATCGGAGGGCTCTCTGGATCTCAAGGCCCAAACTCTTAGGCCCAGTCCAGAGGCAGACTCAGCGTTGGTTCCACTTGCTAGGGGGGCGGCGTCCAAAAAGAAACACGCGTGTCGCTCCGCTCCTCCTTAAATAGGCCTTCCCCAGCAGACCTTGCGCCGGGCAATGCACCCTGGGTGTCCCGCTGCACACTGGGTATGGTAGTCTTTTTAGCTCCTTAAAGTGACACCCCGCTACACACTCCCCCCACTTAAAGTCTTTGGTCCCCAAAGATAAATTGTTAATAGACTTTGTTAGCATATGAACATACAACACAATTCACGGCTACAAATGAGCCTGGCAGAGGAACCTCCCACCAAGCTCTGGGGAGAAGGTTGTCCTGCCCACAGGTCACATTAGTGGAAGTGGCCTGTCTAAATGTGCCAGGGACTAAGCTAGAGGTTGTCCTCTACTAAACTCACAGTAGAGGGGACAGGTTTATTTACTGTCCTTCTTGCAGTGGCTATAGTCTCTTCCGAGCACTCCCCCATCTGAGAATACGTTAGTCTTCTTGGGGGGTGGATGGCTCTTTTCTCCCTTTGTTCACTAGGAGCCAAGGTTTCAACCACAGGGGTCCTTCCAATTCTCCTTCTGCTAAGTCGGGTGTATTGGATTCAACTGGCCCAGGGGCATCCATTTCAGGTGCAGAGAGGTATAAAGAATTTCTGGGATCTTCTTCTGGAAAAGAGTCTTGAGCATCCTCCCATTCCTCCTATTCCTCAGGAAGCGTAGCAAGTGGTAGGAACTCAGCAGCCTCAGCGTTTAAAGTGACTCTGGTGGTAACTTCGGATGGTGGGGAGGCCGTGGTCATGGATTCAGAAATTGGTGGTGTCCATAACCAATCAAGTTCCAATTCTTCCTCTTCACTCTGGTCTTGGGCATCCATCTCCTTTGAACTGGCTGCTTGAGATCTGGTGGCAGGTCTAGGGGTATTTGAGACTGAAAGGTGCTCAGTAGGATCTGAGGTAGAGGGCAAACGAACTGCTTCGGAGAGGGGCAGTAGGTGGTTCCTGTGCCATGTCTTCAATGGTCCCACACTTCCTTCTGGTTTAAGTTGGTACACTGGTAAACCTGCCAGTTGTCTACAGATTACATAGGGTTGGGACCTCCACCAGTCGGCCAGCTTGTGCTTTCCTGGTATGTCTAAGTTCCGCAACAGCACCCTGTCTCCTGGCTGTAAGTCATGAATCCGAACCTTGAGGTCATAGTTCCGCTTATTCCTGGCCCCTCTTTGATCTGAAGTCGCCTGGGCCTTCTCATATGCCAGTCTTAAACTGTGTCGCAACCGAACCACATATCCTTTGTGAGAAGCTGCTGATGTATGATCTATGGAAGTGCCGAAGGCCAGATCTACTGGTAGTCTTGCTTCCCTGCCGAACATCAGTCTATATGGGGAGTATCCAGTGGTATCACTAGTTGTACTATTATACGCATGCACAATGGCGGCCACATGCTTGCCCCAATGCTGTTTCTTTTCACTGCTCAAAGTTCCCAGCATTTTTAACAATGTCCGATTGAATTGTTCAGGCTGGGCATCCCCTTGTGAGTGGTAAGGGGTGGTTTGGGTCTTCTTTATACCCAAGGAATCCAACAGTTTCCGGATCAGCCTACTTTCGAAGTCCCTTCCCTGGTCTGAGTGGAGGCATCGAGGTAGTCCGTAATGTACAAAAATGTACAAAGAACTTCTCGACAAGTACCTTAGCCACTGTGGAGGCCTTCTGGTCTTTGGTTGGGAATGCCTGGGCGTAGCGAGTGAAATGATCGGTTATCACCAGAACATTCCCATGTCCACTCAAATCAGGTTCTATACAAAGAAAATCAATGCATACCAGATCCAAGGGCCCTTGACTTTGTAGGTGGCCCATTGGGGCAGCTTGATGAGGCAGAGTCTTTCTTTGTATGCAACTTGCGCATGAATGGCAATATTCCTTCACTTCAACCCGCATACAGGGCCAGTAAAACCGGTTCCTCACGACTCCGAGCTGAAAAATTCTTTCTGATCCTAGATGACCATGATCGTCATGTAAGGCGGTCAGAACAGTCTTTCGATATTTCTCGGGCAGAAACAATTGCCACTTATCCTCCAAATCATCAGAGGGGCCCGTTCGGTAGACCACCCCTTGATGCATCTGTAACCGATCCCATTCTCTCCTCAATAGGCGAGCCTCATTTGAAGGATCCTTCAGAAGTAAGTCTGGGGTTTGATTCTCTAATGCTTCCAGGGCCAACCTTCCCAGCGGGTCTTCCAGTTGATCTCTTCTTAGATCTCTCTTGGAAAGTCTGGGTAGGTTTTCTTCTCCAATCTGAGTCACATCACAGTAATATTTAGGTACTCCAACTACTGAGACTCCAATTTCTTCGGCCCTGGGCCCTCCACTGGCTTGGAACTCCGCTCCTTGACACAGGGCTCGCGTACTCCCTCTGGGGTCAGTCGAGTCCATTCTTCCGTGGGGTTAGTGGGAGCATGGGCCCTTCTTGACAAGGCATCTGCATCTCTGTTTCTAGCCCCAGGTCTGTATTTCAAACTGAAGGTGAATCCAGAGAGAGCTGCCAACCAACGGTGGCCGGTGGCATCCAACTTGGCTGTGGTCAGAAGGTAAGTGAGTGGGTTATTATCTGTTTTAGCCACAAACTCAGCTCCAGGTAATCCTTTAGCTTGTCCACCACAGCCCACTTTAAGGCCAAGAATTCCAACTTGTGGGTGGCGTAATTCTTTTCAGCTGGGGTTAAGCTTCTGCTCACATAAGCAACGGGTCTCAGCTAGTCATCATGCTCCTGATACAGTACTCCTCCCAGACCATCATGACTGGCATCCACATGTAACTCATATGGCTTCTTGGTGTCCGCATAGGCCAAGACGGGGGCAGTGGTCAAGCTCTCCTTCAATCTTGTGAACGCTTCTTCACATCTCACAGTCCACTGATCTTCCACAGACTCCCCCGGCTTCCTAGGGCCTAAGTCATCCTCCTCTCCTTCTGTCTTCAAGAGTTCATTCAGAGGTTTGGCGATTTTAGCAAATCCCTCCACAAACCTTCGGTAATAGGAGCAAAACCCCACGAACGATCGAAGCTCAGTCACTGTAGTGGGCCGGGGCCAGGAGATGACAGCCTCTAATTTTTCTGGGTCTGTGGACACTCCTTCTTCAGACACAATGTGTCCCAGGTAGTGAACTGAAGACTGGTAGAACTGACATTTCTCCAGCGAGAGTTTGAGTCCTTCATCACTGAGTCTCTTCTAAACCTTCTCCAGCCTCTCCTCATGCTCCTCCAGAGTTTTCCCGAATACAATAATATCATCCAGATACACCAGTACTTTGATGAGATTCATGTCCCCTACTGTCTTCTCCATGAGTCGCTGGAAGGTGGCTGGGGCTCCCGACAAGCCTTGAGGCATGCGATCAAATTCATAGAACCCCACCGGGGTAATGAATGCTGTTTTTTCTCGGTCTTCTGGGTGCATGGGAATTTGATAATACCCACTCTTCAGGTCCATCACACTGAACCATTTGGCTCCAGACAAACTCCGTAGGGCATCTTCTATTGGAGTGGGGTATTGGTCGGGTATCGTTCTTCTGTTGAGCGTCCGATAATCAATACATAGCCTCATCAACCCATTTTTCTTCCTGACCATCACTATTGGGGAGGCGTATGGGCTTCTAGACTCCCGGATGACACTGATTCTCTTGAGCTCTGTCAGTTGCTCTCACAGATCTTCCAGATCAGCCATAGGGACCCGCTGGACTCTTTCTCTGAATGGCTTGTCCTCCTGCAGGCGGATCCTGTGAGTGGCACTTTTTGCACACCCCACATCGTACTCATCCTTAAAAAAGATCTTCTGCCACCTAGTCAACTGGGCCCTGGCCCTCTCCCTTCATGCCAGTGATAAGGCCGTCTCTTCCAGGCAGAGTTTCTCCACAGTAGCTCTTCCCCCTCCCTTCTTCTCCAAGTATGACAAGGCATCCGGGGTAGCAGGATTCACTTGGCCCAACAGCATCCGGGCTGGGATCTTCACAGGCGTGTCGGTAGTGTTTCGGATGCTCACCGAAACCCTGCCATTGGCCTTTTTGAGAGCTCTTAATGGAACAATTTCAGGGATTACTTCCAACCCTGGATGGGTGTCCAGGGGGTCTGGTTCCAGGACTACGAAGGGGCCAGGTTGTTCCCAGGTAAGTTTTACGGTAGCCTTCAGGCTGGCAATCTCACCGGGCTGTAGCATCTTCTCCTTCCTGTCCAACTTCCAGACCTTCCCCACTCCTTCTGGATCCTTTTGTTCCAATACCAGACGCTGATAAGCCTGTTGCAACATAGGGTGGATTCTGGTTGTTGGGGCGTCCTGTTCCTGTGCTATAGGGGCCAATAATCTCCGGACCAAGTCAGTGTTTGTCCCTATTATGAGGGAACTCTTGTTGGCTCCTGGCGGGCGGGGGCAGACTACCGCCAATGTGTCGAAAATGTCTGTGTCTCCGGCTACTGAAGGGTCCAAGGCAAACCTAATTGGGAGGTATCCGTCGTATGGGAAACTTTGAGTTCCAATTCCCCATATTTGCAAGTCTTCTAGCTTCTACAGGGGCAAATGCTTCAGATGTTTCTGATAGAAGTCCCGGTACAGGAGAGTCACTTGGGCTCCTGTGTCAAGAATGGCCCTTGTGTATATCCCTTCTACTTGAATGGGGGCCACTGGAGAGGGTCCCACCAGTTTGACAGGGAATTCCTCGGAGAGGTCTCCTTTCTGGATTCCATGGGTTTGGCCTTCTGTGATTTCTTTCTTTTCACTCTTTTTCTGGATCTGAGTCCTTGTTGGGCCTGGCATGCATTAATTTCCTGCCAAGTTTTAGGTTTGGATTTAGGGTCAGGAGTATTGAGTTTGTGGGGATGGGTAATTGTCCCCCTCTCTTCTTGGCTTCTCTTGTTCTCTGATTCTTTTGGAGTTTACTGGAACTGACGGGCCCTCTGAAGTTTTCCCCCGGCTTGCGGTATGCACTTTGATTCTTCTTCGGGCTGGGATACACTCGGCCGTAATGCCCAACCCCTCCACAGTTGAAAGAAACTTCTTCTCTTCTAGCTTGTGGGGAAACTGGAGTTGAGGCATTCTGATACACTTCCTTCTTCACTTCTTCTTTTTGTATGGCTCCAGGGTTCTTAACCATTAAAGAAGTCAGCATTTCTAGGACTTGGGTCATTTGTGACTTCAAGATAGCCACCTCAGAGTCCCGTTTTGTGGCCATAACAGATCTAACCTCAGCTGAGGGAGAAGGGGTGGGTTTCTCAGGCGTCTGTTGGTCTTTGAGCAAAGCCTCTTCATCTCTGACTATTCGCACAAGGTCTGGATAGTTCAGGGACATGACTCCCCCAGTTGTCTTCAGATGGAGCGAGACTGGATCAGAGCGCAGCGCTCCCTTCATGACCTGCCGCATCCTGGCTGCATCTATAGCCTGTGGTACCATCCCTTTCTTCAGGACTATCTGGCAGAGCATGTTGTTCAACCTTCGAACATATTCTGAAAATTGTTCCCCTGGCTGTTGAAGAGTATGTTCAAACTTGTACATTAAGTCAGTAACTTTCTCCAGCTGGCCAAACTCTTCCTGTAGCATGGTTAGGTAATCATAAGCAGTACAGGAAATGTTGCTGAATCTGAGGTTCTTCACCGCTTCTGCAGCAGCCCCGCTTAAACTTTTGTTTATACGCTGTTTCTTCTGGGTTTCCGTCACTTCCCATCCTTCCACAGCCTGCATTGCTTGTTCCATCCATGTGTCAAAGTCCTCTTCCCCGAGTGGTACAGGTTGTTTACCCGAAAATATTCGGAGCTTCCAGTACCCAGTCTCCACACACACCGTGTTACTCTTCTGGCGTTTTGCAACTAGGTCCCCTAAAGCATTAAGGAGCTCAGGGCCCAAAGCGGTCAGGGGGGCCGCAGAGGTTGTGGTCTCTTTTGGCTGCTTCTCCTTAACTGTTAGTTTGGGTGGTTCTTTCTTTATGGACTTTGCATGCGCTAAACTGTATATCTTCTGGTCTATAGCCTGTACACTCTGACCTCTGAAGCTCTCAGGTATCCCTTCCCTCCATTCCACCAATGCGTAGGTAAAGGAGGTCTCTGGGTCTGGCTTTAGGTCCATTACCCATGCCTTCTGGCTCGGGGACAGTAACATCATGAGCCACTCTACATCGCTCTCTGGCCAGTCTTCGCCGGGGAGTTCAATGACTACCGCCATGTCTGGAAAAGCGCCAGCTGCTGCGCACCACTGTGTCACTGCCAACGGATCCATGCCAGTACTTCTGGCAGGCTTGATTGCAGCATACAGGATCCCGGACTCTGAGCCCCCACGTGTAGCAATACCCCCAGCAAGAGGGCTGCTGGTATAGATTTTGGGCCTGTACACACTGCTGTCAACCCCCAGTAACTGGCTCTAACCTCCCTTGGCACAGATAGCAGTAAAGATGGGATTGTGAAACCTGTTAGCTATGGTAATCACAATACCGCAACAAACACATAACCACACAGTAGATTGGCTTAACCACAAGTACTTTTTACTGAATATAAAGCATCAAGTTAAACAGTAATACGTGTGCATATGCAGAGCCCTACAATGTTAACCATTCAGCATATAACAAGCGCTAAGTTCCAATAGTAATTACACACGCTAAATGTCATTCAACTATGCTCCTTGAGCTTCCCCCTAGTGGGCAAGATGGCGCCCAAACAATTTCTAATAGTTCTACAGTCAGGCCTGACTATTGCAGATATGGTGCTTCCGTTGGGAAGGATCTTCGCTAGCAATGGTGGTGCACTTTGTAGGTTATTTGTAATCCACAGGCATCAACTTCTTGGCATTTACTAAAGAGTTCAACTAACGCTGCACAGCACACTGTCCCTCTGGTGTGCAATAACACTCTGGTAATGGTGGTCCCTGAACAAAGGACACTGGGCCTAAGATTAGTCCTCTCTCACTACTGCTCTGCTGAGCTGAGCCTGTCACTTCGCAGGCAACACACAAAAATGGAATACAAAAAGTTTATTGAATCGCAAAATTATTAAACAACGATTAAAAAGACCATACAATGTATATAGCAGTAAGGAGTCCCTTTGAACGTCGACGCATTTCGCCATGAGGCTTCGTCAGGACGGTCAAGAAAAGGGGGGACGGTTTTTATACACACTTGGGACAAATCTCACTATCTCAGAAGGACATCCGGATAGTAAAATGTTGTTCAAATGTTACCAAATCATGTTACGTGGTATGGTAACGAATGTACGTGTGGTCTGCTGGTCAAAAGAACGATCAGACACTGATATTCTCACAGGAATATAGTCCATAGATGGAGGGGGTCTGACACTCAGAGCTAATACAAATAGCTGAGCAGATCAGCTACATCCAATGGGGTATGCCCAAAAACGGGGGTAGGGGGCGTTCTTGGTGTGGAAAAAGAAGACTTTCTATTCACCACAAAGTCCTATCGTAAGCACTTTCAATACGAGTGCAAAAAACCCAGCCAAAGCGGTGGTATATGTATCACCGTACAGGGTCTGGCTGTTGAACGTCACACGGTAGCATCCCCGGGAGTCAGCCTCATGCTGAACATGAGCGTCAGACCCCTCCATCTATGGACTATATTCCTGTGAGAATATCAGTGTCTGATCGTTCTTTTGACCAGCAGACCACACGTACATTCGTTACCATACCACATAACATGAATTGGTAACATTTGAACAACATTTTACTATCCGGATGTCCTTCTGAGATAGTGAGATTTGTCCCAAGTGTGTATAAAAACCGTCCCCCCTTTTCTTGTCCGTCCTGACGAAGCCTCACAGCGAAACGCGTCGACGTTCAAAGGGACTCCTTACTGCTATATACATTGTATGGTCTTTTTTAATCGTTGTTTAATAATTTTGTGATTCAATAAACTTTTTGTATTCCATTTTTGTGTGTTGCCTGCAAAGTCCTACCTTGTTTTGCTCCTTCTTGAGCAACAAACCAATTTTCCTTAATACATGGATGTGGCAATGTGAGTGCTTTTTCCTTCCTCTTCCCCTTTTGTATACCTGAGCCTGTCACTGTCACTACTTTTCTCCTCCCGGGCAGCGTGGCTGCAGACTGTGTGTGTGTGTCCTCACCAGCTGCCGCCGGGTGTATTGTGTATCAATCTAAGTCGCCTGCCCTGCCCCGAGCTGGGGGTGTCCTCTGCCACCGTAGCCCGAGGTGAGCTCTTGCAATGGGGGGGAGGGGTGTCATGGTGACCGCCACCCAGTCACACCTGATCTGACCAAAGCTGCTGTGGTAAGAAGGAGTGCTAAGAGGGGGGTGGTTGTTTTTACGGCTGGACACAGCTATATCATATATTTTATATGCGACTGTCGGGAGGATCAGAGACTACGGGTGTCGTGAGACTGTGTGCTGGAGCCCCAGCTACGGAAATCGGTTGTACGGACTGGTCCGGTCGGGTGAGAGAGCACTTGCTCAGAGATTAACTGACTAATCTTAGACCTGGACTTCAACCTGCATCCTGCTTGACCCGATCCGACCTGATCCCTACCTTGAGCCCATCCTGCATCTGTCCCTCCTGTTACCTGGATCCCTGCTCTGCAGCCAATCCACCCATCCTCTCCCTGTTCCTGTTTAATTCCCATCCATACCCATCTGCTTCGATCCCCTTGTGTATGACCTCGGCCTGGCTTTCACTACGATTCCGGTATTCCCCCTTATTGTATATATTTTCTATAAGTCACTGTTATTTGGTTAGGTTACTGCACTGTGTTCTGTTGGAGGTGTTTATTTGTCTGTTTACTTTCCTTAATAAATTGTTACACTTTCACCTACCCCTGTTTGGTCTCCTCTGTGCAGTCACACACTCTGGTTTGCTAGCATTCTATGACAGTATACCAGGGCCATCCCTAAGGCCCCTTTCACACTGGGGCGTTTTTCATGCGGTTTAGCGCTAATAATAGCGCTGTTATACCGCATGAAAAAATCCTGCCCTGTGCCTTCAATGTGAAAGCCCGAAGGCTTTCACACTGAAGCGGTGCGCTAGCAGGACCGCTCCAAAAGTCCTGCTAGCCGCTTCTTTACCGCGGTCTCCCATTGAAATCAATGGGACAGCGCGGTAATACCGCCCGCAAACCGCGGGAATAGCCGCGGTTTGCGGGCGGTATTAACCCTTTTTCGGCCGCTAGCGGGGGTTAAATTAACCCCCCTAGCGACCGCATACCGCGGTAAGAACGATGGTATAGCAGCGCTGAAAATCGCGCTGCTATACCGCCACCGCTCCTGCCCGCCCCAGTGTGAAAGGGGTCTAAATCAGACGTGGCTGCATTGAGGGACCATCCTGGGTTGTTAAACCCGGTTGAGATGGATAATAACGAAATCATTTATTCTCTGCTGGCAGCAGAGGATAACGAATATTGTTCTCAGATTCTAAAAGATTGGACCAGTGACCAGCTCATAGAAACCACCCGATCAGCTTATTCCCTAGTGGGGCAGGGTTATCTATCTTTTGAGGATATTCAGCCGTTAGTTCGGCTATGTGAAAAGGCAGCCCTGTCATCTATTCCCAATGGGAGTGACGATTTTTCACCCCCTTTCAGTTTTGACTAGGTTGAATCCTTAGTGTGGTTGTTAGAGGATGATCCAGCCTATTTTTGGGAACATTATTCCTCCGGTTCCCAGCAGGTGTTGTCCGATTGCATCTATTCAGTGCAATCCCTGGTCGGACAGACTGTGTGTAAGACAGTTTTTGCTCAACCTGTGCTACAGGCATGGTCAGATCTCCTGAACTTAGCCAAGCCACAACATTCCAGCCCTGCCATTAATCACTTGCCTCCCCAAGAATGTATCCGCCCATCGCCTATGGCAACCCCTGCTACAGCCCAGTTTGCTCAGCCCCCCGCCAAATATTACTACCCAGTCTCTACCTGTCGCACCTACCCTGCCTTCAATCCACCTGCTTCTTCCCTTCTACCCTTAGCCAATACACAAGAACCTCCTCCAGCCACTATCCCCGTATCTCTGCCGCATTCTAGTCCTTCCACTTACTCGATTCCATCTTTTTCATACATTCCCCCCGTTATTTGCAAGCCTGCAGTGACTAAGTCTAAGAAGAAGCGGAAGTACTTCCCGACCCACACAATCCAACCAGTAATCCAACCTACCTCCACACCCACCAACCTGCTCCAGCCTGCGTTCATGCCAGTAGAACTTGACGACCCACCTAAATCTGACGTCCCCGTGCCTTTTACCCAGTCTGACATCCCAGTGCCCTTTACCCAGTCTGAAGTTCCTGTACCAGTCTGCCAGCCTGAGGTTCCTGTGCCATTCCGCTGGCATGAGGTTCCTGTGCCAGTCTGCCAGCCTGAGGCTCCTGTACCAGTCTGCCAGCCTGAAGCTCCTGTACCAGTCTGCCAGCCTGAAGTTCCTGTACCAGTCTGCCAGCCTGAAGTTCCTGTACCAGTCTGCCAGCCTGAAGTTCCTGTGCCAGCCTGCCAGCCTGAAGTTCCTGTGCCAGCCTGAAGTTCCC
This sequence comes from Rana muscosa, assembly GCA_029206835.1. NCBI lineage: Eukaryota > Metazoa > Chordata > Amphibia > Anura > Ranidae > Rana > Rana muscosa. Next base: position 306,946,354 of record CM055117.1, on the reverse strand, counting down.
GTGCCGGTCTGCCGGCCTGAGGTTCCTGTGCCAGTCTTTCCCGGCCTGAGGCTCCTGTGCCAGTCTGCCGGCCTGAGGCTCCTGTGCCAGGTGGCAGGCCTGAGGCTCCTGTGCCAGTCTGCCAGCCTGAGGCTCCTGTGCCAGTCTGCCAGTCTGCCAGCCTGAGGCTCCTGTGCCAGTCTGCCAGTCTGTGAGAGGGGACTCGGAGGAGAAAAGTAGTGACAGGCTCAGCTCAGCAGAGCAGTAGTGAGAGGGGACTCGGAGGAGTTGTCATACATACAGAGAAATAAACAATTTCATTAATCCATCAATCATATAATCTCCAACGAGTCCATTCAAAATCCAGTTAACAGCATTACTCCCATCTTAAATACATCCACAAAAAAAAAAAAAAAACAATAACTAGTTATTTGAGATAGTCCCCTTTCTATCTTCCATTAGACCTGCTTCTTTTGTATGCCCTGACAACATACTTTACTAAGAAGATAAACCTCTACTTATCTGAAGAGGCAAAATGAGAAAGTAATGCCGCGTACACACGATCATTATTCTCGGCGGTTAAAAATCCGCCGTGAATAATGACAGGAAAAACGAGGGAACCGCTTCGGTTCCAAGGGTTCCCTACACACGGTCGTTTTTCCCGTCATTTTTTCTCTTGACGAGAAAAACGACCGTCTGTGGGCTCCGCGGCAGTGTCTCCCTATGGGAAAACTGCCGCGGAAAAAAATGATGGAAAAAACAATGAGAAAATTTAGAACATGTTCTAATTTTTCTCGTCATTTTTTCTGCCGTTTTTCTCAACGAGAAAAACGACATAAAGCCCACAGACGATCGTTTTTCTCGGCGAAAAAAAAAATGCAGATTTTCTCGTCGAGAAAAGCGGTCGTGTGTACGTGGCATAAGAAGCCCCATGAGGGAAAGAATTCCTAAAAAAAAGGAAAAAGATAAAAATAGAGAAGAGAAAAAAAAAAAGGAGGAAGAAAACACTGATAGGGAAAGGAGAGCCGGATTTGGAGGGGAAAATGTACAGAGGCAAAGGTGAGTTTACTATACCATCATCCAGGGAAGTTAGGGCACCCCCAAGTACTCTCAGGAGCAAAGAGGGAACTCCCTTCCTCCGAGAATTTAAATGTGTTCCATTGGCCCCAAGTTTCGAAATATGTCTCCTTTCGATTTTGAGGCGATAATAACAGATCCTCCATCCTATTAACCTCTTCAATTCGTGTGACCCATGTAAGAATTGTGAATTGTGGGAGGGCTCATATCTCTCCACTGCCATACGATACATGATCTAGCAGCGTTAATAAGATGGCGCAAAATTAATTTACTATATCTTTTCCCCGGTATGTTTGAGACATGTAACAAAAATAAGGCTGGATCTTCTGGGAGGTTATACTCAGTAAACTGTGCTATCCGCCGTATTTCCCTCCAGTTTTGGGCAGGACCAGAGAACGTGAAGTAGAGTCCCTCTTTCCTCCTGACACCTCCAACATTTGTCTGGGATCTCCGGAGAGAATTTATTAAGTAATGAGGGTGTACGGTACCATCTTGTCATTATATAAAAATTTGTTTCTTGGATTCTTGTAGATATTGAAGATTTCAATGCAAGATTTACTATCTGCCTATGTTGTGCCTGGGTGAACGTCCTGTCTAATGTCATTTCCCACTTCCTTATATATATGGAGGGACATAATCCTCTTGGAGGGCAACCAGTAGTGCATACATTTGCGAGATTAAGTGAGAGCAAGGCCCCCTCCCCTCACATAGTTGTTCTAAGGGTGTCAATGTTCGTTGAAATCTATCCGGAGGTGGGAGAGTGTTAAGGAAATGTCGCAACTGAGCTTCACTCCAGAAATCAAGACAGAAACGGTCGTTGGAGGAGGTTAGTTCAGGTAATGAGGGCCATGTCCTGGTCGCTATTTGTATAAAATGCGAGGCCTGAAAACTCTGTGAGTCTGAAAGTTTCCTGAAGGGTCCCTCCTGTAGTCCTGGAGGGAAACAAGGATTCCCTACAATATGGTACAGGGGGGAGTTGACAGATGATAATAAAGTGGTGGAACATATTCGAGAGCAAATACGCAGGATAGGGCCCATGGTTGGGTGCTTTTTGAGGGCTGAACTCAGGTCTCCAAAGTAGCAAACCGCACGATGCAATGGGACCTCACACTGTGATTGCTCGATCTTTGGCCATATTTTAGAGCTTGCATGCCTACACCAGTCTACTGGTCGCGCCATATGAGCCGCCTGATAATATTTCTGCATATCTGGTACCGCTACCCCCCATATTGTTTAGGCATTATCATTAAACGGCGTTGAATTCTGGGCCTTTTATGGGCCCAAATGAATTTGGTTATCATCTTATTAGTCTGTTTAAAGAATTCAGGGGGTATATGGATGGGTAGAGTTTGAAAAAGATAGGAAAATTTAGACAATATTGACATTTTTATTATGTTACATCTACCAAGAGAAAAGTCCCTGATGTCATTTAGAAAGTAAAGTCTTGTACACATGACCAAGAATCTCGTCGTTAAAAAACCCGTTGTTTTTCTCTACGAGATTCTTGTCAAACTTGACGAGATTCTTGTCAAGCTTTCCTTGCATACACACTGTCAATTCCAAATCTCGTCGTTGTAAAGCGCGGTCACATACAACACGTACGTAGGCAGTATAAAGGGTAAGTTCGATTCCAATGGTGCCACCCCTTGGGCTGCTTTTGCTGATCTTGTGTTACCGCGTGTTAGTAAAAGTTTGGGGAGAGACGATTCGCACGTTTCAGTCTTCGTGCTTTCAGTTCATTTTAGCGTGACGAATGTGCTATCTCCATTACGAACGCTAGTTTTACCAGAAGGAGCGCTCCCGTCTTATACTTCATTCTGAGCATGCGCGATTTTTTAAGACTCGGAAAAGCATACACACGACCGGTTTTCTCGTCAGGAAACAGGCCGACGAGAGTCCCGTCGAGAAAAAAGAGAATCCTGACGAGAAAACAGAGAGCAGGTTCTCTATTTTTCTCGTCGAGATTCCCGGCAGTTTTCTCGACGAGAAACCGTACACACAAACAGTTTTCTTGTCGTTTCTTGCCGAGAAAACCGGTCGTGTGTACGAGGCCTAAGACTTTCACTCTACTCAGTAGAGGTAAAAAATTCAACTCAAAGGTTTGATCCAATTTATGTTTCAATATGTTTATTAAAGTTTTGCCATACAAAATGTATAAAAGTCGCAACATAACATTGTACAGTCTCGATTCAGCACTTGGGATTAACACAGTAAAGGTCTCTGCATGGAGGGGTCCATGCCATAGCATCTAAAAAGAAAACTAAAGAAAAAAAAAATTCAAGCATGAACTGGAACAAAATATCACCTCTTAATATCCCATATGAGTCTACCGCTCCTCAGAGCCGCAGGTCCCTCTTCACATCCCAGATCTTGTCAAGTGAACCACCAGCCTAGAAGAGCCATCCCCCATCTGCTTGTCGGGGGGCGCAACTCCCCAGATCGTGTGGGCGACTTTCAGATCAGTTCAGACTGACAACGGTCCCTTAGGAACTTAGAAACCAAAGAAAACTGGGAGTCGTACAAAACTCTAAGGTCTGGTTCTGACTCCAAAAATAGACAAACAAAAAGAGAACAGAGGCAAAGGAATAGAAGGGAGGAAACAGAGCGAGGAAAGAATAGTTGAGAAGGGGGAATGGGGAATGGGGGGAAGGAGTCCCAATTCAGCACCCGGACATCCTCAACTTAGAGCTAAAGTTAAGCTGCAAACATCCTGGGGTCATTTGTAAGGTAACAAAGCCATGGGTCCCACACTTTATGAAATAGTTTCATTTTATCTTGAGCCAATGCAGTCAACCGTTCGTTTAGCATCAACCAAGACAATTTGCCTTTAAGCTGTTCGAATGGTAGGGCAGCCGATCTCCAGTTCCTAGCGATGGTGATTTTGGCTGACATAAATATAAACGTCAAAAGCTGCCGGGTGGACTTGGAGGCCTCCACGTCTCCACTCCCCAGTAGCGCTTGCTTAGCTGATTTAGTCAGATTTAGCTGGGTGAGCGAGTAAATTAATTTATATACCCTGATCCAAAACCTCCTAACCTTAGGGCATGTTCACCAAATATGATAGGTGGTGGCCACCTGGCCACATCCTCTAAAGCATAGCGGGGTAGCCCCCGACACAAAAGTTGCCAGTCTGACCGGCACCATATACCACCTCAACAGAACCTTATAATTAACCTCAATTATCGAAGTATTAATGAGTGAAAGAGATGCTGTCTCAGCTATCTTATGCCATTCATCCAAATCCAGGGTTTCCTGCAAATCGGTCTCCCAGTGGACCATATAGTTCAGCTTCATCGATGCGCTCAGCAATATCGAATATATAACAGATAAATGTCCCTTGATTTTATCATAATTTCTGCATAGATGTTCCACGGGAGTTAGGGTCGCTAGGTCGCTCTTACGAGCCAGGGTTTGCACATATTGTGAAATCTGAGCAAATCTATAACTTTCTGCTGGAGGCATATGATATTTGTCAGTCATAGTCCGTTCGGACAGCATACCCTTATGATCACAAAGGTCAGCTATGCGCATGAAACCCTTATTGGTCCACCATTTGAACGCTAGGGGGGCGAGACCCGGGGTGAATGCACTATTTTGAAGCAGAGGTGCCAGTGGAGAATGGGGAGACTTGAATTTGTGAGATCTGGAGAGTCTGTCCCATATTTCCAAAGACATAGATAAAGTAGGGCACAGTATAGCAGGTCGCTCCTTAATAGGGAGCCACAAGATATGAGAAATTGGTTTGGGATGGCAAGAATAAGATTCCATAGCCATCCATATGGCCTGCGCCCATTGGGAATGGAACCTTGAGAGTTGTGCCACCTGGGCAGCATAGAAATATTTTAGTAAATCTGGTAGACCAAGTCCTCCCTTCCGCTTCAACGTATATAGAGTGCTCCTATTCACCCTGGGTCTCTTATCTCCCCAAATAAACTGCAGAACTTTATTCTGAAATCGTTTAAGGTCGTCACGGGCCAATGAGACTGGCAAGGTATGGAAGAAATACAATAACCGGGGTAGAACATTAATTTTTATTGAGTGAAGTCTGCCCAACCACGATGGTGGATGGATCTGCCACTTAGCCAAGTCATCTGTCAGCCGTTTAAAAGGGCTGAATAATTCCCTTTGTACAACTTACTGACAGATGAGGTCAATTGTATGCCTAAATAGGGGAGAGCAGCTGATTCCCATCGGAATGGAAATTATTTTCGAGCGTTGTCTGAGTGGAGCTTAGCAATGATAAGTTCAGTGCCCTTGGCTTACTATGATTAATTGCCAACCCAGAGATGTCCGAAAATGGTGGCAAAATAGCATATAAATTGGGCAGGGATGTGATCGGTAAAGTCAAGGTCAGCAACAAATCATCTGCAAAGAGTAAACATTTGTGCTCATAGTCTCCGCAATAAATACCCTGATTATCTCTGCATGCGCAAATTTTAATCGCTAGCGGCTCAATCGCCAGAGCGAATAATAACGGCGACAACGGGCAACCCTGTCTAGTTCCCCGTCTGATTGGAAATGATTGGGAAGTATATCCCCTAAGCTCTAGCGAGGCACTAGGGGAGTCATATAATATACGGAGGAGATCCAGAAAGCGCCCCCCAAATTCAAAGCGAGTGAGAACATCAAATAGATAGTCCCAGGAGATGGAATCAAATGCCTTCTGGCTATCCAATGAAAGTAACATTCCCCTCCTAATTCCCGTTCCGTCCCGATCAGACTGAACCACCAAGATGAGATTAATTAACCGACGGGTTTGGTCTGATGCCTGTCTAGTCGGGACAAAACCTGCTTGGTCAGGATGAATATAACACTGAAGAAAAGTATTAAGTCTTTGGGCCAGTATTTTGGTCAAGATCTTCAGATCTGTATTAATTAAGGAAATTGGGCGGTAATTGGTACAGTCTCCATGATCCTTCCCTGGCTTCGGGATAACACTTATATATGCTGCATTTTCGTGGCAGGGGAGCCCACTACCACTTCTCAAGTCATTAAAGTAAGTACAGAGATGTGGGGCAAGAAGATCTTGATACTTCCTGTAGTAGTGGCCCGGGAAGCCATCTGGCCCAGGAGCCTTAGTAGGATGCAATGTTTTGATTGCGGCTCTGATTTCAGGTTCTGTAAAAGCACCGTCCATCAGTTCCACATGGGCTTGTGTCAATGTAGGCAGCTGTAAGTCGCGGAAGAATGTATTCGCTCCGGATGGATCGAACTTATTCTGCACTCCATACAGCTTAGCATAAAATTTGTGAAATTCCCCAATTATCCTTTCAGGGTTCTGGGAGGTAAGGCCCGTGGATAATCTTAGTTTAGGTAAGGTCGGCGTGTACGGTCAAGGGACCAGCTTTCTAGCTAACATTGTGGTTGGTTTATCCCCCATAGTGTAGAACCTATGTTTAGACCAGCTGATATGTTTCTCCACTTGTGTAGTCAAACTAAGATTGAGTGCTAGTCGGGCTTCATTAATTTTGTGCCTTATATCTATCCGTGGGTTCCTTTGCTGTTCGCTCAGTAAGTCCTCCAAGTTTGCTTCCAAACGCTTATTTGTCTGTTCCCTATCCCGTTTAACCCTAGCCGCCACTTGTAATAATATGCCCCGAATCACAGCTTTATGGGCTACCCAGTTAATTGTGGGGATGTGTCTGACGCCTTATTAAGTCTAAAGTACTCCCGTATTTTCTTTTGATTCTCTATAAAGATTATAGGGTCATTCAGCAGGCTCACATTGAGTCTCCATGGGGAGGGTCTAGATTTAGTCCACAGCCCCGTAGTAGAGAGTTTGATCGGGGAATGGTCCGACCAAGGGGTAGATAAGATCTTTACTGACTTAATAAATGGGAGCAAAGGCATGCGTACTAAAAGGTGATCTATCCTAGAATAAGTATGATGGACCTGCGAAAAGTATGTAAAGTCCCTGACTGTGGGGTTGTGTTCTCACCAGGCATCAATGAGGTCATGGAAATAAAATAGATGCGCCACCTTGCTGCTCCCGGTCGGTGGACGCTTCAAAATTGGTATAGAGGAGTCAGATTTGTCCATAACCCTGTCTAAGGGAATATTACTATTGCCCCCCATAACGACCTGACCCTGGGCTTTGGGCATCAGTATCCTAAGCATTTTGCTAAATAATTCTGTCTGCCCAGTATTCGGGGCATAATATGATATAAAGGACACCTCCTGGTCATGAAGCCTCCCCACTGCCATAATATACCTGACACCCTTGTCTTTAACAATAGTGATGGGGGTAAAGGGGGTCCGTTTCGAAAAACAGATAGCCACACCGCCCTTTTTTTTCCCGGCCCCCTGCTAGATAAAACTGCGGATACTTCACATTGAGGTAGCGGAGCGCTGAGGCGTTAGAAAAATGAGTCTCCTGTAAGAGAAGGACTTCAGCCTTCTGTTTATAATAAAACTGGAAAGCTTTAGTCCTCTTAGCAGGGAAATTAAAACCATGTACATTGTGGCTAACTATTGAATAGTCAGTGTTGTATGTTGTAGCCATCGTGGTAGGGCAGAGTACTCTTACCTTGCGCAGTCAATGAAGTGGAAGGGGCCCTGGGAATGAAGACTGTCAGATTTCGTGACCTTTCGGACCATGTCATGCGGGGAGGGTGCCAAACCGAGGCTCCAAAGAGAAAGGGGGAAGGGGTGAGAAGAAAAGGCATTAGAAAAGCAGAAAACAAAAAAAACAAAAACATTCATAGGTCTTAGGCCCAAACAACCAACATAAAACAATCCTAACTGATGAACGAAGGCGTGGGGAATAACCCCTGCCAGAGACAACATCCGGCAAATTAGGTGCAAGGGTACCATCCTCGTCAGAGGATAGGTAGTCTCGCAATTGGGTGGCATGTATGACCACCCCGACCCAAACATGAATATTCTCTATCTAGGCAGGTCATTCGAGGTCATATCAGGAATGACATAAACCAATCAACACAGTATAACATATCAGGCTGCCCATAATAATATACAGTATGTCCCCAAGGTCAGTGACGCTGGGGCAGGAAGGGTCCCCATCGGTCGTTCCTGCCCTCGAGTCACAACCCAGCAGGGGAACTACATTGCGTTCCATCTAAGAGCCCCAGTCTATAAAATAACAAAGTTCTAGCGAACAAGTTGGGGTTTGATGGGGCTGAAAATTAGCCGGCTGATAGTCATTCCGAAAACCAGGAAATCAAGTAGCTGCGTGAACAGTGAACAGTTACGAAGGCCCCCTCAGGCCCATAGTCCACCATGAGCCCAGGCCAGTCCTGTGCAACTAAACACTAACAAATCCCAGAAAGGGGTAGAAAAGAACAACAATACTCAGGTATTCCGGCGAGCATTCCTGGCCTGTGAGCGCGTATGATCCTGCCACATCGGAGAAAGGGGACGGTGATCCGGGTGAGGGGGAGACGAAATCGGAGAGTCCCGCGCGATGATACCGAGGCCAAGCAGTAGGTCCTCGCCTGTTTGGAATGTGGAAAATGAATGGGATTTCCCTTTGTAGGTGAATGATAACTTAAAAGGGAACGCCCACCGGTACATAATCTGCTTGTCCATGAGTTGCTGAAGTAATGGTCGCAGGTTTCTGCGTTTTTGGACCGTTGACGGACCAAATCTGTGAAAAGCTGTATTGGTGCTCCAAAAAGCGTCAAGTCCCGTCTGTTGCGGGCCGCAAACATCATCTTCTCCTTAATGCGATAGTGATGTGGTTTAACAATAATGTCTCGTGGTAGGCCGTCGGCCCTCGGGGCTGTCAGCGCCCGGTGAATGCGATCCACTTCCATTTGGTGGGCAGCAATGTCAGGGATAAGGGTTTTCATTAGGTCTTTTGTAGCCCCCTCTAGATCAGTGTGAGTTTCAGGGAGGCCACGGATGCGGAGATTGTATCTACGCGAACGATTCTCCAAGTCCTCGATTTTCGTGAATGCCTCTTACAATCTATTCTGGAGGTCAGTGACCATGGCTGAGTTCTGATTGACCCTTTTGATGGTGCCGTCCACTTTGGTTTCGTTGAGCTCAAAATGTTCCCCCAAGCTGTGGATATCTTTTTTGAGGTCCGTGGTAATTAATGTGCAGGCCTTAGAGAGCTCCTGCTGCAGCATGGTGGAGAACCTACCCAACAGTACAGCATCTGGGGAATAATGTGATAGCTGGGGAGGTGGAATATCCTGTCTGGACTGACTGAATAGGACCTCTGTGAGATCTGCCATGTTTCTGTCCATGGAGGAAGCAGGGGAGTTTACTGAGTCATGCCCATCAGCATACATGGCTGGGGATGAGGGATGTGAAGGTGACTCACCCCGCTGGACGGTCTCCATCTCTCCTGAGGATTGTGAGGAAAAAGGATCCCTGGATGGCTCCGGATTAAGCTGTTTGCCCCCTCTCTGTGCAGCGCCATCGGATCTGGCTGCTGTGCTGCCCCGCGTGTCTGGCTTGCCGGGCGCCATTTTGGATCGCGGCTTAGCTTTAGGGGAAGGCACCACTCTCCTCTGGGCTGTAGCCTGTTTGTGTTGCCCTCGGGGCTACAGTAGGATCGGTCCTGGCTCTCAGACCTCGCTGCCCGCGTTGCTAATAGCTCCGGTGGGTCGGGGTCCATCTAAACATAAAATTCTTTTTTAAAGTGTTAATTTGAGTCGTAGTCATAGATTGCCTCTGACTTGGACGTATTAATTTTTAAATTGGACAGTGCACCATATTGATCCAATTCTCTTAGTAGGTTCAGCATAGATATAACAGGTTTGGTAAGGCAGAATAAAAGATCATCCGCATATGCAGATACTTTATGATGTAAATCTCTGGTTATTAACCCCCTAATATCCGGGTTTTGCCTAACCTTACAAAGAAATGGCTCTAAGGTGATAGCAAAAAGGAGTGGTGATAAAGGGCACCCTTGGCGGGTGCCGTTAGAGATAGAGAAAGGTTCAGATAGAACTCCATTTGCTTTTATTTGTGTCTCCGGCCTTGTGTATGTGCTCGAGATCCACCCTACCATCCTCTCCCCTACACCCACATACCATAGGACTGAGAACATAAAAGACCAATTAACCCGGTCAAATGCCTTTTCGGCATCCATTCCCAGGAACACATTGGATGTTTTAGAATGGCCGGCTAAGTGGACTCGATTCAAAATTGTAATGGTATTATCACAGGCCTCCCGCATTGGGAATGAAGCCTACCTGGTCTGGGTGTACTAATGCAGTCAAATGTGGTTGTATACGTGTGGCTAATATTTTTGTAAATAACTTAAGATCTACATTCAATAATGAAATGGGGCGATAGCTGCCACATATTGATGGGTCCTTATCCTCCTTCGGAATAACGGTGATATGTGCTTTCAGGGTTTCTGGAGTAAATCCTGTCCTGTGTCCCATTGCATTAAATGTTTGTACCATCTGCTTACCCAACTGAGGGAAAAATGTCTGGTAGTATTTATGTGTAAAGCCATCCGGACCCGGAGCTTTCCTGGGTTTGGATGTCCTGATGGCCTCTTGCAATTCCTCTAGGTAATAGCAACATCCAACTCTTCTCAAATCTGTTCTGTCAATTGAGAAATACCTGAAGAGGAAATATATTCCTCCATGATATTTTGAGGTTGTGATCTGGTAGGTAAATTATATAAGGATTGGTAAAATCTACGGAAAGTCGAGACAATCTGGGAGGGATTGTACCTTTCTACCTTCAAAATCCACTAAGTGGGGGACATATGTGTAGCGGGGTGGCGGTTTGTGGTGTAATATAAGACTGTCATTAACCTTGAAGCAATGGATTGTGGAACTTGCGGTACCAGGAGAACGGGACTCCATTGACATAAGTAGATAATAAGACTATGGTACCCACAGTGCAATTGTCCTCCCAAAGTGCATTGCATCCCCGCATGGCTTTATGGGGGAGGTTACTTAAAGGAGGGGAGGAGCTTTGTTCGGAACTTGGGATCTTCACCTCCTCCCTGCAATACGTGTGTGTGAGGCCTGCTGCCGAATAGACTAGGCTTGAAGCCTGGGCCTACAACCTTGCAGAGGATCACCAAGCCAGGAGGGTGATCTCTTTCTGTGTTCCCCAGAGACCGGAGTCGTCCATCGGCTGACATCTACTGCTACCGAGAGAGGGACCGGAGACTGCACGTTGTGGAGAGGCCACGAATCGAGGTGCCAGCAGCAAGGAAACTCAGGTGGACTAGGCCTGTTTGGGTGAGTGGGCACCTGCCCAGATTCTGCAACTGTTTCTAGGCCTGTGACTTTTCAGGGCTCATTCTCACCAGAGTAGTGCATCCCACGTGCACCAAGTACATAGTGCAGTGCGTGGTTACTACGCAGTTTGACTTGGCGTTATACTAACTGAGAGTTTCACTTCCATGAACATTGTAGCTGTGGAAGTTTAGTTGCATCTTTAAATTCCCTTTGGATTACAAATATAAAGTGCACCAACGTTTGCTAGTGAAGACTCCAACCACGTGAGGAACTTGTACAGTAATCTTTGTCAGGCCTGACTGGAACTAACACACGGGGTGGTATTGCCCACTAGGGGGAGCTTGCGAGCATAGATTGTTCTTCTTAATTGCAAATAGACTTAACTTTGTTTGAAAACCTTTTTTTACCTTACTCATATTGACTCTTGCAGGGCCCTGCATAGTCAGCTGTATACATAAGTGTATTACTCTGTTTTTTTTTTCTCACACCAAGTAATGTTTGCCCTTGGTTAAGTGAAACATTCTGTTGAAGTATCTTTGTTTCCTGAGGGACTGCTACCAGAGAAAGGTAACTCTACTTATACATGTTATTGTGTTATACATGCCAAATTGTGTTCCCAGCATTCAGTGGGACTCACAATTACCACTTACACCAGTTGTGCCAAGGGAGGGTCTGAGCCAAAGGGGGTGCAAAACAGAGTACTGACCCAAACTAAACCAGCAGCTTCTTCGGGGGTGGTGCTACACGTGGGGGCTTGTCCGGGATTCAGTACTCTGCAATCAACCAACCTCAAGATGGACCCTTTGGTCGTAATCCAATGGTGTGAAAGAGAGGGCGCCATTTCGGGGTCAAGTGTAGTCGTGGAGCTTCCCGGTGAACATTGGGACAAAAAGGGGGTGGATAACATCATGAAAATATTATCCCCCCACAGGATAGCCCGGGTGGTTGCTCTCAGATCAGAACAAGGGGCTTTTAGCACTCATGCCCTGTTGGAGTGGAGAGGGGAAGTGCCTGAGAACTTTAAAAAGAGGAGTTTCCCACTAGGAGGCAGGTCAAAACTCTGCTTGGTGCACCCGAAAGTTACAGAGGTGGACCATCCTACTCCTGCTCAGGGGGAGCAAGCCAAGGGACCTGTGAGCCCCTAGCAACCCTTGTCCATGATTGGGCCAGAACTTCTTAACGCCCTGGGAGACTTTGTGTCGAAGTGCCAGAAAAGTAACACAGTGTGCGTGGAAGCTGGATATAGAAAGTTGAGGATCTTTTCGGGGAAACAGCCCGTGCCACCCGGTGAGGAAGAGTTTGACGTTTGGATAGAGCAAGCTATGCAAGCTCTTGAAGGATGGGAACTGCCGGAGGCCCAGAAGAAACATCGTATATGTGAGAGTCTGCGATGAGCTGCTTCAGAAGCTGTTAAGAACTTGAGATTTAGCAAAGCCACCTGTGCAGCATATGACTACCTGGTTAGGTAGTCGTTTCTCTGAATACATTAGGAGGCTGAACAGGATGTGTTGAGGAAGGGGATAGAACCCTCGGCCGCAGACCAAGCTAGAATGAAACAGATCCTAAGAGGTGCCCTACGCTCTGATCCCATCTGGCTCCATTTGAAGACCACAGGGGATGTCATGTTATTAAGCTACCCTGACCTCATTAAAGTGGTGAGGGACGAAGAAGCCTTGCTGGGTGATCAACCATTAGTGACCTCGCCCAACTCCACTCCACTGTGCTGGGGTTAGGTCAGCCATGGCTCAAGAACGGGACTCGGAGGTTGACACTTTGAAGTCTCAGATGGCACAGGTGATGGAGATGTTATCTTCTATGATGACCAGTATCTTAGAGATAAAGAAAGGAGAAGGGGCAAAGGCTGAAATGGCCCAAGAGTTACCCGTTTCTACACCTAAGGCCACAAGGAGTGAGGATGTCTGCTTCAACTGTGGAGGGACGGGGCACCATCTAAAAATGTGTTCCAGCCCAAGGAAGTTGGCTTCATCATCCCGCAAGCCGGCGGAAAACTTCAGAGGGCCCCGGTGAAGGAGTCAACTGGTTGTCCATCAGTATCAGTTCACTCCAAGAACAACAGGAAGAAGATGCAATGTCAGGAATCTGGACCTTTGCTACTCCCTCCATATACCATCTCTTTCAGACATAACATTTCCCACCCAAAATTTGAAATGCAAAGGAGCGGGAAATTAATGCACACCAGAGCTCACCAGGGTCAAAGCCCAAGAGAAGCCGGAAGAAGACAGAAATAAAGGTGCAAATTACTAAGCCCAACAAGAAGGCCTCTCCCAAGAAGGTGCCTGAAAAACTAGTGGGACCCTCTCCCATAATCTCCATCCAAGTAGAGGGAATTTACACCAAGGCCCTCTTTGACACAGGAGCTCAAGTGACTCTCTTATACCGGGACTTCTATAATAGGCATCCTAGGCATCTACCGCTACAGAAGCTGGAAGACCTGGAGATATGGGGCATTGGAACCCAGAGCTTCCCCTATGATGGATATATCCCGATTAGGCTCACCTTTGATCCATCGGTGGCAGGAGAGACTGAGACATTTGACACTCTGGCTGTGGTCTGCCCTTGACCTCCTGGGGCCAACGAGAGCTCCCTAATCATAGGGACAAACACAGACTTAGTGAGAAGACTGTTAACCCCTCTGGCCGAAGAGCAGGATACTTGGACAACCAGAGTCCACCCTTTATTTACTACCAGCTCCTAGTGATGGAGAAGAAAGCCCCAGAAGAGGGGGTTGGGAAGATATGGAAGCTGGACAAAATGGGAAAAGTGTTACAGCCGGGAGAGGTGACCTGCTTGAGAGTTTCTGTGAAGCTCACCTGGGAACAACCAGGCCCCTTCGTCCTCCTTGAACCAGGGCTGGAGGGGAAGGAAAGGGGAATAGAAGTGATTCCCGAAGTGGTCTCGTTGAAGGTCCTACAGAGGAACCATGGGAAGGTGTCAGTGAACATCAGAAACACTGCCACCTCTCCAGAGAGATTGCCAGCCAGGATGCTGTTGGGCCAAGTGAACCAAGCCACCCTAATGAGCCCATCTGACCAGAAGAAGGTTAAAGGAGAGGACATAGTGGAGAAACTCTGTGCTGAAGACACCAGTCTCCCACCGGCCTGGAAGAAAAGGGCCAGGGACCAACTGACCCGATGGCAGAAAATCTTCTCGAGGGACGAATTCGATGTGGGATGCGCGGAAAGTGCCACCCGCAAGATTCGCTTGCACAAGGATAAGCCGTTCAGGGAGAGAGTCCGATGAGTTCCTTTAGGAGACCTGGAAGACCTGTGTGAGCAGCTGTCTGAGCTGAAAAGAACAGATATAATCCGGGAGTCACGGAGCCCCTACGCTTCCCCCATAGTGGTGGTCCGAAAGAAAAAAGGCTCTCTGAGGCTGTATATAGATTACCGAACATTGAATGGGAGAACTATACCAGATCAGTACACCACCCCACGCATAGAAGATGCATTACAGAGCCTGTCTGGAGCCAAGTGGTTCAGCGTGATGGATTTGAAGAGTGGCTACTACCAAATCCCCATGCACCCTGGGGACAAGGAAAAGACAGCCTTCATCACCCCAGTGGGATTCTTTGAGTTCAACCGGATGCCTCAAGGGTTGTCAGGAGCCCCTGCCACCTTCCAAAGGCTGATGGAGAGGACAGTGGGAGGCATGAACATAATAGAAGTGCCGGTGTATTTGGATGATGTCATTGTGTTCGGGAAGACCCTAGAGGAACACGAAGAGAGGCTGGAGGAGGTTTTGAAGAGACTACACGGAGAAGGCCTGAAACGTTCCCCTGAGAAGTGCCAGTTCTACCAGTCCTCAGTCCATTACTTGGGTCACATTGTCTCTGCGGAAGGGGTAGCGACAGATTCGGAGAAGCTGGATGTCGTCACCTCCTGGCCAAGACCTACTAATGTGACCGAGCTCCGGTCGTTCCTGGGATTCTGCTCCTATTATAGGAGGTTCGTGGAGGGGTTTGCCAAAATAGCCAGGCCCTTAAACGAGCTCCTGAAGAATGATGGAGAAAAGGATGGAATAGAGCCGGGACAGCCAGCCAAGCCTCCCTTAGGCCCCAGGAAATCCAGAGAGTCCATACAGGACCAGTGGACCTTCAAGTGTGAAGAGGCTTTTAACCAGTTAAAAGAGAGTCTGACCACCGCCCCTGTATTAGCCTATGCGGACACCACCAAACCCTATGAACTGTATGTGGACGCCAGCCGAGATGGGCTTCGAGGGGTGCTATACCAGGAACATGACGGTCACCTACGACCCGTAGCCTATGTGAGTAGGAGTCTGACACTTGCTGAGAAGAATTACCCCACACACAAGTTGGAATTCTTGGCCTTAAAGTGGGCAGTGGTGGATAAGTTAAAGGACTACTTATATGGGGCTGAGTTTGTGGTGAAGATGGATAACAATCCACTCACCTACCTCTTCACCACCGCCAAGCTGGATGCTATGGGACATAGGTGGCTGGCTGCTCTCTCAAGCTTCACATTCAGCCTGAAGTACCGACCAGGAGTGGGAAATAGGGATGCGGATGCCCTATCCAGGAGATCCCATGTTTCTACCAATCCTTGCGGAGGTTGGACCCAACTGTCCCCAGAGGGAGTGCAAGCCCTGTATTAGGGAACAGAACTTCAACTTAAAGGGGGATCAAGAGCCGAAGAAATTGGGGTTTCAGCTGCTGGTGTACCCAGGAGTTACTGTAATGTGACCCAAGTTGCAGAAGAAGGTTTGCCCAAGTTATCCAAGAAGGACCTGAGGAGGGACCAGTTGGAAGACCCTTTGGGGAAGCTATTACTGGGGGCTTTGGAAGACAAACACCCTGAGTAGGGATGGGCCCGGTGTTCGATTCGAACCCATGTTCGAATCGAACATCGGCCGTTTGTCCGCTCGTCGAGTTCAGAACTCTGCGGGCCGTTCGCATCAAATTCGTGTGATGCGAACGGCCCACAATGCACTGCGCAAGTCGCAGTGCATTGCTGGCTGATGATTGGCCAAGCATGCACTGTGACCCCGCATGCTTGGCCAATCATAGCGCCAGCAGCAAGGAGAGCAATAATTGGCCACAGGCAGGATGCCTGTGGCCAATTATAGCTTAGGGGGTTTAGTACACGCCCCACACTATATAAGGCCGCCCCGCCGGCGGCCTTGCGTAGTGTGTTCTGGCGTTCAGGGAAAGAGGATTGATAGGCAGGGACAGTGTGAACTACTTATTAATTTCCGTGTGGGGAAAGTGCAGGGAAAGAGGATTGATAGGCAGGGACAGTGTGAACTACTTATCATTCATTTCCGTGTAGGGAAAGTGCAGGGAAAGAGGATTGATAGGCAGGGACAGTGTGAACTTCTTATCATTCATTTCCGTGTGGGGAAAGTGCAGGGAAAGAGGATTGATAGGCAGGGACAGTGTGAACTTCTTATAATTCATTTCCTTGTGGGGAAAGTGCAGGGGAAGAGGATTATTAGGCAGGGATAGTGTGTTCTTCTCAGGCATTTGCATGTGGGGAAAGTGCTGTTCTCTATAAATCCAGCCATCTGCAGGAGTTAGTGTGTGTGTTGTGTGAGTCCAGCACAGCACAGTATACAACCTGCACCTGTATCTGCCCTGGTGTCATCTAATCCAGCCATCTGCAGGAGTTAGTGTGTGTGTGTTGTGTGAGTCCAGCACAGCACAGTATACAACCTGCACCTGTATCTGCCCTGGTGTCATCTAATCCAGCCATCTGCAGGAGTTATGCCGCGTACACACGACCGTTTTTCCCGTCGAGAAAAATTTCATTTTTTCCTTTGGAAAAAACGATCGTCTGTGGGCTTTTTGTCGTTTTTCTCAACGTTTTTTTCCGCGGCAGTGTTTCCCTATGGGAAACACTGCCGCGGAGCCCAAACACGGTCGTTTTTTTCGACCAAAAAAAAAATGTCATTTAAAACGGCCGTGTGTGGGGGGAACAAGCTGTTCCTCGTTTTTCACGTCGATTTTCTCGACGGTGTTTTCACCGTCGAAAAAATCGATCGTGTGTACGCGGCATAAGTGTGTGTGTTGTGTGAGTCCAGCACAGCACAGCACAGTATACAACCTGCACCTGTATCTGCCCTGGTGTCATCTAATCCAGCCATCTGCAGGAGTCAGTGTGTGTGTGTTGTGTGAGTCCAGCACAGCACAGCACAGTATACAACCTGTACCTGTATCTGCCCTGGTGTCATCTAATCCAGCCATCTGCAGGAGTTAGTGTGTGTGTTGTGTGACTCCAGCACAATATACACTACCCAATTGCTGTTTTTCCCATCTCCCTGCAGGCCATTACAATGTCTGGAAGGCCAACAAGGAGAGGCAGACAGTCACGAGCCAAGAAAAGAGGGCAAGCAGGCTCTGTGTCTAGAGACAACAGTGCTGGTCGTGCATCGTCATCAGCACGTGGCCATGGGACACGCTTGTCCTTATTTTCGGCAGCTGGACATGTTGAGCCGCATCATGCCGAAGGCTTGGTAGAGTGGATGACCAAGCCCTCCTCATCCTCCTCATCCTCTCTCACCCAGGCTTAGGGTACTGGCAAAGCAGCTGCCAACGCGTATTCTTCCCTCGTCTCAATGTCATCAGTCACCCCTTCCCTAGACCCACCATGTCCTCCTCAGGGAGTCCCCCGAACTGTTTGAGCACAGTGTTGGGTACATGCTCCAGGAGGATGCCCAGCGTTTTGAAGGCTCTGATGATGATACCCAGCTAGAGGAAGGCAGTAGCGTGAGCGCAGATAGAGGGGATGCTCAAGGACAGCAATCTGGCAGTCATGTTCCACCTGCTGCAGCATACTGCCAGGTTTGCTCCAGTGGTGAAGAGGGAGGGGATGATAAGGTCACTGACTCCACGTGGGTGCCTGATCGGAGAGAGGAGGAGGAGGAGGAAGCAGCACATCTCCAACGAGGCAGGATGCCCTACGTGGGCCAGCTTGAGGGCAGCACACCAACTGAATCACACCGCAGAGCTCCGCCTGTGCAGGGCGCTGCCTCTGCGCGTTATTACAAAAGTTCTTTAGTGTGGGCCTTTTTTGAGACGAGTGCATCAGATCGCACCGCTGCTATTTGCAACATATGTCTCAAGCGTATCTCGCGTGACCAAAACATCAGCCGCTTGGGCACCACAAGCATGACCAGACATATGTTGACCTGCCATGCAGCTCGTTGGCAAGCGTACCTTAAAGACCCACACCAAAGAACAAAGCGGACCTCTCCTTGCTCCTCATCAGCTGGGATCTCCAACCCCACTATACCTTCAGTCCTCTCTGAAAGCTGCACTGAGAGGAATGAAGGTGTAGAATTAGGTGTGTCACAGCCAAGTACTTGCGGGCACTCTGCTAGCAGTACACCGACGTCCGATTGTACCAGGCAAATTTCCCTGCCCCAGCTGCTGGACCGTCGAAAGAAGTTCACTCCCAGCCATCCACATGCCCAGCGGTTGAATGCTAGCTTGGCTAAATTGCTAGCACTTCAACTGCTGCCTTTTCAGTTGGTAGACTCGGCCCCCTTCCGTGAGTTTGTGCAATGTGCGGTTCCTCAGTGGCAGGTTCCCAAATGCCCCTTTTTCTCACGGAAGGCGATTCCGGCTCTCTACCGGCATGTGGAAGGCAATGTCTTGGCCTTGCTGGACAGGGCGGTCAGCGGTAAGGTGCATATTACCGCTGACTCATGGTCCAGCAGGCATGGACAGGGACGTTACCTATCTTTTACAGCCCATTGGGTCACTCTTTTGGCAGCTGGGAAGGATGCAGGACAAGGTGCAGTAGTGTTGGAGGTTGTTCCGCCACCACGCCTCCAAAATGCTACTACTGGTTGTGACACACCTCTCTCCTCCACCCCCTCCTCTTCTTCTTCCTCCATGGCCTCTTCGAGTGCTCTGTCCTTGGAACCAGCGGTGCTCCGTAGGCGTTCAAGGGGCTACGCAAGTACGTAGGCAAAAAGATGCCATGCCGTGCTTGCGCTGGTGTGTTTGAGGGACAGGAGCCACACTGGGGCAGAGGTTCTGTCAGATCTGCAGGGGCAGGCCGAGAGGTGGTTAATGCTACGCCAGCTTAAGCCAGGAATGGTGGTTTGTGACAATGGCACCAACCTCCTCTCCGACACCTGCAATAGGGACAACTGACCCATGTACCCTGTATGACTCACGTCCTTAACCTGGTGGTGCAGCGGTTCTTGGGCAGGTACCCAGGCTAAGAGGATGTCCTGAGGCAGGCCAGGAAAGTCTGTGTGCATTTCCGCCGATCATATAATGCCAGTGCTTGGCTGGCTGAGCTGCAAAAGGAGTTGAACCTGCCCAAGATCCGCCTTATATGTGACATGCCCAACAGGTGGAACTCAACGTTGGCCATGCTGCAGTGACTGCACACGCAGCAGAGGGCCATCAATGAGTACCTGTGCGACTACGGCACCAGGACAGGGTCAGGGGAGCTCAGATTTTTTTCACCACGCCAGTGGAGCATGATCAGGGATGCATGCACTGTCCTGTCACCATTTAAGGAGGCCACGGGGATGGTGAGCAGTGACAGTGCGTGCATCAGTGACACTGTACCTCTTGTCCACCTGTTGGAGCATACGCTGCGTGGAATAATAGAGAGGGCACTTGAGGCAGAACAGAGGCAGGAAGAGGAGGACTTCCTTGCCTCTCAAGGCCCCCTTTATCCAGACAGTGTTCCTTCTCTCCCACCCATCACACAGGAAGAGGATGAGGAGGAGGAGGAGGAGGAGGAGGAGGATTGTGTCAGCATGGAGGAGGAGCCTGGCACTCAGCATCAACAGTCTTTTAGGGATGATTCACAGTCCCAAGAAATCGGTGGACTTGTACATGGCTGGGAGGAGGTGGCTGCGGATCATGTCGTCCTTAGTGACCTAGAAGACTCCGGACCGAATGCCTCAGCTAACCTACGTTGCATGGCCTCCCTGATCCTGCAAAGCCTGCGGAAGGATCCTCGTATTCTTCGGATCAAGGAGAGGGACCATTACTGGCCGGCCACTCTCCTTGATCCACGGTACAAGGGTAAGGTTGCGGACCTTATCTTGCCGTCGCAGAGGGAGCAGAGGATGAGACATCTCCGGGAGGACTTGCAGAAAGGTCTGTGCAATGCGTTCCCGGAGACTGGGAGGTTACAAACTGCTGGTCCTGGACAACAAGTTGCTGAGGCTTCGGTCAGTAGCAGAAGGAGCGGTGGGGAAGGTGGACGTCTGACCGATGCGTTCAGACAATTTTTTAGTCCGCAGCCCCAAGGTATGATCGGTTCCAGCAACCATCGCCAGCGTCTGATATACATGGTGCAGGAATACCTAGGGGCAAGGTCAGACTTGGACACCTTTCCCACCGAAAATCCTCTGGCTTACTGGGTCTTGAGGATGGATCACTGGCCAGAGCTTGCACAGTATGCAATTGAGCTACTGGCCTGTCCTGCATCCAGCGTTCTTTCAGAACGCACATTCAGTGCTGCTGGAGGCTTTATCAGGGATCAAAGGTTGCACCTGTCCACCGACTCGGTTGATCGACTGACCTTCAAAAAGATGAACCAGTCTTGGATCACCACCAGCTACCAAGCACCTGAAGCTGATATAACAGAATAATTTATTTTGAAATGTCACATCCCTTCAAGACTGCCTATGCTGATGCTGAGTGACTGTCCTGTTATGTTGACTGACTATCCTCTTCCTCCTCAATGATCCTGATGATAGCTTGGAAGAACATTTTTGTTTTTGGGTGCTACCACCAGTGGCTAAGGCCCAATTTTTCAGCCCCTGTTTAACAGGGGCGTGTAATTACAATTTTTTATGCAATGCTTTGCAACAGGTCTCATTGCTGTGCTCCAAGTACAGTATCTGTGAGGGGTTGCAGTGTTGTGGCACCAGCACCAGTGCCTAAGGCACAATTTTTCAGCCCCTGTTTAACAGGGGCGTGTAATTACAAATCTTGATCTAATAATTCACAGCAGGGCCCATTCCTGCGCCCACCAAGAGTAACTGTGAGGTGTGACGGTATGCAAGGTGAGATATATGACAGTCGCTATGTTTCACCTCGCATTCGGTCCATTGTAAGGGACTGAACCAGAGTCCGGCCCAGGTTTTTCCAGCCTCTGTAGTTGGCTGGGTTCCGGTCCAGATATTCAGGTTCACTGGAATCCATAGGCAGCTGGGCTTTAAAGATCCAGGAAGAGAGCACAGCAATGCTCTGGCCTGAGGCCTCGTACACACGGCCGAGATTCTCGTTGAGAAAAACATGTCTTTTTTTTCGACGAGATTCTTGGACAAGAAACTTGTCCCGGCCGAGTGTACACACGCTCGTTTCAAAGAACCCGCGGTTCTTTGAAAGGAGTGTACGCGGTGACGTCATCGACTACGTCGAGCATGCGCTCGTCACATTCGATGCCGTCGCCGCCATCTTGGTACACCCTACGTATGCCTAGGAAGCTACCGCGCATGCGTCAAATTCATTTCGAACATGCGCGGGCTTCCGGGCGGACAGGTAAGTGTACACACACTCACTTTTCTCGTCGAGAAACACGCCGAGGAGAATCTCGATGAGAAAATAGAGAGCAGGTTCTCTATTTTCTCGTCAAGGTTTCTTGTCGGTTTTCTCGACGAGAAACACGCTAGCAGCGTACACACGACCGATTTACTCGGCAAGACCTCTCTGCCAGCAAGTTTCTTGCTGGTTCTTGCCGAGAAAATCGGTCGTGTGTACGAGGCCTGAGACTCAGAAGGGAATCTGAGAAAGAGGAGTGCTGGTTATTGTGGGCTGAAAGAAAAGGTTTGCTTTACTTTACCTTGTGTTTTGTGGGTGATGGGGACCAGCCCCTCACCGTATAGAGAGCGGTTACTGTATAGTTTAGCGCTGGACGGCAAGGATTTGTTTTGCTGTTTTGTTTGTTTTTATATGACTATTGCAAACCACTTGTAAATAAAGCTGGCAATACGCCAGGTTTTAAAGAAACTGCCTGTACGCTGACCTTCATTCTGTGAAAAAGGTGATCCCCACAAGCTAATCTCCCACACGTGGTGGATTCAGCGGGCATTTTCTGAAGATGGAGAAAATGTTAAAGGCCCTGCTACAGGCCAATGCAGCTCAGCGGGAAACCAACCGCCAAGTCGCAGCACAACAGGCAGCACAACAGGAGGCCGCTGCAGCACAACAAGCAGCCCAGCAGGAGATGAACCGCCAAGTCGCAGAGGCCGCTGCAGCACAACAGGCGGCCCAGCAGGAGATGAACCGTCAGTTTGCAGAGGCTCTGATGGAACTGAAAAAGGGGTCCGCACCTCATTTGCCAGTGGAAGCCAAGATGATACGTGCATCCTACCACTTACAGAAAATGACATCTGCTGATGATATCGAGGCATACCTGGCGACTTTTGAGAGAGTTGCTGTCTGCGAAGGATGGCCAAAAGAACAGTGGGTGGGTCTGTTGTCCCCATTTTTAACAGGAGAACCCCAAAAGGCCTATTTTGACCTAGAACCCGATAAGGCCCAGGACTATGAGACTCTAAAGACAGAGATACTCGCACGCTTGGGTGTCACCATGGCAATCCGGGCCCAGCAGGTGCATCAGTGGTCATTCTCTAGCAACAAGCCACCCTGTTCGCAAATGTTTGACCTGGTCCAACTCACCAAGAAGTGGTTGCAGCCAGAGACCTTGACAGGCCCGCAGATCGTAGAGCGTGTGGTAATGGACCGGTATCTGCGTGCGCTTCCGGCTGCTCTGAGGAAGTGGGTCGGACAGGGCGACCCCAAAACTGCAGCCCAACTGGTCGACCTAGTGGAGAGGTACAGTGCTACTGAGGACTTGGTGAATCCATCTACGCCCCACTTCGGTGTGTCTAGGGGTGCAAGATCTCCCGGCGGTTCGGGTAAGACTGTTCCGGGGTCCAAGAGCTTGGGGAGATTTGATAAGACTGTTGTTCCAACTCATGAGACTGTGCTTCCTAGACCTGGAGACTGGCCAAAGGAGCCAGGAAGGTCTTTGGAACCGGTGAGAGGACTGGGGGTTGAGCATATAAGATGTTTTCGTTGCCATACATTAGGGCATATTGCTGCGAACTGTCCTTTAAATGATGAACCTATGCAATGCGATTATGCTTATATGAAAAGACGCATTTCTTTGTTTGCACAGGTCGCATGTACTGCATCATGTCAGAGTCGCATTGAAAAACAGATGTGTGTTATTTCAGTGGATGGAAAGCCACTGACAGCCCTGCTAGACTCTGGTAGTGTTGTGACCCTAGTCAGGAGTGATTGTGTGAACCCCACAAAACTACACCCCAGTACTATTGGGGTGATTTGCATCCATGGGGACACTCGAGACTACCAGACAGCGGTGGTTGAGGTTAAGACCCCCAGGGGCAGTATAACACATTCAGTGGGGGGTGGTACCTTCACTGCTTCATGAAGCTTTAGTGGGAAGAGATTTTCCCCATTTCTGGAATTTATGGGAGAGCAAAGGGAGGCTGGTAGATAGAGCTCCCCCTGCTGGGGAAGCACGGGAACTCTCACCTGACCCTTTTTGCCAAAGGGAAGGGGATGCTGTTGGTGGGATCAAGGAAGCCGGAGACCCTCTTCCTTTCCCTGCCTTGGTTGGGGAGCCGGAGGACCTGGAAGCTAGCTCCCAGCCTGAGGAAAACCCCTCTGACCCTGACATTGAGAGTAGCCAAGATGTGGTACCCGATTTAGAGGTCAGGAGAGAGGATTTCTGTACCGAGCAATTACGAGAGGCCACCCTCATGAGAGCCAGGAAAAACATTAAGATGTTGGATGGGGAACCAGTGGATCCCAATTGGGTGGTGTCTTTCCCTTACATGGCAATTAAAAACAATTTATTGTATCGACTGATAAAACATGGAGAGGGGGAGGTAGAACAGCTACTAGTCCCCAAACCCTTCCGCAGGTTTGTGCTAGACCTGGCCCATGGTCATGTAATGGGGGGGGCATCTGGGTGTTGAAAAAAACAGGGAGAGAATCGCCCAGAGATTTTTCTGGCCCGGATTGCATGCAGATGTCAAGGAGTACTGCGAATCGTGCCCCGAGTGCCAAATGTCGGCACCGTCACCCCATTTTCGCAGCCCCCTCGTTCCTCTGCCAATAATCGAGGTCCCCTTTGAGAGGATTGGCATGGACCTGGTGGGGCCGGTTGTGAAATCTGCCCGCGGTCACCAGCATATTCTGGTGATCCTGGACTATGCGACTCGCTATCCTGAGGCCATACCCTTGCGCAATACTTTATATCCAAGGTTACCAAGGAGCTTTGTAAGTTATACAAAATCTCCCATCTCCGTACCTCTGTCTACCACCCCCAAACGTATGGTCTGGTCGAAAGATTTAATAAAACTTTGAAAAGTATGCTGAAAAAGGTGGTCGACAAAGATGGGAGAAACTGGGATTTTTTGCTGCCATATCTCATGTTTGCAATACGTGAGGTTCCGCAGGCCTCCAAAGGCTATTCCCCCTTTGAACTCTTGTATGGTAGGCATCCAAGGGGACTGCTATATGTTGCCAAGGAAACATGGGAAGGTGAGGCAACCCCATATAAAAGCATCATAGAGCATGTCTCCTTGATGCAGGATCGAATCGCAGCTGTCCTGCCCCTGGTGCGAGAACATATGGAGCGGGCCCAGGAGGCCCAAAGGAGGGTCTATGACCGAAGTGCCAGGGTCCATACTTTCAGCCCTGGGGACAGAGTGTTGGTATTGGTCCCCACGGTGGAAAGTAAGTTTTTAGCCAAGTGGCAGGGTCCCTTCGAGGTTGTCGAAAGGGTGGGGGAGGTAAACTACAAAGTCTACCAGCCAGGGAAAAGGAAACCACACCAAATTTACCATGTGAATCTCTTTAAACCCTGGAAGGACCGAGAGACTTTACTGGCCACGTCCCCGCCTCCAACCGACCGGGTACCCGTGACACCTGACGTTCCCATCACGGATACCCTGTCCGTGGCACAACAAAGTGACGTTAGGGTGTTTGTGCATAAAAATAGAGACTTTTTCTCCCCCTTACCCGGACTGACCAACGTGATCCAACATGACATAGTGACGGAACCAGGGGTTCGGGTAAATGTGAAGCCGTATAGAATCCCAGAGGCCAGGCGTGAGGCAGTCGCGAAAGAAATTAAAAACATGTTGGAGTTGGATGTGATAGAAGAGTCCCACAGTGAGTGGTCGAGCCCCATAGTGCTGGTCCCAAAACCTGATGGCACTATCAGGTTTTGTAATGACTTTCGAAAACGTAACAGTGTATCCAAGTTCGATGCATACCCGATGCCCCGGGTTGACGAACTTGTGGACAGGTTGGGACAGGCTCGCTATATAACGACCCTAGATCTGACAAAAGGCTATTGGCAAATACCGCTGTCTGAATCGGCCAAGGAGAAGACTGCCTTTTCCACTCCTGAGGGCTCGTTTCAGTACAAGTGGATGCCTTTTGGTCTGCATGGGGCCCCTAAATCATTCCAACGAATGATGGACAAAACTTTGAGACCACATTGCCCGTATGCGGCTGCTTATTTGGACGATGTGGTCATCCACAGCCCAGATTGGGAATCGCACCTGCCCCGGGTACAGGCGGTGGTAGATTCCCTTAGAGAAGCAGGCCTCACGGCTAACCCAAAGAAGTGTGCCATAGGCCTGGAGGAGGCCAAGTACCTGGGCTATGTTATTGGCCGGGGACTTGTCAAGCCTCAGACCAATAAAATTGAGGCAATTCAAAAGTGGCCCCAACCCGTAAACAAGAAACAAGTTCGGGCCTTCCTAGGCATTACGGGGTATTACCGACGGTTTATACTTGACTTTGCCACTATTGCCGTCCCTCTGACTGACCTGACGAAGGGCAGAGGGTTGGTCATGGTCAAATGGAACACTGAGGCAGAGAAGGCGTTTAAAAAATTAAAACAGGCCCTTTGTGCACTACCGGTGCTGGTGACCCCGGACTTCACAAAGGAGTTTGTCGTACAGACAGACGCCTCTGAGGTGGGCCTAGGGGCTGTACTGTCACAGGTCAGGAATGGTGAGGAACACCCGGTTGTATACCTAAGCCGGAAGCTGAACAAGCACGAAAGGAACTATGCCATTGTTGAAAAGAAGTGTTTTGCCATTAAATGGGCCTTAGACTCCCTGAGGTATTATCTACTCGGGAGGTCGTTCAGGCTGGTCACTGACCATGCTCCCCTGAAGTGGATGTGTGACAACAGGGAGAAAAATGCCCGTGTGACAAGGTGGTTCCTGGCTTTACAGCCCTTTAAATTCATGGTTGAGCACAGGCCGGGCAAACTCCAGGATAATGCTGATGCCCTCTCCCGCGTGCACTGTATGGCTGAGTCAAGTGCTCAGCCGCAGGGGCTTGAGCAGAGGGGGAGGATATGTGATGGTATGCGAGGTGAGATATATGACAGTCGCTATGTTTCACCTCGCATTCGGTCCATTGTAAGGTACTGAACCAGAGTCCGGCCTAGGTTTTTCCAGCCTCTGTAGTTGGCTGGGTTCCGGTCCGGATATTCAGGTTCACTGGAATCCATAGGCAGCTGGGCTTTAAAGATCCAGGAAGAGAGCACAGCAATGCTCTGGCCTGAGACTAAGAAGGGAATCTGAGTAAGAGGAGCGCTGGTTATTGTGGGCTGAAAGAAAAGGTTTGCTTTACTTTACCCTGTGTTTTGTGGGTGATGGGGACCAGCCCCTCACCGTATAGAGAGCGGTTACTGTATAGTTTAGCGCCGGACGGCAAGGATTTGTTTTGCTGTTTTGTTCATTTTTATATGACTATTGCAAACCACTTGTAAATAAAGCTGGCAATACGCCAGGTTTTAAAGAAACTGCCTGTACGCTGACCTTCATTCTGTGAAAAAGGTGATCCCCACGAGCTAATCTCCCACAGAGGGCTTACAGTGTTGTGGCAACACCATCCACCACCATCAAAGGCCCAATTTTTCTGCCCCTGTTCAACAGGGGAATGCAATTACAATTCTTGATCTAATAATTCACAGCAGGGCCCATTCCTGCGCCCACCAAGAGTAACTGTGAGTGCTTACAGTGTTGTAGCACCAGCACCACCACCAAAGGCCCAATTTTTCCTACCACTGTTCAACAATGGCATGTAATTACAATTCCTGATATAATAGTTCACAGCAGGGCGTTACAGCGCCCACCAAGAGTAGCTGTGAGGGCTTACAGTGTTGTGGCAACACCAACATCTAATGGGGCAAATTTCTGCAGAGTATATACGGCAGGCCCCTACTTTCAAACATCCAACTTACAAACGACTCCTACTTGCAAACGGAAGGAGAAAACAGGAAGTGAGAGGAAATCTACCCCTAGGAAGGAAAATTCTATCCTGTTCAATTTAATTTGGGAAAAAGGTATCTCCTCTCTACTGATGCTTTATCACCAATCCTTGTTTCAATAAAAAACCCACTTTTCCAAAAACATTTGTCATTGGGACGGAAAGTGAGGTGAAATGTTCTGAACAGTTGCACAGACAGCAAAACAAATGTTACAGGGGTGATAACCCTTCCCTATGTTTTCCAAAAAGCTTAAAAATATATTTTTTGGCTGGAGCTACACTTAAACAATGTACCTGTTCAAAATTACAAACAGATTCTACTTAAGAACAAACCTACAGTCCCTGTCTTGTTTGCACCGCCTGTATACTGCTGTTCAGAGTATATAGGGCCTTTTTTTATTTTGGGTGCGGGGTTCCCCTTAATATCCATACAAGACCAAAAGGGGCTGGTAATGGGCTGGAGTAGGGGGGGGGGGGGGTGATGGGGTAGCCATGCCATTTTTCTCAAAGATTTTCATCCATATTGCCAGGACAAGACATGACATTAAAGCCGCAAGTAGTTTTAAATGGCTTTTTTTCCCTTAGAAATGTCATTTTGTGCAGGGACAGTTCTAAACACGGGAAACACATGCCACTTCACAGGCATATTTTAGACACCCCCCAGGTACCATATTTAAAGGAATATCTATTTTTTTTTTCACTTTATGCAGTTTTTGAAACTTCTTTTTGCATTGATACATGTCCCCTGGGGCAGGACCCGGGTCCCCAAACCTTTTTTATGACAATAACATGCATATTGGCCGTTATAATTAGCACTTTAGATTTCGAACGTTCGCGTCCATTGTAACTAATAGGGTTCGAACTTTCGCGCAAACTTTCGGTCCGTTTGTAGGTTCTGGTGCGTTTCTTGGGCTGCACGTGGGATGGGGCTTACTATGTGGACCGATGTTTGCCCATGGGATGCTCCATCTCTTGCGCACTATTCGAGACTTTCAGCTCGTTCCTTGAATGGGTGGTCCGAGATGCATCAGGGATCAGTTAGATCATCCATTATTTGGATGATTTCTTGTGCGTGGGTCCGCCGGAGTCTAACGTTTGCTCCGTCCTGTTGGGGACGTTGCAATACGTGGCCGACCGTTTTGGGGTCCCTTTGGCCCCTGAGAAGACTGAGGGCCCCACGTCGTCCATTGTATTCTTGAGCATAGTGCTGGATTCCTTGAAGATGGAATGTCGACTGCCAGGGGATAAGCTGGAGGCTTTGAAGGCAGAGGTGCGGGGTGTTATTGGGCGGCGTAAGATTCAGCTGCGTCAGATGCAGTCACTACTAGGCAAGTTGTGTTTCGCCTGCCGGATAATGCCTATGGGCAGGGTCTTTAGCCGCAGGCTGTTGGCTGCGACGGCTGGGGTGCGGGTTCCTACTCATTTTGTGAGTCTGAATGGAGAGCTGTGGGAAGATTTGGAAGTGTGGCACGAATTCTTGGAATCTTTCAACGGGCGGGCGTTGTGGATGGCTGGGCCCGTTAGTAATTTTGATTTGGAATTGTTTACGGACGCGGCAGGCTCCACGGGGTATGGGGTGTTCTGTCAGGACGAGTGAAGCATGGCTCCTTGGCCAAAAGAGTGGTAGGAGGCAGGGTTCTTGAAGAACCTAGTACTACTGGAACTTTTTCCTTCCGTAATCTCAAAGTGCGTTTAAACTGCGACAACATAGGTGTAGTACAGGTGGTGAATCGTGTGTCGGCTGCATCGCAGCCGGTGGTGCGTTTGCTACGACATTTTGTCCTGCGCTGCTTGCACTTGAATGTATTTGTTTATGCAGTACATCTTCCTGGTGTGGATAACACTCTGGCTGACGCTTTGTCTCGTTTTCAGTGGGACAGGTTCTGGGATATGGCACCAGCAGCAGAGCAAAGGGGGGTTACCTGTCCCGACTGGATGTGAAACATTGCTTTGAGAGCGCGGCACAGTGGATTAAACGGTCGGTGAGTGGGGGCACATGGAATGCCTATGCTAATGTTTGGCAGGAGTGGAGGTCATTTGTCCAAGGGCTGGGAGTTTCCCCGGTGGGGCGTGATGCGGGAGTAGCCCTGCTTTATTTTCTTACCTTGAAGATGGAGCGAGGCGTTTCTGTGTCCGCGGTGGATCGGGCACTAACGGGTTTGGCTTTTCTTTTCAAATGGTATGGTTGCAGGGACTATACAAAAGAATTTTGGGTGAAACAGGCAGTGAAGGGGTACAGGAAAGGCTGGAAGGCGGCGGACAGCCGCCAGCCGGTTTCGTTCGTAATGTTGCAGAACTTGTTCCTGCATTTGCACTCCGTGTGCAGTTCGGAATATGAGTGTCACTTGTTCCGGGCAGCATTTGCGCTTGCCTTTTTTGGGGCCTTGAGGGTGGGAGAGCTGGTCAGTTCTTCCAGACAGGCGCAAGGGGGTTTGTTGGTCCAAGATGTGGATTGTTCGGAAGACTCGGTGGGGATTTGGGTGAGTAGGTCCAAAACGGACCAAGGGGGAAACTCCTGTTTCGCATTCCTGATGCGTCAATCTGTCCTGTACGGGCGGTGGAATCCTTTTGTTCCATGCGTCCTGGACTTGGGGGATCTTTTCTGATGCACCGGGATGGGTCAGCACTATCTAAGTTTCAATTTGTAGCGGTGTTCAAAAAATGTTTGTTGGCGGCGGGATATGACCCGAAGGGTTGTGCCTCTCATTCCTTCCGCATCGGGGCAGCCACAGAGGTGGCTCGGGCAGGCCTGACAGCGGACGTGGTGAAGCGGATTGGGCGGTGGGAGTCTGACAGGTTTAGGCTTTATATTCGCCCACATCTGATGCATGAGTAAGGGGCACTGGTTGGGGGGCTGTGTTCGGGCTGTGTGGTGGAAAAAAGTGGACGTATCAAAAAATGGTTTTGTTTTATTTTCAATGTTTTGCAGGTGGTGAGCCCAGACTGGTTTGGATTCTGGGTCACTCGTACGTGTTCTGGAGGGCAAGACGGGCCGATGTTCGGCCCAATGGAAGGCAGCTGGGGATTCCTCTACGAGAAGCCCAGGTCCGTTGGATCGGGGTGCCGGGCATGGTATGGAGTGGGGTTATGCCAGAGGTACAGAGGTTTGCATGCCGTGATAGGGCGCCAGATATCCTGGTTCTGCATGCGGGAGGTAATGACATGGGGGCCAGGTCTATGCACCAGCTGATCCGGGATATTAAGTATGATTTTTTTAAGGTTGCGCACTGCTTACCCGGGGATGATTGTTATTTGGTCAGATATGGTGGGCAGAACTGCTTGGCGTTAGGCTTGGTGGAAAAAGTAAACAAGGCCCGTGTTAAAATTAATAAGGAAGTGGGGAGATTTTTTGTATGGAATGGTGGCCTTGTGGTGCGCCACCGGGAATTGGAGGTGGACACCTGGCGGTATCTAAGGGGAGACGGGGTCCACCTAAATGCCGTTGGCGTTGATCTTTGGGCCCTGGGGTTACAGGAGGGAATTCAGCGGGCCCTGAGGGTGTGGAGGTGCACGCAAGGGTAAGGCTTTACCCCTTGCCAGCTTTGGCGGTGTTTTGGTTTCTGGAAGAGGAGGTAAAAGTGAAAGTTCTGGATAAAAAGGTGGTACCCATAGGTGATATGGGGTTATTGGGTACCTTCCGGTCAACAAGGGTTAACCAGGAAGGGGGAAAATGTTAGGGCACTGTGGACATGTGTACCGCCTCCGAGTCGGTGTCTTGCGACTGGAGGCCTAAGGGATATAGTTTGGTCCCAGTGTCCAAGTTGTGAGTTGTGGTCTCCAAGACCACCAGGGTATTGGAAAAGCGTTAAATGTAATTTAATGGTTATTTATTTTATATATAAGAATTTGTTAAATAAATAGGCCGTAAGGCCAATTTTACTCCACAACCTTGTCAGTCGTTATTGGTAAGAAGGGTATGTGGGGTGGGGGAAGGTATATAGAGGGTAAGTCAGTGCGGAAGATCGGTCCTTAACATGTCAAGAGAGTCCCGGAGCAGAGAAAGAAGGAATGAGCGGAGGGACGGCATGACAGGTGGGACAGGCAGCAGCATAGCAAGGCTGTGGCACTTTAAGGAAAGGGGAGGGGTCCAGGGGGGCAGGGAGGAGTGTCAGCACAGTTCATGCAAGGAGGAAGTGACGTTTTTGTCATTCCTCCATTACACACGAGGAAGAAGCTTCCCACCCACCCTCCCCATGTAGTAGGAAGGGGGGGTTAGTGATAGTGGTGAATTTCAGTTTGTTGGTGGCGGTGTTTTGGTTTCTGGAAGAGGAGGTAAAAGTGGAAGTTCTGGATAAAAAGGTGGTACCCATAGGTGATATGGGGTTATTGGGTACCTTCCGGTCAACAAGGGTTAACCAGGAAGGGGGAAAATGTTAGGGCACTGCGGACATGTGTACCGCCTCCGAGTCGGTGTCTTGCGACTGGAGGCCTAAGGGATATAGTTTGGTCCCAGTGTCCAAGTTGTGAGTTGTGGTCTCCAAGACCACCAGGGTATTGGAAAAGCGTTAAATGTAATTTAATGGTTATTTATTTTATATATAAGAATTTGTTAAATAAATAGGCCGTAAGGCCAATTTTACTCCACAACCTTGTCAGTCGTTATTGGTAAGAAGGGTATGTGGGGTGGGGGAAGGTATATAGAGGGTAAGTCAGTGCGGAAGATCGGTCCTTAACATGTCAAGAGAGTCCCGGAGCAGAGAAAGAAGGAATGAGCGGAGGGACGGCATGACAGGTGGGACAGGCAGCAGCATAGCAAGGCTGTGGCACTTTAAGGAAAGGGGAGGGGTCCAGGGGGGCAGGGAGGAGTGTCAGCACAGTTCATGCAAGGAGGAAGTGACGTTTTTGTCATTCCTCCATTACACATGAGGAAGAAGCTTCCCACCCACTCTCCCCATGTAGTAGGAAGGGGGGGTTAGTGATAGTGGTGAATTTCAGTTTGTTGGTGGCGGTGTTTTGGTTTCTGGAAGAGGAGGTAAAAGTGGAAGTTCTGGATAAAAAGGTGGTACCCATAGGTGATATGGGGTTATTGGGTACCTTCCGGTCAACAAGGGTTTACCAGGAAGGGGGAAAATGTTAGGGCACTGCGGACATGTGTACCGCCTCCGAGACGGTGTCTTGCGACTGGAGGCCTAAGGGATATAGTTTGCTCCCATTGTCCAAGTTGTGAGTTGTGGTCTCCAAGACCACCAGGGTATTGGAAAAGTGTTAAATGTTATTTAATGGTTATTTATTTTATATATAAGAATTTGTTAAATAAATAGGCCGTAAGGCCAACTTTACTCCACAACCTTGTCAGTCGTTATTGGTAAGAGGGGTATGTGGGGTGGGGGAAGGTATATAGAGGGTAAGTCAGTGCGGAAGATCGGTCCTTAACATGTCATGTCAGATTCACAGGAACCCTCTGCATCCTCGAGAGTATCTAGACCAGTCACCAGATCTCAGTCGACTCTTACTGGTACAGAAGACCAAGACCTGGAAAGAGAAGACTCTGAGGAGGAAGATATGGAATCTGAATGGTTATGGCCCTCTCAAGAGCCAGAGTCTATGATGGGTTCTCCATCAACTCCTGAAGCAGTCAGTAGTGAAGTTCTTCATCCAGAGGCTCCTGACTTCGTGCCACGTAGTGTGCCCACCAAGGACACAAGAGATGATCTGTATTCTTCACCATTGAGAGATCCTGATGGGACTCCTTTGTTTTCTGAGACTGAACTGGACACTTCTGTAGTAGGGGGGTTAAACACGCCTGAACCAGAGGAGGATACAGGAGAAGAATTCAGAGAAACAGGGGTGTTTGATGAACCAGATGCACCGACACCTCGGAAGCAGAGGCAGAAAAGAGTAATTCACCCTCCCAAGAGACTGACGTATAATCAAATGGGTGAATGTTCGGAAGAGGTCTTTTCTACTGCTAGGAGAGCATCCGATGTACCTGGTCCTTCCACTGCATGTTTGGTGGAAGGCAACCCCAGCTGACCCCCTGGCACAACTGATCAGGCTACTCCAGTTGAGGTAGCCTGTGGAGACAGGACAGCTCCCCATCATATGACAATTGGTGGGAGGCTCCTTTGTCAGTCTTATGCAACCGCCTAGAGTCTAAAATGTGTTATAGAGCTAAGAT
This sequence comes from Rana muscosa, assembly GCA_029206835.1. Lineage (NCBI taxonomy): Eukaryota > Metazoa > Chordata > Amphibia > Anura > Ranidae > Rana > Rana muscosa. The sequence goes on along the minus strand of CM055117.1, from coordinate 306,912,720 downwards.
TTTAGATGTCTTTGGGGACCAAAGAGTTAAAGTGGGGGGAGTGTGAAGCGGGGTGGCGGTTTATGGTGTAATATAAGATGGTCATTAACCTTGAAGCAATGGATTAAAGAAGGGGAGGAGCTTTGTTCGGCCTCTTGGGATCTTCACCTCCTCCCTGCAAGACGTGTGTGTGAGGCCTGCTGCCGAAGGGACTAGGCCTGAAGCCTGGGCCTACAACCTTGCGGAAGATCACCAAGCCAGGAGGGTGATCTCTTTCTGTGTGTCCAGCTCGCGCTCCCCAGAGACCGGAGTCGTCCGTCGGCTGACATCTACTGCTACCGAGAGAGGGACCGGAGACTGCATGTTGCCGAGAGGCCACGGATCGAGGTGCCAGCAGCAAGGAAACTCAGGTGGACTAGGCCTGTTCGGGTGAGCGGGCACCTGCCCAGATTCTGCAACTGTTTCTAGGCCTGTGACTTTTCAGGGCTCATTCTCACCAGAGTAGTGCATCCCACGTGCACCAAGTACATGGTGCAGTGCGTGGTTACTACGCAGTTTGAGTTGGCGTTATACTAACTGAGAGTTTCACTTCCATGAACATTGTAGCTGTGGAAGTTTAGTTGCATCTTTAAATTCCCTTTTGTATTACAAATATAAAGTGCACCAATGTTTGCTAGTGAAGACTCCAACCACGTGAGGAACTCGTACAGTAATCTTTGTCAGGCCTGACTGGAACTAACACTTACGGAACACGGGGTGGTATTGCCCACTAGGGGGAGCTCGCGAGCATAGATTGTTCTTCTTAATTGCAAATAGACTTAACTTTGTTTGAAAACCTTTCTTTACCTTACTCATATTTGACTCTTGCAGGGCCCTGCATAGTCAACTGTATACATAAGTGTATTACTGTGTTTTTTTTCTCTGTCAGGAAAGGCTTCACCCGCTGGTGGTGCTGTTGGTCCTATGGACTGCAGTACTAGTGTCCGCCAGCAGGTGTCCTCTTGCAGCCAATATCTTTGTTGGAGGATCTCACCTGCTGGTGGTGATGCATGATCCATGGACTGTAGTACCGGCGTCCACCAGCGGGTGTATTCCGGCAGTGTGGGACAGGCAGCACTTCCTGCGCTCAGCTGTGACCTGAAGCCTGATTACAAGACTTCCTATAAATACCCGGCAAATACAAACACTCCTTGCCCTGGTATCTCTCTCCCTGATCTAGGACCTGTGACCTGGACTTGAACCTGCATCCTGCTTGATCCGATCCGACCTGATCCCTACCTTGAGCCCATCCTGCATCTGTCCCTCCTGTTACCTGGATCCCTGCTCTGCAGCCAATCCATCCGTCCCCTCCCTGTTCCTGTTTAATTCCCATCCATAGCCATCTGCTTTGATCCCCTTGTGTATGACCTCGGCCTGGCTTTCACTACGATTCCGGTATTCCCCCTTATTGTACTTATTTTCTATAAGTCACTGTTATTTGGTTAGGTTACTGCACTGTGTTCTGTTGGAGGTGTTTATTTGTCTGTTTACTTTCCTTAATAAATTGTTACTTTCACCTACCCCTGTTTGGTCTCCTCTGTGCCGCCACACAGTCTGGTTTTCTAGCATTCTATGACATTCTCACACCAAGTAAAGTTTGCCCTTGGTTAAGTGAAACATTCTGTTGAAGTATCTTTGTTTCCTGAGGGACTGCTACCAGAGAAAGGTAACGCTACTTATACATGTTGTAAGATTGGGGGTTGTTAGCTCTTGTGGTGGATGCGTATTTCCAGTGATGCAAGCCAGTCAGCAACTCTGTTTAAGGGCATGGTAGCCCATTTTTATTTAAAAGCACGTAAGTTCACAAACACATCTGTAGTATTCACAGTGGGGTTCCACCATTTCTGTATCTTTCATACTAACAGTAGCCTCGTAGCTTTACCTTCTAGCGGTCCAGGCCTTTAGCCTAGGCCTGACGGTTTGTTCCTCAGACTCAAACAGTGTCCAAGAGTTTCAGCTTTCTCCTAGCTTCTCCTGGTCAGCACCTTTGTTGCTGTATCACTAATGGTGTCTGCCTCCTGCAGACATGCACCGCCTTTGACTCCACTTCAGAGGGTGAGAGCCCACTTGACTCTCATGCACACAGACTTCCTCTCTGTTGGGTGGAGCCCTGATCCATAATCACCTCTGAACTAAATAGCCCAAGACACAGCTGTTCCATCAGCGTCTTTCTTTACCAAATCTGGCATAAACCAACCCTCTTGAAGGTCGCAGAAAGTCGCACCCTCACAATGTTATTGTGTTATACATGCCAAATTGTGTTCCCAGCATTCAGTGGGACTCACAATTACCACTTACACCAGTTGTACCAAGGGAGGGTCTGAGCCAGTTAAAGGGGTTGCAAAACAGAGTACTGACCCAAAATAAACCAGCTGCTCCTTCGGGGGTAGTGCTACATATGATTGAGTCCTCTGTTCCTGTAAAGCTCTAGCCAGTGAACGGCCGCATTTGTCTCCTGTTTCATAATAATATTTCCGGCATCTTTGAAGTGCTGCCTTAGCTCTCTGTTGGAGTAACTCTGTCACTAGGGGGTGCTTTCTAACTGTGTGGGGGATGGATTCACTAGATGAACAGAGTGATCCGTGTTCCTGGTTAGCAGGAACACAAGATCACTCTGTTCATCTCTGACAGAGCAGCGGTCTGCTTTTTTTAGATCGGCAGACCGCTGTTCTATCTCTGTGGGGAGCGATCGCGGGTGGCCGGACTGTATGATACGTTAAATACAGTTTTGTAAGCAACACCTTATTTTCTGGCAGTGCCCCTCCCGAGACTAGACCCTCGATCCACCACTGGTCCCGCTGACTGCTGTCTTTTGGCTGTGACAGCTGTTATATAGGCAAGGGCGGGCCACCCGGTGATGTAACCGCGTGACCCCGCCCCTTCTGACATCATGTGCCGCCAGAGGCGGCGGGGTCATCCAGTTACATCAGCCGGTGGCCCCGCCCTTACCTATATAAGAGCTGTCTCAGTGAAAAGACAGCAGTCATCGAGGCAGAGTATTTTCGTTTTTTTCCCTCTATTTTTTGGGTCCGTTGGGCGGCGTGATTGAAGATGAATGTACATCGCGGGACACTTATTTTTATTTTATTATTCAATAAAGGAATTATTGTGGTATTGTGGTTTTTACTTTTTGACACTTTTTTTGGTGAATGGGTAGGGGTCCCCCTTGGGGGGAGCCCCACCAATTACTTGGGTGGGTCTGTTTCGGCAGACCCTCCAGAGAACGGGGTCTGTCTGGTTTCAGCCAGATGGGCCATAGAGAGTACCTCAGTCCACGTCTGGAGCCTAACGCCCCAGAGGATCAGGGTAAGGTCCTTCCTAGGGAGGACCATAGTACACCCGTTGCACGTTTTGTGTCACTCTTTCACACGCCACTGGCTTTTAAAAAAAAAACATGAATAAATATATGTAACCAAACTGGCCCAATGTAAGTGTAGCGCACCCACCCCAGCCTTTACCTGCTTTTATTCTATTTGGCTCCTTCGTAGGAAAAGACTGAGGCACACCGCACCACAAGCCCGTACCCTCCTGGATGGGGAGCTCATCTTGTTTCTGGGGTAGCCAGAAACAAGTCCTTAGTTCTCCCCAGTAAGCAACTGTCCACACCAACTGAAAAGTCAAACTTCTTATTTATTCGTAAGGGCAATAAATAGTCTCTTTGAGAGCAGACAGGTTGAGACAAACACGGGTCAGATAAGGTGGGAGGAGGTCAAGGCACAAACTTAATTAAGGTTTTCTCCTGTTCTGGTTCGCACGAACAGGCTTGGCGCATGGTCCCTGCCATGGACCATGAGGTTGGTCACTGCCACTGACCTGGTGAATAGTTGCAAGTCACTGCCACTGAACTGGTGTGCGTAGAGTCACTGCCACTATGACATAAAAACCTGCACTTCCTTCTTTGAGTAACTTGGTCCCTTTTTAGGATAAGAACATCCCTCCGGAGAGTTACCAGAGGCCCCCCTCTGTCACCACGACTCTGCGCTGGGTCTTCAGAAAGGGTCACCTCCCTGGCCTCCTCGATCCTGGATATGGGTCCCCTCACAAGGCAGATCCCTGGGAGCCTCAATACTTAGCGGACCCCAGCCAAAGGTTGCTGGGTTCCAGGCCCTCGCCAAAGTACCTCACCCCAGACTGAAGGTGTCTGGGATGGAAACAGCAGCTCCGTCTCCGGGCCTAGGGCACCCGGAGACAACACGCTCGCCCAGGCCTCCGGGCCTAGGGCACCTGGAGGCGACACACACACCCAGGCCTGAGGTGCCTGGGCGCGGAACCAACGATGACCCCTCTGGAAGATGGCCGCCCCCTTTTATATCCTCTCCCGACAGGCACAGCAGGTTCCCCGCCCCGCCGTACTGCTGCCGAGAGGAGACAAGAAAAGGCAAAACCCTGTACCACGGTTCAACCCGGGCCCATTGCAACAGCGCCACCTATAGGCCCAGGGAACTGTACATCAGTACTATCTCCCAGGGACAGAAATGGTCAATGAAACCTAACAATTAGTGCATCTGAGCCTAGTTACCACTCAGATGTTCCCCCTAAATATGACACCCTGCTACATAAGTTTAAAAAATACCGTATTTATCGGCGTATAACACGCACTTTTTTCCCCTTAAAATCAGGGGAAAATTGTGGGTGCGTGTTATACGCCGATACTCACCTATCCCCCGTCGAATCTCCGCTGACTGAGCGGAGCGCAGCGATCGCCGCCGAGATACACATAGCCAAGTGTACTCGGCTTTTCTCGGCTCCGATCACAGTCACGCCCAGTCCCGCCATTGGACCTGTGTTATGTCCATCATAGGGCGGGACTCGGCGTGACTGTGAGCGGACCCGAGAAGAGCCGAGTACACTCGGCTATGTGTCCCTGCGTTCTCGGCGGCGGCGTCCCGCTCCGGCCAGTCTCGATCTCAGCGGCGCCATTTTTGAAATGCGGGCAAGGCGGTGCTGGGCACTGAGGCAAGGCTGCACTGGGCACTGAGGCAAGGCTGTACTGGGCACTGAGGCAAGGCTGTGCAGGGCACTGAGGCAAGGCTGTACTGGGCACTGGGGAAAGGCTGCAATGGACACTGCTGGCAAGGCTGCACTGACAAGGCTGCAATGGACACTGGTAAGGCTGCATTTAAATGTAAGTTTAAATGTAATATTTTTTTCCTTAAACTTCCCTCCTAAAAGTTTTTTTCCCTAAAATTCCCTCCTAAACTTGGGGTGCGTGTTATACGCCGGCGCGTGTTATACGCCGATAAATACGGTAGATAATTTCCCAGAATTAAACGTTAGATATTTAAAATAGAATCAATTACTAAGATCCCATAAAAGCTTGAACATGGAAACATAATTTCAAATGTATTTGCATTATTTTTAGGCCAGTGGCTTTCACTAAAATACTTGGTGATCCTGACATGAAAGTCCTTGTTCAAACACTTCCTGTTATAAGGCAACATTGCTTTGTCCCTGTGTTCCAATTGCTCTCCTGCATTGTGACATGGTCTTTTAAAAGGAGGCTGCAAGTGGCCTTTTCAACACACATTACCAGAAATGTTGTCACCATTAGGAAACCCAGGAAGCCTTGGGAAATATGCAGGCTTTACTGGAGTTGACACAGACCGTAAGTGGCTGCAAGGAGGCTGCAGGAAACACAAGCATCAAAATGCATTAAAGGATGAAAAATGGTGATAACAAGAATTTAAGATACAGGTTTTTTTTATGATGCAGTGTTTTAGCAAACTAAATGTCATATAAAGTTTACATCTACTTGCCAACGAGCATATGCATACATTGTATGCATACTAGGGATGAGCCGAACACCCCCGGGTTCGGTTCGTACCAGAACCTGCGAACGGACCGAAAGTTTGCACGAACGTTAGAACCCTATTAAATACAATGGATGCGAACGTTCGAAATCTAAAGTGCTAATTATAATGACTAATATGCATGTTATTGTCCTAAAAAAGGGTTTGGGAACCCGGGTTCTGCCCCAGGGGACATGTATCAATGCAAAACGAAGTTTTAAAAACGCCTGTTTTTCGTCAGCAGTCATTTTAATGATGCATAAAGTGAAAAAAAAAAGTCAAATATTCCTTTAAATATCGTACCTGGGGGGTGTCTAAAGTATGCCTGTGAAGTGCCACGTGTTTCCCGTGTTTAGAACTGTCCCTGCACAAAATGACATTTCTAAAGGAAAAAAAGCCATTTAAAACTGCTTGCGGCTTTAATGTCATGTCTGGTCCCGGTAATATGGATTAAAATCTTTGAGAAAAATGTCATGGGTACCCCCCACCCCACTACCAGCCCCTTTGGGTCTTGTATGGATATTAAGGGGAACCCCGCACCCAAAATTAAAAAAAGGCCCTATATACTCTGAACAGCAGTATGCAGGCGGTGCAAACAAGACAGGGACTGTAGGTTTGTTCTTAAGTAGAATCTGTTTGTAATTTTGAACACGTACATTGCTTAAGTGTAGCTCCAGCCAAAAAATCTATTTTTAAGCTTTTTGGAAAACATAGGGAAGGGTTATCACCCCTGTAACATTTGTTTTGCTGTCTGTGCCCCTGTTCAGAACATTTCACCTCACTTTCCGTCCCAATGACAAATGTTTTTGAAAAGTGGGGTTTTTATTGAAACAAGGATTGGTGATAAAGCATCAGTAGAGAGGAGACTACGCCCGCTGTAAGTGCTGCAGATGCCTGTTAGTGTAACACAAAATAAAAAAAAACTACGAACAATAAGGGCTAGCTTCAGGTGTATATTTTGCAGGAATCACACTACGCCTGCTTTAAGTGCTGCAGATGCCTGCCTGTGTTACACAACAGGAAAACACAGCAATAAGGGCTAGCTTCAGCTGTATATTTTGCAGGAATCACACTACGCCTGCTTTAAGTGCTGCAGATAGGAAGAGGAAAAAAGCAGCGCCTTCTAAGCGTAGTAGTATCAGAAATTTATTAGAGCAATATAAAATACAGCGGCAAGAGATACACTCACAAACGAGTATAGTAAGAGGCTTATCTTTAAAGGTTGTCATCCGCTCGACCCGGGAGCTGCGAATCCTGATGTTACAAGCTGGAGTCCCACGTAGTGGTTGGCGGTGGTAAAAGGAACTTCACTCTCGCGGCCGCAGAGATGGGGAAGAATCCTCACTGGAACACAGCTAGTGGAATCGTCACTTCCGGGTATGATGTCAGCGGGGGATGCGCGCGTTCGAAGCATGCGTGCTTCTTCATCAGGCTCATAGGGGCCATCTTGGAGTGGGGCAATTTATACCACACCACAATGCAAATGAATTAGCATACTTAGTTGCCAAGGAGATGGATACAGGACGCGGCTAAAGGACATAGCATGGCGCTTACAATATGGATTTAGATAGCACTAATAGGAGTGTTATCAAGTAATGAACATAGGGAAGGAGAAAAAACAAAAAACAAAAAGGAGAAAGAAGAAAGCACCACCCAAATACAATAAATGGATACAAAATGGGGAGTACAATAAAAGTATATAAATACACTCATGCATGTATATATACATACACACACATGCACAATCATATGCACACATACATATGGGCAAGATATATAATAAAAACATTATGAAGATAATGTATAATCAAGCACTCTAGGTGCAGTATTAAAATATATTATATAACATTATATTATAGATGCTACAAATACAATATATATAAATTATTAATAAATAAAAAATATTAATAAAATTGGGAATCCGAAGTTTACTATAATTTCCCCCAAAAAATCACTTTAGGGATCCTTCAATACCTCATAAAAAATAATAAATACTAAATAGAAAATATAAATAAATAAAATAGAACAAAAATAAATATTAAAAATAGATTGGAATAAAGTTAATTGGTTGGTATAATAGGCATCATTATGCTTAAGCTGACGCGTGCGCACCTGATACCTTAGCTATTTATCAATCAGCTCAAAAAGGTCACACTAATGTGCCATATAAAATGTGCCACAAGAAATAAATGTGGCAAACCTATACTCAATGCACTGAATAACACAATATTATAAGAGTATGTTTATTTCAATACCCTCATTAAGGCCCCCAGGAGAGAGGCTATCTAAAGTGTAGATCCAGTAATTTTCCCTCTCACATAGCCTCTTATAACGTTCTGCCTTGGGCAAATGTTTGGAAACGGCCTCTATGACCCAAACACGTAGCCCCTCCGAAGACTGCTGGTGAAATTCTTTAAAATGCCTTGCAACACTATATTTGTCTAGGCCCTTCTCCACAAAATTACGGTGCTCCCCAAACCTTTTGCGGAGGGTACGAATAGTGCGGCCTACATAGAGTAGGCCACAAGGGCACGTAAGACAATAGACGACATACTCGGAAGAGCACGTGAAAAAATCAGGTATGGTGTATATTTTGTCCTTACACGTAAACTCTTTTTGTCTGTGAGTGACATGTTTACAGGTGAGACATAGGGCTTTCCTGCATTGATACATCCCCTTTACATTAAAAAATGTCAGAGAGGTGCTAGCAGTAGGCCCTAATTGTGTAATTTTACTTGGGGCTATGCGTGCCTTCAGGTTTTTGGCTCTTCTATAGCTGACTATTGGTCTTTCAGGGAGTGTTAATTTGAGGTGGGGATCCTCACTCAAGATTGACCAATGTTTAACCAAGATCCTTTCCATTCGTCTAAACTGACTATGGAATTGGGTAACAAACCTGACCTGTTGTAGGTTGTCATCTGTGGTGGTAATTTTGTCACTCCTAGCCTCAGTGTTGAGGTAATGTTGAAAGGCTCCCTCCACTAACTGATCGGGGTAACCCTTTTCTAAAAACTTTGTCTTCAGGTTTAGGCCATGAGTGGTATAGTTCTGTAGCTTAGTGCAGTTGTGTCTAAGTCTACAAAATTGGCTTTTGGGTATATTATTCACCCAACGTGGATGATGGCAACTCTCGTAGTGCAAAAAGGAGTTACCTGCTGATGGCTTGGTATAGTTCTGGGCATGTATGGTATGATCATCATGAGACAATTCCAAATCAAGAAAAGCTAGAGTGTTCTCGTCAGTAACAGAAGTAAATGATAGACCCATGGTATTAGAGTTACAGTAATGTAAAAAGTCTGGAATAGACGTATCTGGTCCATCCCAAATAATCACTACGTCGTCTATATAGCGACCGTAAAAGACCAGATTGGAGGAAAAGGGGTTATTATGCCAAATATGAAAATGTTCCCAGTAGCCCATTGTGAGGTTCGCATATCTGGGGGCAAAATTGGCCCCCATCGCTGTACCCTGAATCTGTATATAGAACTCACCATTCGTTTCGAAATAATTATGGGTGAGACAGTATTCTAACATATCGAGGAGGAAGTGTATTTGTCTAGGATTAAGTAAGGGGTCCTCATTTAAATAGTATTTTGTGGCTAACAAGCCCACATTATGGGGAATCGACGTATAAAGAGAAACTACGTCTAGTGAGAGCCAACGATATGAGGGCTCCCATCTATAAGACTGTAACATTTTTAAAAGTTGTATACCATCTTTAATATATGAAGGGAGATTTTGAACTAAAGGCTGTAGAAAGTGGTCTATATAAATAGAAAAATAACTTGTCACACTTTCCATGGCCTCCACAATCGGTCTCCCGGGCGGGTTGGTCAGATCTTTGTGAATTTTCGGGAGATGATAAAAATAGGGTCTTTTGTAAAAATCATGTAACAGAAACGCGACTTCTGTTTTGGTAACAAGTCCCTCTGTCTTGGCCTGATTGACAAGGTCATGGGCCTCCTTAGAAAACCCAGGTAATGGGTCACCGGGAAGTTTTTGGTATATAGTGCTGTCTGAGAGCAACCGAGAGGCCTCCAACTGGTAATCAACAAGATTTTGAACTACTATGCCACCTCCTTTGTCAGCTGATCTAATAATGAGCTGTTTATTCTCTGCTAGCTGTTTAAGGGCAATGGTTTCGGCCTTTGAAAGGTTGGAAGATGATTTGTATATTGGCGATTGTTGGCACATGCGTAATATTTCAGTGTATACCACCTGGTAGAAACTTTGAATATAAGGACCCTTGGCAAAGGTGGGGTAAAATATGGATTTAGGATGAAATTTAGTCTGTAGGATGGGAGGAGAGGTGGGTAGGTGTTGGGTGAGTAACTCAACATAGTCATCAGGATCTTCGGTATATAAAAGCTCCAGATGATCGAGGGCTATACGTTCCAGAGCACTGTTTTCTTGGGTATTATCTATGGATAGATCAGTGTTATCAAGGTCATCTGGTGAACCGCCCCCCGCACCAGAATCTTTTTTGGCTTGTAGGTTAAAGAATCTCTTAATGGTAATATTTCTAATGAATCTATTTAAGTCCAAAAATTTACCCCACCTTTGCCAAGGGTCCTTATATTCAAAGTTTCTACCAGGTGGTATACACTGAAATATTACGCATGTGCCAACAATCGCCAATATACAAATCATCTTCCAACCTTTCAAAGGCCGAAACCATTGCCCTTAAACAGCTAGCAGAGAATAAACAGCTCATTATTAGATCAGCTGACAAAGGAGGTGGCATAGTAGTTCAAAATCTTGTTGATTACCAGTTGGAGGCCTCTCGGTTGCTCTCAGACAGCACTATATACCAAAAACTTCCCGGCGACCCATTACCTGGGTTTTCTAAGGAGGCCCATGACCTTGTCAATCAGGCCAAGACAGAGGGACTTGTTACCAAAACAGAAGTCGCGTTTCTGTTACATGATTTTTACAAAAGACCCTATTTTTATCATCTCCCGAAAATTCACAAAGATCTGACCAACCCGCCCGGGAGACCGATTGTGGCGGCCATGGAAAGTGTGACAAGTTATTTTTCTATTTATATAGACCACTTTCTACAGCCTTTAGTTCAAAATCTCCCTTCATATATCAAAGATGGTATACAACTTTTAAAAATGTTACAGTCTTATAGATGGGAGCCCTCATATCGTTGGCTCTCACTAGACGTAGTTTCTCTTTATACGTCGATTCCCCATAATGTGGGCTTGTTAGCCACACAATACTATTTAAATGAGGACCCCTTACTTAATCCTAGACAAATACACTTCCTCCTCGATATGTTAGAATACTGTCTCACCCATAATTATTTTGAAACGAATGGTGAGTTCTATATACAGATTCAGGGTACAGCGATGGTGGCCAATTTTGCCCCCAGTTATGCGAACCTCACAATGGGCTACTGGGAACATTTTCATATTTGGCATAATAACCCCTTTTCCTCCAATCTGGTCTTTTACGGTCGCTATATAGACGACGTAGTGATTATTTGGGATGGACCAGATACGTCTATTCCAGACTTTTTACATTATTGTAACTCTAATACCATGGGTCTATCATTTACTTCTGTTACTGATGAGAACACTCTAGCTTTTCTTGATTTGGAATTGTCTCATGATGATCATACCATACATGCCCAGAACTATACCAAGCCATCAGCAGGTAACTCCTTTTTGCACTACGAGAGTTGCCATCATCCACGTTGGGTGAATAATATACCCAAAAGCCAATTTTGTAGACTTAGACACAACTGCACTAAGCTACAGGACTATACCACTCATGGCCTAAACCTGAAGACAAAGTTTTTAGAAAAGGGTTACCCCGATCAGTTAGTGGAGGGAGCCTTTCAACATTACCTCAACACTGAGGCTAGAAGTGACAAAATTACCACCACAGATGACAACCTACAACAGGTCAGGTTTGTTACCCAATTCCATAGTCAGTTTAGACGAATGGAAAGGATCTTGGTTAAACATTGGTCAATCTTGAGTGAGGATCCCCACCTCAAATTAACACTCCCTGAAAGACCAATAGTCAGCTATAGAAGAGCCAAAAACCTGAAGGCACGCATAGCCCCAAGTAAAATTACACAATTAGGGCCTACTGCTAGCACCTCTCTGACATTTTTTAATGTAAAGGGGATGTATCAATGCAGGAAAGCCCTATGTCTCACCTGTAAACATGTCACTCACAGACAAAAAGAGTTTACGTGTAAGGACAAAATATACACCATACCTGATTTTTTCACGTGCTCTTCCGAGTATGTCGTCTATTGTCTTACGTGCCCTTGTGGCCTACTCTATGTAGGCCGCACTATTCGTACCCTCCGCAAAAGGTTTGGGGAGCACCGTAATTTTGTGGAGAAGGGCCTAGACAAATATAGTGTTGCAAGGCATTTTAAAGAATTTCACCAGCAGTCTTCGGAGGGGCTACGTGTTTGGGTCATAGAGGCCGTTTCCAAACATTTGCCCAAGGCAGAACGTTATAAGAGGCTATGTGAGAGGGAAAATTACTGGATCTACACTTTAGATAGCCTCTCTCCTGGGGGCCTTAATGAGGGTATTGAAATAAACATACTCTTATAATATTGTGTTATTCAGTGCATTGAGTATAGGTTTGCCACATTTATTTCTTGTGGCACATTTTATATGGCACATTAGGGTGACCTTTTTGAGCTGATTGATAAATAGCTAAGGTATCAGGTGCGCACGCGTCAGCTTAAGCATAATGATGCCTATTATACCAACCAATTAACTTTATTCCAATCTATTTTTAATATTTATTTGTATTCTATTTTATTTATTTATATTTTCTATTTAGTATTTATTATTTTTTATGAGGTATTGAAGGATCCCTAAAGTGATTTTTTGGGGGAAATTATAGTAAACTTCGGATTCCCAATTTTATTAATATTTTTTATTTATTAATAATTTATATATATTGTATTTGTAGCATCTATAATATAATGTTATATAATATATTTTAATACTGCACCTAGAGTGCTTGATTATACATTATCTTCATAATGTTTTTATTATATATCTTGCCCATATGTATGTGTGCATATGATTGTGCATGTGTGTGTATGTATATATACATGCATGAGTGTATTTATATACTTTTATTGTACTCCCCATTTTGTATCCATTTATTGTATTTGGGTGGTGCTTTCTTCTTTCTCCTTTTTGTTTTTTGTTTTTTCTCCTTCCCTATGTTCATTACTTGATAACACTCCTATTAGTGCTATCTAAATCCATATTGTAAGCGCCATGTTATGTCCTTTAGCCGCGTCCTGTATCCATCTCCTTGGCAACTAAGTATGCTAATTCATTTGCATTGTGGTGTGGTATAAATTGCCCCACTCCAAGATGGCCCCTATGAGCCTGATGAAGAAGCACGCATGCTTCGAACGCGCGCATCCCCCGCTGACATCATACCCGGAAGTGACGATTCCACTAGCTGTGTTCCAGTGAGGATTCTTCCCCATCTCTGCGGCAACGAGAGTGAAGTTCCTTTTACCACCGCCAACCACTACGTGGGACTCCAGCTTGTAACATCAGGATTCGCAGCTCCCGGGTCGAGCGGATGACAACCTTTAAAGATAAGCCTCTTACTATACTCGTTTGTGAGTGTATCTCTTGCCGCTGTATTTTATATTGCTCTAATAAATTTCTGATACTACTACGCTTAGAAGGCGCTGCTTTTTTCCTCTTCCTGTCTTATTTCAGATCACTTCTATCTGTAAGCTGGCAGCCTTCCTTGCGGATAGTCTTCAAGCTATTCCACACATGGACTAATTGATATGGACTTTTAACGTGTGTTTTTATACAGCTTATTTCAGTTTTATTCCCACTCCGTCCGCCCCGTTTTATGTTTAGTTTTTCTTTTGTATTTCCTTATCCAGAGTGCGCTCAATTCATCTATTGTTTATATTAAGTGCTGCAGATGCCTGCCTGTGTTACACAACAGGAAAACACAGCAATAAGGGCTAGCTCCAGCTGTATATTTTGCAGGAATCACACTACGCCTGCTTTAAGTGCTGCAGATGCTTGCCTGTGTTACACAACAGGAAAACACAGCAATAAGGGCTAGCTTCAGCTGTATATTTTGCAGGAATCACACTACGCCTGCTTTAAGTGCTGCAGATGCCTGCCTGTGTTATACAACAGGAAAACACAGCAATAAGGGATAGCTTCAGGTGTATACTGTGCAGGAGGCTTAGCAAAAATATCACTGACACTGTCCCCTGCCTATCCTTCTCTCTCCCTGCACACAAGGTTTAGCAGAATATCACTGACACTGTCCCTGCCTATCCTTCTATCTCCCTGCACACAAGGTTTAGCAGAATATCACTGACACTGTCCCTGCCTATCCTTCTCTCTCCCTACACACAAGGTAAATGAACAAATATCACTAACACTGTCCCTGCCTGTCCTTCTCTCTCCCTGAACCGGCACACACTACACAAGGCTGCCGCGCTGGCGGCCTTTTATAGTGTGGGGCGTGTACTAAACCCCCCTGAGCTATAATTTGCCACAGGCATCCTGCCTGTGGCCAATTATGGCTCTCCCCGCTGCCGGCACTGTGATTGGCCAAGCATGCGGGGTCACAGTGCATGCTTGGCCAATCACAGCGCCGGGATTGCACTGCGATGGCGCAGTGTATTGTGGGCCGTTCGCGTCACTCGAATTTGCCGCGAACGGCCCAAAACGTTCGATCTTCGTCGAACGATCGAACAGCCGATGTTCGAGTCGAACGTATGTTCGACTCCAACACCGAGCTCATCCCTAATGCATACATGCAGCCTCATGGAAGTTGGTCTTTATCTGTGGGGCCGTATATATTGCACCACTTTATGCTGAGAGTGTGCCGCACAGCTAACACAGTGATCAGCCGTTATACAGCCTACCCCCCCCCCCCTGTTTTCTCCTCTTGAATGGAGCAAAAGATAAATTGTATCTTTTTTTACATAAACAGGTTATAGTTTTGGTCAAGGTTAAGATCAAAAGTCTCATTCAGAGTCAAAGTTCAGGTTCACTGTTTTCTTAGGTTGGATTAAAAAAACTGTATTTTTTAAATCTAGTTAATGCCAGTGTCAGTGTGTTTTAGGTAAATAATAAAAATAAATACACACTACAGTGCCTTGAAAAAGTAATCATACCCCTTGAAATTTTCCACATTTTGTCATGTTACAACCAAAAACGTAAATGTATTTTATTGGGATTTTATGTGATAGACCAACACAAAGTGGCACATAATTGTTGAGTTGGAAGGAAAATGATGAATGGCTTTCCAATTTTTTTACAAATAAATATCTGAAAAAGTGTGGCGTGCATTTGTATTCAGCCCCCTTTACTCTGATACCCCTAACACAAATCTTGTGGAACCAATTGACTTCAGAAGTCACCTATTTAAAAAATATAGTCCACCTGTGTGTAATTTAATCTCAGTATAAATACAGCTATTCTGTGAAGCCCTCAGATGTTTGTTAGAGAACCTTAGTGAACAAACAGCATCATGAAGGCAAAGGAACACACCAAACAGGTCAGGGATAACGTTTAATGTCAGGAAGAAGTTTAAAGCAGGGTTAGGTTATAAAAAAATATCCCAAGCTTTGAACATCTCACGGAGCACTGTTCAATCCATCATCTGAAAATGAAAAGAGTATGGCGCAACTGCAAACCTACCAAGACATGGCCGTCCACCTAAACGGACGGACAAGGAGAGCATAAATCAGAGAATCAGACAAGCGGCCCATGGTAACTCTAGAGGAGCTGCAGAGATCCGTAGCTCAGGTGGGAGAATCTGTCCACAGGACAACTACTAGTCGTGCACTCCACAAATCTGGCATTTATGGAAGAGTGGCAAGAAGAAAGCCACTGTTGAAAGAAAGTCATAAAAAGTCCTGTTTGCAGTTTGTGAGAAGCCATGTGGGGGACACAGCACATGTGAAAGAAGGTGCTCTGGTCAGATGAAACCAAAGTTTAACTTTTTGACCTAAATACAAAACGCTATGTGTGGCGCTATTTGTGGCGCTATGTGTGGCGAAAAACTAACACGGGACATCAAACTGAACACATCATCCCCACCGTGAAACATGGTGGTGGCAGCATCATGTTGTGGGGATGCTTTTCTTCAGCAGGGACAGGGAAGCTGGTCAGAGTTGATGGGAAGATGGATGGAGCCAAATACAGGGCAATCTTAGAAGAAAACCTTTTAGAGTCTGCAAAAGATTTAAGACTGGGGTGGATGTTCACCTTCCAGCAGGACAACGACCCTAAACATACAGCCAGAGCTACAATGGAATGGTTTAGGTCGAAGCACATTCATGTGTTAGAATGGCCCAGTCAAAGTCCAAATCCTAAATCTAATTGAGAATCTGTGGCAAGACTTGAAAATTGCTGTTCACAGACGCTCTCCATCCAATTTGACAGAGCTTGAGCTATTTTGCAAATAAGAATGGGCAAACATTTCACTCTCTAGATCTGCAAAGCTGGTAGAGACATACCCAAAAAGACTTGCAGCTGTAACTGCAGCGAAAGGTGGTTCTACAAAGTATTGACTAGGGATGAGCCGAACACCCCCGGGTTCGGTTCGCACCAGAACCCGCGAACGGATCGAAAGTTCGCACGAACGTTAGAACCCTATTAAATATGTAGCGGGTATTTGAATTGTGTGAGAACTTCGGTGGTGTGAGGTTCCTTGGGGTCCCTGGGTGGCGCTGTTGCCCTGGGCCGAAGCTGAACTCACACTGCAAACCGTGCCTTTTTGTCCTCCCCTGGAGCTGGTACAGCGGGGCGGGGAACCCGCTGTGACGCAAAGGGAGAGGTCATAAAAGGGGCGGACGCCCTGACCTTAGGGAGAGAGTCGGAGGACGCGGCCGCACCCAGGCACCTTCAGCTTGGGTGCTGGCGTTCCGGTGTTCCAGGCCTAGGCGCCCCTGGCCTAGCTGGAGCGGGGATGGAGTCCATCTCAGGCACCTTTAGCCTGGGGTGAGGTACTATGGCGGATGCCTGGAGCTCAGTACCTTCGACTGAGTTCCGCGAGGGTGGAGGAATCCGAGGGGGCCCTAACTCCTTGGGTGCCCGTGTCTGAGTTCGTGAGGACTGGTGCGCAGTAACTTCTCCCAAGAGCCCGGCGCAGCATCGCTGGTGACGGAGAGGCCTCCATTTCTCCCTTGGACGGATTTCTTCCTCTAAAAAGGGCAAAGTGAGCAAAGGTAATTCACGTTCTATATCACCTAGTCAGTGGCAGTGACTATTCACCACTGGTGACACCACAGTGGGCAGCAGCAAGAAGGGAAAGGATTGTGCCTCGATCTGTCCCCCATTTTTCCAAAGGAGAAAGATTGTTTTATTGCTTGGCAAAAAGAATAAAACTGAGTTGTACCTATTCACTGTGTGGAACTTGGGTTACTAAGCAAAGGAGTCAGGGACGAAGGACTGGACCTGACTCTAGGACATCTACACAAAAGCCCAATCTTCTGGCCTTCACCTCTTAGTTACGGCAGGACATGGGCCGTGGTGTGTATCATCTCTCTCTCCCAGGTACCCCTAGACAATAGCCATATAGCCGATAAAGCAAGGGAGAGGGGTGAGGCCGCTACAAATACAATGGATGCGAACGTTCAAAATCTAAAGTGCTAATTATAACGACTAATATGCATGTTATTGTCCTAAAAAGTGTTTGGGAACCCGGGTTCTGCACCAGGGGACATGTATCAATGCAAAACGAAGTTTTAAAAACTGCCGTTTTTCAGGAGCAGTCATTTTAATTAAATAAGTAATACTGCGCCTATCAACAAGTGCAAAAATAATATAGATATCAAAATTGCTAATAAAGTGAATATACTAATAAGCTGCTGACATAACAATTGACTAATTGTAAAAAGGATATGTGTGAAATATGTAAGCGCTAAATACGATCCTAATTCCTAGGAAAAGTGCCTATATAGACATATAACAACAAATGTATCCACAGTGTTGTTATGTCTGTGAAAATCACAAAAAATCACAAAAGATTTATTTTAAGTATCAATGATGCATGATCACTGATAACAACTAACAAATTCTTTACAAATGATGCAATCTTATACTTAATCCGTGTCAAAGTGACCAAAAACAGAAAACAAAATTTAGATCGCACTCTCAAGAATACAGGGTATGTAAACCTCTATATGAGTGAGAAAAAAAGTTGTGAGCAATATAGCTTATCATGAGATATAAATAGAGGGACAGTCTATAAAGTGCATATCTGACATGAAAACAACAAAAAATAATAAATAAAGTCTATAACTTGTATCCACACCGTCAGGTATATATCCAGTGTTCCCCAAATAAATGTCAATCACATGGGGGTACTGGGAAACCCTAGATGTGGGTATAATGTCCACTTGGAACTTCCTGGGATGTATTGTGGATAAATCCTATTCCTGCAGGTGTAGAAACACCAGTAGTGGGAAGGAAGAAAGTACTTCAAAGTTTTCAGCTGATACACGGTGATAACATCATCATCATAAGCATTGAAGAGAATAAAATACTCTTACCGCAAGACTCGGACCCAAGCCACCATACGATGCTGGGTCATGCAGGCTTATGTCCTCACAGGGACTCAGATTGTGGTGATGTGATGTCGTGTTGTCCTTATTAGATCCACGAATGGAAGTCTACACCGGATCAGATCCTTCAGCTCAAACCACGATCAGATGTCCAGGAAAGGAATCAATTCCAAGAAAAGAAAGAAAAATCCTCCGCATGGTGTAAAACCAAATAACTGGGTTTTTATTAAAACTAAAAAGGTACAAAAGGCAAAAAACCACTGCACAAAAAAAATATTTTTTAAAATGAATAAAATAATATCCAAAAATCCAAAATACTGGAAAAGCAAACCAGCGAATATAACAAACAAGCGTGGGCTAGGTGACTAGCATGTGGTCCCGACGCGTTTCGTCTACTGCAGACATCAACTGGGGTACAAGCTAGTGTGTCACCTCCACGCTTTATATAGAAGGAGGAAAAATTGAAATTGTAATTGAAAAAGCCGCTCCGAACTCACTTCCGGGATCACCGCATCACGTGGGTCACCGCGCGGACGTGTTGACGTCATTGCACACTTAAAAGCCAATGGATAACAAGTGGAACCCTCTCCGGGTTTCTAAACCAATGACAACACTGATATCTAAACAGGTGATGAACAGGCGCCAAGGGTGCCGGGAGATGTAGAACCGATCGGAGAACCCAGACTTAAAATCTTTGGGCAGAATGGGTGTCAATAGTAAATAACAGGTCAACCATGGAATGGACACTAGGTAGCCTGGGTATTGCGGTATTTTACCGCAATATACTGGGTACAAATATCAATGACGCTTCCGGCAAAAAAACGGAAGCGCGACGCAAAGCATCTTGGAAGTTGTAGTAACTATCTAAACATAAAGAGCCAATTGAAAAAACAATACCGGTAAAGACCGGAAGTGAGGCGCTGGGTGTTCTGGACATTGTAGTATCATACTTAATGCGCTAATGGTTAACCCACAAACACCTGTCCTATGCCTCACCAGTCCGAACCTAAAACGGTGCGAGCTGGAAACCATGATCACAGATGTAAACACTAATCCAGCATGTTGACATAACATCACACGCTCCGCATTGGTCCTTCATATGGATCAGAGGCTAGGTGGGGAACAGACTGGGATATGCAGTTCCATAGTATGCCAAGTGCTTAAACCAGGAATAACTTTTACCCAGTACAGGAAAAACCCATCACCTACACAGATGCCTGTGGGAACTAAATGGCATATATATATATATATGTTTTTTCAATTGGCTCTTTATGTTTAGATAGTTACTACAACTTCCAAGATGCTTTGCGTCGCGCTTCCGGTTTTTTGCCGGAAGCGTCATTGATATTTGTACCCAGTATATTGCGGTAAAATACCGCAATACCCAGGCTACCTAGTGTCCATTCCATGGTTGGCCTGTTATTTACTATTGACACCCATTCTGCCCAAAGATTTTAAGTCTGGGTTCTCCGATCGGGAGATCTTTGAACTACATCTCCCGGCACCCTTGGCGCCTGTTCATCACCTGTTTAGATATCAGTGTTGTCATTGGTTTAGAAACCCGGAGAGGGTTCCACTTGTTATCCATTGGCTTTTAAGTGTGCAATGATGTCAACACGTCCGCGCGGTGACCCACGTGATGCGGTGATCCCGGAAGTGAGTTCGGAGCGGCTTTTTCAATTACAATTTCAATTTTTCCTCCTTCTATATAAAGCGTGGAGGTGACACACTAGCTTGTACCCCAGTTGATGTCTGCAGTAGACGAAACGCATCGGGACCACATGCTAGTCACCTAGCCCACGCTTGTTTGTTATATTCGCTGGTTTGCTTTTCCAGTATTTTGGATTTTTGGATATTATTTTATTCATTTTAAAAAATATTTTTTTTGTGCAGTGGTTTTTTGCCTTTTGTACCTTTTTAGTTTTAATAAAAACCCAGTTATTTGGTTTTACACCATGCGGAGGATTTTTCTTTCTTTTCTTGGAATTGATTCCTTTCCTGGACATCTGATCGTGGTTTGAGCTGAAGGATCTGATCCGGTGTAGACTTCCATTCGTGGATCTAATAAGGACAACACGACATCACATCACCACAATCTGAGTCCCTGTGAGGACATAAGCCTGCATGACCCAGCATCGTATGGTGGCTTGGGTCCGAGTCTTGCGGTAAGAGTATTTTATTCTCTTCAATGCTTATGATGATGATGTTATCACCGTGTATCAGCTGAAAACTTTGAAGTACTTTCTTCCTTCCCACTACTGGTGTTTCTACACCTGCAGGAATAGGATTTATCCACAATACATCCCAGGAAGTTCCAAGTGGACATTATACCCACATCTAGGGTTTCCCAGTACCCCCATGTGATTGACATTTATTTGGGGAACACTGGATATATACCTGACGGTGTGGATACAAGTTATAGACTTTATTTATTATTTTTTGTTGTTTTCATGTCAGATATGCACTTTATAGACTGTCCCTCTATTTATATCTCATGATAAGCTATATTGCTCACAACTTTTTTTCTCACTCATATAGAGGTTTACATACCCTGTATTCTTGAGAGTGCGATCTAAATTTTGTTTTCTGTTTTTGGTCACTTTGACACGGATTAAGTATAAGATTGCATCATTTGTAAAGAATTTGTTAGTTGTTATCAGTGATCATGCATCATTGATACTTAAAATAAATCTTTTGTGATTTTTTGTGATTTTCACAGACATAACAACACTGTGGATACATTTGTTGTTATATGTCTATATAGGCACTTTTCCTAGGAATTAGGATCGTATTTAGCGCTTACATATTTCACACAAGTCATTTTAATGATGCATAAAGTGAAAAAAAAATTGTCAAATATTCCTTTAAATATCGTACCTGGGGGGTGTCTAAAGTATGCCTGTGAAGTGGCACGTGTTTCCCGTGTTTAGAACTGTCCCTGCACAAAATGACATTTTTAAAGGAAAAAAAGCCATTTAAAACTGCTTGCGGCTTTAATGTAATGTCTGGTCCCGGTAATATGGATGAAAATCTTTGGGAAAAATGGCATAGCTACCCCATCACCCCCCCCCCACCCCAGCCCATTACCAGCCCCTTTGGGTCTTGTATGGATATTAAGGGGAACCCCGCACACAAAATAAAAAAGGCCCTATATACTCTGAACAGCAGTATACAGGCGGTGCAAACAAGACAGGGACTGTAGGTTTGTTCTTAAGTAGAATCTGTTTGTAATTTGGAACAGGTACATTGTTCAAGTGTAGATCCAGCCCAAAAAATAGGATTTTTTACTCACCGTAAAATCCTTTTCTCTGAGTCCATGGACCGACACAGCTTCTCTATTGACAAAGTGGGTATTATCCGTTAATTAGGAGTGACTAGGCAGAAAAACTTGTAAAAAGTGTTGCATCACACCTTCTACAGTACCGCCCAGGGGGCGGACCCTCTGGGTATACCCTCTCAGTCTGCATCTTCGCAGATCAGTTCGTCAAAAAGTAGTACAAACTTAAAAGGAGGGGTGGGTGCTGTGTCGGTCCATGGACTCAGAGAAAAGGATTTTACGGTGAGTAAAAAATCCTATTTACTCTTTCGTCCATGGACCGACACAGCTTCTCTATTGACAAAGTGGGACGTCCCAAAGCAGTGTCAGAGAAAAAACGAGGGGTGGTAACAGCATAAAAATAAACTTCACCCCAAACACAAAACAGCACTCCTCCAACGGAGGAGTTGCAACTCTAAACAGCCGCTTGCAAAACCTTGCGGCCAAAAGAGGCATCCGAAGATGCACCTACATCAATTTTGTAGAATTTTGTGAAAGTGTGAGCGGACGACCAAGTCACCGCTTTACATAATTGGGAAACAGACGCTTGATGTCGGAAAGCCCAAGAGGCACCTATTGCCCTGGTCGAATGCGCCGTGACAGGAAAGGGGGGCGCCTGACCCTTTAAGACGTAAGCCTGGATTACTATCTGTCGGATCCACCTAGAGATGGTGGCCAATGAGACTGCTTGGCCCTTCTTGGGACCAGCCACCGAAACAAACAGTGAGTCTGACTTCCGGAACAGGGAAGTAGCAGATAGGTATACTCTCAAAGCTCGGACAACGTCCAAGGAATGCAACGCCGACTCCTTAGGATTCGACGGCTGAGGACACAAGGATGGAAGTACAATGTCTTCGTTGAGATGAAAAGCCGAAACGACTTTCGGAAGAAAGGAAGGCTGCGGCCGCAGCACCACCTTATCCTTGTGGAAAATCAAATAGGGAGCCTTGCATGACAAGGCTGCCAGCTCATAGACTCGTCTAACTGACGTAACAGCCACCAAAAAGACCACTTTCTGAGAAAGTGTCAACAGGGGAATATCTCTAATATTCTCAAACGGTGACTTCTGAAGCACCGAGAGGACCAGGTTCAAGTCCCACGGAGGTAACGGGGGACGGACCGGAGGGGCCACATGTCGGACCCCCTGCACAAATGTACTCACGAGAGAGTGAGTCGCCAGGGGTCGCTGAAAAAAGACAGCCAGGGCAGATATCTGTCCCTTAAATCGTACTTAGGGCAAGCTCTTGGTCCACCCCATGCTGTAAAAACAGCAGGATTCTGGAAACCAAATAGGTACGCGGATGCCATTTCATTTCCTCACACATGGAGATGTAGGCCCTCCAAGTGCGGTGATAGACCTTCCTAGAGGACGGTTTTCAAGCACTTCTCATAGTAGAGATTACTGAGTCTGACAGGCCCCGGTCTCTCAGTACCTGGTTCTCAACAGCCATGCCGTTAAAGCCAATGACTGTAAAGCAGGATGGAATATGGGACCTTGCGATAGCAGGTCCTTCCGTAGTGGTAGGCGCCAGGGGACGTCTGCTACCAGACGTACTAGATCGTCGTACCAAGGACGCTGAGGCCAATCTGGAGCGATTAGGATCATTGGAATTCCCTCTGCCTCCACTCTGCGGAGCAGAAGAGGAAGAAGCCTTAAGGGAGGGAAGGCATAGATTAGCCGATACTGACCCCACGATGCTACCAACGCGTCCGTTGCGTCTGCCCATGGGTCTCTTGACCGGGCCACAAATCTCAATACCTCCCGATTGAGTCGGGAAGCCAGAAGATCTACGTCTGGTGTGCCCCATCTTTGGCAGAGGAGTTGGAACACCTCCGGGTGTAAGGACCCTTCTCCCTGGTCCAGCATCTGGCGGCTCAGGTAGTCCGCCTGCCAGTTTTCCACACCTGGAATGTACACGGCCGACAGTGCCGGTACACTCCTCTCTGCCCACTTCAGGATGCGAGCGATCTCCGATGTTGCAGCTGAGCTTCTTGTTCCTCCTTGATGATTGACATATGCCACTGCTGTGGCGTTGTCTGACTGGATCCTGACTGGACGCCCTTGCAGCCTCTGAGACCATTTGAAGAGGCACAGCCTGATCGCCCGGATTACCAGGACCTTGATCGGCAGGAGGGCTTCCTCTGGGGTCCAGCGACCTTGCGCCGACTGAACACCCCAGACTCCCCCCCAACCTGTAAGGCTGGCGTCCGTCGTGATCACTATCCAGTAAACCGGAAGAAATGACTACCAGGGATCTCCTGACTATGTGGCTCACTCGGATTTGATAATCTAGAGATGATGGACATCTGTTCCATCTGGACAGAACTTCCTTCTGTAACACTCGAGTGTGGTATTGAGCATATGGAACCGCCTCGAAGGAGGCTACCCTGAGGCCCAACACTCGCATGCAAAAAACGGAGTGACGACCAATTCCTGGAAGTCAGCTGCTGTACTGCAGCCCGGAGGGTCTGCAACTTCTCCACAGGGAGGAATACCTTTGCCTCTGAAGAATCCAGAATCAACCCCAGGTACCCTAGGCGTTGAGTGGGCACCAATACTGACTTTTGCGTGTTTAGTATCCAACCACAGTCTCGAAGAGTCTGACAGGTAATGGACACGCTTACCTCTAATTCTGAGCTTGAAGGGGCCTTCAGCAGAATTTCGTATAAGTAGCCTGTGATAGCGATACCCCGCTGTCTTAGAAGTGCCAGAATCGGAGCGAGCACCTTGGTGAACGTCCTGGGTGCTGAGGCAAGGCCCAACGGGAGGGCCACAAACTGGTAGTGGTCCTTCCCGATAGCAAATCGCAGAAACCTCTGGTGTCTGGAGTATATGGGGACATGCAGGTATGCGTCCTTGATGTCCAAGGAGGCCAGAAAGTCCCCCGGATGGAGAGCCGTGACTACAGATCGAACCGACTCCATCCGAAAACTTTGTACCTTCACAAAGCAATTGAGGGCTCTGAGATCCAAGCTTGGACAAACCCCCTCCTTCTTCGGCACAATGAACAGATTTGAGTAAAAACCCCGTTCCAGTTCTGGAACTGGAATAACTACCCCGCGTTCCAGTAGACCCTGGACCGCCCCATACAGGGCCTCCCGACGGGTCGGTAGTAGCTGGAGATTAGAGGTGTTGAATCTGTCCGGTGGACAAGAGAGAAACTCTATCTTGTAGCCTGAGGAGATTACTTCGCAAACCCACCTGTCGGAGATTAGTGCTGTCCACTGAGTCGCGAATTTGCGAAGACGTCTCCCCACCCGAGAGCTGGGTGGGGGTGGACCTTCATGCGGACGCAAATTTGTCCGCAGGCTTATTGGGTATGCGGGACCAGGGACGCTTTTGTCCTTGGGCAGGCGCTTTATCGGCCTGGGGTCTTTTCCCTGTCGCCCTAGGGGGACGAAAAAACCACTTGTGTGCAGTAAAGGAGGGCCCTTGCCCTTGGCGTGGCCCCTTACCCTTGCTAATTTGGGGAAGCAAAGTGCTTTTACTTCCTGTGGCATCCTTGATGATGTCATCCAGAGAAGCCCCAAAAAGTCTGTCACCCTTAAAAGGCAGATCCAACAGGGCTTTCTTGGAAGTCTGGTCCACAGACCAGCCTTTTAGCCAGATCAGGCGGCGTATTGCTACTGCATAAACCGAAGTTTTAGACAGCAGGGGAATAGTATTCATGTCTGACTCGCAGACAAACCTAAGGCCCTGGACCAACAGGTCGGCCAATGTTATCTCATCAGGAGGAGCATCTCGCTCCTTAACCCCTGGAGTAGCAATCTTGCCCATTCAGTAAGTGTGTGAGACACTAGGGCCCCCGCCAATGCCGGGCGTACTGCCGAGCCTACCACTGAGTATAGGTAGCAAGCGAGTGCTTCAGCCTTCTTATCCACAGGGTCCTAGAAAACAGGAGCCCCTTCTACAGGAATTGTGGTGGCTCTATTAAGTCTGGACACCGGAGGGTCCACTATAGGGGGGAGAGGTCCATTTCTTCAGAAAACTCTCCTCAAAAGGGGTACCGTACCGCAAACCTCTTTGGGGCTGTAAAGACCCTCAGTGGGTTCTCCCATTCCTTGTATAAGAGTTTATCAAAAGACACACAAGGGAACACCTTAGCAGTGCGGGCAGGTCTATGAAACCCAAGTGGACCGGAGTCTCTGCTGCTTCTGCAGTATTTTCCAATTTTAGCATATCCCGCACTGCAGTAATAAGGTCAGATACCAAAGCCGTCTCGCGTACTGACCTGGACTTTGAGTCATTCTCACTGTCCGGTCACGGTCTGCAGTCTCTGATGCGTCAGAATCTGGGCCCCGAGCCGTAGCTGGACCTGGTTCTGCACCAGAATTATCCCCAGAAGCTTGCAGGGGATGGGGCGTTTACTACCCCCTGTATTCCCGTGTGCTGCTTCCACCCTGGCAGCAAACGCCTCTAGGATTGCAGTCATAGCGTTCATAGACACCTCAGGGGCACCAGCTGCTAAATCTGGTGTTTCAGGGAAGAAGACATCTGGCTCAGATGCCATGCTGACCACACGCTGACACTCACAGGGCTCCAGGCAAGATATCAATAGGCCACCCTCCTGTGCTGCAGAGAGGCCGGGTCACCCAGAGGACTCACCACCCTGGATAGGTACTGCTATGCTGCGCCTGTGATGCTGTCCCTCTGCTGCTGTGTAAGTCTTATTCTTTTATCAGCACTTCCTGTGTGAATTTTCGCGCCAGTGTAATGCACCCTAGAGGCCGGAGGCTCTCGAAAAATGGTTGCCAAAAACGTCTGTATGGAAGATAATGTGGGCTCTAAGAAAATGGCCGCCGACAGAAGATAGAGGTCAAGCAGCCATAGCCCACAAAAAGATGGCCGCCGAACGGCAATATCTGCATACAGGGTGGACAAACATGGCCGCCGATCAGCTGATAGGGGCCAGTGGGTGTGGCCGAACCACAGGAAGATGGCCGCCGGGCAGTCACAAGAGGCCAAACTTGGCATGGACCACCTCAAAATGGCCGCCGACAGCATGGAGGAGGAAGGACACAAACACAGGTAAGAAAAAATGACATTTCTTTTAAATGTTAGTTACAGCCAGCCCCGCTCCAGTGGGACCCCCTAGGTGACCCCCAGCACCCAGCAACCTTTAGCTAGAAGCCCAGGGAGGAGGGAAAGGCAGGGAGAGAGGGAAGAAAGGGGCCACAACCACTTACTTGATCTCTCCAGGAATGTCCAGCTAAATCACCCAGCCGAGGCAGGGGAGTTTTACTTACCTATCCTGCATGTATTCTGCTGGAAGACATTCCAAACAGATCATCGTCCGTGCACGGAAGGTGACTGTTGGCCAGGCATGCTGTGATTGGACCCAGAAGGGACGATCATATGTATGCCCTGGAGCATGACGCTCACCGGACAGGCTGCTGCGACTCGGCCGTAAGGTCAGCCGAAGCTGAGCGGTCCGATGCAAGCCTTGGAGCGTAAGCTCACCGGCCACCCGTGGAGCGACGGGCATGTCGTGGAAAACCCAGCGCGTAGCTAGGGTCGGCACACGCTCGATGGCCGAAACTGGGGAGACTACAAGGATCGAGGATCCAGCCTGTCACCCAGTCGGCAGTTGATCGAAGATCGCAGGAAACAACAAATGTAGCAATATATATATATATATATATATATATATATATATATATATCTTTTTTCCCCGGACCAATGGGCCCAAAGGGAGCCATGTCCTACTCCTTGCTAGACAGAAAAAAACTGATCTGCGAAGATGCAGACTGAGAGGGTATACCCAGAGGGTCCGCCCCCTGGGCGGTACTGTAGAAGGTGTGATGCAACACTTTTTACAAGTTTTTCTGCCTATTCACTCCTAATTAACGGATAATACCCACTTTGTCAATAGAGAAGCTGTATCGGTCCATGGACGAAAGAGTAATATATTTTTAAGCTTTTTGGAAAACATAGGGAAGGGTTATCACCCCTGTAACATTTGTTTTGCTGTCTGTGCCCCTGTTCAGAACATTTCACCTCACTTTCCGTCCCAATGACAACTGTTTTTGAAAAGTGGGTTTTTTATTGAAACAAGGATTGGTGATAAAGCATCAGTAGAGAGGAGACACCTTTTTCCCATCTTAACTCTTACAGGAGAGAATTTCCCTTCCTAGGGGTAGATTTCCTCTCACTTCCTGTTGTCTCCTTCCGTTTGCAAGTAGGAGTCGTTTGTAAGTTGGATGTTTGAAAGTAGGGGCCTGCCGTATATACTCTGCTGAAATTTGCCCCTTACATGTTGGTGTTGCCACAACACTGTGAGCCCTCACAGTTACTCTTGGTGGGCGCTGGATCGCCCTTTTGTGAACTATTATATCAGGAATTATATTTACATGCCATTGTTAAACAGTGGTAGGAAAAATTGGGCCTTTGGTGGTGGTGCTGGTGCCACAACACTGTAAGCCCTCACAGTTACTCTTGGTGGGCGCATGAATGGGCCCTGCTGTGAATTATTAGATCAAAAATTGTAATTGCATGCCCCTGTTGAACAGGGGCTGAAAAATTGGGCCTTTGGTGGTGGTGGTGGTGGTGTTGCCACAACACTTTAAGCCCTCACAGTTACTCTTGGTGAGCGCAGGAATGGGCCCTGCTGTGAATTATTAGATCAATAATTGTAATTACATGCCCCTGCAGATGCCTGTTAGTGTAACACAAAATAAAAAAAACACGAGCAATAAGGGGTAGCTTCAGGTGTATATTTTTCAGGAATCACACTACGCCTGCTTTAAGTGCTGCAGATGCCTGTTAGTGTAACACAAAAGAAAAAAAACTACGAGCAATAAGGGCTAGCTTCAGGTGTATATTTTGCAGGAATCACACTACACCTGCTTTAAGTGCTGCAGATGCCTGTTAGGGCTCTTTCACACGGAGGGTCCGTTCAGGTCCGCCTGTCAGTTTTTTAGGCGGACCTGAACGGATGCTACATGTCCTCCTATGGAGCCACGGATGTCAGCGGTGACATGTCCGCTGACATCTGACCCGCTCCCATCCACAAAAGTGTGACGGAGGAAAACCCTATTTTTCCTTCCGTCTGCGGATCGGATGACAACGGACTCTACGGTCCGTCATCATCTGATCCCCCCATAGGGGAGAGCGGCGCTCTGACAGGGCGGTCTCTGCACAGTGTGCGGGAACCGCCCAGTCATCCGCCGGCTCAGCGGGGATCAACGGAGCGATCCCCGCTGAGCAAGCGGAGCTTAGCGGGGCGGATCATTACTGATCCGTCCTGTGTGAAAGAGCCCTTAGTGTAACACAAAAGAAAAAAAACTACGAGCAATAAGGGCTAGCTTCAGGTGTATATTTTGCAGGAATCACACTACGCCTGCTTTAAGTGCTGCAGATGCCTGCCTGTGTTACACAATAGGAAATCACAGCAATAAGGGCTAGCTTCAGGTGTATACTGTGCAGGAGGCTTAGCAAAAATATCACTGACACTGTCCCTACCTATCCTTCTCTCTCCCTGCACACAATATCGCTGACACTGTCCCTACCTATCCTTCTGTCTCCCTACACACAATATCACTGACACTGTCCCTACCTATCCTTCTCTCTCCCTACACACAATATCACTGACACTGTCCCTACCTATCCTTCTCTCTCCCTACACACAATTTCTCTAACACTGTCCCTGCCTATGTACGTCTTTCCCTGCACGCCAACACACTACACAAGGTCGCCGCGCTGGCGGCCTTTTATAGCGTGGGGCGTGTACTAAACCCCCCTGAGCTATAATTGGCCACAGGCATCCTGCCTGTGGCCAATTATGGCTCTCCTCGCTGCCGGCGCTGTGATTGGCCAAGCATGCGGGGTCACAGTGCATGCTTGGCCAATCACAGCGCCGGGATTTTGGGCCGTTCGCGTCACTCGAATTTGGCGCGAACGACCCAAAACGTTCGATCTTCGTCGAACGATCGAACACACGATGTTCGAGTCGAACGTATGTTCGACTCGAACGCGGAGCTCATCCCTAGTATTGACTCAGGGGGCCTGAATTCAAATGCACAACACACTTCTCACATATTTATTTGTAAAACATTTTGAAAACCATTTATCATTTTCCTTCAACTCCACAATTATGTGCCACTTTGTGTTGGTCTATCACATAAAAGCCCAATAAAATACATTTTCAGTTTTTGGTTATAACATGACAAAATGTGGAAAATTTCAAGGGGTATGAATACTTTTTCAAGGCACTGTATGTGGTATCAATCATCTTCAGGAGCAGGAGAACTTATTTTGGGTTGTTCTTTGGTTGGAGGTTATGATAATAGCAAGAAATATACAGCTACATTTTAAAAAGTAATATTTTTTTACCATTTTGTGCCAGTTTTCGTTTGATAATAACAAAAATTAAGAGATATTCATTATCATTTACCACTAAATGAAGGCCCAATTTGTCCAGAAACAAAAAAGGTACATTTCACCTGAATACAAGTAGTTGAGATGATATGGTCATTTTTTTCTAGTCAAAATTGCAAAACTGTGTTCAGGCATTAAGATTTGTTTTACCCTCTGTCGTGACGGGTTAGGTAGCTATGGAAGAGCCCTGGGGCCATCATGAAAAAAAAAAATGACAGAATTTTTTTTTTTTTTTTTTCAAAATTCTGAGTTTGAAAGTCAGAATTCTGAGATTAAATGTCAGAATTCTGAGATTAAATGTCAGAATTCTGAGATTCAAATGTCAGAATTCTGAGATTAAATGTCAGAATTCTGAGATTAAATGTCAGAATTCTGAGATTAAATGTCAGAATTCTGAGATTCAAATGTCAGAATTCTGAGATTAAATGTCAGAATTCTGAGATTCAAATGTCAGAATTCTGAGATTAAATGTCAGAATTCTGAGATTAAATGTCAGAATTCTGAGATTAAATGTCAGAATTCTGAGATTCAAATGTCAGAATTCTGAGATTAAATGTCAGAATTCTGAGATTAAATGTCAGAATTCTGAGATTAAGGCCTCGTACACACGACCGATTTTCTCGTCGTAAAAAACACGTTGTTTTTTTCGACGAGATTCTTGTTAAGCTTGTCGATTTTCTCGTCAAGCTTTCTATGCGTACACACTGTCATTTCCCAATTTCCTCGTTGTTCTCTGCGCTCACGTCCAGCACGTACGACGGCACTATAAAGGGGAAGATCTTTTTTCTTGGCGCCACCCCTTGGGCTGCTTTTGCTGATCTCGTGTTACCGCGTGTGAAGTAAAAGTTTGGGAAGAGACGATTTGCGCTTTTCAGTCTTCGTACTTTTCAGATCGTTTTCTGCTGTTCAGTTTGTGCTTGTGGGTTCGTATCTTGACTTTCAGGGCGTCTAGGCAGGTCGTATCTGTTTTACAGTGCGTTATTGCCTGTTCGTTTCTGATTTTCAGTTCGTTATTCATAGGCCTTGCTGTTCTAAAGTGTGTTCTGTTCTGTACGTTCTGATTAGACGACCGTTTCCTAGCCATGTCGCCTGGACGTTCTCGTCGCCGAGTTCGTGCTGTGCGTGCGCTTGGTGTTGGTCTGCTTGATTTGGACCAAGACCAGTCCATGAATGGTGTGAGGAGGAGTTCATGGACCAAGAATTGGTTGCTCCAGCGGGACCAATTCTGCCACATGCCTCTGCTGCGGGAGATCGTCGAGAATAATCCTGAGGACTACAGGAATTTTCTGAGGATGTCTGACCCCGTTTTTCAGGAACTGTTGGCTTTGGTGTCCCCCTATATTACCAGGAAGGACACCGTTATGCGGGAAGCCATCAGTGCTGAGCAGATGCTCATCGCCACGTTGCGTTACCTGGCGACAGGGAGAAGTCTTCAGGACTTGAAGTTCACCACAGGCATCTCCCCCCAGGCTCTGGGCCTCATAATCCCAAACACCTGTTCTGCCATCATCCAAGTCCTGCAGGAGGACTATAATAGGGTAAGTTTGCTCCCTTAACATCACATTTTAGGTATTACATGTATGCTAATGTATTGTATTTCTTTCATCCTTCCCTAATTACCATGATTGTAATATGCTGAGAATGTCCCCTTTGTCCCCATGCATGTTGGAAGCTTTAGATTGCCCCTTTTTTCTCCTCCCTAAATATTTCCCTTCACTAACTTTTCCAGCAGGGGCGCCTGTTGCTCCAAATGTGTGGGGGGTTCAAACCCCAATTTAGGAAATAAACTTCCTCCTTTTTTGCTCTGTTGCCTAATAAACGCCCCCAGTTGTCCCCTCCAATGCAGCCATTTTGTTCCCTCAAATGCAGCCATTTAGTCCCCTCTAATGCAGCCAGTTTCCCCCCAGCCCTGCACTTACCTTCTTGTGGTCAGCGCCATCCTTCTTCTGTCCTTGATGTCTTCTCCTTCCCTTCATGTTGCATCAGCCAATCATGTTACCATTAAACAGACTTGGTGAACATGATTGGCAGAGCAGCCTATCAGTGTTTACACAAGGAATGCCCCCCTCCTTGCGTCCCCGATTTTTCTTTGAGGAAGCCAATTACATCCCTCAGGTTGTAATTTGCAAGACTATTTTAATACCTGTTTCTGCTCTGCAATTTTAACCCCCTAAATGCCGCAATGATTCATATGTCGGTCGCTTTACAAGAGGCCATCCACCTGAATAGTGTGCGGCATAGACAATACATAGGTTCATGCAACGCATGAACCTATGTATTGTTCTGAGTGATGGGCACAGGAGAGAGGGGACAGTGCTCCAGCACCCACTCTGGACGCACCGCCACTGCAATGCTATCCTGTGGCCAAACACATCTCCCCCCCCCCCCCAAAATAATTTAGTAATGGCCCATCAGAGGGGGTGATGAATATGATAAATGAGCCTTCCATTATACTTTTTTTACACACCTTAATAAACGTATAATTAGATTGATGTTGGTCTCTAATTTTTTGGGATAGAATTTCCTTGTAATGTATGCCTTTGTTTATCTAATATTATTTCATCTTGTTTCACTCCACAGCTTCCTTCCACGACACAGGAATGGCAGACTGTGGCATCGGAGTTTGCCACGCGGTGGGACTTCCCCAACTGCGGTGGTGCCATAGACGGGAAGCACGTCCGCATCGTGCCGCCACCCCGTTCTGGGTCCTACTACTACAACTACAAGGGGTTTCATAGCATTGTGCTGATGGCGGTGGTGTCAGCACGGTATGAATTCCTCTATGTTGATGTAGGGAAGAATGGCCGGATGTCCGATGGGGGATCCTTCATCCAGACGGAGTTTGCCCTCCATCTCCAGAGTGACGACCTTGCATTGCCACCGGATGCAGGGAATATTGAAGGACTCCCCTTTGTGTTCTTGGCTGATGAAGCCTTCGGACTCGGACGGCATCTTATGAGGCCATTTCCTCAGAGGACCCTGACCCCAGAGAAGAGGGTGTTCAATTACCGGCTGGCCAGGGCCCGAAGAGTCGTTGAAAATGCCTTCAGCATAATGGCCAGCCGGTTCCGCCTTTTTATGACTTCCATTCACTTGGCGGACTACAAAATAAACTATGTAGTGTTATGCTGCTGTGTGCTACACAACTTTCTGAGCCAAAAATCTAATTCCTATATGGCCTCAGTTTTGCCAGAGGCTGGACTTTCCCCTGCAAATCCCCTTCCGGGCCTGGAATCTGCCCGTCTTGGCTTGCCCCCCCAAAATGCCTGTGTGGTTCGGGACAAATACATGGAGTATTTCACGGGTAGGGGGGCAATTCCTATGCCAGCCTATGTCTAAGTATCCCAATAAAAATCTTGTTTAAACCTTTAATTATTTGTTCTTTCCTGTCTCCTAGTTTGTCTTTGTGCATTTGTAGTGGCAAGTGTATTTTACTTTAGTAAATAACAACCATTTCACTATGTAACCTTACAAAAGAACCAAATAAGCTTAGAGAGTATTATAAAAAGAAGCTACACGTTGTTTGTGGTCAAATATTTTACTCTGTGCACATTCTCTTCATTTTTTTTTTTTTTTTTTTACTTTGGGGTTGGCCTGGCCACAACCCGGCAATTTTTGGCTTATGAAAATACAAAAATATCACTTGCATTTCAAAAATTACAACATTGGATACCTCTGAGCAATCGGAGACATTCACTTACACAAACTATGTCTCTATGTGCCCGTCCTAATATGGGGTCCTGCCACCCCTTGCCCAGCCAAAAATTGAATATGCACACATTTTTAATTTTTTTCATATAGGAAGTTTACAATCCTGATCCCTATTGTCAACATGTGCTATCTGCCATCAGGGGTGATCAATGGACGTGTTTTGGGGGTGCATCCCCTTCCTCAGTTCACCGACTTTTGATACGAGGAAGGGGTTGCACCCACAAAAGACGTACATGGATATCCCCTGATGGCAGATAGCACATGTTCACACACTGTGTGCATATTCAATTTTTGGCTGGTTTGTTACTCCAAAAATTAGAAAAAAATAAAAAAACAAACATGTAAAAACAAATGTGTTTGGATGGCTTATTGAATTCTCCCCAAAACATCGAGAATGTCTTTAAATGTTTGTTCCATCACATGGATTCTTTGTGTAGCGATACCTCCAACTAAGGAGGCCGCAGAATTAGATTTTGGGCCCTGAGTGCAGCTCCGCCAACCCCCGGCAATAGGCTCTATCCCCTTCTGGCACAGCTAGTACTAACAATCAATGATATGTCCTATGCAATAGAATAACTAAGCAAGGACACAGTAATGAATTGTAATAGGTAAAGTGTTTTACTCATCAATTCTCAATATGAATAAAAGGGGTAACAATAATCACAGTTCTAAACAATCACTCCTAAGGGCAGCGTCCTGCCACTCTAACACACTATATAGTAACACACGCTACAAGTGCGCCATACGGGCGACCGTTAACTAAGTGCCCTATGGCGCAGCAATCAAACACGCTAGAATCCCCACCAGGCCTGGTTCTAATATTTAGCTTAGTCCTTCTTTCTTCACCGGCAGGTCTGTAATGGTGGTGCACTTAAACAGAGTATAACTTTGTAATCCAAGGGGTATGAAAATAACTTGTAGGCCACGGCAGTCTATAGGCCTATACACAGCAACAGTATCTAAGCTGGGCTTCTGCCCTCTCACCCGCCGGACTACGGATCCAGTCCGGGAAAACCTCCACCGGCCGTGTCACACACTCTCGATCTCTCCAACGATCGGGTCCCCGATCCGACAAGGCGGTAGCTCACAAAGTCAGATGCCACCCAGGCTCGCAGAGGGGAGGATGGAAGGCTCTTCGGTGCAGAGCAAGGCCTCAGGCTTCAGGCCTTGCCCCTCCGACACATCCGCACAGGAGGATCCGTCCGTGAAGTCTCGTGTCGCCAAAGAGGCCGAGCCCGGCCCCGCCTCTTCCTTTTATAACCCCTCCCATGAGTCTCTGCGGTGGAACGTCACAACAAGAATGGGGTTATGGGTAATGTAGTTTCTTCCCAATATAGGGGAACACCCCGCTACACACTCCCCCCACTTAAACTCTTTGGTCCCCAAAGATAAATTTTAGCAACAACTATATACAACATTGGACAATTCTGAAAACGATGTTGGGATAGGGGATTCCCACCATAACTGAGGGGTTGAATTCCCTTGCCCACAGGTCACATTATCTTGGGTGGCCTGACTAACTGTGCCAGAGAGTGAGCTGGGGTTGCCCTCCACCAAATGGACAGTGGAGGGATCCGGAATCTCAGCATTTCTCCTAGCAGTGACCACAGAGTCTTCCGAACTGTTCCCCATCTGGGGGTAGGTCAGCTTCTTAGGAGGTTGAATGACTCTTCGAGCTCTTTGCTCTCTTGGAATCTCTGGCTCTGGCGCCTCAGGCTCCTCTTCCTCGGAGTAACTATCATGGGCATCTTCCCAGTAATCTGTTGAAGGACTGAAAGGGATGAATTCTGTAGCCTCTGGGTTCAGCGTTTCATCTGTGGTATCTTGGGTGACTGGAAGATCTATGATAGAAGTTCCTGGAGTTGGGGAAGACCACAGCCAATCAAGCTCTCCTTCTTCATCTCCACTAAGTTGGGAGGCTTCTCCATTTCCAGCTCGGGAGGTCTGTGACCGAGTGTGCGGTCTAGGAGTATCCAAGATAGAGGCCGGTGCAGGGGAGTCTCCCACGGAAGGTATTCTAACTGCCTCCGTCAGTGGGAGCAGGTGGTTTCGATGCCATGTCTTCAGTGGGCCTACCTTTCCCTCTGGCTTCACCTTGTAGACAGGTAGGCCCGGCAACTTCCTGCAGATGACATAAGGTTCAGATCTCCATCTGTCTGCAAGCTTGTGCTTTCCGGGGACTCCCAGATTGCGCAACAGTACTCGATCCCCGGGCTGTAGGTCTTGTACCCGGACCTTCAGGTCGTAATTTTTTTTATTCCGAGCTCCCCTTTGATCTGAGGCCGCTTGAGCTTGTTCATAGGCTACTTTCAGGCTGTGTCTGAGCCTATCCACATATCCTCTGTGAGAGGTGACGGAGGAATGGTCCAGTGAGGTGCCAAAAGCCAGATCCACCGGTAGTCTCGCTTCTCTCCCAAACATGAGTCGATATGGGGAATAGCCTGTAGCATCACTGATGGTGCAGTTGTAAGCATGTACCATGGCTGCTATGTGTTTGCTCCAATGTTGCTTTTTCTCGCTTTCCAGAGTCCCCAACATGTTGAGCAGGGTTCGGTTGAACCTTTCCGGCTGAGCATCTCCCTGAGGATGGTAAGGTGTAGTTCGAGTCTTCCTGATTCCCAACGAATCCAAGAGCTTCCGGATCAGCTTACTCTCGAAGTCCCTCCCTTGATCTGAATGGAGTCTCTGTGGCAGCCCATAATGGACAAAATACTTCTCCATAAGTACCTTGGCCACGGTGAAGGCCTTCTGATCTTTGGTGGGGAAGGCCTGGGCATACCGGGTGAAATGGTCGGTTATCACCAGAACATTTCCTAGTCCACTCAGGTCGGGTTCGAGGCAGAGAAAGTCAATGCACACCAGGTCCATAGGCCCTTGGCTCTGTAGATGGCC
Organism: Rana muscosa; assembly: GCA_029206835.1. NCBI lineage: Eukaryota > Metazoa > Chordata > Amphibia > Anura > Ranidae > Rana > Rana muscosa. The sequence continues at coordinate 306,876,061 of CM055117.1, read as the reverse complement.
CATTGGGGCAGCTTGATGGGGCAAAGTCTTCCTCTGGATGCATCGCGCACATGAGTGGCAGTACTCCTCTACCTCTGCCCTCATGCAGGGCCAATAGAACCGACTTCTGACAAGTCGAAAAGTCCTTTCAGCCCCTAGGTGGCCATGATTGTCATGCAAGGCCATCAAAACAGTCTCCCGATGTTTCTCTGGGAGGAACATCTGCCACTTATCTTCTGAATCATCAGAGGGGCCCCTTCAGTAGACCACTCCCTGATGCAACTGCAACCTATCCCACTCCTTCCTCAGTAGGTGAGCTTCTTTGGAGGGTTGACGCATGAGTATGTTTGGATCCTGATTTTTCAAGGCCTCCAGGACCAATCTCCCCATGGGGTCTTCCAATTGGTCACACCTTAATTCCTTTTTGGACAATCTTGGTAGGTTGCCCTCTTCCAATTGAGCTACTCCACAGTAGTGTTTGGGGACTCCCACCGTGGTAACTCCTATTTCCTCTGCTCTGGAGCATCCTCGGGCTTGGAATGCAGTTCCTTGACAAAGGGCCTGCACCCCGTCCGGTGCCACTTGGGTCCAATCTTCTATTTCAATGGTCGGGGAATGAGATCTTCTGGACAAGGCATCTGCGTCTCGATTCCCCACTCCTGGTCTATACTTAAGGCTGAAGTTGAATCCAGACAGTGCGGCCAGCCACCTGTGTCCAGTGGCATCCAGCTTGGCCGTGGTGAACAGGTAGGTAAGGGGGTTGTTGTCGGTCTTCACAGTGAACTCTGCTCCGTACAGGTAGTCTTTGAGCTTGTCTACTACCGCCCACTTGAGGGCCAGGAACTCCAGCTTGTGAGTGGGGTAGTTCTTCTCAGAGGGGGTCAGGCTTCTACTCACATAGGCAACAGGCTGCAATTGCCCCTCATGTTCTTGGTAAAGTACTCCTCCCAGACCGTCGTGACTAGCATCCACGTGCAGTTCATAGGGTTTGGTTGGGTCTGCATAGGCCAAGACTGGTGCAGTGGTCAGGCTCCTCTTCAATTCCTGGAAAGCCTCTTCACACCTCTGATTCCACTGATCTCTGATGGACTCTCCTGGCCTCCTGGGCCCCGATCCATCCTCCTCTCCTTCAGTCTTGAGCAACTCATTCAATGGTCTAGCAATTCGAGCAAATCCCTCCACAAACCTTCTATAGTAGGAGCAGAAGCCCAAGAAGGATCTGAGTTCTGTTACTGTGGTGGGCTGTGGCCAGGAGGTAACTGCCTCCAATTTCTCAGGGTCTGTGGCCACCCCTTCTTCAGATACTATGTGCCCCAGATAGTTCACAGAAGACTGGTAGAACCGACACTTCTCAGGCGAAAGCTTAAGTCCTTCCTCACTGAGTCTTCTCAACACTTTCTCCAGCCTCTCTTCATGTTCCTCCAAGGTTCTCCCAAAGACAATGACATCGTCTAGGTATACAAGGACTTCGATCAAGTTCATGTCCCCTACTGTCTTCTCCATGAGACGTTGGAAAGTAGCTGGGGCTCCAGACAGACCTTGGGGCATCCGGTCGAATTCGAAGAACCCCACTGGGGTTATGAAAGCTGTCTTCTCCTTGTCTGCTGGGTGCATCGGAATCTGATAGTACCCACTCTTGAGATCCATAACGCTGAACCATTTGGCTCCAGACAAGCTCTGTAGGGCATCCTCTATCCTCGGAGTGGTGTATTGGTCAGGTATGGTTCTCCTGTTGAGAGTCCTGTAGTCTATACAGAGCCTCAATGATCCATTCTTCTTTCAGACCACTACTATGGGAGAGGCATAGGGGCTTCTGGACTCCCGTATCACACCAGTCCTCTTGAGTTCTGCAAGTTGTTCCCTCAGATCCTCCAGATCTGCTAGCGGGACCCGCCTGACTCTCTCTCGGAACGGCTTATCTTCTTGGAGGCGGATCCGATGGGTGGCACTTCTTGCACACCCCACATCAAACTCATCCCTAGAGAAGATCTTCTCCCATCTATTCAACTGGGCCTTGGCTCTCTCTTTCCAAGCCCTGGACAGATTCGGGTTTTCCATGGTCAGCTTCTCCCAAACATCCGCTTCTTCACCTGTCCTCTTCACTTCTGACAGGGTAACAGGGGCCGCCGGGCTCACCTGGCCTAGCAACATTCTGGCTGGGATGTCCATGGGGTCTTTGGTAGTATTCCTAACACTCACTGGAACTCTATAATGGGCCTTCTTCAGGACCTTCAGCGGAATCACTTCCGGTATCACCTCCAGGCCTGAGGATTCACCCCTTGGGTCTGACTCCAGCATGACAAAGGGACCAGGCTGTTCCCAAGTAAGCTTCACAGTGGCCCTGAGACAGGTTACTTCACCGGGCTGCAACACTACCCCTTCTCTTCCAAGTCTCCACACCTTCCCTATCTCCTCTCCAGGGGTCTCCCGCTCTTGGACCAGCCGTTGGTAGGCTGTCTTCAGCATGGGATGGATCTTGGTAGCTGCTTGTTTTTCTTCCGTCACTAGAGGGGTCAGGAGTCTTCGGACCAGGTCCGTGTTCGTCCCTATTATAAGGGAATTCTTGTTGGCTCCAGGCGGCCTAGGACACACAACTGCCAGGGTGTCAAACACTTCGGCCTTCCCAGCCACGGATGGGTCAAAGGTTATTTGGACGGGAAGGTAGCCGTCGTAAGGGAAACTCTGGGTTCCAATTCCCCATATTTCCAGCTCCTCTATCTTCTGGATAGGCAGATGACTCAGGTGCCTGTCGTAGAAGTCCCGGTATAGTAGGGTCACTTGTGCCCCGGTGTCCAGGAGGCCCCTGGTGTAGACTCCCTCCACTTGAATGGGCACTATAGGGGATGGGCCTACCAGCTTCTCTGGATATGGTCCGGTAGGAGCTGCCTTCTTCAGACCTTTTCCCTTTGGACTCTCTCTTGTCCTATTCCCTTTGGACTTGAACCTTTCTTGAGCCTGGTATGCACTGACTTCCCTCCTTTTAATGGGTGTAGGAACCCGCTGAGGTGTACTATTATTTTTCTTGGGTGGGCACCCCCTTTGGGGGGTGCCGTGCCTCTCCTGAGGGGTCTCCCCCCTTCTTCTTGGAGTATAGCTTTGTTGAGGGGTATTACGTTTCCCCTTTGGTGTTCTATCTCTCTTTTTGTTTTTCTTTGCATTCAGCTTGGAGTTTACTGAAGATGGTGGGCACCCGGTTGACTCCTTCACCGGGGCCCTCTGAAGTTTCCCGCCGGCTTGCGGTTGTCTGGTCTCTTCTTCTTCGGACTAGAACATGTGGCTGCAATGTGGCCAACTCCCCCACAGTTGAAGCAGACTATATCTCCCCATTCTTGTAAAGGTTCGGGTGCTGAGGCAATCGGGAACAATTCCTTCCTTGGACTTTCCTTCTTCTTGGGACACTCTGTGTCTTTTGCTATCAGAGAGGTCAATATCTCTAATACCTTGGACATCTGAGTTTTTAGGGTGTCTATCTCCGCCTCTCTTTCAGGGGTCATCACTGGATTGACCAGCACCTGTGCGGGTACAACACTTGTCTTATCCTTCTGCTGGTCCTGTTGCAGCGCCTCCTCATCTCTGATAAATTTTATTAAATCAGCATAAGTCAGCAACATTCCTCCTCCCAAGGTTTTCAGGTGCAGCCAGACTGGATCGGAGCGTAGCGCTCCCTTTAAGACTTGCTTCATTCTTGCCGCATCGGCATCTTGGGGCTTCATCCCTTTCTTTAACACAATCTTGCACAGCAGCCTGTTTAGCCTTCTGACATACTCGGAAAGTTTCTCCTCCGGTTTTTGGAAAGTGTGTTCAAACTGGTAGACCGTCTCTGTCACCTTGTCTAATTGACCAAACTCTTCCTGCAGCATAGCTAGACAATCCTGCGCCGTGCACCCTGCATTCCCAAACCGGAAACTTTTCACTGCTTCTGCTGCTGCACCTTTAAGGCTTTCTAACACTCGCTGCCTCTTCTGTGCCTCCGGCACCTCCCATGCCTCCACTGCCTGTAATGCCTGTTCCACCCAAGTATCAAAATCTTCTTCCCCTGCCGGGACAGGGAGCTTCCCTGAGAATATTTTTAGTCTCCGGTAGCTAGTTTCCACATGCACCGTACTTGTCTTCTGACATTTGGCTAGCAAATCCCCTATTGCATTTATCAGTTCTGGTGATATAGCAGTGGCCGATGCAGGTGCCACCGGAGGTGGCGCCCTGTCTTCTCTTTCAGGTGTAGTTCGGGCCGCAGCCTGTGGCGATCCCGTAGGGGATGGTTCCCTTTCTTCAGTTATTGCGTGCGCCAGCCTAAATGTTCTGTTGTCTGGCGTCCGCAGACACTTGTGCTTACAGGCCTCTGGCATCCCGTCCCAATATTCCACTAATGCGTATTGATATGAGATGTTTGGGTCTGTCTTCATGTCTATCACCCACGGTGTGTGATCCGGGGACACTGAACTCAGCAGTTCCTCTACCGTCTCACTTGACCATTTCTCGCCAGGAAGGCTAATGGCTATCGACTGTTTTGGCTCTGTATTAGCGGCTTTGCACCACTCTTCTACCGCTCTTGGATCCATGGGGTCCATGCCGGCACTTCTGGCGTTCGCTTGCTGCATCAGGATCCCGGACGAGAACCCCCACGTGTAGCGATACCTCCAACTAAGGAGGCCGCAGAATTAGATTTTGGGCCCTGAGTGCAGCTCCGCCAACCCCCGGCAATAGGCTCTATCCCCTTCTGGCACAGCTAGTACTAACAATCAATGATATGTCCTATGCAATAGAATAACTAAGCAAGGACACAGTAATGAATTGTAATAGGTAAAGTGTTTTACTCATCAATTCTCAATATGAATAAAAGGGGTAACAATAATCACAGTTCTAAACAATCACTCCTAAGGGCAGCGTCCTGCCACTCTAACACACTATATAGTAACACACGCTACAAGTGCGCCATACGGGCGACCGTTAACTAAGTGCCCTATGGCGCAGCAATCAAACACGCTAGAATCCCCACCAGGCCTGGTTCTAATATTTAGCTTAGTCCTTCTTTCTTCACCGGCAGGTCTGTAATGGTGGTGCACTTAAACATAGTATAACTTTGTAATCCAAGGGGTATGAAAATAACTTGTAGGCCACGGCAGTCTATAGGCCTATACACAGCAACAGTATCTAAGCTGGGCTTCTGCCCTCTCACCCGCCGGACTACGGATCCAGTCCGGGAAAACCTCCACCGGCCGTGTCACACACTCTCGATCTCTCCAACGATCGGGTCCCCGATCCGACAAGGCGGTAGCTCACAAAGTCAGATGCCACCCAGGCTCGCAGAGGGGAGGATGGAAGGCTCTTCGGTGCAGAGCAAGGCCTCAGGCTTCAGGCCTTGCCCCTCCGACACATCCGCACAGGAGGATCCGTCCGTGAAGTCTCGTGTCGCCAAAGAGGCCGAGCCCGGCCCCGCCTCTTCCTTTTATAACCCCTCCCATGAGTCTCTGCGGTGGAACGTCACAACAAGAATGGGGTTATGGGTAATGTAGTTTCTTCCCAATATAGGGGAACACCCCGCTACACACTCCCCCCACTTAAACTCTTTGGTCCCCAAAGATAAATTTTAGCAACAACTATATACAACATTGGACAATTCTGAAAACGATGTTGGGATAGGGGATTCCCACCATAACTGAGGGGTTGAATTCCCTTGCCCACAGGTCACATTATCTTGGGTGGCCTGACTAACTGTGCCAGAGAGTGAGCTGGGGTTGCCCTCCACCAAATGGACAGTGGAGGGATCCGGAATCTCAGCATTTCTCCTAGCAGTGACCACAGAGTCTTCCGAACTGTTCCCCATCTGGGGGTAGGTCAGCTTCTTAGGAGGTTGAATGACTCTTCGAGCTCTTTGCTCTCTTGGAATCTCTGGCTCTGGCGCCTCAGGCTCCTCTTCCTCGGAGTAACTATCATGGGCATCTTCCCAGTAATCTGTTGAAGGACTGAAAGGGATGAATTCTGTAGCCTCTGGGTTCAGCGTTTCATCTGTGGTATCTTGGGTGACTGGAAGATCTATGATAGAAGTTCCTGGAGTTGGGGAAGACCACAGCCAATCAAGCTCTCCTTCTTCATCTCCACTAAGTTGGGAGGCTTCTCCATTTCCAGCTCGGGAGGTCTGTGACCGAGTGTGCGGTCTAGGAGTATCCAAGATAGAGGCCGGTGCAGGGGAGTCTCCCACGGAAGGTATTCTAACTGCCTCCGTCAGTGGGAGCAGGTGGTTTCGATGCCATGTCTTCAGTGGGCCTACCTTTCCCTCTGGCTTCACCTTGTAGACAGGTAGGCCCGGCAACTTCCTGCAGATGACATAAGGTTCAGATCTCCATCTGTCTGCAAGCTTGTGCTTTCCGGGGACTCCCAGATTGCGCAACAGTACTCGATCCCCGGGCTGTAGGTCTTGTACCCGGACCTTCAGGTCGTAATTTTTTTTTATTCCGAGCTCCCCTTTGATCTGAGGCCGCTTGAGCTTGTTCATAGGCTACTTTCAGGCTGTGTCTGAGCCTATCCACATATCCTCTGTGAGAGGTGACGGAGGAATGGTCCAGTGAGGTGCCAAAAGCCAGGTCCACCGGTAGTCTCGCTTCTCTCCCAAACATGAGTCGATATGGGGAATAGCCTGTAGCATCACTGATGGTGCAGTTGTAAGCATGTACCATGGCTGCTATGTGTTTGCTCCAATGTTGCTTTTTCTCGCTTTCCAGAGTCCCCAACATGTTGAGCAGGGTTCGGTTGAACCTTTCCGGCTGAGCATCTCCCTGAGGATGGTAAGGTGTAGTTCGAGTCTTCCTGATTCCCAACGAATCCAAGAGCTTCCGGATCAGATTACTCTCGAAGTCCCTCCCTTGATCTGAATGGAGTCTCTGTGGCAGCCCATAATGGACAAAATACTTCTCCATAAGTACCTTGGCCACGGTGAAGGCCTTCTGATCTTTGGTGGGGAAGGCCTGGGCATACCGGGTGAAATGGTCGGTTATCACCAGAACATTTCCTAGTCCACTCAGGTCGGGTTCGAGGCAGAGAAAGTCAATGCACACCAGGTCCATAGGCCCTTGGCTCTGTAGATGGCCCATTGGGGCAGCTTGATGGGGCAAAGTCTTCCTCTGGATGCATCGCGCACATGAGTGGCAGTACTCCTCTACCTCTGCCCTCATGCAGGGCCAATAGAACCGACTTCTGACAAGTCGAAAAGTCCTTTCAGCCCCTAGGTGGCCATGATTGTCATGCAAGGCCATCAAAACAGTCTCCCGATGTTCCTCTGGGAGGAACATCTGCCACTTATCTTCTGAATCATCAGAGGGGCCCCTTCAGTAGACCACTCCCTGATGCAACTGCAACCTATCCCACTCCTTCCTCAGTAGGCAAGCTTCTTTGGAGGGTTGACGCATGAGTATGTTTGGATCCTGATTTTTCAAGGCCTCCAGGACCAATCTCCCCATGGGGTCTTCCAATTGGTCACACCTTAATTCCTTTTTGGACAATCTTGGTAGGTTGCCCTCTTCCAATTGAGCTACTCCACAGTAGTGTTTGGGGACTCCCACCGTGGTAACTCCTATTTCCTCTGCTCTGGAGCATCCTCGGGCTTGGAATGCAGTTCCTTGACAAAGGGCCTGCACCCCGTCCGGTGCCACTTGGGTCCAATCTTCTATTTCAATGGTCGGGGAATGAGATCTTCTGGACAAGGCGTCTGCGTCTCGATTCCCCACTCCTGGTCTATACTTAAGGCTGAAGTTGAATCCAGACAGTGCGGCCAGCCACCTGTGTCCAGTGGCATCCAGCTTGGCCGTGGTGAACAGGTAGGTAAGGGGGTTGTTGTCGGTCTTCACAGTGAACTCTGCTCCGTACAGGTAGTCTTTGAGCTTGTCTACTACCGCCCACTTGAGGGCCAGGAACTCCAGCTTGTGAGTGGGGTAGTTCTTCTCAGAGGGGGTCAGGCTTCTACTCACATAGGCAACAGGCCGCAATTGCCCCTCATGTTCTTGGTAAAGTACTCCTCCCAGACCGTCGTGACTAGCATCCACGTGCAGTTCATAGGGTTTGGTTGGGTCTGCATAGGCCAAGACTGGTGCAGTGGTCAGGCTCCTCTTCAATTCCTGGAAAGCCTCTTCACACCTCTGATTCCACTGATCTCTGATGGACTCTCCTGGCCTCCTGGGCCCCGATCCATCCTCCTCTCCTTCAGTCTTGAGCAACTCATTCAATGGTCTAGCAATTCGAGCAAATCCCTCCACAAACCTTCTATAGTAGGAGCAGAAGCCCAAGAAGGATCTGAGTTCTGTTACTGTGGTGGGCTGTGGCCAGGAGGTAACTGCCTCCAATTTCTCAGGGTCTGTGGCCACCCCTTCTTCAGATACTATGTGCCCCAGATAGTTCACAGAAGACTGGTAGAACCGACACTTCTCAGGCGAAAGCTTAAGTCCTTCCTCACTGAGTCTTCTCAACACTTTCTCCAGCCTCTCTTCATGTTCCTCCAAGGTTCTCCCAAAGACAATGACATCGTCTAGGTATACAAGGACTTCGATCAAGTTCATGTCCCCTACTGTCTTCTCCATGAGACGTTGGAAAGTAGCTGGGGCTCCAGACAGACCTTGGGGCATCCGGTCGAATTCGAAGAACCCCACTGGGGTTATGAAAGCTGTCTTCTCCTTGTCTGCTGGGTGCATCGGAATCTGATAGTACCCACTCTTGAGATCCATAACGCTGAACCATTTGGCTCCAGACAAGCTCTGTAGGGCATCCTCTATCCTCGGAGTGGTGTATTGGTCAGGTATGGTTCTCCTGTTGAGAGTCCTGTAGTCTATACAGAGCCTCAATGATCCATTCTTCTTTCAGACCACTACTATGGGAGAGGCATAGGGGCTTCTGGACTCCCGTATCACACCAGTCCTCTTGAGTTCTGCAAGTTGTTCCCTCAGATCCTCCAGATCTGCTAGCGGGACCCGCCTGACTCTCTCTCGGAACGGCTTATCTTCTTGGAGGCGGATCCGATGGGTGGCACTTCTTGCACACCCCACATCAAACTCATCCCTAGAGAAGATCTTCTCCCATCTATTCAACTGGGCCTTGGCTCTCTCTTTCCAAGCCCTGGACAGATTCGGGTTTTCCATGGTCAGCTTCTCCCAAACATCCGCTTCTTCACCTGTCCTCTTCACTTCTGACAGGGTAACAGGGGCCGCCGGGCTCACCTGGCCTAGCAACATTCTGGCTGGGATGTCCATGGGGTCTTTGGTAGTATTCCTAACACTCACTGGAACTCTATAATGGGCCTTCTTCAGGACCTTCAGCGGAATCACTTCCGGTATCACCTCCAGGCCTGAGGATTCACCCCTTGGGTCTGACTCCAGCATGACAAAGGGACCAGGCTGTTCACAAGTAAGCTTCACAGTGGCCCTGAGACAGGTTACTTCACCGGGCTGCAACACTACCCCTTCTCTTCCAAGTCTCCACACCTTCCCTATCTCCTCTCCAGGGGTCTCCCGCTCTTGGACCAGCCGTTGGTAGGCTGTCTTCAGCATGGGATGGATCTTGGTAGCTGCTTGTTTTTCTTCCGTCACTAGAGGGGTCAGGAGTCTTCGGACCAGGTCCGTGTTCGTCCCTATTATAAGGGAATTCTTGTTGGCTCCAGGTGGCCTAGGACACACAACTGCCAGGGTGTCAAACACTTCGGCCTTCCCAGCCACGGATGGGTCAAAGGTTATTTGGACGGGAAGGTAGCCGTCGTAAGGGAAACTCTGGGTTCCAATTCCCCATATTTCCAGCTCCTCTATCTTCTGGATAGGCAGATGACTCAGGTGCCTGTCGTAGAAGTCCCGGTATAGTAGGGTCACTTGTGCCCCGGTGTCCAGGAGGCCCCTGGTGTAGACTCCCTCCACTTGAATGGGCACTATAGGGGATGGGCCTACCAGCTTCTCTGGATATGGTCCGGTAGGAGCTGCCTTCTTCAGACCTTTTCCCTTTGGACTCTCTCTTGTCCTATTCCCTTTGGACTTGAACCTTTCTTGAGCCTGGTATGCACTGACTTCCCTCCTTTTAATGGGTGTAGGAACCCGCTGAGGTGTACTATTATTTTTCTTGGGTGGGCACCCCCTTTGGGGGGTGCCGTGCCTCTCCTGAGGGGTCTCCCCCCTTCTTCTTGGAGTATAGCTTTGTTGAGGGGTATTACGTTTCCCCTTTGGTGTTCTATCTCTCTTTTTGTTTTTCTTTGCATTCAGCTTGGAGTTTACTGAAGATGGTGGGCACCCGGTTGACTCCTTCACCGGGGCCCTCTGAAGTTTCCCGCCGGCTTGCGGTTGTCTGGTCTCTTCTTCTTCGGACTAGAACATGTGGCTGCAATGTGGCCAACTCCCCCACAGTTGAAGCAGACTATATCTCCCCATTCTTGTAAAGGTTCGGGTGCTGAGGCAATCGGGAACAATTCCTTCCTTGGACTTTCCTTCTTCTTGGGACACTCTGTGTCTTTTGCTATCAGAGAGGTCAATATCTCTAATACCTTGGACATCTGAGTTTTTAGGGTGTCTATCTCCGCCTCTCTTTCAGGGGTCATCACTGGATTGACCAGCACCTGTGCGGGTACAACACTTGTCTTATCCTTCTGCTGGTCCTGTTGCAGCGCCTCCTCATCTCTGATAAATTTTATTAAATCAGCATAAGTCAGCAACATTCCTCCTCCCAAGGTTTTCAGGTGCAGCCAGACTGGATCGGAGCGTAGCGCTCCCTTTAAGACTTGCTTCATTCTTGCCGCATCGGCATCTTGGGGCTTCATCCCTTTCTTTAACACAATCTTGCACAGCAGCCTGTTTAGCCTTCTGACATACTCGGAAAGTTTCTCCTCCGGTTTTTGGAAAGTGTGTTCAAACTGGTAGACCGTCTCTGTCACCTTGTCTAATTGACCAAACTCTTCCTGCAGCATAGCTAGACAATCCTGCGCCGTGCACCCTGCATTCCCAAACCGGAAACTTTTCACTGCTTCTGCTGCTGCACCTTTAAGGCTTTCTAACACTCGCTGCCTCTTCTGTGCCTCCGGCACCTCCCATGCCTCCACTGCCTGTAATGCCTGTTCCACTCAAGTATCAAAATCTTCTTCCCCTGCCGGGACAGGGAGCTTCCCTGAGAATATTTTTAGTCTCCGGTAGCTAGTTTCCACATGCACCGTGGCGCCCTGTCTTCTCTTTCAGGTGTAGTTCGGGCCGCAGCCTGTGGCGATCCCGTAGGGGATGGTTCCCTTTCTTCAGTTATTGCGTGCGCCAGCCTAAATGTTCTGTTGTCTGGCGTCCGCAGACACTTGTGCTTACAGGCCTCTGGCATCCCGTCCCAATATTCCACTAATGCGTATTGATATGAGATGTTTGGGTCTGTCTTCATGTCTATCACCCACGGTGTGTGATCCGGGGACACTGAACTCAGCAGTTCCTCTACCGTCTCACTTGACCATTTCTCGCCAGGAAGGCTAATGGCTATCGACTGTTTTGGCTCTGTATTAGCGGCTTTGCACCACTCTTCTACCGCTCTTGGATCCATGGGGTCCATGCCGGCACTTCTGGCGTTCGCTTGCTGCATCAGGATCCCGGACGAGAACCCCCACGTGTAGCGATACCTCCAACTAAGGAGGCCGCAGAATTAGATTTTGGGCCCTGAGTGCAGCTCCGCCAACCCCCGGCAATAGGCTCTATCCCCTTCTGGCACAGCTAGTACTAACAATCAATGATATGTCCTATGCAATAGAATAACTAAGCAAGGACACAGTAATGAATTGTAATAGGTAAAGTGTTTTACTCATCAATTCTCAATATGAATAAAAGGGGTAACAATAATCACAGTTCTAAACAATCACTCCTAAGGGCAGCGTCCTGCCACTCTAACACACTATATAGTAACACACGCTACAAGTGCGCCATACGGGCGACCGTTAACTAAGTGCCCTATGGCGCAGCAATCAAACACGCTAGAATCCCCACCAGGCCTGGTTCTAATATTTAGCTTAGTCCTTCTTTCTTCACCGGCAGGTCTGTAATGGTGGTGCACTTAAACAGAGTATAACTTTGTAATCCAAGGGGTATGAAAATAACTTGTAGGCCACGGCAGTCTATAGGCCTATACACAGCAACAGTATCTAAGCTGGGCTTATGCCCTCTCACCCGCCGGACTACGGATCCAGTCTGGGAAAACCTCCACCGGCCGTGTCACACACTCTCGATCTCTCCAACGATCGGGTCCCCGATCCGACAAGGCGGTAGCTCACAAAGTCAGATGCCACCCAGGCTCGCAGAGGGGAGGATGGAAGGCTCTTCGGTGCAGAGCAAGGCCTCAGGCTTCAGGCCTTGCCCCTCCGACACATCCGCACAGGAGGATCCGTCCGTGAAGTCTCGTGTCGCCAAAGAGGCCGAGCCCGGCCCCGCCTCTTCCTTTTATAACCCCTCCCATGAGTCTCTGCGGTGGAACGTCACAACAAGAATGGGGTTATGGGTAATGTAGTTTCTTCCCAATATAGGGGAACACCCCGCTACATTTGTTTAATTAGGTCCAGTTCCGTGCTACATTCCATCACTTGCTGGATGAGGCGGAGGGCACTGTCAGCAGAGAACCATGTGCTATCCTTCACAACATTTACATCCCCTAAAAACCAAAAAAAAAATTAATAAAACTCTGCAGGCCTACCTCACTTACCTTAAGCTGTGGTGTCAGATACTGACCTGTTGTGGTGACCAGATCCACAACGTCATCCACCTCTCCTTCCTGCACTTCTCCTTCCTCCACCTCAACTTCCTGCACATCTTTCGGTTGTGGGTCTTTGGGAGTTTGGTGTTGTTTGGAAGTTGTGGGGTGCATGTGCTCCCTGGAGTGTCCTCCTCCCAGTCTTCTCTCCCCTATGAGAATAAAACCAAAGGTCTATTTATCACACTGTAAATCTCCTTGTTAAACTAAAAAAAGGATAAATTGTTTGGAAGTGGGGTACAAGTGTGTGTTTGTGCGGAATTTAAAGAAGAATGCATTATTTATGACCCCAAATATGTTTAGTATTCACATTTGGATGTAATTTTTTGGACATGGAGGCACCACAAAAAAACTCTGATGCACCTGTGTGGGACACCCAAAAAAGGCGGGTCTGTTGGCCCACACTATAGTGCTCCAAAGTACAGATGTGGAAGCAGCTGCTGAGTGTCCTCTCCTTTACACTGATAAAAGTTTGCATTTCATTCTCTTTACAAACACATCATCTAGACTAAAAAATTATCCACAATACTTGATCAAAAATGGCAGATGTCTAATTACTTTTGTGGCTCTTAAATAAGCCAAAACCACGGATAGTGGCCGAACGAAGTGTCGGTAACGTAACGAACGATTACTGTGCCCAACCTAGTTCAAAATATTACATTTTGGAAGGGAGTCCAATATGATAAAAAAAAAAACATGTCAGTTTCTAAAAATATTAATAGCAGAAACGTCGTCATTTTACTTACTTTTAGCGAGCATCCTCTTTATGCTCCTCAACTGGTCTGGCTCCCTCAGTTTGAGGTCTGACCACCTCTTTCTGAGCTGCTCATTTGAGCGTTTCACCCCGAACTTCGCCCTCAGACTCTTCACAACTTTAGTGAGGATTTTGGCCTTCCTTCTATTTGGTTTGCTATACGGCCCATGCTTGGCATCATAATCAGCCTTGACCAAGATGTCCACCATCTCCGCCATCTCCGCCAAAGACATATTCGATGCCTTGAATCTCCTCCTTGATCGTGACGTGTCCTCGGTCTCTGGGCTTGTCTCCTCGCTAGTTGCGGAATTATCAGACACCTGCTGTAACTCCGCCATATCTGTCTGCGCGCTGAAAGAGAAGGGGCGGGGAAAAGATGTAAGTTAGAACGTCATGGGCGGGCGACGTGTGCGGAGCGACGTGTTCGAATTTTGACGCATGCGTGGTGTGTATATAGCAAACACACATGTGACTATAGTACGTTCGGTGTGCGGAGAGAGGAGTTCAAGTGACGGACGTGCGAACGAAGGTATGTGATTTTGTGACTTGTAAAAATTGTTGGTCTATACTGTCTTGAGATTGTTGGAGGATATATATGGTGACTAGGATGTGAAGGAGGTTAGACTGTTTGCCTCACATTATTTTAATATAATTTATTTTACTTGCAGATACAATATGAATGTCTTTATTAGCGACAAAGAGTTCCTGGCGGAATTTATTGACCGGGTAAGGGAGCTGCCGGCTCTGTGGGAGACGAAAAACCCCATCCATAAAAAAAAGGGGTGAGAAAAGCAGTGCTGGAGAAGCTGCTCCCATTTGTGCATACCAAGGTGCCCACAGCCACAGCAAAACAAGTGGACACTAAAATTGGGAGCTTGAGAGGTACCTACAGGACTGAACGCTCTAAGGTGCTGGCTTCTCAGAGGTCAGGAGCAGCAGCAGATGATGTTTATGTCCCGATTTTGTGGTACTACAACAGGATGTCCTTCCTGGATGACCACATTGAGACAAGGCCATCACTCTCCACTCTTCCCCCCAGACTTCCCTGCAGCCAACCTGAGCCTTCTCTGGAGCAAGAGGAGGCAGCCATCCTGGATGATCCTGATTTGTCCATCTGGAGCCAGGTATAGTATTAACTGAAAATGTATTGGGATAAAATTAATGTTTCCCAAATATGTCAGGATGAGAAACATACATTATTTTGTATTCCACAAGTAAAATCAGGATCTGTAGACATTATTCTGCACTTAATTGTGTGGTAAATAGTCAAGCTGATGTAGTGGTAAATTTAAAGCAAGGATTTATGCATTTACATTCTAATTGCTTCCATCAGGATTACAAAGTTTGATGCAAAGATTAAACCAACATATTAAACTATGTTCCTTTTTCATACACAGGATGAAATCAGCCAGGAGGAGGGTCTGGAAACTGTCAGGCAGGAGGAGGAAGGGCCCAGTGGCAGCCAGGAGGTGGCAGGGCCCAGTGGCAGCCAGGAGGTGGCAGGGCCCAGTGGCAGCCAGGAGGTGGCAGGGCCCAGTGGCAGCCAGGAGGTGGCAGGGCAAAGGAGAAGCACCAGATCCCAGGTGCCTCCCATCCGGCTTCACAAAAGAGGCAGGAGGGACAGGACCACCAGTGAGGCAGCAATGGCCCTTATTAAAGAGGCCCATGCCACCCTCAAGGAGCCCACATCCCCTGAAGAGGCCATTGCCGGCCTAGTGGAGGCTAAGTTCAAGGTGATGAGCATGGAGCAACGCCTCCTATGCGAGCCCCTGCTCATCACCTTGCTCAACAAGGGGGTGATGGAGCAAATTACCCCCAATACCGCCATATGTGAGGTGGCCCAACTGACCCAACCTCAACCTCCACCTTCCTCTTCTGCCCCACCCCCTTCTGCTACACCTCCAACTTCTGCCCCACCCCCTTCTGCTACACCTCCACCTTCTGCCCCACCCCCTTCTGCTACACCTCCACCTTCTGCCCCACCCCCTTCTGCTACACCTCCACCTTCTGCCCCACCCCCTTCTGCTACACCTCCACCTTCTGCCCCACCCCCTTCTGCTACACCTCCACCTTCTTCTTCTGCCCCACCCCCTTCTGCTACACCTCCACCTTCTTCTTCTGCCCCACCCCCTTCTGCTACACCTCCACCTTCTTCTTATGCCCCACCCCCTTCTGCTACACCTCCACCTCCTCCTCCTGACAGGAGTACCCCTCCAGTGGGCCAGCCTCCAGCCAAACGAAGAAGGAAGGCTGCAGGAAATGCTGCAGGAAAGGCTTCAGGAAAGGCTTCAGGAAAGGCTGCAGGGAAGGTTGCCAGGAAGAAGAGGAAGTGATGGCCTTGCTTCATTGTGGTCGGACAGAAGGCAGCCTGTTGTAGTACCACACACTTGGGACATATATCTCACCTGCTGCTGTTCCTGACCTCTGGGAGGCCAGCATCAGATTGTGTTCAGAAATGTGGGCCTTCTCAAGCTCCCAATTTTAGTGTCCACACAGGGTTGCTGTGTGCTCTGGGGTCCCTGGGATGCACAAATGGCAGCAGCTTCTCCAGCGCTGCCTTCTCTTTATTTAATTTATAAACATGAATAAATGTGTTTTTTGTTTAAGTTCATACTTGACTATGTGTATTTTTAAATAAACAAAATCAAGCTTTGGAGTAAGCAGATACATTTGACTGACAATAAAAGGCACAGATATCACCCCCCCCCAAAAGAATAACTAAATATGATTAGCACAAAAACATGGTGGGAAATTTAAATAATATAGATTCCAAAATTAAATGGGAGATCGCTATCAAAACATTGAGAAATTAGAATTAACATCATTTTGAAAAATCTAACCATTTAAATTATTCCTAAAAACTTGCACGATATAATACACATAAATCTTATAAAGAGCAGCATGAAAAAGGTTAAAAATAAGGCTCAACTCTGTGTGAATATCAGCAGCAAAAGAAGGTCACTCGTTTTGATTAATGTAACATTCTAACGAAGATTTCAATGCAGAACATTTAAACGATGAAATATTTATGAGCGTGACGAATGTGCTCTCTCCATTATGAAGGCTTGTTTTACCAGAAGATGCGCTCCCGTCTCATAGTTGCTTGTGAGCATGCGCGCTTTTGGAAGAGTCGTAAAAGCATACACACGAACCATTTTCTCGTCACAAAACAGGCCGACGAGAAACACGACGAGGAAATCTGGAATCCTGACGAGAAAATAGAGAGCAGGTTCTCTATTTTCTCGTCGAGATTCTCGGCAAGTTTCTCGTCGTAAAACCATACACACAAATGTTTTTCTAGACAAAAAAACTCTCGCGGCACTTTTCTTGACTGTTTTGGACGAGAAAATCGGTCGTGTGTACGAGGCTTTAATGTCAGAATTCTGAGATTAAATGTCAGAATTCTGAGATTCAAATGTCAAAATTCTGAGATTAAATGACAGAATTCTGAGATTAAATGTCAGAATTCTGAGATTAAATGTCAGAATTCTGAGATTCAAATGTCAGAATTCTGAGAATAAATGTCAGAATTCTGAGATTAAATGTCAGAATTCTGAGTTTATAAATATAGTAGTCTCTATTAGGAGGATTTTAGGAGCAATTAGCAATAATGTAGTAACACCCACAGACCATCATTCTGCAGACATACATGATGTCTTCTGCTCTGTATATGGATATGTAAATCTATCTTAGTTACAGCACACAGTATGGGGAAGCAGGCAGTGCTGGGCTCTCTGGTAGTTCCTCGGTTTGCTGTCTAAAGGCCCGTACACACGGTCGGAGTTTTGCCCAACAAACTTAGTTTTAAGCAAGTTGGACCAACAATCCGACCGTGTGTACGCTCCATCGGACAAACTTTTTTGAGTTTGGTTTTGTTTTCATCGGACAAAAGTTGGGTCTGCGAACCGACAAACTTTTGCCCAACAAAAGTCCTATGGAGCAAAGTCCTACCGTGTGTACAGAAAACCATAGGACTTTTGTCCGATGGACAAAACAACCAATGTTAAAATTAACCAACGATAGCAGAAGTTGACCAAAGGGTGGCAGTAAAGATCGGAAAAGAGCAGAAAAAACAAGTGATGTTGTAAGAAGTTTTAAGAAAGTTTGCAGATAAGTCCTGTGGTGTGTATGCTATGGGTGTGCCCGGCCAGGGCCGCTGATAGGCCAGTACAACTGGCCCTGTTGTACTGGGCCCGGCCAGCAGGGGGGCCCGGGCAAACTCCACAGAGTACTAATTAATGTTGAAAAAAAAAAGAAAAACTTCTACAGCCCTGACCAAACATCATTATCTGCCACAAGCAATCCGGCAAACAAACCCCCCCCCCCCGTGTTTTTTTTATTTTTTATTTCTGATACCCCTCGATACCTGCAGTGTTCGGTTCATGCAGGAAGGGACTATTTTTTCTATTTCGGGCGCGGAAGAATGTCTCTTCTCTCCTGCGCCCGCTCCTCGTGCTGGCTCAAGTCCCGGCCAGCATGTCCTTCCCTGGCGCCGCGGAGTGATTCCTCTCCCTCTGCTCTTGGCGCTCTGCTCTTCGCTCGGCTGAGAGAAGAAGCAGTGAAACAGACGAGCGCCGGCTTTAGCAGAAGAAAAAAAAAAGCAGCATCTTTGACTGTGAGTGTGACACAGACTGACACTCCAGTGAGGCCAGGCAACAGCACTGCAGGATCAGGAAGGAAGTGACTCCTGGGGCCCGGCTAACAGGTATGTGCTTGCTTGGGGGGGGGGGGGGTTGAATTCAAGATCTGTGTATTGAGAGTAGTGCCGAGCTGTTGGAAATTGGTATACTAATCCTCTATGTCAGTTCCTAATTCACAAATGTGAAAAAAATTAAATCCTGGAAAATATTAGTTTGTTCCTATACCACTATGGTATTAGCAGTAAGTGCTGAAACTATGTTGAAGTGCAAAAGTGCATTGTTAGCGCATAAAATCCGTGTATATGTGCATATAAAACAATATCTAAGACAATGATAAAGTGCAAGAAAAGGCACATATACTCCGTGACATAAGATGTAAGCAATAATAAAATAATGATAAAGTGCAAAGAGTGAAATCCGTGTAGAGAGATGGTACTGAGCAGTACCTGTACTAGCAGCAATGCTGCAGTATGGTAAAGTGCATAAGTCTATCCGTGACTTAGATTACTAAGCAGTATAAGATGTGCAATTGCTGAGTCCATACATGACTGTCCTTAATAAATATATGTGCAAAAAATGCAAAGATGATATTGCAACAGAAGAATCCAAACAGTCTCTTAAGGTGAAGGGTGATGTTAAATTAAGGTGCTGAGTGATGTTTATTGTGACTTCCACGCTGTGCTTCTAATAAAGGATGGCCCCTTACCTCACTGCTGTGAGGTTACAGCATGTGATAAAACCCTCTATCGTTCCTGCTTCCTGCTGTCCGGATGGTACCTTGGAACATGGGGGTGTGTAATGCCTGGTGGGAGTTGATCCTCTAGCCGTGGGGTCTCCAGGATGGTGTGCATAAATGGGGGGGGGGGGAGGAAGGCGAAGGAAGCCCAATATAGTGTAGTATTTTCGTATAAAAAATGTATTACATTAATATATATATAAAGTACTCACATTTGTTTACTTGTTATGTGCATATAAAATACGAGCGCCGAGCTTGTCTGCGTCACCACCGGAGGTGACGCGGACGAGGTCTGCGCTCGTATTTTATATGCACATAACAAGTAAACAAATGTGAGTACTTTATATATATATATATATTAATGTAATACATTTTTTATACGAAAATACTACACTATATTGGGCTTCCTTCGCCTTCCTCCCCCCCCCCATTTATGCACACCATCCTGGAGACCCCACGGCTAGAGGATCAACTCCCACCAGGCATTACACACCCCCATGTTCCAAGGTACCATCCGGACAGCAGGAAGCAGGAACGATAGAGGGTTTTATCACATGCTGTAACCTCACAGCAGTGAGGTAAGGAGCCATCCTTTATTAGAAGCACAGCGTGGAAGTCACAATAAACATCACTCAGCACCTTAATTTAACATCACCCTTCACCTTAAGAGACTGTTTGGATTCTTCTGTTGCAATATCATCTTTGCATTTTTGCACATATATTTATTAAGGACAGTCTTGTATGGACTCAGCAATTGCACATCTTATACTGCTTAGTAATCTAAGTCACGGATAGACTTATGCACTTTACCATACTGCAGCATTGCTGCTAGTACAGGTACTGCTCAGTACCATCTCTCTACACGGATTTCACTCTTTGCACTTTATCGTTATTTTATTATTGCTTACACCTTATGTCACGGAGTATATGTGCCTTTTCTTGCACTTTATCATTGTCTTAGATATTGTTTTATATGCGCATATACACGGATTTTATGCGCTAACAATGCACTTTTGCACTTCAACATAGTTTCAGCACTTACTGCTAATACCATAGTGGTATAGGAACAAACTAATATTTTCCAGGATTTAATTTTTTTCACATTTGTGAATTAGGAACTGACATAGAGGATTAGTATACCAATTTCCAACAGCTCGGCACTACTCTCAATACACATTCTACTCAGGTCACGGTTCTTTCACCTTTCAGTGTCTTGTAGCAGTTGATGTACTTTAATTGTTTATATATAGTAGCGCGTAGATACCTTTTTATACCCTGGATTCAAGATCTACTGCAGCAGCATCTTTACATTATGGCATTGGCGGCATTAGCATCATGGGTGGCACTGTCTGCAGCACAATATGGCAGTGGCCGCATAGGTGGCACTGTCTGCAGGTAGCACATGCGTTATGGCCCATAACGCATGTGCTGCCTGTAGAGACAATGCCGCCAATGCCGTAATGTGTTGCAGACAGTGCCACCCATGACGCTAATGCCATAACGCATGTGCTGCATGCAGAGACAGTGCCACCCATGCCGCCAATGCCGTAATGTGCTGCAGAGACAGTTTCAAGGCAGGTCTGGGGTGGGGCCAGGGGTGGGGCTGAAGGAGGGACCAGGGGCGGGACCAGGGTGGAGCTTAAGGGGCCCCGTCAGGCAGGCTGTACGGGGCCCCATGATTTCTATCAGCGGCCCTGTGCCCGGCCAACTCCGTTCGGACAAAAATCCATGGAAAAGTCAGATGGAAGTCCGACCGTGTGTACGAGGCTTTATTCTTCTTCTCTGTCATCTGCTCCAACATAAAGAGCCACTCTGAAAACGTGTGTAAGGGGGGGCACAGCTTCCATAGATAACAGAACACAATGGCCAGCACAGCTTTGCACCCCAACTTGTAGGAAACATTGCACTATTGCCCCTACATGAGGGAATTGTGAATGGCTAGAAGGCAGCAGGACAATGTGTGTCTATGGTCATAACGGATTGATCATAGCAATTACTTGTCTGGACTAATTGTTGCAATTAATAAACCTCATATAAAACATAAAAACCAAACAAAAAGTATGTATTGGGCAATAGCTTAGTGGTTAGAGTAACAGGCTTATGTTGGATAAGCTGTGAGTTCTAGTCCAGGAGAGAACTCTTTTTTAAGTTATATATATTCAATATATTGCTTTTATATTACATATTATATATATTATCTTAAAATATGAGATAGTGACGTCTTAAATTGTATTTTATCAATATATCCAAATTGATTTCAAGGTATATTAACAAAGACACACTGATATATTGAGCACACAAAGATGTAGTATATGCTGACTAGTATAAATTAGAGAGTAGAGATTAAAAAAAAAAAAAAAAAAAAAAAAGCTGTGTATATATATATATATATATATATATATATATATATATTAGGGTAATCAGATGGGATTATTAGGGTGTCATCTTCAGTTTCCCTGGGGGCAGTTCCCAATTCCAGGAGACTGGTCATAAGAAATCGATCATAGCAATTACTTGTCTAGACTAATACAAAACAGAGATTTAACCTCATATTAAACATAAAAAACACTTATAAATACACACTAAATGATAGCATAGTGGTTAGAGAATTAGGCTTATGTTGTTGAACTTCTGGGTCCTAATCCAGTCCAGAGCATGTTATTTGTTTGATTAATAGTTTCAATATATTGATTTTATATTAAACATATTTTAAAATATAAGTTAGTGAGGCCTTAAATTGTATTTTATTGATATATCCAAATTGATTTCAAGGTATATTAACAAAGACATATTGATAAAATTGTTGTATATGCTGACCATAGGCCTGCACAGACTATTGCATTAGGGCAGCCATTCTCAACCAGGGTTCCGTGGAACCCTGGGGTTCCTCCAGAGGTTGCTAGGGGTTCCTTGAGCTGTGGCTGATGAACCACCTATTTGACCTAAATTAAGGACTATTTTATGATGCCTACAGAGTTCAAGGTTCAGCACCACTTAGCAAAGCCAGCAGCATGACACCAAATATCTCTTTAGCTGTCTTTAAGGGTGGCATTCTGAACACCACTTTAAGGGGGACATTCTTCCTTTTGACCACCAATATAAGGAGCATTGTTCCTATTAAGCCCTCGTGATTTGGTTTTAGTAAGGGTTCCTCGAGACATGAAAATTATTTTTGGGGTTCCTCTAGGGTTAAAAGGTTGAGAAAGCCTGCATTAGGGTGTGCACCCAAAGCTCTAACACACATGTTTGCGTGTGTGCATATATATATATGTAGCGGGGTCCCCAAATTTAACCCCGCTATACCTAAATTTAGGGGTGACCAGAGCAATAGTTGGCTTGGGTCTTTTGATTATTTGGACTCTGCTTTACTGCTGTGTCACCTGGCGTGCAGTTCCCCTTTGGTCGTATAGGTGGTGTTGTCACCTATACCCGGGGTTGAACCACAGGCGATGGAGTGGATATTGGATGTCCTTTCTCGGCTGCCGTTGGTGGGCGGTTCTGACCTGCTGTGGATGCCGGGAGAGGATATATAAGGGGCAGACGCCATTACACTGGGGGGCAATTTTTTGCGAGGAGGGAGCTACCCCATCATGATCGAGCACCTTTAGCTAGAGACTACAGAGTTCCGGATGGGCTCAGTACCTTTGACTGAGTCTATAGAAGAAGCTGAGGAAACCCAGGAAACCTTGAAAGGGTGACTGCTCTGACTGAAGGGGAACCGGGGGAGGATCTATCTCATAACAAGAGGGTAGTGATAAAGATTGCTAACTCGGGAAAGGCCTGGTGACCTGTCAGAGGGAAGGATTCCTAGCTTCACGGACTGCCTTAGAGGAGCTGTTTGCTGCTTAAAAAGGAGGGATCTCCTTGACTTGGCCCTTGGAGGGGACTGGGTCATTGTTCCAGCATCACGCCGGCTGCTAGTGCTATTGAGTGACTATCCGGGTGAGCTGTACCCACTCGGGATCGAGTGGCGACAAAGCCAAGAGTGTGCCTGAATCCACTTCTATCTGCTAACCTTTTTCTTCTCACTTCAACTCTCTGGTTCCTGGAAGCAAGATAAAATAAACTCACGTTGGAGTTGATATGTTGTGTGGACATTG
Source organism: Rana muscosa (assembly GCA_029206835.1). NCBI lineage: Eukaryota > Metazoa > Chordata > Amphibia > Anura > Ranidae > Rana > Rana muscosa. Next base: position 306,853,126 of record CM055117.1, on the reverse strand, counting down.
ACCTCATTGGGGAAAGATAAAGACTCGCCTCTATAAACATAGAGGGGAGAACCAGAAGAAGGGGACTTATCAACTGCAGGACCCAAGTATGTGACACCGCCTGACCTCTATAACCTAGAGGACACGGGCATGTGGCATGGTGTGTCTTCTCCCCCTGCTTGAGAAGGTAAGAGGGGGAAAAGGATCCGTGTGCTACATATATATATATATTAGGGATGAGCTTCGTGTTCGAGTCGAACATACGTTCGACTCGAACATCAGCTGTTCGATCGTTCGCCGAAGATCGAACGTTATGGGCCGTTCGCGCCAAATTCGAGTGACGCAAACGGCCCACAATACACTGCGCCATCGCAGTGCAATCCCGGCGCTGTGATTGGCCAAGCATGCACTGTGACCCCGCATGCTTGGCCAATCACATCGCCGGCAGCGAGGAGAGCCATAATTGGCCACAGGCAGGATGCCTGTGGCCAATCATAGCTCAGGGGGGTTTAGTACACGCCCCACACTATAAAAGGCCGCCAGCACGGTGGCCTTGTGCAGTGTGATCCGGTGTGCAGGGAAAGAGATACATAGGCAGGGACAGTGTGTTCTATTCTTTTCTCAGGCATCTGCAGGAGTTAGTGGGTGTTGTGTGCCTCCAGCACAGTATACACCTGGATCTACACTTTATTGCTGTTCTCTTAGCTAGATAGGCAGGTAGGGAAAGAGATACATAGGCAGGGACAGTGTGTTCTATTTTCTATTCTTTTCTCAGGCATCTGCAGGAGTTTGTGGGTGTTGGGTGCCCCCAGCACAGTATACACCTGTATATATTCGTCATTGCTGTTCTCTAAGCTAGATAGGCAGGCAGGGAAAGACATTCATAGGCAGGGACAGTGTGTTCTACGTTCTATTATTTTCTAAGGCATCTGCAGGAGTTAGTGGGTGTTGTGTGCCCCCAGCACAGTATACACCTGTATATATCCATCATTGCTGTTCTCTAATACAGGCATCTGCAGAAGTTAGTGGCACAGTATACACCTGTATATACCCGTCATTGCTGTTCTCTAATACAGGAATCTGCAGGAGTTAGTGGCACAGTATAAACCTGTATATACCCGTCATTGCTGTTCTCTAATACAGGCATCTGCAGGAGTTAGTGGCACAGTATAAACCTGTATATACCCGTCATTGCTGTTCTCTAATACAGGCATCTGCAGGAGTTAGTGGCACAGTATACACCTGTATATACCCATCATTGCTGTTCTCTAATACAGGCATCTGCAGAAGTTAGTGGCACAGTATACACCTGTATATACCCGTCATTGCTGTTCTCTAATACAGGCATCTGCAGGAGTTAGTGGCACAGTATACACCTGTATATACCCGTCATTGCTGTTCTCTAATACAGGCATCTGCAGGAGTTAGTGGCACAGTATAAACCTGTATATACCCTTCATTGCTGTTCTCTAATACAGGCATCTGCAGGAGTTAGTGGCACAGTATACACCTGTATATACCCGTCTTTGCTGTTCTCTAATACAGGCATCTGCAGGAGTTAGTGGCAAAGTGTACACCTGTATATACCCGTCATTGCTGTTCCCTAATACAGGCATCTGCAGGAGTTAGTGGCACAGTATACACCTGTATATACCCGTCATTGCTGTTCTCTAATACAGGCATCTGCAGGAGTTAGTGGCACAGTGTACACCTGTATATACCCGTCATTGCTGTTCTCTAATACAGGCATCTGCAGGAGTTAGTGGCACAGTGCACACCTGTATATACCCATCATTGCTGTTCTCTAATACAGGCATCTGCAGGAGTTAGTGGCACAGTATATACCTGTATATACCCGTCATTACTGTTCTCTAATACAAGCATCTGCAGGAGTTAGCGGCACAGTGTACACCTGTATATACCCGTCATTGCTGTTTTCTAATACAGGCATCTTCAGGAGTTAGTGGCACAGTATACACATGTATATACCCGTCATTGCTGTTCTCGAATACAGGCATCTGCAGGAGTTAGTGGCACAGTATACACCTGTATATACCCGTCATTGCTGATCTCTAATAAAGGCATCTGCTGGAGTTAGTGGGTGTTGTGTGCCTCCAGCACAATATACACTACCCAATTGCTGGTTTTACCATCTCCCTGCAGACCATTACTATGCCTGGAAGGCCAACAAAGAGAGGCAGACAGTCACGAGCCAATAAAAGAGGGCAAGCAGGCTCTGTGTCTGGGGGCAACAGTGCTGGTCGTGGACGCGGTGCATTGTCATCAGCACGTGGCCATGGGACACGCTTGTCCTTATTTTCAGCAGCTGGACGTGTTGAGCCGCATCATGCCGAAGACTTGATAGAGTGGATGACCAAGCCCTCCTCATCCTCCTCATCCTCTCTCACCCAGGCTCAGGGTACTGGCAAAGCAGCTGCCAAAGCGTCCTCTTCCCTCGTATCAATGTCATCATCAGTCACTCCTTCCCTAGACCCACCATGTCCTCCTGAGGAGTCCCCCGAACTGTTTGAGCACATTGTTGGGTACATGCTCCAGGAGGATGCCCAGCGTTTCGAATGGTCTGATGATGATACCCAGCTAGAGGAAGGCAGTAGCGTGAGCGCAGAGAGAGGGGATGCTCAAGAAGGACAGCAATCTGGCAGTCATGTTCCAGCAGCTGCAGCATACTGCCAGATTGGCTCCAGTGATGAGGAGGAAGGGGATGATGAGGTCACTGACTCCACGTTGGTGCCTAATAGGAGAGAGGAGGAGGAGGAGGATGAGGAGGAGGCACATCTCCAACGAGGCAGGATGCCCTCCGGGGGCCAGCGTAAGGGCAGCACACCGACTGAATCACACCGCAGAGCTAGGCCTGTGCAGGGCGCTGCCTCTGCCCGTTATTCCAAAAGTTCTTTGGTGTGGGCCTTTTTTGAGTCGAGTGCATCAGATCGCACCGCTGCTATTTGCAACATAGACTCAGTCAAAGGTACTGAGCCCATCCGGAACTCTGTAGTGTCTAGCTAAAGGTGCTCGATCATGATGGGGCACACCCCCCTTGAGGGGTAGCTCCCTCCTCGCAAAAAATTGGCCCCCAGTGTAATGGCGTCTGCCCCTTATATATCCTCTCCCGGCATGCACAGCAGGCCAGAACCGCCCACCAACGGCAGCCGAGAAAGGACATCCAATATCCACTCCATCGCCTGTGGTTCAACCCCGGGTATAGGTGACAACACCACCTATACGACCAAAGGGGAACTGCACGCCAGGTGACAAAGCAGTAAAGCAGAGTCCAAATAATCAAAAGACCCAAGCTAACTATTGCTCTGGTCACCCCTAAATTTAGGTATAGCGGGGTTAAATTTGGGGACCCCGCTACATATATATATGCACACACGCAAACATGTGTGTTTGAGCTTTGGGTGCACGATGGTCTGTGGGTGTTACTACATTATTGCTAATTGCTCCTAAAATCCTCCTAATAGAGACTACTATATTTATAAACTCAGAATTCTGACATTTAATCTCAGAATTCTGACATTTGAATCTCAGAATTCTGACATTTGAATCTCAGAATTCTGACATTTAATCTCAGAATTTTGACATTTAATCTCAGAATTCTGACTTTCAAACTCAGAATTTTTTTATGATGGCCCCAGGGCTCTTCCATAGGTAGCACAACAGGTAGCACAACAAAAAGTTTCAGCATAATGGGTATTTAGTTATCAAAATGGAGACAGTGGGGCAAGTTTATGAAAAATGTAGAAAAAAGAACTGGAGCTATTACCACTGGCAAGCAGACCAGTGATCTAATTTTCTCATAGAATAATTTGGGAGAAAATCTGGTTAATATTATCAAGAGCTCCATTTCTGTGGCTCGTATTTTTATAAATCTGCTCATACTGTATGTCTGCAATAGGAAAGAATCTAAATCAGATGTTGGTAAAAATAGGAGTGTATGGGCTCTCACATAGAAATATATTTGTAAAATTACCAAATAGTTATGACAGATTAAATGAGAATATTCCACAGTAAAGGTACAGCTTTTAAAATTCCTAAGTTTAAAACTGGGAAGTAGCAGTGGCAGACATTCAGAGGAATAAAAGTCTAATGCCCTGTACACACGATCGGAACTTCCCGATGGGCTAAAATCCGATGGAATTTTTTGTCGGAATTCCGTTCAAGCTGTCTTGCATACACACTGTCAGACCAAATTCCAACCGTCCAAAACGCGGTGACGTACAACGCGTACAACGGCACTATAAAAGGGGAAGTTCAAATCCAACGGCGCCACTCTTTGGGCTGCTTTTGCTGATTTCGTGTTACTGCGTGTTAGTAAAAGTTTGGTGAGAGCCGATTCACGTTTTTCAGTGTTCCTGCTTTTCACATCGTTTTCTGCTGTTCAGTTGGTGCTTGTGAGTTTGTATCTGTCTTACAGTGCGTGTAGTCAGGTCGTATCTGTTTTTCAGTGCGTTCTTGTCCGCTCGTTTCTGGTTTTCAGGTCGTTCTTCATAGGACTTTCTGTTCCTCAGTGCGTTCTGTTTAGTTCGTTCTGACCAGCCAACCGGTTTCTAGCCATGTTGGAAGTACGTTCTCATTGTAGAGCTCGTGCTGCGTATGGACTTGGTTTTGGGGTTAATACTTTAACCCAAGCTCAGTCCGTGAACAGGATGAGGAGGAGTTCATGGACCAAGAATTGGTTGCTCCAGCGGGACCAATTCTGTCATATGCCTCTGCTGCGGGAAATCCAGGAGAATAATCCTGATGACTTCAGGAATTATCTCCGGATGACGGACCCCGTTTTTCACCGTCTGTTGGATTTGCTGTTCCCCTATATCACGAGGCAGGACACTGTGATGAGCCAAGCCATCACTGCCGAGCAGAGGCTAGTTGCCACGTTGCGATACCTGGTGACTGGGAGAAGCCTGCAGGACTTCAAGTTCACGACAGGCATCTCCCCCCAGGCTTTGGGGATCATTATACCAGAAACCTGTTCTGCCATAATTCAAGTTCTGCAGAAGGACTATATTAAGGTAAGTTTTCTCCTTTAAGATCACATTCTATGTATTTAATGTATGCTCATAGGCGTGCCCATGGGGTGTGCCGGCTGTGCTCAGGCACACCCTAATCATCCCTGTGCTCTGTCTGTGCTTTAACACCTTTTGCTAGTGCTGACTGCCTGCAACATGTATGTCCCTGTGTAGCTCACAGTCACCACCACTGGGGCGGGTCCGGCCTGGCAAAAACAGCTGTGCTGCGAGTGGGAGGAGATTGAGCAGGGAACTAGGGACCACAGCCACGGAGTAATCCAGCCGCATTTTCTGATGCAGCTTCTATAGTTCCGGCTGCAGGTCCCGCAGCCGCCGGCGGAGTGATCTACATCTGCACTCCGCCTCCCCCTCCATCCTCTCTCTCCCCCTTTGAAGCAGCGGACTAGCGGAGCAGTGGCTGCTGCCTGCTAGATCGAGGTGTGCACTGCAGTGAGAGATGGTGCTCTGAAATAAAATGAGGGGTGTAGTGGTGGCGCTGTTCTTACTTAAAACCAGTCTACTGGGAGATGGAAAAGTTGGAAAAATTTATACAAGATAATGAACTGTGGAGTGGGCTCTGCCTGGTGTTTACTGTGTGCCCATCCGCTGAAAGTATATACAAAGCCTGAGTTTGAATGCTATATACAGAACCTAGGTTTAGATGCAGAGTGAGACCTCTAGTTAAAGTTTACTAGTGAAATATAAAGTGTGGAAATAGAGTGTCTCTGCCTGGTGTTTGCTTGACTTTAGCAGTGACCTTCAAAAGGTGATAGTGTTGGTAGGTGTTCCAGTGGGTGAAAAGGATTGGTTGAAAAAGAATAAGAATAAATGGTATAGATTCCAATTCCTGCTTGGCCGGGTGTTTGCTAGCTATGAACTAGCTGATAAGGGTGCTGTGAAACAAATAAATGCTACCTGTGTGGTGCTGCAAGAGATGCGGTGTGGACAAATAAATTAAATAAAGTTACAATAAATTCAAATGTTGTCTCGGCCGGGTGTTTGCTGAACCCAGCTGGGATTGTGTTCAGTCCCACGTGATTAAACAATTAAACGAGTGTTTAAGTGATCCGTGATACACTCTGACGATGCCAATAAAACGTTCAACATAGGATGAAGAAAAATAAAATAAAATAAAGATAAAATAAAGTCTAAATGTTGCAAAGTCCGAAATTGGTGACAGGTAAATTGGTGACTTCTGTGCTTGTTTTGGTAGCCTGTGCCGTGAATGTGATTGTCCGTGATTGTTTAAAATATTGCACTCACCAGATCCTTCATACCCTCAGGGGGTATGGTGCAGTCACAGTATGTGCCACTGTGTAGCAGTCTCAGGAAGTCGGGATGGCTCCTATGGTCCCTTGTGGTCCTCCGAGAAGAACTACTCGCCTTTTCTGGCTGTTATCTGCAAGATTTCAACACCTCTCCCCTGGGCTTTGATGTTCCTTCCAGTAAGCCACCTAAAGGGGAACCAGCCTGAGAGCAGGAAGGCATAATTGGTAAGTAAAAATTTTGCACACAGAATAAAACCCCTGTCTCCCCCCACCACCTTTTGCACTGCCCCCCCTCCTGCCTCCATCTCTCCATTCTCTCTCCCCTTCTCACTTCCTCCTCTACCCCCGCCACTCTCTCTCCTCTTTTGCTTCACCCTCTTCTCTCATCTTTCTCCCCCCTCTCTATCTCCCTCTCCCCCTCTTTCTCTCCCCCCTCTCTCTCTCTTTCACTCCTCTCTCTTTCCCCCTCTCTCCCCCCTCTCTCTCCCCCTCTCTCTCTCCCCTCTTTCTCTCTCTCTCCCCCTCCCCTCTCCCCCTCTTTCTCTCTCTCTCCCCCCCCTCTTTCTCTCTCTCCCCCTCCCCTCTTCCTCTCTCTCTCCCCCCTCCCCCCTCTTTCTCTCTCTCCCTCTCCTCCTCTCTCTCCCTCTCCTCCCCTCTCCCTCCTCCTCCTTCTCTCTCTCTCCCCTCTTTCTCTCTCTCTCTCTCCCCCCCCTCTCGCTCGCCCCCTCTCTCTCTTCCCCCCCCTCTCTCTCTCTCTCTCTCTCTTTCTCCTCTCTCTCTTTTCTCTCTCTTTCTCCCCCCTCACTCTCTCTCTTTCTCCCCCTCTCTCTCTCTCCTCCTCCCCCTCTTTCTCTCTCTCTCCCCCCTCCCCCCTCTTTCTCTCGTTCCTTTTCCTCCTCTCTCTCCCTCTCCTCCCCTCTCCCTCCTCCTCATTCTCTCTCTCTCCCCCCTCTTTCTCTCTCTCTCTCCCTCTCTCTCTCATCCTCTCGCTCACCCCCTCTCTCTCTCTCTCTCTCTTCCCCCTCTCTCTTTCTCCTCTCTCTCCTTTCTCTCTTTCTCTTCTCTCTCTTTTCTCTCTCTCTCTCTCTCTTTCTTCCCCCCCTCTCTCTCCCCCCCTCTCTCTCTTTCTTCCCCCCCTCTCTCTCTCTCTCTTTCTCCCCCCCTCTCTCTCTCTTTCTCCCCCTCTCTCCCCCTCTCTCTCCCCCACCACCTTTTGCACTGCCCCCCCTCCTGCCTCCATCTCTCCATTCTCTCTCCCCTTCTCACTTCCTCCTCTACCCCCGCCACTCTCTCTCCTCTTTTGCTTCACCCTCTTCTCTCATCTTTCTCCCCCCTCTCTATCTCCCTCTCCCCCTCTTTCTCTCCCCCCTCTCTCTCTCTCTTTCGCCCCTCTCTCTCTCCCCCCTCTCTCTCCCCCCCTCTCTCCCCCCTCTCTCCCCTCTCTCTCTCCCCTCTTTCTCTCCCCCTCTCTCTCTCCCCCTCCCCTCTCCCCCTCTTTCTCTCTCTCCCCCCTCTTTCTCTCTCTCCCCCCTCCCCCTCTTCCTCTCTCTCTCCCCCCTCCCCCCTCTTTCTCTCTCTCCCTCTCCTCCTCTCTCTCCCTCTCCTCCTCTCTCTCCCTCTCCTCCCCTCTCTCCCTCTCCTCCCCTCTCCCTCCTCCTCCTTCTCTCTCTCTCCCCTCTTTCTCTCTCTCTCTCTCTACCCCCCTCTCGCTCGCCCCCTCTCTCTCTTTCTCCTCTCTCTCTCTCTCTCTTTCTCCTCTCTCTCTTCTCTCTATCTTTCTTTCTCCCCCTCTCTCTCCCCCTCTCTCTTTCTCCCCCCTCTCTCTTTCCCCCCCTCTCTCTCTCCCCCTCCCCCTCTTTCTCTCTCTCTCCCCCCTCTTTCTCTCATTCCTTTTCCTCCTCTCTCTCCCTCTCCTCCCCTCTCCCTCCTCCTCATTCTCTCCCTCTCCCCCCTCTTTCTCTCTCTCTCTCCCTCTCTCTCTCACCCTCTCGCTCACCCCCTCTCTCTCTCTCTCTCCCCTCTCTCTTTCTCCTCTCTCTCCTTTCTCTCTTTCTCTTCTCTCTCTTTTCTCTCTCTCTCTTTCTCCCCCCCCCTCTCTCTTTCTCCCCCCCCCTCTCTCTCTTTTTCTCCCCTCTCTCTCTCTTTCTCCCCCTCTCCCCCCTCTCTCTCCCCCTTTCTCTCCCCCTCTCCCTCTCTCTCTCCCCTTTCTCCCTCCCTCTCTCTCTCTCTCTCTTTCTCCCTCTCTCCCCCCAAAAAAGTGTATGTGTGTGTGTATATATATATATATATATATATAAAATACGCACTTTTTTGTTGACAAGCCAGGGTTCATATAGTTTTGAATTGTATATGTAATACATATATATTTATGTTTACGCAATATATATTGTGGTATTGGGGGGATGTCTAGCTCAGTGATAGATGCGTTTTAAGTCAGTTCACCGCCAACAGGAACTAAGGTTTAAGGGCACGGTAGCCCACTTTTATTGAAAGTAACAAAAGAAAAGTTCACATATGTATTTGGTTGCCCACACAGGGGTTCTTCTCCCAAAATTACAACAACTGAAAAATGCCAATCCACCTGGCTCTTAAGGCTCACTCAGCCTTGGGCACAGTTCCTTGCTGCACAGGCCCACTCCTGGCCTCTAGGAAGGGCTCTCCTGACACTCCAGGCTTCCACACTCCTCCAAGACTTACAGTCCCCTCTGGTCCCCAAGACTCTCTCTTCCAGTTGTCTCAGCTATAGTCTCCCCGACCCTCTCAGCTGGCCCAACTCTCTCAGGCCACTGACCTGGAACCTTTCCCACATGGAGTACTATCTCAAGGATGTTGCCTGAGTTCTTAAACAGTAGCATACCTCTCTCCTGTCTGCAACAACTGCTCCAACAGCAACTCCTTTGCCACACACGGAGCTATGTTCAGCTCTGCCTTATAACGGTTGTGTGCACCTGGACACACACACAACCTGCAGAGTTTCTGGAAAACCCGGACACATGACTGAAGACTCCATCCCTCCCAATGCTCTTTGAAGTCTTCAAGTTTCCAGCCCCAATCCAGACTTACAAAATCCAGAGAAAACCTAAAGCATATGTAGCGGGGTGTTCAATTTAAGGGAAGTGTCTGAGTGGTAACCAGGCTCAGACACATTAAATTGATAGAATTCATGGACCATTTTTGTTCTCAGGGGTTAATGCTGGTGATGTGTTCCCTGTGGCCGGTGGGGGGTGCTGCCATTCTGGGCCAGGGTTGAACAGTGAGCGCAGTGCTGTGCCTTTTGTGTCCCCTCTCAGCAGCCGTACAGTAGGGCGGGGAACCTGCTGTGCATGCCGGGAGAGGATATGAAAGGGGCGGACATCTTCTGAGAGTGGTCTTCGTCAGTCCACGCCCAGGCACCTTCAGCCTGGGTGTGTGGGAGTGTGGTCCGTCATCTCCGGGTGCCCTAGGCCCGGAGGCCTTGTTCCAGTTCCACCTCAGGCACCTTTAGCCTGGGGTGAGGTTCCGCAGGGGATCGAGGAGTCCAGGGTGCCGCCTTGCGAGGGGACCCTAAGAGAAGGGAGGATCTGTTCTGAAGGACCGGTGCTGTGGACGCAGTGAAGGAAGGGGTCTGTTGACTCACTGGGGGGATGTCTTCTCCCTAAAAGGGGCTATGTCCTAGGAAGGAAATCCATATTCACAAGGTCAGTGGCAGTGACCCTATTCACCAGGTCAGTGGCAGTGACCCTGTTCGCCAGGTCAGTGGCAGTGACCTTATCCACCAGGTCTGTGGCAGAGACCATGCGCCAAAACTGTTTGAGAATCTGAACAGTCCTAAGAGTTTGAGCTACGTTTGTGCCTGGACCTCCTCCACACCTTAAATCTGACCTGTGTCTTTATTCCAACCTTTCGTCTATCCAAGAGAAAATGTGTTGTGCAAGTGGAAAATAAAGATTGAGTTGGACTTTCAGCTGGTGTGTTCCTGGGGAAGTCAAGGACTTGCATCTACACACCGAAGGAGCTTCTGGTTTAGTTTGGGTCAGTACTCTGTTTTGCAACCACTTTAACTGGCTCAGACCCTCCCTTGGCACAACTGGTGTAAGTGGTAATTGTGAGTCCCACTGAATGTTGGGAACACAATTTGGCATGTATAACACAATAACATGTATAAGTAGCGTTACCTTTCTCTGGTAGCAGTCCCTCAGGAAATAAAGATACTTCAACAGAATGTTTCACTTAACCAAGGGCATACTTTACTTGGTGTGAGAATGTCATAGAATGCTAGAAAACCAGACTGTGTGACTGCACAGAGGAGACCAAACAGAGGTAGGTGAAAGTAACAATTTATTAAGGAAAGTAAACAGACAAATAAACACCTCCAACAGAACACAGTGCAGTAACCTAACCAAATAACAGTGACTTATAGAAAATATATACAATAAGGGGGAATACTGGAATCGCAGTGAAAGCCAGGCCGAGGTCATACACAAGGGGATCAAAGCAGATGGGTATGAATGGGAATTAAACAGGAACAGGGAGGGGACATATGGATTGGCTGCAGAGCAGGGATCCAGGTAACAGGAGGGACAGATGCAGGATGGGCTCAAGGTAGGGATCAGGTCGGATTGGGTCAAGCAGGATGCAGGTTCAAGTCCAGGTCACAGGTCCTAGATCAGGGAGAGAGATACCAGGGCAAGGAGTGTTTGTATTTGCCGGGTATTTATAGGAAGTCTTGTAATCAGGCTTCAGGTCACAGCTGAGCGCAGGAAGTGCTGCCTGTCCCACACTGCCGGTGTACTGTCGAGCATTGCCCCCCTGCGGATTCTGCCCGCTCTGTACTGCGCAGGCGCGGCGCTTTTTCCGAAAATAGCCGAACATGTAGAGCTGAGAGTCAGCTCTACATGGCGCCTGCGCACACCAAATTGTGCTACACTGCTGACATCCAGGCTCTTTCTTTACCATCCCCGTGGACATGGAGGATGTTAAAAAAAGAGCCAGGAGGCCGAGCGAGCGTAGCGAGCCGTCCGAGCGAAGCGAGGAAGTGAGGCCGACTGGCCACTTACATCTAGGTCCATGCAGGCGCCGTGTAGAGCCGACTCTCAGCTCTACACGTTCGGCTATTTTCGGAAGCTCATTGACGTTCGTACTGCGCAAGCGCCGCGCCTGCGCAGTACAGTTGGGGGCAGAATCCGCCGGGGGGACGTTTGTCGGCAGATCACCGGAATACACCCACTGACGGACACTAGTACTGCAGTCCATAGGACCAACAGCACCACCAGCGGGTGAAGCCTTTCCTGACAGTACCCCCCCCCCCCTCCTCAAAGGAGCGTCTTCTGGACGCTCCAACTAACTGTTGCTGGGGAAAGTTCATGGCAACAAGCTGGGCAACAGGCAAGGTCACATCCAGGCAGACAGCGGGCACCTCTGGGCAAACAGTAGGCACATCCAACTGGGAAGCAGGCACATCCGGGCAGGAGACAGTCACATCAAGCTGGGCAGCAGACATGGGCACACCAGGCAGGGCAGCAGTCAGGAACATCTCAGGCTTGGCAGCAGGCTCCTCAAGCCGGGAAACGGGCACCACAACCTCAAGCCGGGAAACGGGCACCACATCTTCAGGCGAGTACACAGGCGCTGAATCTTCCGGCGGGGACACCGGATTTTCAGACTGGGACACTGGCATCAGGACTTCTGGTTGGAAGGCAGGCACCGGAACATCAGGCTGGAACACTTGCTCTGGCACTTCAGGCTGGAAGACTGGCTCAGGAACTTCAGGCTGCCAAACTGGCACAGGAACCTTAGGCCGGCAGGCTGGCACAGGAACTTCAGGCTGGCACAGGAACTTCAGGCTGGCAGGCTGGTACAGGAACTTCAGGCTGGCAGGCTGGCACAGGAACCTCAGGCTGGCAGGCTGGCACAGGAACCTCAGGCTGGCAGACTGGTAGAGGAGCTTCAGGCTGGCAGACTGGTACAGAAGCTTCAGGCTGGCAGACTGGTAGAGGAGCTTCAGGCTGGCAGACTGGTACAGAAGCTTCAGGCTGGCAGACTGGTACAGGAGCCTCAGGCTGGCAGACTGACACAGGAACCTCAGGCTGGCAGACTGGTACAGGAACTTCAGACTGGGTAAAGGGCACTGGGACTCTCGCAGTCCAGGTCACAGGTCCTAGATCAGGGAGAGAGACAGTCCTTGGAAGGATGATGGACGAAATGACTCCTGAGTTCTCCCGTGAAGATCGGAGGGCTCTCTGGATCTCAAGGCCCAAACTCTCTTAGGCCCAGTCCAGCGGCAGACTCAGTGTTGGTTCCACTTGCTAGGGGGGCGGCGTCCAAAGAGACCCACGTGACGCTCCGCTCCCCCTTAAATAGGCCTTCCCCAGCCTACCTTGTGACGGGCAATTCACCCTGGGTGTCCCGCTGCACACTGGGTTTGGTAGTCTTTTTAGCTCCTTAAAGTGACACCCCGCTACACATATATATATACATACATGTATATATATATATAAAATAAATATATATGCGGGCAGGGCAGCATCAGATGACAGCGTTCACTGCTTCTTCCTCCTGTGTACACGCCGCGCTGCCTGCAACCTGCAGTGTGCAGAAGATGGAGGGAGGAGGTGGGTGGAGCCAACACTCTCAGCTCAGGGACGGAGAAGGAAGAAGGCTGTGTTCTGAATGCTGGGGCTCTCCTCCTCCTCAGCTGCTCCGATGTGACTGACGTCACTGGTTACTAGATGCCAGGCGGCCCAGGCGCTAGCAACCAGAGTGCAGGGAAAACTATAGGTCAGCCCAGTGACGTGGCTCCACCCACCTCCTCCGTCCTGGTCCAGCGCGGCCGCGGCGTTATGACAATGAAATTACACAGGGGCATCTTATCCCAACCCTTTTTCTCAAACACCTCGTCAATGGCAGCGTCGTCTCCCGGATCAGAGACCGACTCCAGGTCAGAGGTATCGCATTCCTCTGCAGGCAAGTAGCTCCGGGTAGAAGACGAGTCACCGCCTCTAACCAGTTCAAGGGCCCTGGGATCCCTGACCCAAGCATCCCCGATACTTCGGACTTCCGACAGAGTCTTTTTCCCCGGCTTACCTCAGCTTGTAGCTGAGCCAGGACGTCCGGAACTTTTCCCTTCGGATGCATCCGTTCCGAGTAAGTGCTGGGGCGTAACTCCACCACGGCCGCAGGAAGCCTTCACAAAGCCAAACTTCCTCTTGGGTGGTGGGAGTAAGGACTCTGTGGTGACCGAGGCAACATCCTCCGGTCTCTCCAATTCCGGTTCCTCAATCTCTGGAACATCTCTGCTCGAGACTCCCTCCGAAGTCTCAACAGTGCGCATAGGGGTGGCTGCAAAAGCTCTGGCTCCTTCCTCCGAAGTAGTGGCGCCTGTAAGGCAATTGAGGCGGAAAGCCAGAGGCTTCTCTGTAGGTTGCTCCACCTCAAACAAGAACTCCTTACACTGCTCGCATCTGCCGAAGGGCTTGAGATGCACCACCAGTCCCGAGCAGCCAGGAAAAACCACTCCGAGGGCCTCCACATCTCTGCAAACGTAGAGGGCAAAATGTCCCCGGGGCTTCAGCCGAATCCCTGTATCCGTCACGGAAGCAGCAAACAAGGTCATATTCATGGTGGTTGCGGACGGAATCCATGAGGCATGAGACCCCATGTTGCTCGCTTGCTGTTCCATTGCGCACTGTCCTTTTCGCGCCAAAGTCCCCACGACGCAACTCCTCACATGGCGAGACTCCTCCCATCTTCTGCACTGTTCGCGGGCTTTCTCTATAGGCACGCCCACGAACTACGCAGTCAGGGTTCTCCTCGTGGCGCAGTTCTCAATATGGCCGACCTCCACGGAACTTCACTGGGGAATAAAGTTCAAACTCTGGGGGGGTCTTCACACTTTCCAACCTGCAGACAAATCCCGGACGAGCCCCCACGTGTAGCGCACACACCCCCTTCTCCTTGTCTGCTTCGGCTCCTCTCAGGAGAAAGGGGCACACCGCACCACAAGCCCGTACCCTCCTGTGTAAAGAGGTTAGGCGGTGTTGTTTTTGGGCCTTGTCTGCAGCCGGAGCATAAAGTCCTCCTGAGAATGATTCTCACCTCTACAGTGTGTAGATGCAAGTCCTTGACTTCCCCAGGAACGTAAATGTCCACACCAGCTGAAAGTCCAACTCAATCTTTATTTTCCACTTGCACAACACATATTCTCTTGGATAGACGAAAGGTTGGAGCAAAGACACAGGACAGCTTTAAGGTGTGGAGGAGGTCCAGGCACAAACGTAGCTCAAACTCTTAGGACAGTTCAGATTCTCAAACAGTTTCGGCGCATGGTCTCTGCCACAGACCATGATGTTGGTCTCTGCCACAGACCTGGTGAATAGGGTCACTGACCTGGTGAATATGGTCACTGCCACTGACCTGGTGAATATGGTCACTGCCACTGACCTGGTGAATATGGATTTCCTTCCTAGGACATAGCCCCTTTCAGGGAGAAGATATCCCCCCAGAGAGTCAACAGACCCCTTCCTTCACCGTGTCCACAGCACCGGTCCTTCGGAACAGATCCTCCCTTCTCTTAGGGTGCGGGTCCCCTCGCAAGGCGGCACCCTGGACTCCTCGATCCCTTGCAGAACCCAGCCGAAGTCTGCTTGGCTCCAGGCCACTACTGAAACTCCTGGGCCTCCATGCCCAGGCGAACAGGAGCGGTGAGGTAGTACCTCACCCCAGGCTAAAGGTGCCTGAGGTGGCACTGGAACAAGGCCTCCAGGCCTAAGGCACCCGGAGATGATGAACCACACACACCCAGGCTGGAGGTGCCTGGGCGCGGACGGACGAAGACCCCCTCTCAGAAGTTGTCCGCCCCTTTTTATACCCTCTCCCGACATGCACAGCAGGTTCCCCGCCCCTCCGTACGGCTGCCGAGAGGGGAAACAAAAAGGCACAGCACTGCGCTCGCGGTTCAACCCTGGCCCAGAATGGCAGCGCCACCCACCGGCCACAGGGAACACATCACCAGCATTAACCCCTGAGAACAAAAATGGTCAATGAATCCTATCAATTTAATGTGTCTGAGCCTGGTTACCACTCAGACACTTCCCTTAAATTGAACACCCCGCTACACACATATCAATAGACAGTAGTGGCCAGGAATGAAAAATGCTGGGGTCAGAATGAGAGTCTTTTCTATTTATTAACATTCAATTTGCAACAGTCATGAGCTGAAAATTGTGTGTGATTGATGAACCAAAAACTAAAACTATGTCCTTTTTTTATACACAGGATGACCTCAGCCAGGACGAGGCTCTGGAATGTGGCAGCCAGGAAGAGGCAGGGGTGAGTGGCAGCCAGGAGGAGGCCGGGCCCAGTGACAGGCAGGAGGTGGCCGGGCCCAGTAGCAGGCAGGAGGTGGCCGGGCCCAGTGGCAGCCAGCAGGTGCCCAGGCCCAGTGGCAGCACCCAACCCTAGGTGTATGCCCTCCGCGTTAGATCAAAAAGGCCCAGGAAGATGACTCAGACGGAGGAGGAATCCCTGAGAATAATAAGGGAGGCCAGTGAAATCATGAGAGCCCCCCCCCCCCCCAACACTGAAGAGGCCTATGGCTGTTATCTAGCCAATAGGCTACAGAAAGTGGAGGAGGGCCAACGCATCCTCTGTGAGGGGATTTTTTCTATGACCCTTCAGAAGGCAGTTAGGGGCCAGCTGACAGAGACCACACATCTATGCGGTCTCGCCCATCCTTCTCCTCCTCCTCCTGCCACAATTCCACCACAAGAGCCACAGCCTGCAAGGAGGTGTGCAGGGAGGCGTGGAGGGAACGCTGCAGGGAACTGTGGAGGGAACGCTGCAGGGAGACGTGGAGGGAACGCTGCAGGGAGGAACAGAAAGTGATGACCTGGCTTCAGGCTGGTCTGACAGAAGACGCAGTCTGTTGTAGTACCACAGACTGGGGACATACAGTGGGGCAAAAAAGTATTTAGTCAGCCGCCAATTGTGCAAGTTCTCAGGGCCGATCCTAGGGTCACAGACGCCTGGGTGCAGAAATATTACTGGCGCCCCCACGTGGGCGTGGGCATCCTACAAACTCCTCCCCTTTACACGTTTCTATGGCAACGATTCAAACACAGAGATGCTCCCCTAAGAAGTCGTCATTACCCTAGGATCCTCCCATGATCTTTTAACAATAAAGAAAATACAGGAAGAGCGTACACTAATGAGACCTGGAGGGGAGTCTCTCTGATGCACACAGAGAAGGCTTCTGTTAGAGAGTCTGTTAGGAAGAGCCCCCAGACATAGTACAAGAGATGGTCAGAGAGAGCAGACATATTACAGCTGACCGTCAGAGAGTGCAGACATGATACAAGAGACTGTCAGAGACTGCAGACATATTACAGGAGATGGTCAGAGAGTGCAGACATAGTACAGGAGACAGAGAGTGCAGACATAGTACAGGAGATGGTCAGAGACTGCAGACATAATACAGGAGATGATCAGAGACTGCAGATATAATACAGGAGATGGTCAGAGACTGCAGACATAATATAGGAGATCATGGGTGTCCGCTGAACTTTTTTCAGGGAGGGGGGCAATACATTGCAATACAAAAAGATGTACACAGTGGTGTCGTGGCACAGGCACTGTGGTTACCTGTAGTTCTTCAGCGATAGGGCAGGCCCTGGCAGCGTATTCAGTCTCTTGTCTCGGCCACTGATCGCCACGCACCTGTGGGAGGAGCCGGGCCGCGCCGGCCAGCCGGCAGGCTGAGGCAGCAGCCAATCACGGAACAGCTGGGTCAGGGTCACGGTGATGTAAAGCAGAGGCGGAGCCAATCCGATGCTCGGGCCAGGGGTGAGGAGGGAGGGATGGATAGTCGGAAAAGACTGAGAGCAGCCCCAGCCCCCAGGCCAGCAGCAGTCTGCAGACTTAGAAAAAAAGTCCATGGCTGCCGCGGAGGTGGCCATTGCAACACAGGGGGCAAGTGTGTGTCTTCACTCTGACTTCCAGGGGGGGGCAATTGACCCCCCTTGCCCTATGGAGCGGACGCCCATGTAGGAGATAATGGCTGATCGGCCCTCTCACCTGACCCAGCGATACAGCAACAATGGTTCCTCTGATCAGGAGTCAGCTCACTCTGAATTGCCCGTACTGACTCCACCGAGTCCAGATCTGTATTAAGTATAGACTCCCTACTAAGTATAAACCCCTTCCTCAATACAGACCCCCCTCCATTAGTACAGACCCCCCAGGACAAACCACCCCCCTCCATTAGTAGAGACCCCCCACAAACCACCCCCCTCCATTAGTACAGACCCCCCCTCAGGACAAACCACCCCCCATTAGTACAGACCCCCTCACAAACCACCCCCCCATTAGGACAGACCACCCCCCTCCATTAGTAGAGACCCCTCCATTAGTAGAGACCCCCACACAACCCCCCCCCCCCCAACATTAGTAAAAGGAAAAATAGGATTTTTGTACTCACCGTAAAATCCATTTCTCTGACGTCCATGGACTGACACAGCTGGATACTGTAAACGTGTGGTATATGTCCCTGCTTGCAGGAGAAGATCTAGGCAGAATGTTAGATGTTAAAACATTCTAGAACAGGGATATGCAATTAGCGAACCTCCAGCTGTTGCCAAACTACAAGTCCCATGAGGCATAGCAAGACTCTGAAAGCAGAAAGCATGACACCCAGAGGCAGAGGCATGATGGGACTTGTAGTTTTGCAACAGCTGGAGGTCCGCTAATTGCATATCCCTGTTCTAGAACAAACCAGAGCTGAACAGCCCCGCCCAGGTGGGCGGTCCATCCGGACATTACCCTCCCACCTGCAGCTAGCAGACCTCAGTTCGTAACAAAGCAGTACAAACCTTAAAAGGAAGGGTGGGTGCTGTGTCAGTCCATGGACGTCAGAGAAATGGATTTTACGGTGAGTACAAAAATCCTATTTTCTCTTATCGTCCATGGACTGACACAGCTGGATACTGTAAACGTGTGGGACGTCCCAAAGCAGTATCAGAAGGGTGGGAGCAGTAGCAAAGGAACAACCAAAACTTCACTCCAAACAAGCAGAGCTCCTTAACGGAGGAGTTGCGACATTAAACAGCGGCCTGCAATGCTTTGCGGCCGAAAGGAGCATCCGAAGATGCAGCCACATCAACCTTATAAAATGTTGAAAAGGTATGAACGGACGACCAGGTCGTCGCCTTGCACACTTGTGCAACCGACGCTTGATATCGGAAGGCCCGGGAAGCACCAATTGCCTTGGTGGAATGCGCCGCAACCGGAAAGGGAGGCGCCCACCCCTTAAGGGCATAGGCCTGTATGACGGTCTGCCTGATCCACCTAAAGACGGTGGCAGACGACACCGCTCGGCCCTGTTTTGGACCAGACACAGATTTCCGAATGGAAACAGTAGCAGGCAGGTACACTCGTAAGGCTTGTACCCATCTTAATGTATGAAGCGCAAACTCTCAGGGATGCGATGGGTGAGGACACAAGGACGGAAGAACAATGTCCTTCTTAGGGTGAAAGGCCGAGACCATCCTTAGAAAAGAAGGATGGTCGTGGGCGCAATACCAACATATCCTTATGGAGGGCCAAGTAAGGCAACTTGCCGGACAAGGCCGCCAACTCAGATACCCGTCTAACCGAAGCAATGGCCACTAAGGCCAACTTCCGGGACAAGGTCAAGAGAGGAATCTCTCTGATATTCTCAAAGGGATGTTCTTGGAGAACCGAGATGCATCAAAATCAGATCCCAAGTAGGGAGAGGAGGCTTGACAGGGGGGATCACAAGGCGAACCCCCTGCACAAAAAGTGCTAATAAAGGAATGGCCCGGTAGCGGTCGTTGAAAAAGACAGCCCGGGCCGAAATCCGACCCTCAAAAAAGGTATGCAAGGCCAGCTTTTGGGTCACACCACGCTGTAAGAACAGCAAAATCCTGGGAACGGAATACATCCGAGGATGCCACTCAAGTTCCTCGCACATAGCGATGTAAGCCTTCCAGGTACGGTGAGATATCTTTCTGGAGGAAGATTCCAGTGTCAACAACATAGAAGAGATGACCGAATACGAGAGAACTCGGTCCTTCAGCACCTGGCTTTAAACAGCCAAGCCAATAAAGCCAAGGACTGTAAAGCAGGATGAAGTATGGGATCATGAGACAGAAGGTCCAGCCCAATAGGCCGTCGCCAGGAATGTCTGCGACTAGCCGAAGTAGATCAGCGTACCAATGTCGCCGTTCCGGAGCACTGGAATGGCCTCAGCCCCTACTCTGCGAAGCCGGCGAGGCAACAACAGTAGCGGAGGGTAAGCATATATCAGGCGATACTGCCCCCACGGACTTCCAACGCGTCTGACGCGTCTGCCCAGGGGTCCCTGGACCTGACCACTAGTGATGAGCCGAACACTCCCGGGTTCGGTTCGCACCAGAACCCGCGAACAGAGCGAAAGTTCGCACGAACTTTAGAACCCTATTAAATACAATGGATGCGAACGTTCGAAATCTAAAGTGCTAATTATAACGACTATTATGCATGTTATTGTCCTAAAAAGGGTTTGGGAACCCGGGTTCTGCACCAGGGGACATGTATCAATGCAAAAAGAAGTTTTAAAAACGGCCGTTTTTCGGGAGCAGTCATTTTAATGATGCATAAAGTGAAAAAAAAAGTCAAATATTCCTTTAAATATCGTACCTGGGGGGTGTCTAAAGTATGCCTGTGAAGTGCCACGTGTTTCCCGTGTTTAGAACTGTCCCTGCACAAAATTACATTTCTAAAGGAAAAAAAGCCATTTAAAACTGCTTGCGGCTTTAATGTAATGTCTGGTTCCGGTAATATGGATGAAAATCTTTAAGAAAAATGGCATAGCTACCCCATCACACCCCCCCCACCCCAGCCCATTACCAGCCCCTTTGGGTCTTGTATGGATATTAAGGGGAACCCCGCACACAAAATAAAAAAGGCCCTATATACTCTGAACAGCCGTATACAGGCGGTGCATACAAGACAGGGACTGTAGGTTTGTTCTTATGTAGAATTTGTTTGTAATTTTGAACAGGTACATTGTTTAAGTGTAGCTCCAGCCAAAAAATCTATTTTTAAGCTTTTTGGAAAACATAGGAAAGGGTTATCACCCCTGTAACATTTGTTTTGCTGTCTGTGCAGTGTGCACCTGTTCAGAACAGTTCACCTCACTTTCTGTCCTAATGACAAATGTTTTTTGAAAATTTGGTTTTTTTATTGAAACAAGAATTGGTGATAAAGCATCAGTGGAGAGGAGACACTTTTTTTCCCATATGAACTCTTACAGGAGAGAATTTGCCTTCCTAGGGGTAGATTTCCTCTCACTTCCTGTTGTATCCTTCCATTTGCAAGGAGAAGTCGTTTGTAAGTTGGATGTTTGAAAGTAGGGGCCTGCCGTATATACTCTGCAGAAATTTGCCCCTTAGGTGTTGGTGTTGCCACAACACTGTAAGCCCTCACAGTTACTCTTGGTGGGTGCATGAATGGGCCCTGCTGTGAATTACTAGATCAAGAATTGTAATTGCAAGCCCCTGTTGAACAGGGGCTGAAAAATATGGCCTTTGGTGGTGGTGGTGGTGGTGTTGACACAACACTGTAAGGCCTCACAGTTACTCTTGGTGGGCGCAGGAATGGGCCCTGCTGTGAATTATTAGATCAAGAATTGTAATTACATGCCCCTGTTAAACAGGGGCAGAAAAATTGGGCCTTAGGCACTGGTGCCACAACACTGCAACCCCTCACAGATACTGTACTTGGAGCACAGCAATGAGCCCTGTTGTAAAGTATTGCATCAAAAATTGTAATTACACGCCCCTGTTAAACAGGGGCTGAAAAATTGGGCCTTAGCCACTGGTGCTGGTGCCACGACACTGCAACCTCTCCCAGATACTCTAGTTGGAGTGCAGGAATGAGCCCTGCTGCAAAGCATTGCATAAAAAATTGTAATAACACGCCCCTGTTAAACAGGGGCTGAAAAATTGGGCCTTAGCCACTGGTGCTGGTGCCACGACACTGCAACCTCTCCCAGATACTCTAGTTGGAGTGCAGGAATGAGCCCTGCTGCAAAGCATTGCATAAAAAATTGTAATTACATGCCCCTGTTAAACAGGGGCTGAAAAATTGGGCCTTAGCTACTGGTGGCGGCACCCAGAAACAAAAATGTTCTTCCAAGCTATCATCATCAATCGGATCATTCAGGAGGAGGAGGATAGTCAGTCAACATAACAGAGGGTGGAAGCACAAAAGCGCCACTCTAAGTGCAGAATTATCAATAAAATTTAATGTTGAAAAAGGGGGGGGGGGGAATATGTGTATACTCACAAACATGAAGTAAAATAAGCATGTAGATAGATTCAAAGTCTTATCTGTGAAACAGCAGTATCGCAGGCCAGATGGTGCTGGTGGGAGCTGATGTATGCCAGCACCGCACTTCAGCTGGTGCAGAGGAAGGAAGGATGTGGGAAATCCACGGCGAGCGGTAGATGGTGCTGCACACCGTGACTCCAGGACGATTTCCGGGTCAGTAGCTGGCCGTGACTAACAGTGAACATCCGAGTTGTTGGAGGACCAATAAGATCTGTGTGGCTTGGAACCAATGGGTGGTAAGCGCTTTCGGAGCATGCGCTCCTTCATCCCACCAGCAACATCTGGCCTGCGATACTGCTGTTTCACAGATAAGACTTTGAATCTATCTACATGCTTATTTTATTTCATGTTTGTGAGTATACACATGCTCCCCCCCCCCCTTTTTCAACATTAAATTTTATTGATAATTCTGCACTTAGAGTGGCGCTTTTGTGCTTCCACCCTCAGCTTTTCCAGGATTTGCTTCATATATTCACTGGGCTGCCTTCTCAAGCCTCGTACACACGGCCGAGATTCTCGTCGAAAAAAATATGTCGTTTTTTTTGACGAGATTCTTGGACAAGAAACTTGTCCTGGCCGAGTGTACAGACGCTCGATTCAAAGAACCCGCGGTTCTTTGAATGGAGCGTACGCGGTGACGTCATCGACTACGACGAGCATGCGCTCGTCATATTCGATGCCGTCGCCGCCATCTTGGTATACCCTACCTATGCCTAGGAAGCTACCGCGCATGCGTCAAATTCATTTCGAACATGCGCGGGCTTCCGGGAGGACAGGTAAGTGTACACACACTCACTTTTCTCGTCGAGAAACATGCCGACGAGAATCTCGACGAGAAAATAGAGAGCAGGTTTTCTTGACGAGAAACCATACACACGAACGAATTTCTCGGCAAGACATCTCTGCCAGCAAGTTTCTTGCTGGTTCTTGCCGAGAAACTCGGTCGTGTGTACGAGGCCTAAGTGTTTTAACATGGACTAAAAGGACTTTTTCACAGTCTTATGTGATTTTAATTTGTTCTCTCCTTTTTAGCTTTTACATTGTCTCTAACACCAGCGCCAACTTTTTCCTATATGAGTCAACATAACAGGACAGTCTCTCAGCATCAGCATCAGTCTTAAAGGGATGTGACATTTCAAAATAAATTAGTCTGTTATATCAGCTTCAGGTGTTTGGTAGCTGGTGGTGATCCAAGACTGGTTCATCTTTATGAAGGTCAGTCGATCAACCGAGTCGGTGGACAGGCGTACCCTGTGATCCGTGACAAATCCTCCAGCAGCACTGAATGTGCGTTCTGAAAGAACGCTGGATGCAGGACAGGCCAGTAGCTCAATTGCATACTGTGCAAGCTCTGGCCAGTGATCCATCCTCAAGACCCAGTAAGCCAGAGGATTTTCGGTGGGGAAGATGTCCAAGTCTGACCTTGCCCCTAGGTATTCCTGCACCATGTATATCAGACGCTGGCGATGGTTGCTGGAACCGATCATACCTTGGGGCTGCGGACTAAAGAATTGTCTGAACGCATCGGTCAGACGGCCACCTTCCCCACCGCTCCTTCTTTGACTGACCGAAGCCTCAGCAACTCGTTGTCCAGGACCAGGAGTTTGTAACCTCCCAGTCTCTGGGAACGCTTTGCACAGACCTTTCTGCAAGGCCTCCCGGAGTTGTCTCATCCTCTGCTCCCTCTGCGACGGTAAGATAAGGTCTGCAACCTTACCCTTGTACCGTGGATCAAGGAGAGTGGCCAGCCAGTAATGGTCCCTCTCCTTGATCCGAAGAATATGAGGATCCTTCCGCAGACTTTGCAGGATCAGGGAGGCCATGCAGCGTAGGTTAGCTGAGGCATTCGGTCCGCAGTCCTCTGGGTCACTAAGGACGACATGATCCGCAGCCACCTCCTCCCAGCCACGTACAAGTCCACTGGTTTCTTGGGACTGTAAATCATCCCTAAAAGACTGCTGCTGATGATGCTGAGTGCCAGGCTCCACTTCCATGCTGACACAATCCTCCCCCTCCTCCTCCTCTTCCTGTGCGATGGGTGGGACAGAAGGAACACTGTCAGGGTAAAGGGGGCCTTGAGAGGCAAGGAAGTCCTCCTCTTCCTGCCTCTGTTCTGCCTCAAGTGCCCTGTCCATTATTCCACGCATCGTATGTTCCAACAGGTGGACAAGAGGTACAGTGTCACTGATGCATGCACTGTCACTGCTCACCATCCTCGTGGCCTCCTCAAATGGTGCCAGGACAGTGCATGCATCCCTGATCAGGCCCCACTGGCGTGGTGAAAAAAACCCGAGCTCCCCTGACCCTGTCCTGGTGCCGTAGTCGCACAGGTACTCATTGATGGCCCTCTGCTGCGTGTGCAGCCGCTGCAGCATGGCCAACGTTGAGTTCCACCTGGTGGGCATGTCACATATAAGGCGGTTCTTGGGCAGGTTCAACTCCTTTTGCAGCTCAGCCAGGCGAGCACTGGCATTAGAGGATCTGCGGAAATGCACACAGACTTTCCTGGCCTGCCTCAGGACATCCTGTAAGCCCGGGTACCTGCCCAAGAACTGCTGCACCACCAGGTTAAGGACGTGAGCCACACAGGGCACATGGGTCAGTTGTCCCTGTCGGAGGGCGGAGAGGAGGTTGGTGCCATTGTCGCAAACCACCATTCCTGGCTTAAGCTGGCGTGGCGTCAACCACCTCTTGGCCTGCCCCTGCAGAGCAGACAGAACCTCTGCCCCAGTGTGGCTCCTGTCCCCCAAACACACCAGCGCAAGCATGGCATCTTTTTGCCTGCGTACTTGCGTAGCCCCTTGAACGCCTACGGAGCACCGCTGGTTCCGAGGACAAAGCACAGGAAGAGGCCATGGAGGAAGAAGAAGAGGAGGGGGTGGAGGAGAGAGGTGTGTCACAACCAGTAGTAGCATTTTGGAGGCGTGGCGGCGGAACAACCTCCAACACTACTGCACCTTGTCCTGCATCATTCCCAGCTGCCAAAAGAGTGACCCAATGGGTCGTGAAAGAAAGGTAACGTCCCTGTCCATGCCTGCTGGACCATGAGTCAGCGGTAATATGCACCTTACCGCTGACCGCCCTGTCCAGCGAGGCCAAGACATTGCCTTCCACATGCCGGTAGAGAGCCGGAATCGCCTTCCGTGAGAAAAAGTGGCGTTTGGGAACCTGCCACTGAGGAACCGCACATTGCACAAACTCACGGAAGGGGGCCGAGTCTACCAACTGAAAAGGCAGCAGTTGAAGCGCTAGCAATTTAGCCAAGCTAGCATTCAACCGCTGGGCATGTGGATGGCTGGGAGTGAACTTCTTTCGACAGTCCAGCAGCTGGGGCAGGGAAATTTGCCTGCTAGAATCGGACGTCGGTATACTGCTAGCAGAGTGCCCGCAAGTACTTGGCTGTGACACACCTAATTCTACACCTTCATTCCTCTCAGTGCAGGTTTCAGAGAGGACTGAAGGTATAGTGGGGTTGGAGATCCCAGCTGATGCGGTGCAAGGAGAGGTCCGCTTTGTTCTTTGGTGTGGGTCTTTAAGGTAGGCTTGCCAACGAGCTGCATGGCAGGTCAACATATGTCTGGTCAAGCATGTGGTGCCCAAGCGGGTGATGTTTTGGCCACGCGATATACACTTGAGACATATGTTGCAAACAGCAGCTGTGCGATCTGATGCACTCGACTCAAAAAAGGCCCACACCAAAGAACTTTTTGAATAATGGGCAGAGGCAGCGCCCTGCACAGGCGGAGCTCTGCGGTGTGATTCCGTCGGTTTGCTGCCCTTACGCTGGCCCCCCGAGGGCATCCTGCCTCGTTGGAGATGTGCCTCATCCTCCTCCTCCTCCTCCTCTCTCCTATTAGGCACCCACGTGGAGTCAGTGACCTCATCATCCCCTCCCTCCTCATCACTGGAGCCAATCTGGCAGTATGCTGCAGCTGCTGGAACATGACTGCCAGATTGGTGTCCTTCTTGAGCATCCCCTCTCTCTGCTCTCACGCTACTGCCTTCCTCTAGCTGGGTATCATCATAAGACCCTTCGAAACGCTGGGCATCCTCCTGGAGCATGTACCCAACACTGTGCTCAAACAGTTCGGGGGACTCCTCAGGAGGACATGGTGGGTCTAGGGAAGGAGTGACTGATGATGACATTGATACCAGGGAAGAGGACGCTTTGGCAGCTGCTTTGCCAGTACCCTGAGCCTGGGTGAGAGAGGATGAGGAGGATGAGGAGGGCTTGGTCATCCACTCTACCAAGTCTTCGGCATGATGCGGCTCAACATGTCCAGCTGCTGAAAAGAAGGACAAGCGTGTCCCATGGCCACGTGCTGATGGCGATGCACCGCGTCCACGACCAGCACTGTTGTCTCTAGACACAGAGCCTGCTTGCTCTCTTTTATTGGCTCCTGACTGTCTGCCTCTCCTTGTTTGCCTTCCAGACATTCTAATGGCCTGCAGGAAGATGGGAAAACCAGCAATAAGGCCTAGCTTCAGGAGTATATTTTGCAGAAATCACACTACGCCTGCTGTAAGTGCTGCAAATGCCTGTTGGTGTAACACACCAGGAAAACACAGCAATACGGGCTAACTTCAGGTGTATAATGTGCAGGAGGCACACTCTGCCCGCTGTAAGTGCTGCAAATGCCTGTTGGTGTAACACACCAGGAAAACACAGCAATACGGGCTAACTTCAGGTGTATAATGTGCAGGAGGCACACTCCGCCCGCTGTAAGTGCTGCAAATGCCTGTTGGTGTAACACACCAGGAAAACACAGCAATACGGGCTAACTTTAGGTGTAATATGATCAGGAGGCACACTCCGCCCGCTGTAAGTGCTGCAAATGCCTGTTGGTGTAACACACCAGGAAAACACAGCAATACGGGCTAACTTCAGGTGTATAATGTGCAGGAGGCACACTCCGCCCGCTGTAAGTGCTGCAAATGCCTGTTGGTGTAACACACCAGGAAAACACAGCAATACGGGCTAACTTCAGGTGTATAATGTGCAGGAGGCACACATTACGCCCGCTGTAAGTGCTACAAATGCCTGTTGGTGTAACACACCAGGAAAACACAGCAATACTGGCTAACTTCAGGTGTAATATGATCAGGAGGCACACTCCGCCCGCTTTAAGTGCTGCAAATGCCTGTTGGTGTAACACACCAGGAAAACACAGCAATACGGGCTAACTTCAGGTGTATAATGTGCAGGAGGCACACTCCGCCCGCTGTAAGTGCTGCAAATGCCTGTTGGTGTAACACACCAGGAAAACACAGCAATACGGGCTAACTTCAGGTGTATAATGTGCAGGAGGCTTAGCAAAAATGACACTGACACTGTCCTCTGCCTATCCTTCTCTCTCCCTGCACACAAGGTTTATCAAAGAATATGACACTGACACTCTCCCTGCCTATCCTTCTCTCTCCCTGCACTCAAGGTTTAGCAAAGAATATGACACTGACACTGTTCCCTGCCTATCCTTCTCTCTCCCTGCACACAAGGTTTATCAAAGAATATGACACTGACACTCTCCCTGCCTATCCTTCTCTCTCCCTGCACACAAGGTTTAGCAAAGAATGTGACACTGACACTGTCCCCTGCCTATCCTTCTCTCTCCCTGCACACAAGGTTTAGCAAAGAATATGACACTGACACTCTCCCTGCCTATCCTTCTCTCTCCCTGCACACAAGAATAGCACAAAGAATGTCACACTGTCCCTGCCTATCCTTCTCTTTCCCTGCGCCGGAACACACTACACAAGGCCGCCGCGCTGGCGGCCTTTTATAGTGTGGGGCGTGTGCTAAACCCCCTGAGCTATAATTGGCCACAGGCAATCTGCCTGTGGCCAATTATGGCTCTCCTAGCTGCCGGCGCTGTGATTGGCCAAGCATGTGGGGTCACAGTGCATGCTTGGCCAATCACAGCGCCGGGATTGCACTGCGATGGCGCAATGTATTGTGGGCCATTCGCGTCACTCGAATTTGGCGCGAACGGCCCAAATCGTTCGATGTTCGCCGAACGGTCGAACAGCCGATGTTCGAGTCGAACGTATGTTCGACTCGAACACCGAGCTCATCCCTACTGACCACGATCTTGCCACCTTGCAGGTAAAGTCGAGAGGCCACAAGGTCCACTTCCGGTGCCCCACCTCCGGTAAAGAAGGTGGAAACACCTCCGGATGCAAGGACCCTTCGCCTGCAATGCACACGGCCGACAGGACCGTCTTGCAGCGAGATGTATGAAAATCCCAAAGAGACTCCGCAATGTATCGGAGAAGGGAGGCCCCAGTTTACAGGGTGCCTCAAATGTTGGCTAATAAAGGCAACTTGACGGAACTTCCCTAGAAACTCAGTCAGAGGACTAGTACCTCAGCCTCCACAGGTGGCGCAAACCCACCCCGGGCACAGAGACCCTAAAGGCTAAAGCAGTTGTAGTGCACCTGCTAGACGACTGATGGATGAAGCAGAGGCTTTTGCCCAGTCATTGAGCTACAAAAAATGCCAGAGACGCAACCACTAACGGGCGTAACGCTAACCCCAGCCTGGCGAACACAGTCCAAGCCAGCGCTTCTGATCACCACTGAAAGCCGGTGGAAAGTGATACCCCTGAAACCAGGGATCCTTGTGACAATGCTCCATCCAGCAGCTACCCATGGATAGGTGTTGATTGTGCAAACACATAGTTTATACTATGTATTGCGTCAAACGCACAAATGGAGAGTGTGGGAGGAAACCCTCCCAGCCACAAAGAGCATAATACCACCACATACGGCGTATGTAGTTTAGTATTTGTGGATAAACCTATTAAACACGTATATACTGTGCCAGCGACGAAGGCGCGCACATCATCGGGGCCTGGACGTAAACCAGCCACGCAGATTGCGTACACAACCGTGTAGGTATGTTAGCCTGCGAATAAACAAATTGCACATGTTTATACTGTGCATAGCGCTGAGAATGCGCACACCATTGGAACGCAGGGGAGAAACCTGAGCACCCGGATGAAACCCATGCAGACTGCATACGCATACCGTGTATGGTATTATAGTATGTGTGCTAAACATTTTGCACAAGCCCATGTGTGCATAGCACCGAAGGCACGCACACTGTTGGCGCGTGGGAGGAACCGAAGTACCCCACGCATACTCAGAGAATGCAATACCTACAGCTACTGTAAATGTATTTAGTGTAGTGTATAGACATAATGTGTATGTTTACACCGTGTATTGCACCAAAGGCATGCATGTCATGTAGCATGGGCAGAAACCCACGCAGACTGCATACGCATACCATGTAGGTATTATAGTGTGTGCTAAACATTTTGCACAAGCTCATGTGTGCATAGCACTGAAGGCGCGCACACCGTTGGTGCGTGGGAGGAACCAAAGTACCCCACGCATACTCAGAGAATGCAATACCTACAACTACTGTGAATGTATTTAGTGTAGTGTATAAACATAATGTGTATGTTTACATCGTGTATTGCACCAAAGGCATGCATGTCATGTAGCGTGGGCGGAAACCCATGCAGACTGCAAAGACATACCGGGTAGGTATGTTAGTATGTGGATATCCAGTCGCACAAATTTAGACTGTGCATAGCGCCGAAGCGCCCATACCAATGGAGTGTGGGAGGGAACCGGAGTACCCGGAGGAAAACCACACAGACTGCCTACACATACCGTGTAGGTATTATAGCATGCGTGACAAACATTGAACATGTTTAACTGTGCAGAAGGCCAAAGGCGCACATACCGTCAGCGCGTGGGAGGAAACCGGAACACTCGGAAGAACTCCACGCAGACAGCACACAAATACCGTGTAGGAATGATAGCATGTGAATCAACATATTGCACATGTTTATGCTGTGCATTTCCATTGGAGCGTGGGGGGAAACCGGAGTACCCGGAGGAACCCCACGCAAACAGTATACCCATACTCTAAACATGTATAGTATGTGCAATAAACATATTGAACATGTCTATACTGTGCAGAGAGCCGAAGCGCACATACCATGAGAGTGCGGCAGGACACCGGAGCCCCCGCCAACCCAGAGAGTATAATACATACATACATATACTGTGAATGTATCTGGAGTCGTGCATAAACATATTTTGTACGTTTATATCATGTATGGCACTGAAACACAGCATTGGAACGTGGGGGTACACCCACGCAGACACAGAGACCAATAACACATACATACACTGTGAATGTATACAGTGTAAAGGTATTGTAGCGGGGTCCCCTTTAAGACTCCCGGGACTACCTTGCCCAGAATCCCTTTCGACATGTTTCCACCCCAGAGACTCATGGGAGGGGTTATAAAAGGAGGAGGGGAGGCTGGGCTCGGCCTCTTTGGGACACGAGACTTCAGTGACTGATCCTCCTGTGCGGATGTGCCGGAGTGCAAGGCCTGAAGCCTGAGGCCTTGCGCAGCACCAAAGAGCCTTCCACCCCACTGCGAGCCTGGGTGGCATCTGACTTCGCTTATCTACAGCCTTGGTTGGATCGGGGACCTGATCGCTGGAGACACTGTGTGTGAGGACACAGTCGGTGGAAGTTCCCGGACTGGGATCGCGTCCGGAGGGGTGAGCGAGCGTATGCTAAGACCATATACTGTTTGTTGCTGATGTACCTATAGACTGCCATGGCCCACAAGTTTATATCTGATACTCTCACTGGAGATCCATATCAGAGCTGAACTCAGAGGTTCTTCAGTAAAGTGTTATTCTATTACAATCTTCCCACTGGATTACAAATGTTATTCTGTTATGTGCACCACCTTTAAAGACTTGCCGGTGAAGAAACCATCATCCCCTATAGACTGAGTTTTAGATATCTGAGCCAGGCCTGGCCAGCTAGTTAATTCATTTAGTTGCTGCGCCACAGGGCGCCTAGTTAACGGTCGCCCACACGGCGCACCTTTACTATTCCATTAGTGTATAAGTATGTTTATTGCTGCAGGGCTCTGCAACCTATTTTATGTGAACTGTTACCATTGTTAACCTTTTACCGCAGATCTAAAGTAAATTAGATACCTCTTTCATTATTGCCTTGGTGTCTGAGTTTATCATATAGTATAAGAATTATATTGCTGCCATAGCTAACTGTGCCAGTAGGGGGTCGAGTAAATTGCCGGGGGTTTGCGGAGCTGTCTTCAGGGCCCAAACTAAATCTGCGGCCCTCTTAGTTGAAGGTATCGCTACAATAGGAAGAGTTTAAATTATGGCGCAGAGGCGCATAATCTTCTCTGTATCATTCCAACCTGCTTGACTGTGCTGCCGAAGCAGCATGCAGGTAACAGGTAACCTCTGATCCTCAGACCGTGTGTCTGTCAGAGCTCAAATCATTCCCCAGGAAATGGCGGGAAATGTTACCTCAGGTATCACACAGAAGACTCACAGGGACTAGAGACATAAATGAATAAAGTCTTCCCTCATCCATGCTGCTCTTGAGGCAGCGTGAGGAAAACAGTGAGGAAACTGTGTAAAAGAAAAGCTTGTCACAGCAATTCCAGCCTGAAGCCTCGTACACATGAACGAGTTTCTCGGCAAGAAACGACAAGAAAACTGCAGAGATAGCTTTCCTGCCGAGAAAATCGTTCGTGTGTATGGTTTCTCGTCAAGAAAACCGACAAGAATCTCGACGAGAAATATAGAGAACCTGCTCTCTATTTTCTCGTTGAGATTCTCGTCAGCCTGTTTCTCGACGAGAAAATTGTGTGTGTACACTTACCTGTCCTCCGGGAAGCCCGCGCATGCTCGAAATGACTTCGACGCATGCGCTGTAGCTTCCTAGGCATAGATAGGGTGTAGCAAGATGGCGGCGACGGCATCGATTGTGACGAGCGCACGCTCATCGTAGTCGATGACGTCACCGCGTTCGCTCCATTCAAAGAACCGCGGGTTCTTTGAATCGAGCGTCTGTACACTCGGCCGGGACAAGTTTCTTGTCCAAGAATCTCGTCAAGAAAAACGACGTGTTTTTTCTTGACGAGATTTTCGGCCGTGTGTAGGAGGCTTCAGAGTGTTTCTCACATCATCAATGAGATCACTTACAAGCACCCTGTCATTCACTGACACAGAACTGGAGTCTTCCTCACAAGGGAATGTCCTGTTCATAAACATTAAATATTCAGAGGTAGGGTCCTGAGCATAGTAGCTAGGCCCATATCTGACTCAGAGCACCCCTTCAGTAAAGATTTTTGTGGGGGGGAGGGGGCTTATAGCTCCTTTTGCTCGCACACCGCTTCCATTCTGACGGGAATGATTCCAGGACTGCTGACAACTGGTCCATAACGACCGCAGGTGCAGGAAACATATGAACACATTTAACTGTGCAGCACTGCCAGTTGCCCCAGGCAAGTGTGGCGAGCAGGTGTATCAGACTCTATAACGCCACCCTCTGAGACCTTATACACTATACAGTGAATATACAGTCCACCCACTGGCTACGCTGAGGCTGAGAAGGGGATACCCGGAGGACCCACCAACCCTTAAGGACCGCTCAGTCTGTAAGGAGATTGTGAGGGGATTCGCGCCGCCGCCAGAAATAAATGCGCGTCGGCCACAAGAAAATGGCCACCGGCCGCAGCCATAACTGCGCCACTGAACGCCAAGATGGCCGCCGAGCGCGAAATTCAAAGCTCTAATGCGCGCCAATGGCGCACGCAATAACCAACTCAAACAGCGCCAATGGCGCACGCAATAATCACCTCACACACCAGAAAAAACTGCAGACATGAGCGCCCAGCCAGGCCAGAGTGACCCCCAAGCACCCCACAGCACAGCACCAGTACAGGGTGCAGAGAGCAGCATAACAGGGGGGAGACAGGGAGAAACCCCCACACACAGAAACACAGCCAGCATGTACTCACCTGCAGTAGGAGAGACTACTTACCCGTCCCTTTCAGGGACCCACTGGCTTGTTTCAGACAGACCTATCACAGAGTCGTACTGCGTAGCTGTCGGCCCGGTCCACCGCGAGAGATACAGTCAGTCAAGTACTGTTCAATCTTGAGAGGACCGCGGGAGCATGAAAGCAACCCGGCCACCCCTGGAGTCATGGGGTATGTCGTGAACTGAGTCTCACGCACACAAGGGGAGGATCAGCACGCTCGATAGTCGGACAGGGAAGACTACGAGGATACTAGTGTACCCAACCTGTTGCCCAGCCGACAGTTGATTGAAGGTCTCAAAAATAAAATAATAAAATTCCCAAAGGAATAAAATTTAAAAGTAAAATCTTCCAGGAGACTGGCTCCTGAGAGAGCCACGTCTTCTCCTTCTGCTAGGCAGAAAAAAACTGAGGTCTGCTAGCTGCAGGTGGGAGGGTAATGTCCGGAGGGACCGCCCCCCTGGGCGGGGCTGTTCAGCTCTGGTTTGTTCTAGAATGTTTTAACATCTAACATTCTGCCTAGATCTTCTCCTGCAAGCAGGGACATATACCACACGTTTACAGTATCCAGCTGTGTCAGTCCATGGACGATAAGAGAAAATAAGGGCGCACTGACCTAGTGCAATACCAATGGCTAGGTTTATTAAAAGTAAATTAAAAGATCATTAATACTCACAAAGCAAGTATAGTAATAGGCACATACACCATTCCATCAAAAGGGATAGATGCCTTCAAAAGGCCTCCTGCTGAAACCAGATAACCAGAGAGTCCAGACGACATATATTACAGCTACGGCTCGTACAGAACACCCCCCCTCTATTAGTAGAGACCACCCCCCCTCAATTAGTACAGACCCCTCTCAGGACAAACCACCCCCCCATTAGTACAGACCCCCCACAAACCACCCCCATTAGTACAGACCACCCCCTCCATTAGTAGAGACCCCCCCACAAACCACCCGCCCATTAGTACAGACCCCCCACAAACCATCCCCCCTCCATTAGTACAGACCCCCCTGGCCCCCACAAACCATCCCCCCTCCATTAGTACAGACCCCCCTGGCCCCCACAAACCATCCCCCTTCATTAGTACAGACCCCACTGGCCCCCACAAACCACCCCCTTCCATTAGTACAGACCCCTCACAAACCATCCCCCCTCCATTAGTACAGACCCCCCTGGCCCCCACACACCAGACCCCCTCCATTAGTACACACCCCCCCTGGCCCCCACATCCCAGACCCCCTCCATTAGTACAGACCCCCCCTGGCCCCCACAAACCATCCCCCCTCCATTAGTACAGACCCCCCACAAATTATCCCCCCTCCATTAGTACAGACCCCCCCTCTGGACAAACACAAACCCCCCCCGGGCGGCAGCTGGAGAGGACAGTGTGCAGCCGCGCCGCCCAGGTGGAGAAGATCATGACAGTGAGAACAAATGTCAGGCTGATGCACTGCACTGCACCGTACACAAGGTCACACTGCGCGGTCCCGTATATTAGACGTAGCCGGGGTCATGTGCTCACCTCCCAGTCACTGGGATTGGAGCCGCAGTGCAGTACGTGCTGAGGGGCGGGGCCTGTGTGCGCCTCACTCAGTGACACCCCCCCAATTCACCGTCAAGTCACCTACAACGACCCGGATTCTGCCCTTCACAGGGGCCACTATGTCCCCTACATCCACACACCATTTATGGGCCACACACAGGTACACGCATCACTCAGGTGCTGCACTGAGGGAGCCACACACACAGGGGAGGGAGACACCCCCCCCTTCTTGAGGGACCGTTTCGTGGAACAAACTTTTGCCAATGACCGAGGGGGTGAAGGCAACTGGCGGATGGGTGGTGGTGTGCGAGGTGGAATGTAGTCTCTGGAGTTGACGGGGAATTTGTCAGCGGGTGATTTGTTGGGCGAATGGCTGGTGTTAGCACTTTAATCATCCTGACACCATGCTTGATATGGTGTCAGGATGATCAAATCACATTATTTCTGTTACTACATTGTAATATATAATGAAATAGTTCAACACACCATAATGCAGAATCAGTAGGAACCCTGAGCTTGCCACTTGCCACCACATGCACAGTGTCCAATTTGTCCACTGCAACATCGAGGTTCCCGCTATAAGTCGCTGTTTGCCACCATTACGAGTAGAATAAAAATAACAAAAATTCCATAAATGTTCCATGTAGCTGCTATAACCATAAAGGGGCAAACCAATCAATATACGCTTATTGGGATTTTTTTTTACCAAAAATATGTAGCAGAACACTTATTGGCCTAAATTGATGAAGACATTCGATTTTTTTCAATTTTTTTATTGGATATTTTATAGCAGTAATTTTTTTTGTTTTTTTTTAATTGTCGGTCACCGCAGAGGTGATCAAATACCACCAAAAGAAAGTTCTATTTATGGGTACAAAAGGACATCAATTTTATTTGGTTACAGTGTCACTTGACTGCAATTGTCAGTTAAAATAATGCAGTGACGTTTTGCAAAAAATGGCCTGGTCATTAAGGAGGCTTAAATCTTCCGGACAGCAAGTGGATAATAAGGACCGTTTCTTTAATGGACTGTTTATAAAATGGACATTCTCTATACATCAGGGACTGCTTACCAAACAGGGATTAGAACTATGATAGTTACACTTGGTAGAGGGACAGAAGACAATAAAAGGACAGAAGGGCTGGTTTATAAAAAAGGGACTGTCCCTATTAATCAGGGATAATGCCATACACAGGAGTGGGTGAAGGAGAGGGACTGGTCTCCAGGTCAGGGACTGTCTCTCTGTGTACAGTGACATGCTGTGAGTGGTCGAGCAGTCTCTCTGCACACAGTCACTGTTGTCTCATGTCTCAGTGTAGCACACACAGGCAGTAGAGATGTAAAAACACACTGACAGCTGTACATTCCCCTCTCCCTCCTGAGCACTGCTTCATGGTCCCCTCACAGTGATTTATGATTCTTCTAGCACGGCCACTGCGGAGCATTCCAAGCTGGCAGGTTAGGGAGGGGGGAGGTGAAGAAAGTGACGACAAGGAGGCACAGGCTCAACCATCTAACAGACAGCTCTATAGAACTCCTACAACTCCCTCTCACAATCCAGTGTGGCCCCGGCGGTTCTCCTTATGGTGTGGGCAGAGGCTGGCAGGTCCCCCCCTACTAGAATAATACTCACTGTGCAGTGTGATTGGGGAACATCGCTGGTGTCAGCTGCTCTGTGCTGTGAAGGGTCAGTCGCCCAGTAGAGATCCCCGTGGAGACTGGAAGTAGCAGAGACTCTTCTTTGGGGTGCCGTGAGTGGGGCCCAGATGCAGTGTCACTTGCCAGAAGATAGAAGAGGTCATCCAGCATGGTGGAGAGCACTATGCGCGGAGGAGGAGGAAGTTAACTCCTCCCGCCGGCGCTCATGGCCCTGGTGCAGGCTCTGCTGAGGTTCAGAGTCCGGGGGGACAGAGGCAGAGCGGGGAGCTGCCCGCAGCATTAGCTGACACATTCTCCAGGAAGCCATTCTTGCCTGTCCGAGCGCCTTCAGTACGGACCGCCCCCCACTACGTCACCGCGGGTCTCTCTCAGTCGGAGAGAGCGGCCTCTGGATACCAACAAGGAGGAGAAGGAGGGAGGGGAGCACTCTGGCGCTTGAGCACCCCCACCTCTGTGGCGCCTGGTTGAACTGCACCCCTCGCACCCTATCTGGGATCGGCCCTGCAAGTTCTCCCACTTAAAAAGATGACAGAGGCCTGTAATTGTCATCATAGGTATACCTCAACTATGAGAGACAAAATGTGGAAACAAATCCAGACAATCACATTGTCTGATTTGGAAAGATTTTTTTTTGCAAATTATGGTGGAAAATAAGTATTTGGTCACCTACAAACAAGCAAGATTTCTGGCTCTCACAGACCTGTATCTTCTTCTTTAAGAGGCTCCTCTGTCCTCCACTCATTACCTGTATTAATGGCACCTGTTTGAACTTGTTATCAGTATAAAAGACACCTGTCCACAACCTCAAACAGTCACACTCCAAACTCCACTATGGTGAAGACCAAAGAGCTGTCGAAGGAAACCAGAAACAAAATTGTAGACCTGCACCAGGCTGGGAAGACTGAATCTGCAATAGGCAAGCAGCTTGGTGTGAAGAAATCAACTGTGGGAGCAATAATTAGAAAATGGAAGACATGCAAGACCACTGATAATCTCCCTCGATCTGGGGCTCCACACAAGATCTCACCCCGTGGGGTCAAAATGATCACAAGAATGGTGAGCAAAAATCCCAGAACCACACGGGGGGACCTAGTGAATGACCTGCAGAGAGCTGGGACCAACATAACAAAGGCTACCATCAGTAACACACTACGCCGCCAGGGACTCAGATCCTGCAGTGCCAGACGTGTCCCCCTGCTTAAGCCAGTACATGTCCGGGCCTGCGAGAGCATTTGGATGATCCAGAAGAGGATTGGGAGAATGTCATATGGTCAGATGAAACCAAAGTAGAACTCTTTGGTAGAACACAACTCATTGTGTTTGGAGGAGAGAGAATGCTGAGTTGTAACCAAAGAACACCATACCTACTGTGAAGCATGGGGATGGCAACATCATGCTTTGGGGCTGTTTCTCTGAATGAATGGGGCCATGTATCTTGAGATTTTGAGTGCAAACCTCCTCCCATCAGCAAGGGCTTTGAAGATGAAACGTGGCTGGGTCTTTCAGCATGACTGTCACGTACTTAGCGGTGATGAGCCCGGACTTGCAGAGGAAGGCCTCCCTTACGGCTTCCACCAGCGGCCCCTGGTAAGGTAACAGCAGGCGCGGAGGTAGGAGGGGTACGAGTGCCTGGCAGGATCAACCAAGGTGAAGGTAGTTATGCAGACTTGTAAGGCACACTGGAACACAGCAGGTCGAACTGGAATCAGGAACACTCAGCAAACTGGAATCGTTCAGCAGACTGGACCGGAACCAGGAACACAGGAACTCAGCAAACTGGATCAGCTTAGCAGACTGGACCGGAACCAGGAACACAGGAACTCAGCAAACTGGATCAGCTTAGCAGACTGGACCGGAACCAGGAACACAGGAACTCAGCAAACTGGATCAGCTTAGCAGACTGGACCGGAACCAGGAACACAGGAACTCAGCAAACTGGATCAGCTTAGCAGACTGGACCGGAACCAGGAACAAAGGAACTCAGCAAACTGGATCAGCTTAGCAGGCTGGACCGGAACTAGGAACACAGGAACTCAGCAAACTGGATCAGCTTAGCAGACTGGACCGGAACTAGGAACAGTGAGCTTGGTCAGACAAGCCGGGTCGGTTAACTGGCTGGCAGCAAGGTACAGGGGGATCAGACAGAGGAGAGGTCACAACAAGCCAGGGGTCGGATGCAGGCAGAAAACTGGAGAAGTCACAGGCAGGCCGGGTCAAACACAGGTAAGTCTTCAGATCAGGTTTTCAGGTACTCAACGCTGTAGAGCAGACAGCAGGGACTGTCTGCGATTGACAGGTTTAAATAGCCCCTCTGGCGCCACCTGCAGGGCGGAGTATGCGCAACCGAGAATCAGGAAGACCAGGACGCCTGCTTCTGGCAGGATCTCCATGACATTGCCCCCCCCCCAAGGGGCAGCCTCCGGATGCCCATCTGGGCAAACTTCTCAGGGTGAGATCTCTTGAAGGACTGCACCAGGCTTCTAGCATGGATGTTCTCCTCAGGCTCCCAAGAGTTTTCTTCGGGTCCGTAGCCCTTCCACTTAATCAGGAATTGGTTCTGGTTATTCCTTCTTCTAAAATCCATAATGGCTTCCACTTCGAATTCCTCCTCCCCGTCTACAATGACAGGATCAGGGAGAGCCGGACTTCGGCCTGGAAATGGGTTGGGAACCGAAGGCTTCAGCAGAGATACATGGAAGACCGGATGGATCTTGAGGGAGTCAGGGAGCTCCAGTTCATAAGCCACTTCATTGATTTTCCTTTTGACAGGAAACGGCCCTAAGAATTTGGGGCCCAGTTTCTTAGAGGGGCATGCCATCCTCAAGTTTAAAGTGGATAACCATACTTGGTCGCCGGGTGCCAGCATTAATTCACCCCGTCTCTTCCTGTCAAAAATTGTCTTGTTGTGTTCCTGAGTCTTGGTCATGGTTTCCTGCAGAAGTTGGTTGTTGAATGAAAAGAAGTTCAACTTTTCCAGGACTGCGGGCACCGTACATTCAGGAAGGGAATTGGGCAGGAATGTAGGATGGAAACCGTAATTTGCGAAGAATGGGGACTGCTTGGTAGCGGAATGCGTAGAATTGTTATAGGCAAACTCGGCCAATGGGAGCAGGGAAACCCAGTCATTCTGAGTGAATGAAGAGAAGCAGCGCAGGTACTGCTCAAGGGTCTGGTTAGTCCTCTCAGTCTGTCCGTTGGTCTGGGGATGGTAAGCGGAGGAAAGTGACAATTCTATCTCCAGAGCCTTGCAGAGGGATCTCCAAAACCGGGAGGTAAATTGTACCCCTCGGTCGGAGACAATATTGGCTGGTACCCCGTGGAGTCTGACGACCTCTCTGATGAACACCTGTGCAGTTTCGGGAGCTGAGGTAGTCCCCTTCATAGTGGTGTGACTCTCAGCCAGAGGCAACTCGACGATAAAGTCGATGGACAGCATTTTCCAGGGTCTGTCTGGGACTGGTAGGGGTCTCAGTAGTCCCCAGGCCTTGGATTTGTAACCCTTGTTTCAGGTACAAACTATGCAGGACTCCACAAACTTTCTACAGTTCTCGCAGAGCCGAGGCCACCAAAAGTTTCGCTGTACCAAGTCGGTGGTCTTGGCAACGCCAAAGTGCCCGGCAAGGGCATGGTCGTGGCAGAGTTCCAGTACGGTTATTCTCAGCTCTTCAGGTACGTAGATCCTGTTCTGGTACCAAAACAGCCCATCTTTGGCCTGCAATTCCAGTTCGGAGGAGGGTCTCTGCCCTGTGGAGGCTTGCTTGATCCGGGAGAGTAGGTCTTCCTGAAGCAGAAGGAAGTTTCCAGGAGCAAGAATGGTGTCTGGAGGAGAGGTTTCCTTAGACTTATGGAACATCCGAGAGAGGGCATCGGGCTTAATGTTCTTGGAATCGGGACAGTAAGTGACATGGAAGGAGAACCGGGAGAAGAAAAGCGCCCACCTGGCTTGTTGTGGTTTTAGCCTTTTCGCTGCCTTCAGGTACTCCAGGTTCTTGTGGTCGGTGAATATCAGAATCGGGTGGGCAGCCCCCTCCAACAGATAACGCCACTCCTCTAAAGCGGACTTGATCGCCAGCAATTTCCGATCCCGCACGTCGTAGTTCCTCTCTGCCGCAGATAACTTGCGAGAGAAAAAATCTACTGGGTGGAGCAAGGCTCTGGTCCCCTGTCTTTGGGATAGAATTGCTCCTACCGCAATTTCCGAGGCGTCTACCTCCAGAACGAACGGTAATGAGGAATCTGGGTGCTTCAAGATAGAGGCAGAGGTAAAGAGACCCTTCAGGGCCTCAAAGGCCTTTTGGGCCTCAGGGGACCAGTGGAAACGGATCCCTTGTTTGGTCAGCTGGGTGATGGGTGCGATGATGGCTGAGAACCCTCTGATGAATTTGCGGTAGAAGTTGGCGAATCCAACGAAACGTTGGATCCCCTTCTTGTCCGCCGGGACTGGCCAGTCCAGGATTGCAGCAATCTTTTGAGGGTCCATTTTGATGCCCTCGCTGGAGATAATTAGTCCCAAGAACGATATACTTTCCAGCTCAAATTCACACTTCTCGGCCTTCGCATACAGGCCGTGCTGGCGAAGCCGAGCCAACACACTTCTGACGTGCCTGCGGTGGGAATCAAGGGAGGAAGAAAAAATTAGTATATCATCCAGGTAGACAATGACAAAGAGATCTAGGAAGTCCCAGAGTACATCGTTAATGAAATACTGGAAAGTGGCAGGGGCGTTGCACAACCCGAAGGGCATTACCCGGTACTCGAAATGTCCGAATCGGGTGCGGAAAGCGGTCTTCCGCTCATCCCCCTCCTTGATGCGGACCAAATTGTAGGCTCCGCGGAGATCAAGTTTGGTAAAAATGATGGCTGTTCCCAGTCTCTGAAATAGTTCCAGTACCAAGGGGAGAGGGTAGCGTTCTTTTACTGTGATTTTATTTAATTCACGATAGTCCACACAGGGTCGAAGGGTATGATCCTTCTTCTCTACGAAAAAGATGCCTGCACCGGCTGGAGATGTAGACGGACGAATGAACCCTTTCTGTAGGTTTTCATCGATATAGTCTTTTAGTGCCCCCTGTTCTACCTCTGTTAACGGGAAGATCCTGCCAAACGGAATTGCCGCTCCGGGAAGTAGGTCAATGGGGCAATCATAGGCCCGATGAGGTGGTAGAGTCTCTGCCCCTTGTTTGCTAAACACATCAAGAAAGTCATGGTAGACCTCAGGGATGGATTGCCGTATTCCAGCCTCCGTATTGATACATAAGAGGGTGGCCGCCCAGGGGTCTTGAGTGTCCCGCAGGATTGCTGGCAGTAAGGAGAAGAAAAGGTCACCAACCCCGTGGCCCAGTTGATGGTAGGGTTGTGGACCTGTAGCCAAGGTATACCAAGGATCACAGGGAACAATGGGGAAGAGATAATGTCCAGGCGTAAGTATTCTTGCTGGGTTCCGGAGATGGTGGAGATGGTAGCGGGTAAAGGGGTGGTCTCTTGGACCACTGGTCCAGACTTAATGATGGACTGATCAGCCAAATGCACACATAGTCCATGGGTCTTGGTGACAAGAGGGATCTGGTGCTTGATGGCAAAGGCTGAGTCCATAAAGCAGCTGCAAGCCCCGGAATCAATAATGGCGGGCACTTGCAGAGTCCTTCCTGGGAGCTGTAACGAGACAGAGAGAGCAAGGTGAGATGTGGACTTGGCCTGTGGGTTGGTAGTGTCAGAAGATACTGAAAGACACTTACGAAGTTTCAGGGGACAATTTATAACGAAGTGTCCGGCTTCCCCGCAGTACAGGCACAAATTGTTCACTCGGCGACGTTGGCGTTCCTGTTGGGAGAGGGAAGGACGAAGCACTCCGAGCTGCATGGGCTCGGGTATGTCAGATGTAGCGGCTGGAGGTGCAACAGGTGCTGGGTGCAGATGGCTGGGAGCCCGGGGAAGCATCCAGGTCGGGCGGGAGAAGCCCGTGGACCTCTCAGCCCTTCGTTCCCTGAGACGTCGGTCGATCTGGATTGTTAAGTCAATTAGTGAATTCAGGGTTGGTGGTATGCCAACCCTAGCGAGCTCGTCCTTCAGAGGGTCGGACAGACCTATGCGGAACTGATGGCGGAGGGCGGC
The DNA here is from genome assembly GCA_029206835.1 of Rana muscosa. Lineage (NCBI taxonomy): Eukaryota > Metazoa > Chordata > Amphibia > Anura > Ranidae > Rana > Rana muscosa. The sequence goes on along the minus strand of CM055117.1, from coordinate 306,811,273 downwards.
GTCATTCCAATTGGTATCTGCGCTCCACCGTCTAAATTCCGCTACGTAGTCCTCTGCTGCTCTGCGCCCCTGCTGAAGGGTGCACAAGGTGGTCTCTGCGGTTACTGAGAGCTGGGAATCTTCATATAGCTGAGCCATGGCGTCGAAGAAGGCAGAAAGGTTGTTTAACGCCATATCTTTCCGTTCCAAGAGACGGTGGGCCCAGCTCTGAGGGTCTCCAGAAAGCAGGGACATCACAAAGCCCACCTTGGTGGCTTCCAAGGAGAAGGTGCAAGGCTGCAGGGCGAAGTAGAGTTCGCAGGAATTACGAAAAGCCCTAAACTTGCTTCGATCCCCGGAGAATTTTTCGGGTGTAGGGACCCTGGGCTCCGGAGGAAGCATGACAACTGTGGGTGAGGATCCTGCCCCAGCAGTGGAGGTAGAGGTATGGGATCTCCCTTGGGCTCCAGAGGGGTTGGAGAGGACCCGCACTTGTTCTTCCAGATGGGTGTAGCCTTGCTGGAGGTTCTTGACCGCTTCAGCCAATCCTGCCAGGTGCCGACATAGTTCCTCCATAGGTGAGGCTCCCTGCTCGGACTCAGACATGGCTGTCTGCTACTGTCACGTACCTAGCGGTGATGAGCCCGGACTTGCAGAGGAAGGCCTCCCTTACGGCTCCCACCAGCGGCCCCTGGTAAGGTAACAGCAGGCGCGGAGGTAGGAGGGATACGAGTGCCTGGCAGGATCAACCAAGGTGAAGGTAGTTATGCAGACTTGGTAGGCACACTGGAACACAGCAGGTTGAACTGGAATCAGGAACACTCAGCAAACTGGAATCGTTCAGCAGACTGGACCGGAACCAGGAACACAGGAACTCAGCAAACTGGATCAGCTTAGCAGACTGGACCGGAACCAGGAACACAGGAACTCAGCAAACTGGATCAGCTTAGCAGACTGGACCGGAACCAGGAACACAGGAACTCAGCAAACTGGATCAGCTTAGCAGACTGGACCGGAACCAGGAACACAGGAACTCAGCAAACTGGATCAGCTTAGCAGACTGGACCGGAACCAGGAACAAAGGAACTCAGCAAACTGGATCAGCTTAGCAGACTGGACCGGAACTAGGAACAGTGAGCTTGGTCAGACAAGCCGGGTCGGTTAACTGGCTGGCAGCAAGGTACAGGGGGATCAGACAGAGGAGAGGTCACAACAAGCCAGGGGTCGGATGCAGGCAGAAAACTGGAGAAGTCACAGGCAGGCCGGGTCAAACACAGGTAAGTCTTCAGATCAGGTTTTCAGGTACTCAACGCTGTAGAGCAGACAGCAGGGACTGTCTGCGATTGACAGGTTTAAATAGCCCCTCTGGCGCCACCTGCAGGGCGGAGTATGCGCAACCGAGAATCAGGAAGACCAGGACGCCTGCTTCTGGCAGGATCTCCATGACAATGATCCCAAACACACTGCCCAGGCAACGAAGGAGTGGCTTCGTAAAAAGCATTTTAAGGTCCTGGAGTGGCCTAGCCAGTCTCCAGATCTCAACCCCATAGAAAACCTTTGGAGGGAGTTGAAAGTCCCTGTTGCCCAGCGACAGCCCCAAAACATCACTGCTCTAGAGGAGATCTGCATGGAGGAATTGGTCAACATACCAGTAACAGTGTGTGACAACCTTGTGAAGACTTACAGAAAACGTTTGACCTCTGTCATTGCCAACAAAGGATATATAACAAATTATTGAGATGAACTTTTGATATTGACCAAATACTTATTTTCCACCATAATTTGCAAAAAAAATTCTTTCCAAATCAGACAATGTGATCAGAGGTGGCTCTTTAATTAGGCAAATTAGGCGGTCGCCTAAGGCAGTGTTTCTCAACTTCAGTCCTCAATGCGCCCCAACAGGTCATGTTTTCAGGCTCTCCATTGTTTTGCACAGGTTATTTGATCAGTTTAACTGCTTTAGTAATTCCCACAGCTGTTTCATCTGAGGGAAATCCTGAAAACATGACCTGTTGGGGCACCTTGAGGACTGGAGTTGAGAAACACTGGCCTAAGGCCTCGCACTCACAGGGGCCTCGCGGCTACCTAATTTTGCCTCTGCTTGAAATTTGTTACCCATTATGGCCATGGTGGGGCCCCCGTGTCTAAGTTTTGCTTAAGGCCTCACAAAGCCTAGAGCCGCCTCTGAATGTGATTGTCTGGATTTGTTTCCACATTTTGTCTCTTATAGTCGAGGTATACCTATGATGACAATTACAGGCCTCTCTCATCTTTTTAAGTGGTAGAACTTGCACAATTGGTGGCTGACTAAATACTTTTTTGCCCCACTGTATATGTCTTCTGCTGCTGCTCCTGATTTCTGTGATTTGGGGCCCAGATTGTGCTCCCTATTATAGGGACTCCTCAAGTTTTTCAACACACATGATGTCTGCCTTGGGGTCCAAAGGCTGCGCAAATTCGACCAATTTCTCCATCGTTGCCTTCCTCTTTATTTTGTTAACCAGAATAAATGGATATTTGATTTAATTTAAATACTTGCCTATGTGTTTTTCTTAAAAAAGACAGTTTGTTTATGAGTAGGCAGGTATATTTCATAAATACAATGTGTAATTAACAAGGGACACCAACACCAACCTCCTTGAGGGAAAAAATACAAGATAATAATGATGCGCCTGTTGAAGTACACTAGTACAAAACGCGTCAGGTTTGCTCACCACTCTACTGACTGCCCCTTTAATGTTTTTTATGCTTTTGTGATCACTTTTACTTTGTTGGTTTTAATAAACCCGCATTGACCTGCACTATCGGAGCACTTTTCTAATTTTTCCTATGGTCGGTTGTTTGAGCTGAAGCTCTTTCCTTATGTGCAATTGTTATCCCGGGAAGAATCTGTTTTTCTGGATCCAAGGTGTTTTTTGTCCTATCTGATGTTCATGGAGATCGTGTTCGAGTCTTAAGTCTGCTTCCAAGTCGGGGAACCTGCCGGGAAGTTTTCGTCTGAGATTCGTACGATCCAGCCTACAGACAAGCAGAGGGAAACCACCATTGAGCCTTTCCAACACCTATTTGATCTGCCTTAACCCGCAGATCCACCTGTTCCGGTAAGGGTATTCATTTCTCTTCACCTTCAGAAGTTGCGATGATCCATATTGTTCCACGTGTTGCTTCAAATATTATTTGTCTTCATCACGGATATGTTTATGGACACTTTGTGGACTCACTTTAGTGTTGTTTTTTATTCACATTACTTTATTTAGAGACCAATTTTTTTGGCCTCATTTTCACTGTCAGCGCTACATCTTCATTCACAAGATAATAATGTTATTGTGGTAACTTGACCAGAAAATAAAAATGGAGATCACAAGAAAATATTAAATCCCCACAAAAAAAATATGAGATCTTGATTCAAATCACCAAAAAAAAAAAACATTTTTGAGATTTGGCTTTAAAGTCAAATACGAATATTCATGAGATCACAAGAAACAATAAAGAAACAAGTTGGTCAGAACTCTGTGCGAATATCAGCAGCAAAAAAATAACATTATTCTAGCATTAGAAAGAAGAAAAGGATGCGCTACATTAAACGATGCAATAATTTGCAGCACGACGAATGTGCTATCTCCATTACGAACGCTAGTTTTAGCAGAACGAGCGCTCCCGTCTCCTAATTTATTCTGAGCATGCGTGTTTTTTTCTCCGTCGAAGTTCCACACAGACGATAGGAATTTCCTATCGGATTATTTTCCATCGGAAAAAAATAAAACATGTTCTATTTCTAAACTCCGTCTGGAAAAACTCAGATGGGGCCCACACACGGTCTGAATATCCGATGAAAAAATTCCGTCTGACTTTTTTCATCGGAAATTCCGAAAATGTGTACAAGGCATAAGAGCTTTTGTAATTGTAATGTGCAAAATCGACAGAACTATGCAGAGTATGAACAGTGAGACCCAGGCCCGAAAAATAGGCATGGGCATTTTGGATTGAGCAGCACATAATCGTTAACTGGCCCCTTCCCCACTCTCCACCCTGACAGATCCCCAGAGGGGGGCGGAGGGGGGAACCCAGCAGAGGTGAGGGGGAGAGGTGAGGTGGGACCAAGAAAGAGCATGTGGGGATGGAGAGCACAGGGAAGAACCTTGAGAACATGGGATGGGGCGAGGGCACAGGGGAGAGGCAGAGAACACAGGGAGGAAGAGGAGAGCACAGGGGGGCAGCGGAGAGCATGGGGAAGGCGGAGCGCACAGGGGGGCAGCAGAGAGCATGGGGGAGGTGGAGAGCACAGGGAGGGCGGCAGAGAGCATGGGGGGAGGTGGAGAGCATGGGGGCAGCAAAGAGCATGGGGGATGTGGAAAGCACAGGGGGCAGCGGAGAGCATGGGGGATGTGGAGAGCACAGGGGGGCTAGCGGAGAGCATGGGGGGATGTGAAGAGCACAGGGGGGTGGCGGAGAGCATGGGGGAGGTGGAAAGCACAGGGGGGCAGCGGAGAGCATGGGGGGATGTGGAGAGCACAGGGGGAAGCGGAGAGCGTGGGGGGAAATGAAGAGAACAGGGGGGGCAGCGGAGAGCATGCGGGTGATGTGGAGAGCACATGGGGGCGAGCGCAGAGCATGGGGGGTGGCAGAGAGCATGAGGGGGAGGTGGAGAGCATGGGGGAGGTAGAGAGCACAGGGAGCGGCAGAAAGCATGGGGGGAGCTGGAGAGCACAAGGGGGCGGCAGAGAGCATGGGGGAGGTGGAGAGCACAGGGGGCGGCAGAGAGCATGGGGGAGGTGGAGAGCACAGGGAGGGCAGCAGAGAGCATGGGGGGAGGTGGAGAGCACAAGGAGGGCGGCGGAGAGCATGGAGGGAGGTGGAGAGCACAGGGAGGGCGGCAGAGAGCATGGGGGAGGTGGAGAGCACAGGGATGACGGAACAGAGCATGGGGAGGTGGAAAGCACAGGGGGCAGCGGAGAGCATGGGGGGATGTGGATTGCACAGGGGCGGCGGAGAGCATGAGGGGAGATGGAGAGCACAGGGAGGGTGGCAGAGAGCATGGGGGGAGGTGGAGAGCACAGGGAGGGTGGCAGAGAGCATGGGGGGAGGTGGAGAACACAGTGAGGGTGGCAGAGAGCATAGGGAAAGGTGGAGAGCACAGGGAGGTCAGCGGAGAGCATGGGGGAGGTGGAGAGCACAGGGAGGGCGGAGGAGAGTATGGGGGGAGGTGGAGAGCACGGAGCAGCGGAGAGCATGGGGGATGTGGAGAGCACAGGGGGGCTGGCGGAGAACATGGGGGGATGTGAAGAGCACAGGGACTCGCGGAGAGCATGGGGGATGTGGAGAGCACAGGGGGGTGGCGGAGAGCATGGGGGAGGTGGAAAGCACAGGGGGGAGCGGAGAGCATGGGGGATGTGGAGAGAACAGGGGAGGCAGCGGAGAGCATGCGGGTGATGTGGAGAGCACATGGGGGCGAGCACAGAGCATGGGGGGTGGCAGAGAGCATGAGGGGGAGGTGGAGAGCATGGGGGAGGTGGAGAGCACAGGGGGCGGCAGAAAGCATGGGGGGGAGCTGGAGAGCACAAGGGATGACGGAACAGAGCATGGGGAGGTGGAAAGCACAGGGGGCAGCGGAGAGCATGGGGGATGTGGAGAGCACAGGGGGCGGCGGAGAGCATGAGGGGAGGTGGAGAGCAGAGGGAGGGCGTCAGAGAGCATGGGGGGAGGTGGAGAGCACAGGGGGCGGCAGAGAGCATGGGGGAGGTGGAGAGCACAGGGAGGGCGGCGGAGAGCATGGGGGAGGTGGAGAGCACAAGGAGGGCGGCGGAGAGCATGGGGGGAGGTGGAGAGCACAGGGGGCGGCAGAGAGCATGGGGGAGGTGGAGAGCACAGGGAGGGCGGCGGAGAGCATGGGGGAGGTGGAGAGCACAGGGGGCTGCAGAGAGCATGGGGGGAGGTGGAGAGCACAGGGGGCGGCAGAGAGCATGGGGGAGGTGGAGAGCACAGGGAGGGCGGCGGAGAGCATGGGGGGAGGTGGAGAGCACAAGGAGGGCGGCGGAGAGCATGGGGGGAGGTGGAGAGCACAGGGAGGGCGGCGGAGAGCATGGGGGGAGGTGGAGAGCACAGGGATGACGGAACAGAGCATGGGGAGGTGGAAAGCACAGGGGGCAGCGGAGAGCATGGGGGGATGTGGAGAGCACAGGGGGCGGCGGAGAGTATGAGGGGAGGTGGAGAGCAGAGGGTGGGCGGCAGAGAGCATGGGGGGAGGTGGAGAGCACAGGTAGGGTGGCAGAGAGCATAGGGGGAGGTGGAGAGCACAGGGAGGGTAGCGGAGAGCATAGGGGGAGGTGGAGAGCACAGGGAGGTCAGCGGAAAGCATGGGGGAGGTGGAGAGCACAGGAAGGGCGGAGGAGAGCATGGGGGGAGGTGGAGAGCACGGGGCAGCGGAGAGCATGGGGGATGTGGAGAGCACAGGGGGGCTGGCGGAGAACATGGGGGGATGTGAAGAGCACAGGGACTCGGCGGAGAGCATGGGGGATGTGGAGAGCACAGGGAGGGCGGCGGAGAGCATGGGGGGAGGTGGAGAGCACAAGGAGGGCGGCGGAGAGCATGGGGGGAGGTGGAGAGCACAGGGAGGGCGGCGGAGAGCATGGGGGGAGGTGGAGAGCACAGGGATGACGGAACAGAGCATGGGGAGGTGGAAAGCACAGGGGGCAGCGGAGAGCATGGGGGAATGTGGAGAGCACAGGGGGCGGCGGAGAGTATGAGGGGAGGTGGAGAGCACAGGGGGCTGCAGAGAGCATGGGGGGAGGTGGAGAGCACAGGGGGCGGCAGAGAGCATGGGGGAGGTGGAGAGCACAGGGAGGGCGGCGGAGAGCATGGGGGGAGGTGGAGAGCACAAGGAGGGCGGCGGAGAGCATGGGGGAGGTGGAGAGCACAGGGAGGGCGGCGGAGAGCATGGGGGGAGGTGGAGAGCACAGGGATGACGGAACAGAGCATGGGGAGGTGGAAAGCACAGGGGGCAGCGGAGAGCATGGGGGGATGTGGAGAGCACAGGGGGCGGCGGAGAGTATGAGGGGAGGTGGAGAGCAGAGGGTGGGCGGCAGAGAGCATGGGGGGAGGTGGAGAGCACAGGTAGGGTGGCAGAGAGCATAGGGGGAGGTGGAGAGCACAGGGAGGGTAGCGGAGAGCATAGGGGGAGGTGGAGAGCACAGGGAGGTCAGCGGAAAGCATGGGGGAGGTGGAGAGCACAGGAAGGGCGGAGGAGAGCATGGGGGGAGGTGGAGAGCACGGGGCAGCGGAGAGCATGGGGGATGTGGAGAGCACAGGGGGGCTGGCGGAGAACATGGGGGGATGTGAAGAGCACAGGGACTCGGCGGAGAGCATGGGGGATGTGGAGAGCACATGGGGGCTGGCGGAGAGCATGGGGGAGGTGAAAATCACAGGGGGGAGTGGAGAACACAGGGGGAAGCTGAGAGCGTGGGGGGATATGAAGAGCACAGGGGGCAGCGGAGAGCATGGGGGTGATGTGGAGAGCACAGGGGGGTGAACGCAGAGCATGGGGGGTGGCTGCGAGCATGGGGGGAGGTGGAGAGCATGGGGGGGCGGCAGAGAGCATGTGGGGGTGGAGAGCACTGGGTGGGCGGAAGAGAACATGGGGGAGGTGGAGAGCACTGGGGGGTGGCAGAGAGCATGGGGGGGTGGAGAGCACTGGGGGGGCGGAAGAGAACATGGGGGGAGGTGGAGAGCACTGGGGGGTGGCAGAGAGCATGGGGGAGGTGTAAAGCACTGGGGGGGGCGGCAGAGAGCATGGGGGAGGTGGAGAGCACTGGGGGGGGCGGCAGATAGCATGGGGGAGGTTGTCACGGGTGTACTTACCGAGGCCAAGATGCCGAGAGTGGTTCACCCTTGCGACTTGACGCACTCCGCCCCCTGGAGGTGGAACAGGGAGAGGATGGCGCGAAGAGGCACTGGCTGGTGAGGAAGTCTTGTTAGAGGATCAGGTAGAGCTGAGCTGAACTGACCAGGAACAGGCTGAGGGCCTAACACCAGGCTGAAGAGGGCTCTCACAAAATCCAAACAGAGACACAAGTCCAGGGCACTACAGGGGCCAAGCGGGTAGACTGAGTCCAGGTACTGGCTGTAGAAACAGGTACTGATGGTGCAGGCCGAGGGTCTAACACAGTAGACAAGTGATCAGTCCAGGAATACTAAGCAGGTGATCAGGGCTGGAGGCAAGTAGCAAATCCGGAACACAAGCAGGAGATCAGGGATTGGAGATTGGCAGAAGGTCCGAGACACAGGCCGAGGGTCAAACACAGCGGGCAGGCAGAAGAGGTCCGAGAGGCAAGCCAAAGGTCAGGTCCAGGAGAGAAGCAGCGTAGTCAGGTCAATCCGGGTCACAACAAGGGTTCAGATGTGTATACAGGAAACTAGGTACAAGGCAGGAAGCTGCCGACAAACCAGCAACCTGTCAGCGCCACTAGGCTTCTTTAAATAGGCCTGTCAGAGTTCTGATTGGTGCGCCATTGCGCATGCGCGTGCGCCGTTCTACCGCGCATGCGCGCAGGGCAGCGGCGGCTGAATAGGGGATTTCCATGACAGTGTTCCCCCCGAGAGGCGGGCTCCGGACGCCCAAGCTGGTCATCAACTCTGGATGTTCTTGATGAAATGCCCTAATTAGGCGTAGGGCATGCAAATTTCTGGCAGGTTCCCAGGAATTGTCCTCGAGGGGGTACCCCTTCCATTTAATCAGATACTGAAGTTGCCTCCCTCTCTTCCTGCATCCTAGAATAGACTCCACTTCAAATTCATCTTCACCATCTATTTCAACTGGTGGAGGAGGTGGTTCTTTCTCTTCCGGGGAAGGAGATAGGAACAACAGGCTTCAGCAGAGATGCGTGGAAGACCGGGTGTATCCGATAGGAGTTGGGTAATGCTAATTCAATGGCCACGGGATTGATCTTCCGTTTGATTTTGAAAGGTCCAATGAACTTTGGCCCCAACTTCCGTGAGGGGATAGGTAATTTAAGGTTGATGGCTGAAAGCCATACTTCCTCCCCGACTTTAAAGGTTTGGTTTTCTTTCCTTCCTCTGTCATAGAATTTTTTGTAATTGTCTTGGGCATTCTGCATCATCTCCTGAAGTTTCAGGAAATTTAGCTGGACCGAGGCTATCCGGTCTTGTACAGCAGGGACGGAACTTTCAGGGATGGAGCTGGGAAGGAACGGAGGGTGAAAACCAAAGTTGACCCAGAAGGGGGTCTGACTGGTAGCTGAATGGATGGAATTATTGTATGCGAACTCAGCATAGGGTAGTAGGGAGGACCAGTCATCTTGGGAGGCAGAGCAGAAACAACGGAGGTATTGTTCCAGAGTTTGGTTAGTCCTCTCAGTCTGGCCGTTGCTCTGAGGGTGATAGGCAGACGAGAGGCAGATCTTGTTTTCCAAGGACTTGCAAAGTTCCTGCCAAAATTTGGATGTGAATTGGACACCCCTGTCGGAGACGATGCTCTTGGGTACCCGATGGAGCCTGGTGATTTCCTTATGCCCCATACACACGATCGTTTTTCATGCCGTTAAAAATGCCATTAAAAAAAATGGCCATTAAAAATGATCGTGTGTAGGCTCCAGAGCATTTTTAACGACGTGAAAAACGGCCATTAAAAATTTCGAACATGCTCTCTTTTTTCACGTCGTTTTTCATGTCGTTTTTTTTAACGACGTGAAAAACGATAGTGTGTATGCTTTAACGACGTGAAAAAAACGCGCATGCTCAGAATCAAGTATGAGACAGGAGCGCTCGTTCTGGTAAAACTAGCGTTCGTAATGGAGATAGCACATTCGTCACGCAGTCACGGACTGAAAAGCACGAGACTGAAAAGAGCGAATCGTCGCTCAACAAACTTTACTAACATGAAGGGTGGCGCCATTCGAACGAAACTTCCCCTTTATAGTGCCGTCGTACGTGTTGTACGTCACTGCGCTTTGCTTGATCGTTTTTTTAAATGATCGTGTGTACGCAAGACAGGCTTGAGAGGAAACATGAAAAAAAAACGACGTGAAAAACGGCAAGAAAAAAAATGGCAAGAAAAACGATCGTGTGTATGGGGCATTAAAGAAGATTCTGGCTGTGTCTGCAGCAGAGGGGGTACCCACCATGGGTAAGAAGTGTACCATCTTAGAGAGGCGGTCGACCACAACCAAGATGGTGGTAAATCCTCCAGAGGGAGGTAGGTCGACAATGAAGTTCATGGAGACCTCTGCCCAGGGACATTCCGGAATGGGTAGAGGTTTGAGGAAGTGCCAGATTTTGATATTTGCCCCTTTATTACGCTGTCAGCGAGTGCAGGAGGCAACGTAGGTTTTACAGTCCTGTCTCCAGCCTGGCCACCAGAATGAGCGAGAGACTAGCTCAATGGTTTTCTGGGTTCCAAAGTGGCCTGCTAACTTGTGGTCGTGGAAAGTCTTTAGGATTAAATGTCTCGTTTCCAGTGGAGCAAAGATTTTACCTCGGGGCCAATATAGGTCGTCATGTTTCTCCAGAGAAGAGGTTTCCTGGTCAGAAGAGTACCTGGATGCTGCTTTAATAGAGGTCAACAGGTCAACCTGGGAGACCAGAAGAAAGTTTTGTGGCGACAAGATAGTGCTGGGTTCCACTGTTTGTGGCGATTCGGGAAACATCCTGGAGAGCGCATTTGCCTTCCCATTCTTGGATCCGGGTCTGTAAGAGATGTGGAAGTTAAATCTGGTGAAAAAGAGAGCCCAGCGGGCTTGCCTGGGTCTTAAACGTTTTGATGTCCTTAAATACTCCAGGTTTTTGTGGTCGGTAAAAATCATGATGGGGTGAGATGCGCCCTCCAGTAGGTACCTCCACTCTTCCAGGGCAAATTTAATGGCCAACAACTCTCTATCACCAACATCGTAATTTTGTTCCGGTGGGTTGAGTTTCTGGGAGGCAAAAGCTATTGGGTGAAGCAGAGACTTGGGGCCCTGTCTTTGAGAGAGAATGGCCCATGTAGCTGTCTCGGAAGCGTCTACTTCCAGTATGAAGGGTAATGCAGGGTCTGGATGCCGTAAGACAGGTGCTGAAGTAAACACAGATTTTAATTTGTTGAAAGCATCCTGGGCCTCCTGTGTCCACTGGAAGCGGTTGCCCTGGCGTGTCAGTTGCGTGATGGGTGCTACAATAGAAGAGAACCCGATGATGAACCTTCTGTAGAAATTGGCAAAGCCAATGAAGCCGCTGCACCCCTTTCTTATCAGTTGGGGCTGGGCATTCTTGAATTGCCCTGACTTTCTGTGGGTCCATCGCAACTCCGTTAATGGAAATAATGAATCCCAGAAACTGCACTGTAGTCTTTTCAAAGTCGCATTTCTCAGCTTTGAGGTATAGCCTGTGTTCTCTGAGGATGGTAAAGACCTTTTTGACATGAACCCGGTGTAATTCCAAGGAGGTCGAGAAGATAAGTATGTCGTCTAGATATACCACTAAGAAGTCGTCAAGATGTTCTCGGAAGATGTCATTCACTAGATGTTGAAAAGTGGCGGGGGCATTACAAAGCCCGAATGGCATGACGAGGTACTCAAAGTGCCCGAATCTGGATCTGAAGGCGGTCTTCCATTCATCTCCAGCCCTAAACCGGATGAGGTTGTATGCCCCCCAAAGATCCAGCTTGGAAAAGATTTGGGCAGATCGAAACCGTTGAAACAATTCCGGGATCAGTGGTAGTGGATATCTGTTTTTAATGGTGATTTTATTCAGCTCTCTGTAGTCAATGCAGGGCCTGAGAGACCCATCTTTTTTTTCCACGAAGAAGATCCCTGCATCGGCTGGAGAGGAAGATGGACGAATTAATTTTTTTTCAAGGTTTTCGTCTATGTAGGCCTTGAGGGCAGTTAACTCGGTTTCAGATAAAGGGAAGATATGGCCGAAAGGCACCTCTGAGCCAGGTAGGAGGTCAATGGGACAGTCATATGGCCGGTGCAGGGGTAGGCAGTCTGCCTGTCGTTTGTCAAAGACGTCCTTAAATTCCAGGTACACGGGGGGGACGTGTTGCAGGTTTTCAGGAACGGTTGCAATGGTAGAACAGGTGGCTGAGACTGGGGTAAGACAATGCTGGAAGCAGTAATGAGATGTGAATTTGACTTCCTTATTGGCCCAATTGATGAGAGGCTCGTGTGCTTGTAACCAGGGGAGACCCAGAATGATGGGAAACATTGGAGAGGGGATGAGGTCAAACCGCAGAAACTCTTGGTGGCCAGAGTCAGTGCTGGCAAGGATGGGTTTAGTCTCTTGAGTGATTAGCCCAGAGTGGGGAAAAGACCCATCCGCCAGGTGTACCTGAAGGGAACAGTTCTTGACTTGAAGGGGAAAATGAAGTTTCTGGGCGAGTGCAGAGTACAGGAAGCAGCTGCAGGCTCCGGAGTCAATAATAGCCGGTAGGCGGTTTGCCCCTTCCGGTAGCTGTAGGGAGATAAAGAGGACAACATAAGCCTGAGGGACACTTGAAACTTGATAGTTCAATACATCTTGGGGGACAGACTTACTGGGTCTCACTGGACAACTTCGGAGGAAATGGCCAGAACCTCCACAGTAGAGACATAGGTTGGCTTGACGCCTGCGCTGTTTCTCCTCAGGAGAGAGAGGGGAGGCCGGACTAGGCCAAGTTGCATCGGTTCAGGTTCCGGAAAGGACGGAGCAGCAGGAACTGGAGCAGGAGGATGAACAGGAACGGATCTGGAAGGAGTCCAGTTGGGACGAGCAGTCTGAAAGCATTCAGCGCGCCGCTCTCGCAGGCGTCTGTCAAGCTGGGTGGCGGACTGAACTAGACCTTCCAAGGAAGCAGGGGTCTCATTCCTGGCTAGTTCGTCCTTAAGCGCTTCAGACAGTCCTTGGCGGTACTGGTATTTCAATGCCGCTTCATTCCAGCCGGTATCGGCCGACCATTTCCGGAATTCGGCCGTATAGTCCTCAACCGGCCTTCTTTCCTGGAACAGGCGGTGCAGAATAGCCTCAGCCGTAGCCGTGCGCTGGGGATCGTTGTATAGCTGCGCCATCTGTTCGAAGAAGGTTTCAACAGAGTTTAACACGGGCTCCTTTGCTCCATTAGGCCGTGAGCCCAGGCTTGGGGTTCCTCGGATAGAAGGGAGATAATGAAGCCCACCTTTACTACCTCTGAAGAAAAGGTCAGAGGCTGAAGAGCGAGGTAGAGAGAGCAGGCATTTTTGAAGGCTCGGTACTTTTTGCGATCACCTGTGAATCGCTCTGGTATAGGAACTCTGGGTTCCAGGGAAGCCATCACCACGGTAGGGCTTGCAGAGACCTGAGAAGTGGAGGTACCAGATGTAGAAGCCGCAGCTGGGGCTGTAGGGCCTGGTGACCCAGTGAGTTGTTGAAGCCAGCCATCCATTTGCGTGTATCCCTCCTGTAGTTTTTGGACCGCATTAGTTAGTGCGGTTACCTGCTGGCAGAGGGTGTCAAACGGGGAATGCGCTCTGTCGGCCTCAGACATCTGGCTGGTTTGTACTGTCACGGGTGTACTTACCGAGGCCGAGATGCCGAGAGTGGTTCACCCTTGCGACTTGACGCACTCCGCCCCCTGGAGGTGGAACAGGGAGAGGATGGCGCGAAGAGGCACTGGCTACCAGCAGGTGAGGAAGTCTTGTTAGAGGATCGGGTAGAGCTGAGCTGAACTGACCAGGAACAGGCTGAGGGCCTAACACCAGGCTGATGAGGGCTCTCACAAGATCCAAACAGAGACACAAGTCCAGGGCACTACAGGGGCCAAGCGGGTAGACTGAGTCCAGGTACTGGCTGTAGAAACAGGTACTGAGGGTGCAGGCTGAGGGTCTAACACAGTAGACAAGTGATCAGTCCAGGAATACTAAGCAGGTGATCAGGGCTGGAGGCAAGTAGCAAATCCGGAACACAAGCAGGAGATCAGGGATTGGAGATTGGTAGAAGGTCCGAGTCACAGGCCGAGGGTCAAACACAGCGGGCAGGCAGAAGAGGTCCGAGAGGCAAGCCAAAGGTCAGGTCCAGGAGAGAAGCAGCGTAGTCAGGTCAATCCGCGTCACAACAAGGGTTCAGATGTGTATACAGGAAACCAGGTACAAGGCAGGAAGCTGATGACAAACCAGCAACCTGTCAGCACCACTAGGCTTCTTTAAATAGGCCTGTCAGAGTTCTGATTGGTGCGCCATTGCGCATGCGCGTGCGCCAAAGCGCCGTTCCACTGCAATTGCGCGCATGGCAGCGGCGGCTGAATAGGGGATTTCCATGACAGAGGTGAAGAGCACTGGGGGAGCGGCAGAGAGCATGGGGAAGGTGGAGATCAGGAGGAGGCAAAGAGTATGGGTGGGGTGGAGAGCCCGGGGGGGGCAGCAGCAGAAAGAAGCAGGATAGGAGGAGAAGTGGGGGCGGCTGCATGGGTGTCCGCTGACATTTTTCAGGGGGGGGCGCTTTGGCAGCGGCGGTACACAGTCGCATTTAACCCTTTCTTCAAATGCTAGCGGGGGTTAAAAGCACCCCGCTAGCGGCCAAATAGCGTAGCTAAGACGATGGTAAAGCAACGCTTTTTAGCAGCGCTTTACCGATAACGCGGCCAGCTGACAGTGTGAAATAGCTCTTGAGATAATTCAGCTTCACTCCATGCCCATATAAATATAGCTCAGAGAATGTATAGACCCCCCTTTAGCACAGATGAACCCCCCCTTCAGCACAGACGCCTCCATTCTGCACAGACCCCTCCATTCAGCACAGACCCCCCTTCAGCACAGACCCCCCATTCCACACAGACCCCTCCATTCAGCACAGACCCCCCTTCAGCACAGATGGACCCCCTTTAATCACAGACCCCCCTTCAGCACAGATGGACCCCCCCTTCAGCACAGACCCCCCTTCAGCACAGATGGACCCCCCATTCAGATCAAACCCCCCCTTCAGCACAGACGGACCCCCCCTCCCCAATCCCATTCAGTACCTCGGATCAGCGCGGCACAGGCACAGCAGGTTCCCTCCCCCTGTGTACACATAAACACTGGAGGGGGTGGCGGCTTCACTCTGCTCGCTGTGCCTGTATGACATCCAGCCCGGGACCGCTCAGACAGCCCGCGGCCGTGAGAGAAGGGGATGGTTGGTCAGGTGCAGTGGTGTCACCCCGCACCAGACCTCCCCCGCCCCCCCTTGCAATGCAACGGCCAGCAGCTTGCCTCTCTCTCCCTGTTCTAACCTGCCTGTCACCACGGCACTGAGCCTGTCACTGTTTCAGTCGCGGAGGGGTGTCTTCACTCTTCAACACCTTCTCGATTTTCCAGGGGGGGTCAATTGCCCCCTCTTGCCCTATGAAGCGGACGCCCATGGGCGGCTGCATATAGAACAATCATTCTCTCCATCTTCCTCCTGCAGTCTTGGAATGCCTGCTTCTCCTCTCCCTCTCGCAGGCATTCCAATACTGCAGGAGGAAAATGGAGAGAATTATTATTCTAAATGCAGCCGCCCCCACTGCTACTCCTATCCAGGTTACAGGGGGGGCTGAACTCACGTTTTTGTTATCCAGCTCCAAGGTGTCTGCAGCAGTGTCTGCTCTGGCTCCTCCCCCCTTTGTAGTCATGCCCCCCGGCACCGACGGCTGACCTATACGGGCAGCCGTGCGTCTCATCTAGCTCCTCCCCCTTCATGTTTCCGTCCCCCCCGGTGCCAACGGCTGACCTTAAGGCCCCATGTACACTGCTGCTGCTAAACGGACGTTCAGAGGCAGTTGGACACTTTTTTCAGCTGCCCCATTCAATGTTACCTTGTGTGTACATGTACACAGGTTAGTTTATTGTCGTTTTTAGGCAGTTGCGTTTATAGGCCTTTTTTTTTAAGTTTCAGACGCCAAACGCGTCTAAACGCGGCTAAACCCGGTAACCCACGTTTAGCCGTGTTCCGTTTATAGGCGTTTTTCGTTTTTGCTTATTTAAAAAAAAAAAAATTAAACGCTTCTAAACGCAAACGCGGCAAAACGCGGCAAAACGCTGCTAAACACAGCATGTAAATGCGGCAAAACGGACATTTTAAACGTGAGTTACTATCTGTCAAGTTAAATCATTCAGGAGAGGTTGTAAAAACGTCTCGTGTACATGAAGCCTAACTGGCAGCCGGGCGGACGTGTAGAGGTTGGATGAGCGGCGCTGGCTCAAAGAGCAACCCAGCTGCCTTGGGCCCCACAAGGACTTGCAGCCTGGCGGCCCCGGCGGCTGCGGCCCACCGGGCAAGTACACGGTTTGCCCTATGGCCAGTCTGGGTCTGGTGAGACCTGTGGGCATGTGTATGGAATAAAAAAAGTGACCCAACAAAGTACATAATTAAAGTGGTTGTAAACCCACTTTTGCAACTTTTACCTACAGGTAAGCCTAGATTAAGGCTTACCTGTAGGTGCAAGAAATATCTCCTAAACCTACACGGTTTAGGAGATATTTACTAAAATCACAGGCGCTGCTGTCTACGGCGCATGCGCGCTGTAGATAACGGTGCATTCATGGTGTTAATCCCATTCACAAATTCGGCTAAGTCCCAGCAACGCTTGGGCTTAGCCAAATTTGTTGGCTCCCGCGCGCATGCGCGAAGTCACGTCTCCGCCGCTCCGGCCAATCACAGCGCCGGAGCGGCGCTGTGATTGGCTGGAGCTTCGATACCCGGAAGTAACATTCCGGCTATCGCTGCAGCGATGGCTGCGGCTGGAGAGAGGGACACGGACGGCTTCGGGGGCCCCGATCTAAGGTAAGTGGTACATAATGAGCTAGTATGCTAGTCATACTAGCTCATTATAGCTTTGTCTTGCAGGTTGGCTTAAAAGAAAAAAAAAATTTATATGGGTTTACAACCACTTTAAGATCAGGCCCTACAATGATTTAGAAAGAAAAAAAATGTAAGAACTTGCAATAATGTTTTATTGTCATAGTGGGATGTAAACCGTAAAACCAGTAAAAGGAATCCTATGAACAGTGGTGAGAGAGATAAGAGATAAGATATTGGCCCTTGGGGTCCGAAATTACCTGGTGGCAGGAAAAGGGCAGTCCCTTACAAATTAGAATTGCCACCTCTCGGGCATAATTAGAGTACGTGGAGTGATAATTATGTGAGACCAACTGTTTCTTTAGCGCTAAAACTTTGGAACCCATTAGGTGGGTTTCTTGAAAGCAGAGAATATGCGGACTAGGCTGCTTAATCAAAAACCAGAGCTCTTTTAAACTTTGAGTTCAGTCCATGTATGTTCCATGAGCAAATAATTAACTCAGCCATATTGGGGAAAGACCATCCATAAGGCAAGGAGAAAGAAAGTGGGCTTTAAGGGCCTTTGAACAACCCCCCATGAACACCGCAGTGTTATAGGTGGGACACATTGGCACACATTCAAACACATTCAAACAACTATCCACACTTCATACATACAACCACAAAGCTATGTAGATAAAAGGAAGAGGCCGCCCAAGGGCAGCAACACCCCTGCCCAACTCCTTAAAAACAGAGTGGGCTTAAACCCAAAACTTGTACCATGCATGGGGCGCATAGCCTGTTACCCATGTAATGAAAAAGAAAGTGTCAGTGTTCCACAAATGGAAGGATTAGCATACTTCCCTCATGGCAGCTCATGCCAACTCAGCAGAAGAGAGTTGGGGACTCCCCTGCAAGAGAAGTAAATTGGTCAATTACATCACACATCAGTGGGGTTGCTGTAGGGCTCAGAGCATACAAAAGAGAAGGGAATAAACTTGTAGCAGAAGAATTGACACCCATCAAGCGGGTGCTCGGGGAAGCTGCGGCAGTGATTCCCGCCACGCAATGGCATTCCAAGGAAACTGGAAGAAGTTCACTTTCCCTTGATGGATGACACGGGGGGTGGCCGGAAACAACATAGAGTACTGGATGGTGTGCTCCCACAACTTCTGCTTTTACTGTCTGGTATTGGGCTCTTTAGTTGCGGACAATTACATCACACATCAGTGGGGTTGCTGTAGGGCTCAGAGCATACAAAAGAGAAGGGAATAAACTTGTAGCAGAAGAATTGACACCCATCAAGCGGGTGCTCGGGGAAGCTGCGGCAGTGATTCCCGCCACGCAATGGCATTCCAAGGAAACTGGAAGAAGTTCACTTTCCCTTGATGGATGACACGGGGGGTGGCCGGAAACAACATAGAGTACTGGATGGTGTGCTCCCACAACTTCTGCTTTTACTGTCTGGTATTGGGCTCTTTAGTTGCGGACAGCCACTGAGTAATCCGGATAAAGCGACACCACCGCATTGTTGATTTTAAGACTTCCCCTCAATCGGGCAGCACGCAGAATGGAGTCTCGGTCTCTGTAATTTAACAGACGAATTACCATAGAGCAGGGAGGATTTCCTTCTGGGAGAGGTCGACCCGGGACCCGATGAGCCCATTCAATCACAAAGCATGGGGATAGGAGATCACTGCTGAACTCTTGCTACAGCCAGCTTTCCATTAAAGCCACAGGGTCGGACCCCTCCACCCTCTCAGGGAGACCCATTAGCCTCAAGTTATTCCTACGGAGGCGGTTCTCGGGGTCATCCACCTCGTCTTCCAGGGTTGCAATTGATTTTAGGCAGTAAGGGGTTAACAGTGTCTACAAGGTCGCTAAGGCGGCGTTCGGTTTCAATGACCCGGCCGCATATTTTTTTGCACATCTTGCAGCATGATCGCAAAGTCAGTTTTAAAATCTGCCACCATCCCCATTAGATCAGTGTGGTAAATTAGATCAGTGTGGTACCTTAATGGTACGCAGCACCTCCAATAGTGTAAGCCCAGTCCTGTCATCAGGGGCGTAGTGTGGGTTGTCAGCAAGGCAAGTAACTTGCGCCCCCCCCCCAACCTGCAGACTTAGACACTCCCAGAGCCCCTTCCAACAATACAATAGTACTGACCAACCTGATTACTTTACTGACCATTACACACTACACTACACTGCCCACCACACTACACTACCCACCACACTACACTACACTACCCACCACACTACACTACACTACGCACCACACTACACTACACTACCCACCACACTACCCACCACACTACACTACACTACCCACCACACTACACCACCCACCACACTACACTACACTACCCACCACACTACCCACCACACTACCCACCACACTACCCACTACACTACACTACACACTACCCACCACACTACACTACACTACCCACCACACTACACTACACTACCCACACACTACACTACACTACCCACCACACTACCCACCACACTACACTACACTACCCACCACACTACACTACACTACCCACCACACTACCCACCACACTACACTACACTACCCACCACACTACCCACCACACTACCCACCACACTACCCACTACACTACCCACCACACTACCCACTACACTACCCACCACACTACCCACCACACTACACTACACTACCCACCACACTACCCACCACACTACACTACACTACACTACCCACCACACTACCCACCACACTACACTACACTACACTACCCACCACACTACACTACACTACCCACCACACTACCCACCATACTACACTACCCACCATACTACACTACACTACACTACACTACACACCATACTACACTACCCACCATACTACACACCATACTACACTACCCACCATACTACACTACCCACCATACTACACTACACTACCCACCATACTACACTACACTAACCACCATACTACACTACCCACCATACTACCCACCATACTACACTACACTACCCACCACACTACACTACCCACCATACTACACTACACACCATACTACACTACCCACCATACTACACTACACTACCCACCATAGTACACTACACACCATACTACACTACCCACCATACTACACTACCCAACATACTACACTACCCACCATACTACCCACCATGCTACACTACACTACACTACACTACACACTACACTACCCACCACACTACCCACCATACTACACTACCCACCATACTACACTACACTACCCACCATACTACACTACACTACCCACCATACTACACTACACTACCCACCATACTACACTACCCACCATGCTACACTACCCACCATACTACCCACCATACTACACTACACTACCCACCACACTACACTACCCACCATACTACACTACCCACCATACTACACTACACACCATACTACACTACCCACCATACTACACTACACTACCCACCATACTAAACTACACACATACTACACTACCCACCATACTACACTACCCACCATACTACACTACCCACCATACTACACTACACTACCCACCACACTACACTACCCACCATACTACACTACCCACCACACTACACTACACTACCCACCACACTACACTACACTACCCACCATACTACACTACACTACCCACCACACTACACTACACTACCCACCACACTACACTACACTACCCACCATACTACACTACACTACCCACCACACTACCCACCACACTACCCACCACACTACACTACCCACCATACTACCCACCATACTACACTACCCACCATACTACACTACACTGACTGACTGACCTACTACACAGACCCACCTGACTCCTACAGTAGGAGTCCTACTTCGGCTTCCTGCACTACTCACACCCCCCTCCCCCCTCCCCCCAGCTTGGTGCAAATCCATCCTCTGTGTCCTCCTTACCTCTGTCTGCTCTTCGCCAGGACTCTCCTCAGGACAGGACCTCAGTACTGGACGTGCAGAATTGCTTCGGAGTCCCGACTCCCCGCCAGCGCCATCCTCCCGCAGCCCGCTCCATGGTGTCAGACGCTGCACGCCTGCACCTCCATGCTCCCATCTCCACCGAGCCGAGCCCCTCCGCTCGGCGCTAGACACACAGCGCCATATCAAAGCAGAGGGACAGGCGGAGGGGAAGACAGTGGCCCCGGCGGCTCACACTTTCAGTGCTTGTCATGCCGCCATGTTCAGAGTTTCCTGGCACACTGTGATTGGGCATATGGCGGGTCATGTGCGGAGGCGGGACTTCTAGAGCGAACGCAGACTGGCCAGCCCCACGCCGCACATGACCTCCATAGTCCAATCACAGGGCGCCGGATACTAAACATGGCGGCCAGAGATCAGGGACACAGGAAATAAAAATCAGGAGGAGGCACGGAATGTAGCCCCCCTAAATGTCGCGCCCGGGGCGACGGCTCCCCCTGCCCCCCCACGCTACGCCTCTGCCTGTCATCTGCACCCTTCTCCACCACGAATGCTTGTGAAGACAGATTCAGAGGGTCTGGGACTCCCGGGGAGGATGGTGGAGAGGTGTCCGGGGCATCCCCAAAGAGATCAGGGGTAGAGGCAGGCGATATGCATGGTGCAGTAGTGGTGTGGCGGTCATCTTGACCTGAACGCATAGTAACATTCATCTTGGCCGGCGGTTGTTTTTTCCGTTTTGCCCATCCACTAAAAACACCGCCCAGTGAAGCAGGACTCTTCCCCGATAGGATAGGCAGCTTGTTGTTTTGTTCATGATCAACCCAGGATGGAGCAGGATTGCGTCAGGAGAGGCCGGAGCTGCACTGGGACACGTCCAATCACATGCCTTGCTAGGCTACGCCCCGACAAGAATAGTTAATGACCACATTCAGAGTAATAAAGAAAATGGGAAAGCACACTTTCACGCTGATGCGCTTTACAGGTGCTATAGCGCTAAAAAAAGCACCTGCAAAGCACCTCACCTGTCACTAAAGTGTGAGAGCCCGAGGGGTTAAAAACGCCCCGTTAGCATCCGAAAAGCGCCTCTAAAATGACTGTAAAGCGCTGCTAAAAATAGCGGCGCTTTACTGCCGACGCCCCCACACCTCAGTGTGAAAGTACCCTTCAGGTAGGGAGTATTGGCAGTCATTGGGGATAGCAGGAACAACTAAAAATGCCCCAGTATACAGGTTACAGACTAGGCATTGGTGGCGCAAGATGACAACCAATGCTGCCACTTAACTGGCAATTACACGCTCATGCGACACTGTAAGCAAATTAAATTGATATAATTTATTTCACACAAATAAATTGGTGGTATTTAATCATCAATGTTTTTTTTAAATTGTTTATTACATAAATGAAAAAAGGCCCAAAATTTTTAACAAAAAAATAATATTTTCTGTTACAAAACATATCTGATCGAAAAATCAAAAAATAGGATTTTATTTGTACTCACCGTAAAATCCTTTTCTCTGACGTCCATGGACTGACACAGCATCTTCAATCTTGACAAAGTGGGTTATGTTCCTGCTCATAGGAGGAGACTAGGCAGAATGTTAGATGTTTTAACATACATTCCATTACCAGAGCTTAACAGCCCCGCCCAGGGGGCGGTCCCTCCGGACATAACCCTCCTACCTGCAGCCAGCAGCCTCAGTTTGTATTAAAGCAGTTCAAACTCAACAAAGGAGGGGTGGGTGCTGTGTCAGTCCATGGACGTCAGAGAAAAGGATTTTACGGTGAGTACAAAAAAATCCTATTTTCTCTTACCGTCCATGGACTGACACAGCATCTTCAATCTTGACAAAGTGGGACGTCCCAAAGCAGTGTTATAGAACGAGGGGTGGGAACAGTATCAAGGAAAAAACCAAACTTCACCTCAAACAAGCAGAGCTCCTTAACGGAGGAGGTGCAACATTAAACAGCCGCCTGCAAAACCTTGCGGCCGAAAGGAAGCATCAGAAGATGCAGCCACATCAACCTTATAAAATTTTGAAAAGGTATGTGCGGACGACCAGGTCGCCGCCTTGCACACTTGTGCAACAGACGCTTGATGTCGGAAAGCCCAGGAAGCACCAATTGCCCTAGTAGAATGCGCCGTAACCGGAAAGGGAGGCGCCCGCCCCTTAAGGGTATAGGCCTGTATGACGGTCTGCCTGATCCACCGAGAAATGGTGGCAGACGAGACCGATTGGCCTTGTTTTGGACCAGACACAGACACAAACAGCGAGTCAGACTTCCGAAACGAAGCCGTAGCAGACAGGTACACCCGTAAAGCACGTACCACGTCTAACGTGTGAAGCGCAAACTCTCTGGGATGCGATGGACGAGGACATAAAGACGGAAGTACAATGTCCTCATTAAGGTGGAAGGACGAGACCACCTTCGGGAGAAAAGAAGGCTGTGGGCGTAGCACCGCCTTATCCTTATGGAGAACCAAGTATGACGGTTTGCAAGACAAGGTCGCCAATTCAGAAACCCTTCTGACAGAAGTAATGGCTACTAGAAATGCCACCTTCTGAGATAAAGTTAAGAGAGGAATCTCTCTAATGTTTTCAAAAGGAGGTTCTTGAAGAACCGAGAGCACCAAATTCGCCGATCGGCGGCTCTCCCTGTCAGAGGGGGGGGGGTCTGTGCTGATAATCAGCACATTGATTATCAGCACAGCCCCCCCAAATGTAAAAATGACATGCCCAGCAGTGCCCCATTTAATAAACTCTGCAAGTGCCAATCCCTGCTCACCACAGTGCCAATCCCTGCCCACCACAGTGCCAATCACTGCCTACAGTGCCAATCACTGCCCACCACAGTGCCAATCACTGCCCACCACAGTGCCAATCACTGCCCAGCAGAAACACCTGTCAGTGCCTCATCATCAGTGCTGCCCATCAGTGCCACCTGTCAGCGCCAATCAGTACTGCCTATCAGTGCCAATCAGTGCCGCCTGTCAGCGCCCATCACAGCCATCTGTCAGTGCCCATCATAGCGGCCTGTCAGTGCCCATCAGTGCCGCCTGTCAGTGCCCATCAGTGCCGCCTGTCAGTGCCCATCAGTGCCACCTATTAGTGCCCATCAGTGCCGCCTATCAGTGCTCATCAGTGCTGCATATCAGTGCCGCCTATTGGTGCCCATCAGTGCTGCATATCAGTGCCGCCTATCAGTGCCCATCAATTCTACATATCAGTGCCTCCTCATCGGTGCCCATCAGTGCCACTTTATCAGTGCCAACTCATCAGTGCCCATCAGTGCCACCTCATCAGTGCCCATCAGTGCCGCCTCATCAGTGCCCGTCAGTGAAGGGGAAAACAAAATTTTATGACAGAAATTTTTAAAAAAAAACGTTTTTTTTCTACATTTTTGGTCTTTTTGAGCTTTTTTAGTAAAGAATAAAAACCGCAGAGGTGATCAAATACCACCAAAAGAAAGCTCTATTTGTGGGAAGAAAATGCTAAAAATTTAGTTTGGGTGCAGTGTAGTATGACCGCGCAATTGTCATTCAAAGTGTGACAGTGCTGAAAGCTGAAAATTGTCCTGGGCAGGAAGGGGCGTAAGTGCATGGTATTGAAGTGGTTAAAGCAAGCTTTTGGGTCACAGCACACTGTAAAAACAGCAAGATCCTGGGAACGGAATATGTCCGTGGACACCAATCCAGCTCCTCGCACATAGCGATGTAGGCCCTCCAGGTACGGTGGTATATCTTTCTGGAAGAAGATTTCCGTGCCTCAGCATGGTCGAGATGACCGAATCCAAGAGACCCCGGTCTCTCAGCACCTGGCTTTCAATAACCATGCCGTTAAAGCCAGCGATTGTAAAGCAGGATGAAGTATGGGACCTTGAGACAGAAGGTCCTCCCGCACAGGCAGTCACCATGGAACGTCCACCACTAGGCGCTCAAGATCAGCGTACCACGGACGCCGAGGCCAATCTGGAGTGATGAGGATTACCGGAATCCCCTCGGCCTCCGCCCTGCGAAGTAGTCGAGGAAGCAACTTCAGCGGAGGATAGGCATAAATCAGCCGATACCGACCCCACGGGGCCACCAACGCGTCGGATGCATCCGCCCAGGGATCCCTGGACCTGCCCACTAATCTCGACACCTTGCAATTGAGTCGAGAGGCCAAGAGGTCCACATCTGGCGTGCCCCACCTCCGGCAAAGGAGGTGAAACACCTCCGGATGCAAGGACCATTTCCCTTGGTGCAACATCTGGTGGCTCAGATAGTCAGCCTGCCAGTTGTCTACTCCTGGAATGTAAATGGCCGACAGAGCCGACACGCTTCTTTCCACCCACCTTTCCACCCACCGGATGCTGCAGCTGAGCTCCGAGATCCCACCTGATGGTTGACATAAGCCACCGCCGTGGCGTTGTCCGATTGTATCCTGACCAAGCGTCCCTGCAGTCTGCTTGACCACGAGGAGAGGCACAGTCTGATTGCCCGGAGTTCCAGGACATTGATCGGCAGACGGGATTCGTCCGGAGTCCAGAGCCCTTGAGCTGACAGAACTCCCCAGACTCTGCCCCAGCCCGAAAGACTGGCGTCTGTTGTGATCACAGTCCACTGGACAGGAAGGAACGACTTCCCCGACCGAATGGCTGGGGATCTCAGCCACCACGTCAGGGATGCCCTGACCAGGTGACTCACCTGGATCTGACGATCCAGTAATAATGGAGACTTGTTCCAGCAAGATAGGATCTCCTTTTGTAAGTGTGGAATTGGGCATACGGCACTGCCTCGAAGGAAGCCACCATTAGTCCCAGGACCCTCATGCAAAAACGGAGTGACGACCAGCACTCGTACCGCAGATTGAAGAGTCAGTAATTTTTCCAAGGGTAGGAAGACCCGTGCCTCCGAGGAGTCCAGGATCAATCCTAGGTACTCCAGATGCTGAGTCGGAACCAGGACCGACTTCTGAATGTTCAGCAGCCAACCGAATTCTCGGAGGGCCTGACTGGCTATCAACACATTGTCCTCTAATTCTGAGCCAGAGTCTGCTCTCAGAAGAAGATCGTCTAGATAGCCCACGATAGCAATGCCTCGCTACCTCAGCAAAGCTAGAATCGGGGAAAGCACCTTGGTGAAAACCGTGGTGCTGACGCCAAATCGAAAGGAAGAGCCACAAACTGATAGTGGTCTTCGCCTATCGCGAAGCGCAGAAACTTCTGGTGACCCGCGCAGATTGGGACATGCAAGTAGGCGTCCTTGATGTCCAAGGACGCAGTGGCGGTGCGTCCATAGAGGGCGCCGGAGTGCCGCCCCCTCTCGCTCCCGCACCGCCACTGAAAGACAATACACAGATTCATGCATTGCATGAATCTGTGTATTGTCACCGCTGCCGCGCTGCCCACTATACATATGACCGGCCTCCTGGTGAGCGCTGGCCATATGAATTAGAGCGGCGGCCGGTGGTGGGTGTGACTTGGAAGTGCCTATCAGAGCCAGCGGCTCTGATAGGCTTTCCGAATACAGCTCTCACGCTGTATTCGGCTTCCAAAAACTCCTCCCAGGTACGCACGGGGGTGCGTTCCTGGAAGAAGACCGTGTGGAGGTTTCAGCCAATCAGGTTCACCGGATCTGGTTACCGGTAACCTGATTGGCTGAAGCGACATCGAGGGCGGGAGAACACATCGAGGACGGCGCGGACCGAGGAAGGTAAGTGCAGGGCTGGGGGGGGGGACAGGCTGCATTTGGGGGACAAACTGGCTGAATATGGGGCACAAACTGGCTTAATATGGGGGACAAACTGGCTGAATATGGGGCACAAACTGGCTGAATATGGGGCACAAACTGGCTGAATATGGGGGACAAACTGGCTGAATATGGGGGACACGCTGGCTGCATTCGGGGGGAACTGGCTGTATATGGGGGACAAACTGGCTGAATATGGGGGGAACTGGCTGTATATGGGGGACACGCTGGCTGCATTTGGGGGGAACTGGCTGTATATGGGGGACAAACTGGCTGCATTTGGGGGGAACTGGCTGTATATGTATATGGGGGCACACTGGCTGTATATGAGGGCACACTGGCTGTATATGGGGGCACACTGGCTGTATATATGGGGGCACACTGGTTATATATATATATATGGGGCACACTGGCTATATATATATGGGGGGCACACTGGCTGTATATGGGGGCACACTGGCTGTATATGGGGACAAACTGGCTGTATATGGGGGCACACTGGCTGTATATGGGGGCACACTGGCTGTATATATGGGGGCACACTGGTTATATATATATATATGGGGGCACACTGGCTGTATATGGAAACAAACTGGCTGTATTTGAGGGGGCAAACTGGTGGCGTTTGGGCACAGTGGCTGCGTTTAATGGGCACAGTGGCGGCAATTGATTTTAATTTTTTTTCAGTTTGTTTGCGCCCCCCCAAAAATTTTGAGCACCAGCCGCCACTGCAAGGACGCCAGAAAATCCCCCGGGTGGAGCTCAGCAATCACAGAGCGAATGGATTCCATGCGGAATTTCCGAACCCTCACAAAGGCATTTAGGGCCTTGAGGTCCAGAATTGGACGGACTCCGTCCTTCTTTGGGACCACAAACAGATTTGAATAAAATCCCTGAAACCTCTCCTTAGACGGTACCGGCGCAATCACTCTGCACCTCAGCAAGTCCTGCACTGCCCCTAATAGGGCAGCCTGCCGCGTCGGAAGGAGAGAGAGATTTGAGGGAAAGAATCTGTCTGGTGGCCAGGAAAGGAACTCTATCCTGTACCCCGAGGTGACCACCTCGCATACCCACCGGTCGGAGATCCGGGAGGTCCACCGATCCGTGAACCTGCAAAGTCAATCCCCCACCTCAGAGTCGGGCGGGGGCAAGACTTCATGCGGTGGCGGGCTTGCTGGCCGGCTTGTTTGGCTTACGCACCCAGGGACGCTTCTGTCCCCCATCCGTACCCTTGTCAGTCCGGGAAAAATTTTCCCGCGGGATCTGACTGACGAAAAAACCTCTTCTGAGTGGGAAAGGAAGGACCCGGCTAATGGCACGGTTCCTTCGCCTTAGTAGGCTGGGGAAGAAGGGTGCTCTTACCCCCTGTGATTTTTAATAATGTCATCCAGGGAAGCACCAAATAGCCTTCCGCCCTTGAAAGGCAAATCCGTCAGGAGCTTCTTAGAGGCCAGGTCAGCAAACCAGCATTTTAACCAGATTAGGCGATGCAAAACCACCGCAGACACTGAGGCCCTAGAAATTAGGGGGGCAACGTCCATAGTGGCATCGCACACATACACCAGGCTCTGTACCATTTGGTCTGCCAGTGTAATGCATTCCGGAGGAAGATTATGCTCCTGCACAGTCTGGTGCAGAATCTTCGCCCATTCCGTGAGTGTCTGAGACACCAGGGTCGCCGCTACAAGAGGACGTAGAGCGAAACCCAGCATGGTGAACATGGCTCTGCTCACCACTTCCGACCTCATATCACTAGGGTTCTTAAAAGCAGGGGTCCCCTCAACCGGGAGAGTCATGGCTTTATTCAACCGGGCGACCGGGGGGTCGACCACCGGAGGAGATGCCCATTTTTTAATCAGGCTGTCCTCAAAGGGGGTCTTCTCCTATGAGCAGGAACATTTGTCAAGATTGAAGATGCTGTGTCAGTCCATGGACGGTAAGAGCAATCTAATTTCTATATAAATTTGGGTCAAAAAGTATTTTGCTACATGTCTTGGTAAAAAAAAATCCCAATAAATGTACCGTATATTAATAGGTTTGTGTGAAAGTTATAGCATCTACAAACTATGGTATACAGTAAAACCTTGGATTGCGAGCATAATTCGTTCTGGAAACATGCTTGTAATCCAAGGCACTTGTATATCAAAGCGAATTTCCCCATAAGAAATAATGGAAACTCAAATGATTTGTTCCACAACCATTTATTCATAAGTCCTTCAGTTTATAGTCCATATAAAAAGATTATAGCGGGGCGTGGCTTAGCGATGGCCGGGTGAAGACGTGCTTTTGAGGAGCTCCCTGCCCGACCCGGACCATACGGACAATAAACACATCTTTACCTCAGGTGAACACGGCATGAGCATCCCCAAGCGTTACAGGACACGATCGGCGACTCGCGGGACCCGCTACCGAACCTCGCAGCCCGGCATTCCGCACTTCTTCGGTGGGAGCACGAGAACTTCCCCCGGCGCCATTGCCACTACACCTCGTGGGGCCCGCATGGAAGCGGATCCCTCCGGGACACGGTTACCCTCTGCTCTCCCTGCACCAGCACCAGACCCCCTTACAGGGTCACCAGCTGCGTTCCGGTCAGAGATGGCCAGCTCTATACCCAGCCCGGTCCGCCTGGATGACGATCTTCGCAGCATGCTGCGGGCTTTACCTACAAGGGCAGACATTGAAGCCCTCCCTACGAGGGCGGACATTGAAGGCCTGATCATGCGGATCGAGGAGGCTCACAGTAAGGACCTACAAGAGGTGAGAGCGGAACTGCACGCCGTGGAGGACCGAGTCACATCAGGGGAAACCCAGATCGCCTCGCTGGAGACCAGAGTGCAGGCCCTGGAGCGCACACAAGACAGCCATACGTTGGCGAAACAGGAGATGCAGCTCCATTTAGAGGAAATGGAGGACCGCAGTCGCCGCAATAACCTGCGGCTGCGGGGTCTTCCGGAGGCTACAGGTTCAGAGGATTTAGCGGTGACTGTCACAGCCATCTTCCACAGACTTTTGGGAGCTTCGCCTCCTTCCCTGGAGATGGACCGTGTCCACCGTACGTTGGGCCCCAGATCTACTGACCCCGCTAGACCCCGTGATGTTCTGTGCCGTTTACACAGATACGCTCAGAAGGAAATACTCCTGAAGAAGGCTTGGGATCAGGGGAACGTGGAATTCGATGGAGCGCAGATCCAGATACTTCCGGACCTATCCAGGGCCACGCTACAGCGCCGCGCCATGTTGAAACCGGCTCTTGAAGTTGCGAGGCGACATAGATGCACATACAGATGGAGTTACCCCCTGGCGGTCATTTTCCGCAATGATAGCAGCTCCTTTACACTGCACACACCAGAGGACCTTCCTGACCTTTTCACTTTTCTAGGAGCAGAACCGGTGACGGTACCGAACTGGCTGTTGCGTCTACCGCGTCCTACGGGTCGGTCGGGTCCATCCGCAGGCAGATTTGCCCATCCAGCTCGCTCCCAGACGTCCCGGGGTAGGTCCCGCGCAGCAGCCATATCTCCAACTGGAACACGTGAGGCATAGCTGTATTTTTCAATTTATTGCTAACTTTTGTTTCCTGCACTGGCTGAGATTTCAGTCCCCTGTTAATACCATCTGCACGTGGCTTCCCCGCCCCCCCATTGGGGTGTTTTCCTATCCCACGGCCGCCACGGTTACAGGCGCCATGCTGAAGATGGGGGGGCCATCACCAGGTTCTGGTTACCTCGGATCCCGCCCACTAGCTTATCACCATCCCTGGAGACACTGGGATACCCTAACGACTCGTGACTAAACGGATTATGGGGACACAGCAGATGTTCCTAGGGGAAGTGTTTTGTCCTAGCGGCCTCCTCCCACGGGGGTCTCTTTGCCTAATGGAGGACTGACGGCCCACCTATACACCCCCGGTGGCCCAGGGTAACTGACATGGTCAAGCAGGAACAGGACTTCTCCACCGCATTGGGAAAAACACGCAGTAAGGAGACCCTGATACACATGCCCTACCGTGTCCCACTGCTACCCCTTTTTTTATTTATTTTTATATATATATCAGTCACAGAGCCGCCTACTGTTTCACCTGCATGGACTACAGAACCATTATACCCTCAAGGATGCCAGGTGAACGGGGGCACTTTGGATCATAGGTGGGGGACAAATTAGTTACTGTTACAGGTTTTGAGCGGAGGGGCGGTACCTTCCGGTTTTGAGGCGGGGGGTTTGTCTAGCCGGGGTTTGTCTAGACCCCCTTACAGGGACACCAGCTGCGTTCCGGTCAGAGATGGCCAGCTCTATACCCAGCCCGGTCCGCCTGGATGACGATCTTCGCAGCATGCTGCGGGCTTTACCTACAAGGGCAGACATTGAAGCCCTCCCTACGAGGGCGGACATTGAAGGCCTGATCATGCGGATCGAGGAGGCTCACAGTAAGGACCTACAAGAGGTGAGAGCGGAACTGCACGCCGTGGAGGACCGAGTCACATCAGGGGAAACCCAGATCGCCTCGCTGGAGACCAGAGTGCAGGCCCTGGAGCGCACACAAGACAGCCATACGTTGGCGACACAGGAGATGCAGCTCCATTTAGAGGAAATGGAGGACCGCAGTCGCCGTCCTAGCGGCCTCCTCCCACGGGGGTCTCTTTGCCTAATGGAGGACTGACGGCCCACCTATACACCCCCGGTGGCCCAGGGTAACTGACATGGTCAAGCAGGAGCAGGACTTCTCCACCGCATTGGGAAAAACACGCAGTAAGGAGACCCTGATACACATGCCCTACCGTGTCCCACTGCTACCCCTTTTTTTTTATTTATATATATATATATCAGTCACAGAGCCGCCTACTGTTTCACCTGCATGGACTACAGAACCATTATACCCTCAAGGACGCCAGGTGAACGGGGGCACTTTGGATCATAGGTGGGGGACAAATTAGTTACTGTTACAGGTTTTGAGCGGAGGGGCGGTACCTTCCGGTTTTGAGGCGGGGGGTTTGTCTAGCCGGGGGGAGGTGGTATCCCTGTCTCCCTCTTTCCTTCCTCCTCCCTCCTCCTCTGGCGCCCTATTTCCCGGATCGGATGCTGGCTCCCGGGTGATGGGGGGAGGGGGCTGATGCCGTGGCCCGGGGTGCTGGCAGGGGGGGGGGGTGGATGGGCCGAACTACTATGCAGGGGGGAATGTCTGATGTTTAAAAGATGTTTTGATGGTATTTTGTTTATGTTGGTAGGTTATGCCACCAGCCAGTGTAGAAACTTTGCAAGTTCCTATGTACCGTTATATTGTACCAAGTTTTGTAGAATGCCAAAATACAACAGATCCTGATAGTTCCTAATACCCTAATCACATTGATCCTGTCTGTACGAGAATTGCTTACCCAATCACATGTACACATACATTTACAGTCCGGGGGTCCGGGGGGGTTATGGGTGTTCCCCGCCGGCTCTTGCTGAACACTCTCCCACTTAGGTTGACGCCTTACATCCGGGTGTTACTGGAGGGCGTTGAAGCAGCACACTGCTGCATTGTAGTTTATCCAGCTTAGCTGGATAGTGCTGACTGAGAGATCTTTCTCTCGGTCGCTACCCAATACCTACGAGAAACCTTTTGCTATCTCTTTTTATCTCTACTTATACACTCTTTTTCACCCTCTTATCTACTCCCCCCCCACTCTCCCCCTCCCAGCCCCCCCCCTCCCTGCCACGATCATGGACGTGCTCAATATTGTCACCCTTAATGCGAAGGGACTCAACGTCCCGGAAAAGAGGCGAATGCTATTGAATGACATGAAACGACAGAATGCTGACATTGTTCTAATACAGGAGACTCACTTTAGGGAAAACAAGTTCCCTATCTTAAAAAACAGATTTTACCCGACAGTCTACCACTCCACACACTCGGAGGCCAAATCCAGAGGGGTCTCCACCCAAATATCGGCGAGAGTCCCTTGGACTCTGATTGATTTAAGAACAGACCCAGCGGGAAGATTCCTATTCCTTAAAGGCCTAATAGGCGACGTGAAGGTAACCATCGCAAATCTTTACGCCCCTAACAGCCGACAAGACCTGTTTGTAAAAAGACACCTAGATTTACTCCAAAGCTTTACGGAGGGACAACTTATTTTAGGTGGGGACCTAAACATCCCCTTACTCCCCTCAGAGGACACATCTACAGGCCTATTCTCCATTCCCCGAGGCACAAGGAAAGTGGTTCATTCTGCCCTACACGCCGCGCAACTGGTGGACGTTTGGCGCCTTTTCCACCCCGGTGAACGGGATTACACTTTTTACTCACGACCACACCTCGGGTACTCACGCATCGATTATTTTCTGCTACCACACAGCCAACTTCAGGCGATCAAAGGATCCACTATAGGGTCTATCACATGGTCGGACCATGCCCCAGTCACAATACAATACGCCCTGACTGACTTTTACAGGGGACAAAGGAAACCATGGAGACTTAACGAGAGTCTCCTCCACGACCCAGAAGTACTGACGGATGTAACAAAAGAATTATCACACTACTTCTACACCAAAAATTCAGAGGATTGTGACACAGGTCTAATCTGGGAGGCGCACAAGGTGGTGATCCGCGGAGTGCTGATGAAACACGGCGCACGGCTTAAAAAGCAGAGGACAGCTCAACTATCCATGTTATTTAACAAACTCCAAGCTTTAGAAGCACAACACAAACAAACTCCGACTGGAAGGATAGGTAGTGAACTGGACACAACACGCACTCAGATAACCGACCTCCTCCACTTTAAAGCCAAGGTAGCACTCCAATTTTCCCGCACAAAAATCTATGAATCAGGTAACAAGTGTGGTAGACTACTCGCACAATCCCTGAAAGCCCAAAAGGCGGCATCTTACATACCTCACGTCTACTCCACCTCGGGGGAGAGAGTGACGCTACCCCAACAAATTACCAAAGAATTTAAGTCATTTTATGAGACTCTATACAATTTAAATATAGCGGAACCTCACTCGGATCAGATAAATGACTATATAGCCTCTTCCAAAATGCCCACCTTACCGACTGAGACCAGAGACCTTTTGGAGGAACCCATAACACTGACCGAAATACAGCTGGCAATAGGGAAAACCAAGCCAGGGAAGGCCCCGGGACCGGACGGCCTAACAATTCAATACTACAAGACCCTACTCCCATCCCTGGGAAATCATCTACTCAAACTTTTCAATGACCTAGCCAAAGGGGGCACTTTACATGACGACACGTTACAGGCCCACATAGCAGTGATACCCAAGGAAGGCAAAGACCCGTCCCATTGCGGGAGCTATCGACCAATTTCCCTACTTAATACAGACCTAAAGCTGTTCACTAAAATCTTAGCTCTAAGACTGCAGTCACACATCCCCGATTTGATACACCTGGATCAGGTGGGCTTTGTCCCAACCAGGGAGGCAAGGGACAACACCACCAAAGTCCTGAACCTGCTCTATACTGCCACTTTAGAAAATACGCCTAGTGTCTTTCTCAGCACCGACGCTGAGAAAGCCTTTGACCGGGTAAACTGGGCATTCATGTCGGCCACACTAAAACATATAGGGCTGGGTGGCAACATGTTGTGATGTATCTCTGCACTATATACAACACCATCGGCCAGGGTAAGGGCTAATGGAGTCACTTCCGACTCCTTTCTGATTACGAACGGAACGCGACAGGGCTGCCCACTCTCACCCCTCCTTTTTGCACTGTCCCTCGAACCATTCTTGTGCCATATCAGATTAAATCCGAATATAATGGGAATACCGATTAGCCAAACTCAATATAAAGTGTCAGCCTACGCTGATGACCTGCTGTTCACAATCTCAAACCCAACAATATCTCTCCCAAATTTGATGCAGGAATTTAAGACGTACGGGGCGCTCTCATATTTGAAGATTAACTTTGCTAAATCAGAGGCAATGGGGGTGGGAATACCAACAGTGCAGCTCACACACCTCCAAACTAGCTTTAACTTAAAGTGGACAAACAAGGCTCTGAAATATCTAGGCACATACATCCCCCACACATTTTCAAAACTTTATGAACTTAACTTCCCACCACTATTAGTGAAGATAAAAACACTCCTGAACCAATGGCATTCCGGGTTACATTCCTGGATAGGCCGCTGCAACATCCTAAAGATGACTATTCTTCCAAAACTCTTATACCTGATGCAGGCCCTACCTATTCATATACCACCCGCTTATTTCAAGGGAGTACAATCCGCCTTCACAGATTTTGTCTGGGTGAAAAAAAGACCTAGACTCACTAACAAACTGCTTGTCCTCCCCAAAATGCATGGCGGTCTGGCCCTACCAAATATCCGAGCCTACTATCAGGCGGTACACCTGGGAAGGCTCATAGACTGGTGCCGCCATCAGGGAACCAAGCTATGGGCCAAGTTAGAACAATCCCAGAGTGCGATCCCTCTTCGGGGATCACCATGGTGCTACCCAGCACTACCATCAGAGATCAAACTGCACCCACTGATTGGTAATTCGGCGCGAATCT
This sequence comes from Rana muscosa, assembly GCA_029206835.1. Classification (NCBI taxonomy): domain Eukaryota; kingdom Metazoa; phylum Chordata; class Amphibia; order Anura; family Ranidae; genus Rana; species Rana muscosa. The sequence goes on along the minus strand of CM055117.1, from coordinate 306,776,365 downwards.
GTGCCTGGCTTATTTTGAAGACATCCCTCTCCTCCCCGAACTCACCCCTCTACCCTATAATAGGTAATCCCGTTTACACCGGGACTGTATGATGGGAGGTTCCAAGGGTTGAGGGAGGCGGGCTTACATCAGGCTTCCCACTTCAGTGCGGGCGGGTGCTGGAAGACAATGGCGGATTTTATGGACCCTACAGGTCCGTTCCGTCTAGATTTCCTGAGGACACTCCAACTAAGCCATTTTCTCGGCACGATCTCATCCCCCACAGATGACGGCCGGACGCTCACTACTCTGGAGGAGTTCTGTACTGACACGGGAGCCCTACCACACACACTATCATTGTCTTACAACCTTCTAAATACCCCCTCAACGGACTTTGTTCCTCCGGGAATACTAAAATGGGAAAAAGACTTAGATTGTCAATTCACTATCACCAAGAGGCAAAGTATACTCAGATTCACACACAAGTCCTCAATCTGTGCCAAGATTCAGGAAACTAACTTTAAAATCCTCTCACGATGGTACAGGACCCCATCACTACTTCACAAGTTTCACCCGACAACATCGGACGTGTGCTGGCGCTGTCACACAGATAAGGGGACCCTATTACACATTTTTTGGTCATGCCCTAAACTGACACATTTTTGGAATGTAGTGCGCGACACGATACAACAACTTACAGAGCGGCCCATCACAGCCGACCCAGCATTCTTTCTCTTACACGCCTCAGATATCCCTGATAGGAAATACAAGAAGTCAGTGATCCGCCACCTGCTTGACGCAGCGAAGGCATGCATACCACTCCACTGGAAATCGGTCCTCCCGCCAACCATTGCTCTCTGGCTCCAAAAGGTGGAGGAAGTCAGAAATATGGAGGACTTGATCCTCACATCGCAAAACAGGGAGGAGACATTTACCAAAACCTGGCAGGGTTGGAATAGGTTCATATACTCAACGGAGGGGCAGGCCCTGAGAGGATCTGACACAGATACATAAAATAACGCACAACAGCGGTACTCTGTTGAGCCACGTGGACGTAGACACAAACCCCGCAGTTATAATTGGGGCCAGTTCTGCCGACACTACATGGTCGTGGTCATTCCCCTCCCCCCCTCCATCAATCCCCCCCCACTTCATACCCCCCCTTCTTCTCTTTTCCCCTCTGTCCTTTTCACTCTATGCTCTATCTCATGCCCCTTACTGGGGGCTGTACAAATGTAGGTAATTTAGATAAATAAAAGAAAACCAGGAGGTGGGTCCGGGGGACGGCAATAGTTCACAACCCCATAACACGTTGTTTACTGCTCTCGAAGATGACGCTAGAGGAGACATGATGATATATCACCAGTTTTGTCATTTACTCTGTATGTTATGTGGACAGTCTGTAACCTTTTGGTCCGTGTGGACCCAATTCCTGATATAAATAAACAATTAAAAAAAAAAAAAGATTATAGCAATGTGATAGGTTGTGTAACTATAAAATGTCCATCCACAAATGGAAGCCTCCAAAAGGGGATTAGAAGCAAAATCCAGCAGGAACTACAGAGTATAAAAAAAAAAGGCGCCTCTAAGTGTAGCAAAATGGCTACATTTAATGAAGGTACAACATTTAGCAACTCACTTTGATGATTTAAAGAGGTACTTTTAAGTATGCCGGCATCCGGGGTACAGCAGTCCACATAGACCATCATCCGCACCACTGGCTCTCACATCTGTCAGTATGCAATTGTGACCGGGAAGACTAACCTGCAGTAGAACGATCTGAAAGCGAGGCTTGAACCGCTCATTGAGCGCAGTATAGAAGGGATGACGTCGATGGTGGTGAGAAGGATAGTCTATGTGAATAGCTTTACCCTTGATGCCTGCATACTTAGATGTGCCTCTCTATTAATCATCAACCATTAAATTCATTAATTATAACCATATTGCTACACTTAGAGGCTTCTCTCTTCTCTTTTATACTGAGTTGTGACATGACACTGCTTGTATATCAAGACATCTCTTGTATATCAAGTCAAAATGTATTTAAACATTTAGCTTGTCTTGCAAAACGCTCTCAAACCAAGTTACTCTCAAACCAAGGTTTTACTGTATATATATTTGAAAATGTACTAATCCTAATGTACTGACAGACTATCTCATTTCTTGAGGCCTTTAAAACGTCAGGAGAATACAAATATCTCCCAAAAAAAAAAACTTTTTGGAAAGCAGACAGTCTGAGGTATTTAGTAAGAGGCATAGTAGGATTTTTGAAGTTCTAATTTTTTTGTCACAATCTTTCGGCAAAAGGAATAAATTAAACAAAATTTGTTTTTTATTTCACATTTTTTTTCACCAGTTTTGTCACCAGTGCAGTACAGCGTTGTCATATGACTGGTGTGGCAGTGATCAGGGTTCACTGCCTGGTGACAGTATGTATTTTTTTTTAAATCCTTTTTCACAAAATGTTTTATTTATTTAATTTCTTTTGCCATTTTTTAACATACTTTCAGCAGATTAGTTCAGTATCACCATAGTAACACTGCACTACTCTGGGGGGATGATCTGGGATTTTTTTTTACACTTTGAATGCTGATATTCAGCCCATGTGTATGGGGCTTACACCCCTTCTCCAGAGACATATGTAAAAAGTCTAGAATGTTAACAACTGAAGATTAAAGCCTCGTACACACGACCGGTTTTCTCTGCAAGAAACGACAAGAAAACTGTTGGGAGAGCTTTCTTGCAGAGAAAACCGTTCATGTGTATGGTTTCTCGTCGAGAAAACTGACGGGAATCTCGACGAGAAAGATAGAGAACCTGCTCTCTATTCTCTCGTCTGGATTCTCGTTTTTCTCGTCGAGAAAACCGGTCGTGTGTATGCTTTTCCGAGTCTTAAAAAAATGCGCATACTCAGAATCAAGTATGAGACGGGAGCGCTCCTTCTGGTAAAACTAGCGTTCGTAATGGAGATAGCACATTCGTCACACTGTAACGAACTGAAAGCACGAAGACTGAAAAGCGCGAATCGTCTCTCCCCAAACTTTTACTAACACGCGGTAACACGAGATCAGCAAAAGCAGCCAAAGGGGTGGCGCCATTGGAATCGAACTTCCCCTTTATACTGCCGTCGTACGTGTTGTACGTCACCCCGCTTTACAATGATGAGATTTGGAATTGACAGTGTGTATGCAAGGAAAACTTGAAAAGAATCCCGTCAAGCTTGACAAGAATCTCGTCGAGAAAAACAACAGGTTTTTTTACAACGAGATTCTCGGGCGTGTGTACTAAGGTTCAGAGTGAAAAAAAAAAAAAGTGAAATAGAAAATAGATACCGTATTTTTCCGTGTATAAGACGCTACTTTTTGCTAAAATAATTCGACGGAAAATCAAGCAGCGTCTTATACACGGTCAGTCAGCCTTGGAGAGAGACGCGCGGGTGCGTAGCGGGTCATAGGTCGTCGAACGGCCGTCGAACGGCTTCCTCCAATCACAAGCTTTGTGTTAGTGACGTCAGCTGGAGTTGGAGGAGGAGGTGGAGAGTGAGGATAGTGTGCAGATGCGATCCTATTGGACGTGAAGAGTGCGCAGATCAGGGACCGGAGCATATTGAGCCCAAGATGTCACAGAATAATAAAAGTACAGGTAAGCGATTGTCTTATTCTGCAAAATTCAAACTGAATGTTGTTAGCTATGCAAAAGAGCATGGAAATAGAGCTGCAGAGAGACAGTTTGGACCTCCCCCCACTGAGAATATGATCAGACAGTTGAGAAAACAGGAAGAACAACTCCTTAAGATGCCAAAAAAGAAGAAGGCCCTAAATAAAAATGTGTTCTGTTTTACCTATGTTTAAAACATTGATTTCTTGATTTTGGGTTGGAAAAGTGGGGGGCGTCTTATACATGGGGGCGTCTTATACACGGAAAAATACGGTACTATTTATTTGCTAGTTAGGGTTGTCCTGGAGGGGGACAGGAGGTAGCGCTAATCCCCATAGGTAAGAGGCCAGGATAGTGCACTGTATATTATTAACTGATTAATATGGCTGCTCTGTGAGTATGCAATGATGAGTTAAAATATTACGAGGACTCACCCAAATGAAAATGATTCCACACCCAAAAAGAGGCATTTTTTTATTGTCTTCTGCATTCCTTGATATATACAAAGGCATACATAACCTTAAGAAAGAATTGGTGTTCCAAACATATTCAAGATGAGAGGATGCCACAGAATTTTTGGTAAACAGTACAAAGAATTATAAAAGAGAGAGAAAGTATTATTATATTGTTGAATTATTGAATTATTGTACTGTTTCAACAATTACTAAAAAATATAAATCTTTTGCTTTGTATGAAACACAACATGTTTAGAATAAAATGAACAAACTACCACATCAAAATAACACACCAACTAAGCATGCATAATTTAGCAACTATCTATACTATACTGTAGCCAGATGTTGGACTATGACAGTATGAAGAAGGAGACATTGCTCTATACTTGCCGCGGGAGTCCATGCCTGTGCCAGCAGGGAACTGAGCCAGTCCAAAAGAGCTTGAGGTGGAGAGCGAGCTCATCAGGAATCAGCAGCACTATTAGTCTTGACAGCCTTGCGAGGTTGCCGCCAAGAAACTAGAGCATTTACCAGGCTCTCCATTCCAGCCATTTGAGTTGCAGTTAACTAAGAAAAGACTGAAGGGGCCCTATCAGTGAGACACAACTCTGGCGGAATGAACACACGAGGCACAGCAGACAGCCACATTATCATTATGTGTGTGTTGGGGGGGGGGGGTATAGTGTTAAGATTTTTTACACTAACAACTTGAAGCCAAACTCCAGCTCGCAGTTACAGCAAACAGTTGTTTTTCCTTTTGGAATAAAGGTCTTGCATGAATAAATAAAAAGGGTGTCCAATCTGCGGACCTCCGGCTATAGTTTCTGCTGTGGAAAACAATGGACTTGCTGGTTGGATCACCAGATGAAAATAGAAGAAAGAAAGCCAAAAAAGGAAACTAATACAGCCATCACATCTAAGAATTGGTTAGCTGCAGTATCACACTGATTCTCCTCTCGACCAATCAGGAAGCGGGTCATGAGACCTGTTTCCCATTGGCGGAAAGGAGAAGCCATCCATCAAGAATGCTGTCTATGTGCGTCCTTTCCCTTTCCTCCCCTCTCTTCTATTCATAGAAGCTGTACTAATCCTTCCATTAATTAGCCGATTGAAGACCGACATGTTAAACCCCTTTCCAGTCCAAGACTTTTTCAATCTTTAGCGCTGTCACACTTTGATTGACAATTACTCAGTCATGCAACACTGTACCTAAATGACATTTTTATAATTTTTTAGACAGAAACAGCTTTCTTTTGGTGGTATTTAATCACCACTGGGTTTTTTTCTTTTCGTGATACTGTATAAAGGAAAAAAAAAAAAAAATATATATATATATATATGGATAAGAGGTGTGTTAAAAAAGGCCTAATGTAACACACACTTAGCGCCAGTTCAAACCAGCAGTATACAGCAGTAGCACATAATAGATAAAATGAAAATAATAAAATAATAAAATATTCTTCTTAAAATATTCTAAAATACTAAGCTGCTGTTTAAAATAGAAAAATAAATGAAAATGAGGTAAACAATAAACAAAGTAGTAGGCTTGGTTATTAAAATTACACCAAACAGCGCTAAAATTTAAAAAACTCAAATAAGACTCGTGGTCAAAAACCACTAATAAAGTCCAAGACGTTGATTTGTGGCAAAGTCAGTCCAGAAAAAAATTAGTGAGTAACAGCAATTGTCCATGTGAACACCTTCCTCCACCAGAGACATGTATTGCAATCCACCACGTGATGTAACTTTCCCCTTAGGGGTTCACACTCACCAGAAACACATAATAAATATGCCTTGTATGTAAAGTGGATACATCCGTTAATCTGTTATGGCTTGTCACTTCTTATCAAGGGTCACCAGAATGAAAATAGGCTCCACAGCAGGTCATAGAATAACAGAGAAATAACAGCAAATAGCGTAAGCCTGTTTATTCAAAGAACTGATTCCCATACATTTAGGAGACCCCTTTAACTAGCTACGTACAGTATTGCAGAATATAACAAGCATTGAGTGGCCCCAGAGGGCGCTATCACCGTATATGGCCGTCACTCGGAGCGTGTGTGTATCCTGCAGACACTTCCGATTCAGGAGATGGGCGGTGGAGCGCAACGATGGAGCGCACTCGTCACTTCCGGGTCGCGTGTTGTCGTAGTTACGCCCTGACGCGTTTCGTCATCTGACTTCGACAACTCTGTCGAAGTCAGATGACGAAACGCGTCAGGGCGTAACTACGACAACACGCGACCCGGAAGTGACAAGTGCGCTCCATCGTTGCGCTCCACCGCCCATCTCCTGAATCGGAAGTGTCTGCAGGATACACACACGCTCCGAGTGACGGCCATATACGGTGATAGCGCCCTCTGGGGCCACTCAATGCTTGTTATATTCTGCAATACTGTACGTAGCTAGTTAAAGGGGTCTCCTAAATGTATGGGAATCAGTTCTTTGAATAAACAGGATTACGCTATTTGCTGTTATTTCTCTGTTATTCTATGACCTGCTGTGGAGCCTATTTTCATTCTGGTGACCCTTGATAAGAAGTGACAAGCCATAACAGATTAACGGATGTATCCACTTTACATACAAGGCATATTTATTATGTGTTTCTGGTGAGTGTAAACCCCTAAGGGGAAAGTTACATCACGTGGTGGATTGCAATACATGTCTCTGGTGGAGGAAGGTGTTCACATGGACAATTGCTGTTACTCACTAATTTTTTTCTGGACTGACTTTGCCACAAATCTACGTCTTGGACTTTATTAGTGGTTTTTGACCACGAGTCTTATTTGAGTTTTTTAAATTTTAGCGCTGTTTGGTGTAATTTTAATAACCAAGCCTACTACTTTGTTTATTGTTTACCTCATTTTCATATATATTGTGACAGCAGGAAGGTAAAGTCACCTGGTTGCATCCAGGGGGGTAGATATATTTCGCCCAGATTCAGGCTTTACGCCGATTTATACAACTAGGTAGAGAGTTAATGAAGCCCAGCTGAGACTAGTGGGCTCATTGATGACTCATACCTCTAGGGAGAGGGCTGGGCGTCGTGCAGACAGGGAGTTGATGAGTCCAGCTGAAGCTTGTCAGCTCGTTTAAGGCCTCTATAAAAACTCCCAGATTCATTAGATCTCAGCTCATGCCTGGAAGCAGACCTGTGTGGACTGTCTAGGGAGAGTGAACCCCTGTGCGGTGAGAGAAAGCCTGTGTGGCTATATTTTGCTTGGACATTTAAAACCAGGGACTAGGACAGCACTAGGCTGATCCCAGTCGTTAGTTAGGAAACCTGTAAGTTTAGTCAGAGGTCAAGTTGACCAGGATTTATTTTGTTTATGTTTTTTTTGCCTTGCTGTGTTTTTGTCACTGTAAATAGAAAATAAACCGCACCTTTTTGATTTTGAAAACCACAACCTCCGTCTGCTGGGCCTGTTTTTGGGTGGGGAGCCCATCCCGGGGGTCACACATACCCGCTGCCGAGCTAACCCCCTCACAGTTGGTGGAGAACCAGTGGCAGTTTTTTTTTAAGCCAGCATGGAGGAGATACTGAAACAGCTGGCTCTAGCAAATGCCAATCAACAGCAGACAAATGCAGGTTTGCAAAGGAGCCTTGCAGCCCAGCAGCAAGCTCATCAACAGAGCCTTGCAACTTTACAACAGAGTCTGGAGGCTCAGCAACAAGCCCAACAGCAATCTGAGGCCCGCTTCATAGACCTGTTGCAGAAGCAAGAGCAGAGACTACAACAACAGATGGAAGCAGTAATGCAGCAACGTCCGCAGACCAGTGAGGAAAGCCGTCCCACTAATACCGCGTCCTTTGGGGTGAGTCGTTTATTGACAAAAATGACTGGAGAGGATGATCCAGAGGTATTTTTGACCACATTTGAAAGGACCGCTGAAAGAGAAAAGTGGCCTGAGGAGCAGTGGGCTGGACTAGTGGCTCCTCTGTTAACTGGTGAATCGCAGAAAGCTTACTATGACCTAGAGCCTAACCAAGCAAAAGACTATGTGATGCTAAAAGCTGAAATATTGGCAAGGCTGGGTGTCACCCTGGCTGTCCGGGCTCAGCGTGTGCATAACTGGACTTTCCAGCTTGGAAAACCCCCCAGGTCTCAAATGTATGATCTCATTCACCTGAGCAGAAAGTGGCTACAGCCAGAGACTTTGTCCGCACCAAAGATTGTGGAACGTGTTGTAATGGATCGGTTTTTGAGAGCTCTTCCTACTGCCATCCAAAAGTGGGTAAGCCATGGAGACCCAGAGACGGCCGATGGTCTTGTGGATCGTGTGGAGAAATACTTGGCTACAGAGAACCTGACGGCCTCTTCCAGAGACACTCGGACTTTCCACCCTAAGACCAGACCATCCCCAGGGGCGGATAAGATGATTCCAAGGGGTAAGGGTGGAGAGAGTGAGAGGGTGGGAGCTCTACCCCAAGTTTGGCGAGAACAGCCTGGGAAATCAGCGGCTCAAGAGGCGGCAAGAAGGATCGTTTGCTACCGCTGCCGGCAAGCGGGACATATTGCAGCAAATTGCCCGGTTTTGGAGGAACCCATGCAGTGTGACTTTCTGACGGGCAGACGTCAGTCGCTGTGTGCGACAGTCGCATGCACTGCCATTCGGGGAACTGAGAAACATTTATGCAAAATGTGTATTAATGGTAGAAATGTTGTGGTATTGCTGGATTCAGGTAGCCTTGTGACCCTGATAAAGGCTGAGTTAGTTAAAACAGAGGTCTCTGGGAATAGCAAGGTAGCCGTTATTTGTGTGCATGGGGACACCCGAGAGTATCCAGTGACTACAGTGTGTTTCGAGACCCCCAAAGGTACCCTCTCTCATCCAGTGGGCTTAGTATCTCAGTTACCGCATGACGCCATTGTGGGAAGGGATTTTCCGAAGTTCTGGGAACTGTGGGATGATCCTGAGCCCCCCACTGGTGCCCCTATGTACCAGGAATGTAATAGCCAGAACTCCCCTGAGAGTGGTGAGGACTCTCCGGAATTTCCCTTGTCAGTATTGGCAGGGGAGACTCAAGAAACTGGAGAGGAGCCCACCTCCTCAGACGAAAACCTACCGTCTGTGGAGTTTTCTGATCTTGAGGTTCACAGGGAAAACTTTGCCACAGAACAGTTGAAAGACCCCGCCCTAATAAAGGCACGGGAAAACGTAGTGAAAATAGATGGCGAGTTAGTGAACCCAGATAATACCGGCACTTACCCATACTTCAGCGTAGAGAAGGACCTACTGTATCGGGTGGCAAAAAGGGCAGAAGAAACCGTTGAGCAGCTTGTGGTGCCCAAACCTTACAGGAAGTTGGTGTTGGAGTTGGCCCATGGGCACATTCTTGGAGGTCATCTGGGGACAGAGAAAACCCGAGAGAGGGTATTACAGAGATTCTATTGGCCTGGGGTGATGAAGGACATAGAAAATTATTGTTCCTCCTGCCCTGTGTGTCAGAGGTCGGCCCCGATGCCACATTTCCGTAGCCCGCTGGTCCCTCTACCCATCATTGAGGTCCCGTTTGAGAGAATCGCAATGGATTTGGTAGGTCCTATAATCAAGTCCGCTAGGGGGCACCAGTACATATTGGTTATAATGGACTATGCCACCCGTTATCCAGAAGCGATCCCTCTCAGAAATACCTCGGCCAAAACCATAGCCAAAGAGCTATCTCTTGTTTTTAGCCGGGTGGGTATTTGTAAAGAACTGCTTACGGACCAAGGTACACCCTTTATGTCCCGGGTTATGAAAGAGCTGTGTAAATTGTTCAAAGTGACGCAATTGCGTACATCTGTGTATCACCCCCAAACCGATGGGCTGGTTGAAAGATTCAACAAAACCCTAAAACAAATGTTGAAGAAAGTGGTGGATAGAGATGGAAGGGATTGGGACTGTTTACTTCCTTATTTGATGTTTGCTATTAGGGAGGTGCCCCAATCCTCTACGGGATTCTCCCCCTTTGAGTTACTGTATGGGAGACACCCAAGAGGGCTGTTGGATATTGCCAAGGAAACTTGGGAAAGTGAGAGTTCTCCCCACAGGAGTGTGATTGAGCATGTCGCCCTGATGCAAGATCGAATTGCACAGGTAATGCCCATCGTGAAGGAACATTTGGCCCAAGCGCAGTTGGCACAGCAGAGAGTGTACAACCGTGGAGCCAAGACCCGTACCTTTTCCCCGGGGGATAGGATATTGGTACTTGTCCCTACGGTTGAAAGTAAATTCCTTGCCAAATGGCAAGGCCCCTACGAGATAATGGAAAAAGTGAGCGAAGTGAATTACAAGGTCAGACAACCAGGAAGGCGAAAGCCCGAACAGATCTATCACGTTAATCTGTTGAAAGCCTGGAGGGATAGAGAGTCCCTAGTCGCAGACACTTGGTCACCAGCTCAAACTGGTTGCGTGATTCCTGAGGTTGGAATCGCAGCCACCTTGTCACAACCCCAACAACAGGAGGTTAAGGAGTTTGTGCTTCGCAACAAGGAGGCATTCTCTGAGCTGCCGGGACAAACATCTGGGGTAGAGCATGACATTATTACCCCGCCCGGTGAAAGGGTGAAGTTAAAACCCTATCGGATCCCAGAGGCCCGACGGGAGGCAATACGGGAGGAAGTACAGAAAATGCTGAACTTAGGGGTGATAGAGGAGTCCCAAAGTGATTGGTCTAGTCCCATTGTGTTGGTGCCTAAACCGGATGGGAGCTGGCGATTTTGTAACGATTTTCGTCAGTTGAACAAAGTTACAAAATTTGACACCTACCCCATGCCACGTATAGATGAGTTGATCGACCGGCTGGGAACAGCCCGATACATGACGACTCTTGACCTCACAAAAGGGTATTGGCAAATCCCCCTGGCCAAGTCGGCCAAAGAGAAAACCGCATTTGTAACCCCAGACGGGGCGTTCCAATATAAAAGAATGCCGTTCGGGTTACAGAATGCGCCGGCCACATTCCAGCGGAAAATGGACCAGATGCTGAGGCCCCATCGGAAGTATGCTGCGGCTTACCTGGATGACATAATTGTCCATAGCACAGATTGGGCCTCACATCTGCCAAAAGTGCAAGCAGTCCTGGACTCTGTTCGGGAAGCAGGGTTTACGGCTAACCCCAAGAAGTGTACCATTGGGCAGGAGGAGGCCAAATATCTTGGGTACACCATTGGGAGGGGAGTAATAAAACCCCAACTCAACAAAGTCGAGGCCATCCAGAGTTGGCCACGTCCCAACAGCAAGAAGCAGGTACGAGCCTTTCTGGGAATCGCTGGGTATTATCGGCGATTCATTCCCCACTTTGCTTCTAAGGCTGTGCCCCTAACCAACCTGACGAAGGGGAAAGGGTCGGTCATGATTAAATGGACCCCCGAGGCTGAGGCAGCATTCCAGTTCTTGAAACAAGCCTTATGTAGCCAGCCAGTGTTGTACTCACCCGACTTCTCTAGAGACTTTGTCGTACAAAGTGATGCGTCAGATGTGGGGTTAGGAGCAGTATTGTCCCAGGTCTGGAACGGGGAAGAGCACCCAGTCATTTACCTCAGCAGGAAGTTGAAGTCCCATGAGGTAAATTACGCCACCGTTGAAAAGGAGTGTTTAGCGGTGAAGTGGGCTCTAGATTCCCTTCGGTACTACCTGCTAGGTAGGCACTTTGACATGGTTACGGATCACGCTCCGTTAAAGTGGATGGCTCAAAACAAGGAAACAAATAGAAGAGTGAATAGGTGGTTCCTGGCCCTCCAGGAATTCAACTTCACAGTAAAGCATCGCCCTGGCGTTCAAATGGGGAATGTGGATGCTTTGTCTCGAGTACATGAATGCCTGATTGCTGGTGTTCCAACCCCGAGGTTAAAACAAGAGGGGGGGGTATGTGACAGCAGGAAGGTAAAGTCACCTGGTTGCATCCAGGGGGGTAGATATATTTCGCCCAGATTCAGGCTTTACGCCGATTTATACAACTAGGTAGAGAGTTAATGAAGCCCAGCTGAGACTAGTGGGCTCATTGATGACTCATACCTCTAGGGAGAGGGCTGGGCGTCGTGCAGACAGGGAGTTGATGAGTCCAGCTGAAGCTTGTCAGCTCGTTTAAGGCCTCTATAAAAACTCCCAGATTCATTAGATCTCAGCTCATGCCTGGAAGCAGACCTGTGTGGACTGTCTAGGGAGAGTGAACCCCTGTGCGGTGAGAGAAAGCCTGTGTGGCTATATTTTGCTTGGACATTTAAAACCAGGGACTAGGACAGCACTAGGCTGATCCCAGTCGTTAGTTAGGAAACCTGTAAGTTTAGTCAGAGGTCAAGTTGACCAGGATTTATTTTGTTTATGTTTTTTTTGCCTTGCTGTGTTTTTGTCACTGTAAATAGAAAATAAACCGCACCTTTTTGATTTTGAAAACCACAACCTCCGTCTGCTGGGCCTGTTTTTGGGTGGGGAGCCCATCCCGGGGGTCACACATACCCGCTGCCGAGCTAACCCCCTCACAATATATATATATATATATATATGTAGCGGGTATTTGAATTTAGGGGAAGCATCTGGGTGGTAGTGTAACCCAGATACACTGATTGCTAGGAAATCTGAGACCCTTTTATGGTTCTTGGAGGACTCTGGTGGTGTGAGGTTCCCTGCGGCCTACAGGTGGCGTTGTTGCCGAGGGCCGGAGGTGAACTCACACCGCAAGACTGTGCCTTTCTGTCCTCCCCTGGAGCTGGTACAGCGGGGCGGGGAACCCACTGTGACGCAAAGGGAGAGGGGATAAAAGGGGCGGACGCCTTTACCACGGGGTTGGTGTGGAGGTTCAGAGTCGGGAGGACGCGGCCGCACCCAGGCACCTTCAGCTTGAGTGCTGGCGTTCCGGTGTTCCTGGCCCAGGTGCCTTTGACCTGGCCGGAGTGGAGATGGAGTCCATCTCAGGCACCTTTAGCCTGGGGTGAGGTACTATGGCAGATGCCTGGGGCTCAGTACCTTCGACTGAGTTCCGCGAGGGTGGAGGAATCCGAGGGGGCCCTAACTCCTTGAGTGCCCGTGTCTGAGTTTGTGAGGTCTGGTGAGCAGAACTTCTCGGGAGAGTCCGGCGCAGCATCGCTGGTGACAGAGAGGCCTCCGGTATCTCCCTTGGATGGATATCCTTCCCCTGACAGGGGCCGTGCTAGCGAAGGTAATTCACGTTTGTAACGAGCCCCTTTGCTCGCTCGGTTCCACTCTCCCGACACTCCTCTGCTCTACTGGATCATCCGGTGCTCCAGGATTCAAACTACAGCTATGTGCCATTCTAATCCATTTGTGATCGTTCAGAACAAACACCAGGCAGGCTGTATGTAAGTTCAACAGGAGACACTTTATTAGAACCAAAATCAAGTCTTATATACAGTAGCAGAGGAGGTAACCAGAACATAAATTAACATGAGCTAATTAACTAAATCCTTTAGACAGCCAAGGTGACTCATAGATATGACCTTTCAGGGTAGACATCCCGTCTCCTCGCTCACCTGCTATACAATACACATTATCATAAGTGTAAACATCACACACTTAGCAGGGTCAATTAGCACAGAGGACAGACAGATGGCTGGAGGTGATGTCTTTAGCATATCCTTAGAGTGAACGTGTGAACGTCCCAACAGTATGAATCAGTCACTCTAATATGGCATATACAGGGTCCCCAGAGTCTGTGTGTCTTGGGGGGGACATGGACCTGAATCCAAAGTAACACCCCCTCAAGGGTCCCCAGGCATACAGCTCACAAAGAGCACCGTTCCCCCAAATGCCAGGGCCCATGTTTGCAAGGCAAGAGGCTTGCATTCAGTCCCCTCCAAAAGCCTCTGTCCCGGCTAGGTCTGTCACAACGTTCTACTTCACATAGTCAGTGGCAGTGACTATTCGCCACTGGTGATACCACAGTGGTTAGCAAAAGAAGGGAAAGGATTGTGCCTCAACCTATTCCCATTACTACTAAGTAGTTGCAAAAGAATCCAACATAACCTTGCTGTATGTTTATTCGCTGAGAAGAATAAAACTGCGTTGGACCTATTCACTGTGTGGAACTCTGGTTACTAGGAGCAAAGGAGTCAAGGACGAAGGACAGGACTTGACTCTAGGACACCTACACAAAGCCCGATCTTTCTGGCCTTCTCCTCTTCACTATGGAGGACATGGGCCGTGGTGTATCTCATCCCTCCCCCCAGCACTAACACCCCTAGACGAAGAAAGACAAGCCGAGAATGAGAAGGGGAGAGAGGGGTGAGGCCGCTACACGTGGGGGCATCGTGTCCGGGATGTGTATGGTGTCTGAATTTGAACTTTGCTGCCCGGAGGAGTTCAGAGTAGGTCGGCCATATTGGCCAATGCGCCACGAGGCAAACCATAGCTGCGTAGTTCGTAGGCGGGGAAAAGGGAAAGCCCGCGAACAGGAGCAGAGTGTGGGAGGAGTCTGGCCATGTGGACGTACGCACGTGGAGATTCCGACGCGGGTGGGTCAGTGCGCATTGGAGCATGGACATGACTTCCTTTGCTGCTCCCATTATGGACACAGGAATCAGACTAAGGCCCCGGGGGCGATTGGCTCTGTACACCTGCAGAGACATAGAGGCCCTCGGTGTGACCTGTCACAGCTGTTCGGGACTGGTGGTTCAGTTGAAGCCATTCGGGCGATGTGAGGTCTGCAAGGAGTTTCTCTTCGAGGTGGAGCCATCCACAGAAAGGCCTCGCGCCTTCCACCTCAACTACCTCACAGGTACTGCCACTCCAGAGGGAGAGATCGATGCCATGGCGGGTATTTCTGTGCGCGCTGACCAGGGTGAAGTAACTGCCCAAGCGGAGATTAAAAGAGAAAAATCCAAAGATGCTGCTTCGGTCACCAGCAGCTCCCTGCTCCGACCTTAGAAGAGGAAAGTTGGCCTAGTGATGGCCTCCTGTGGTCGTGGAAGAGCTTCTCCCCGCCGCTTGCCTGGCCTGGATGGATCCGGAGGGAAGAGCCCTGGACAGCCCTGTTCTTCTGAAGGCCCAGGTGAGCCAGGGGTTGGGACTGTCTGTGTGGTTAACGGTGGCGGAAGCCCACAGTCGGTGGAGGCCGTCAAGGGGGATGATTCCGTGAGTGGGAATTATCTACCCGCTGAGTGTTATGACACCTCCGACCTGGATTCATTGTCTGACAATGGCGATGATGGGGAGATAGACGAAATCTTCCACCGAAAGGGATGGGACAAGATGAAGCTACCCTCGTCCCGTGTCACAAGGGACCCACCTATGTCTACTGGGGATAGTACACCCCGGGTGGAGGCCTCGGCGCCGAGGGAAGAATCTGGTCCACTGTCTGAAATCCCTCTCCTGGATTCAACTACCATTTCACCTGCTCCTGTTGCGGGAGTGCAACGCCAGTCACTGCGGGCCTCTGTGCCCAGATCTACCGAGGTGGTGAACGCACCTCGCCATCCAGAAGCAATTGTGTTACCTGGAGAAGGAGACCGTGTCACGATGCCACCTTTGTCAAGGCTGCAGCTTCTCTTTGGCCAGAAGGTTGCCCAAGAGTATGGGTGGGAGTACCCATACCTGCCTCGAGAATTGCTCTACGAGGTGGAAGTTTTTCGCCAGAGGTGGTACAATACCTTTGTTTGGGACAAACTCAAAGTACCTCAAGCACGCCGATATTTTTCTTGGTCACCAAGAAGTTTCAGGACTGTAAAGCTAAGTGGATCCTGGGAAGGCATATCCATGCGGACAGAGTGGTAATTTGTCGCATGGATGGAGGAAATGTTGAGTATAACATGGAGGCGTTTGACAAGCATTTAAAGCCTGTGTTTCTGCCGCACCCAAAGTTTTACCTTTAGGAGAAAAAGACTCCTGTGTGTTCTTTCTTGCTGCTCATTGCTGAACTTTCCGGAGTGCCTTTGCCGGAGCACAAGGACTGTGCCCTAGTTTTTTTTTGTATTTGGGCGTTCTACTCTTTGGAAAAATGGGAGCTGTTACTGTTTTGTTCTCCCTCCTTCTCCTTGCACTTCAGAGAAATCATTGACTTTGGGGTTTTTAGTCAGTGTAGGGTCACAAAGAAAAGATCAAGAGAGAAAAGTTCATCTGGAAGTGATAAGTGTCTTTACCGCGGCATTGCCACCAGGTGGCAGTGTTGCGCAACGATTGTTTATTTATTTTTTTGAACATTATGCAACACTCATTGGAGTGAATGGGTTTCTTCTCGGACAGACCCATTCATTCCAAGCAAACACGTATATGATGTTAGGATGTGTGTTGTTCTTTTTTTCCCCTCTGCAGGAGACTCGTCTGTCAAGGCTGCTGAGAATGGGGTGGTCCTTAGATAGCCAGGGGGAGGAAAGAAGAAAATGTAAATGTGTGAGATATTTAAAGTATTTTATTACAAAGTTTATGGTTTTATATTCCTGTTTCCCTTTCCTGTTTTAGGACCTGGCAAAATTCCTTATCGAAAATATTGAGCTTGAATTTTGTGAATGTTTGTCTCTGGGTCGAACTTATGTTGCCACTTTTTGGGAGACATGGGTTTGCACCAGACACTGGGGACCAGTGTCAAATCACCGGGGGGAGAGTGTAGCGGGTATTTGAATTTAGGGGAAGCATCTGGGTGGTAGTGTAACCCAGATGCACTGATTGCTAGGGTATCTGAGACCCTTTTATGGTTCTTGGAGGACTCTGGTGGTGTGAGGTTCCCTGCGGCCTACAGGTGGCATTGTTGCCGAGGGCCGGAGGTGAACTCACACCGCAAGACTGTGCCTTGTTGTCCTCCCCTGGAGCTGGTACAGCGGGGCGGGGAACCCACTGTGACGCAAAGGGAGAGGGGATAAAAGGGGCGGACGCCTTTACCACGGGGTTGGTGTGGAGGTTCAGAGTCAGGAGGAAGCGGCCGCACCCAGGCACCTTCAGCTTGGGTGCTGGCGTTCCGGTGTTCCGAGCTCAGGCACCTTTAGCCTGGGGTGAGGTACTATGGTGGATGCCTGGGGCTCAGTGCCTTCAACTGAGTTCCGCGAGGGTGGAGGAATCCGAGGGGGCCCTAACTCTTTGGGTGCCCGTGTCTGAGTTTGTGAGGTCTGGTGAGCAGAACTTCTCTGGAGAGTGCGGCGCAGCATCGCTGGTGACAGAGAGGCCTCCAATATCTCCCTTGGACGGATATCCTTCCCCTGACAGGGGCCGTGCTAGCGAAAGTAATTCACGTTCTACTTCACATAGTCAGTGGCAGTGACTATTCGCCACTGGTGATACCACAGTGGTTAGCAAAAGAAGGGAAAGGATTGTGCCTCGACCTATTCCCATTACTACTAAGTTGTTGCAAAAGAATCCAACTTAACCGTGCTGTATGTTTATTCGCTGAGAAGAATAAAACTGTGTTGGACCTATTCACTGTGTGAAACTCTGGTTACTAGGAGCAAAGGAGTCAAGGACGAAGGACAAGACTTGACTCTAGGACACCTACACAAAGCCCGATCTTTCTGGCCTTCACCATGGAGGACATGGGCCGTGGTGTATCTCATCCCTCCCCCCAGCACTAACACCCCTAGATGAAGAAAGACAAGCCGAGAATGAGAAGGGGAGAGAGGGGTGAGGCCGCTACATATATATATATATATATATATATATATATATATATATATATATATTGTGACAGCAGGAAGGTAAAGTCACCTGGTTGCATCCAGGGGGGTAGGTATATTTCTCCCAGATTCAGGCTTTATGCCGACTTATACAACTAGGGAGAGAGTTGGTGAAGCCCAGCTGAGGCTAGTGGGCTCATGGATGATTCATACCTCTAGGGAGAGTGCTGGGCGTCGTGCAGGCAGGGAGTTGATGAGACCAGCTGAAGCTTGTCAGCTCGTTTAAGGCCTCTATAAAAACTCCCAGCTTCATTAGGTGTTTGCTCATGCCTGGAACCAGACCTGTGTGGACTGTCTAGGGAGAGTGAACCCCTGTGCGGTGAGACAAAGCCTGTGTGGCTATTTGTTTGGACATTTACTAAACCAGGGACTTAGGGACTAGGACAGCACCAGGCTGATCCCAGTTGTTAGTTAGGGAAACCTGCATGTTTAGTCAGAGGTCAAGCTGACCAGGATTTATTTTGTTTATGTTTCTTTTTGTTTTGCTGTGTTTTTGTCACTGTAAATAGAGAAATAAACCGCACCTTTTGATCTTGAAAACCACAACCTCCGTCTGCTGGGCCTGTTTTTGTGTGGGGAGCCCATCCAGGGGGTCACACACACCCGCTACCGAGCTAACCCCCTCACAGTTGGTGGAGAACCAGTGGCAGTTTTTTTTTAAGCCAGCATGGAGGAGATACTGAAACAGCTGGCTCTAGCAAATGCCAATCAACAGCAGACAAATGCAGGTTTGCAAAAGAGCTTCGCAGCCCAGCAACAAGCCCAGCAGCAATCTGAGGCCCGCTTCATAGACCTGTTGCAGAAGCAAGAGCAGAGACTACAACAACAGATGGAAGCAGTAATGCAGCAACGTCCGCAGACCAGTGAGGAAAGCCGTCCCACTAATACCGCGTCCTTTGGGGTGAGTCGTTTATTGACAAAAATGACTGGAGAGGATGATCCAGAGGTATTTTTGACCACATTTGAAAGGACTGCTGAAAGAGAAAAGTGGCCTGAGGAGCAGTGGGCTGGACTGGTGGCTCCTCTGTTAACTGGTGAATCGCAGAAAGCTTACTATGACCTAGAGCCTGACCAAGCAAAAGACTATGTGATGCTAAAAGCTGAAATATTGGCAAGGCTGGGTGTCACCCTGGCTGTCCGGGCTCAGCGTGTGCATAACTGGACTTTCCAGCTTGGAAAACCCCCCAGGTCTCAAATGTATGATCTCATTCACCTGAGCAGGAAGTGGCTACAGCCAGAGACTTTGTCCGCACCGGAGATTGTGGAACGTGTTGTGATGGATCGTTTCTTGAGAGCTCTTCCTACCGCCATTCAAAAGTGGGTAAGCCATGGAGACCCAGAAACGGCCGGTAAACTTGTGGATCGTGTAGAGAGATACTTGGCTGCAGAGAACCTGACGGCCTCTTCCAGAGACTCTCGGACTTTCCACCCTAAGACCAGACCATCCCCAGGGGCGGATAAGATGATTCCAAGGGGTGAGGGTGGAGAGAGTGAGAGGGTGGGAGCTCTGCCCAGGGTTTGGCGAGAACAGCCTGGGAAGTCGGGGGCTCAAGAGGCAGCCAAAAGGATTGTTTGCTACCGCTGCCGGCAAACGGGACATATTGCAGCAAATTGCCCGGTTGTGGAGGAACCCATGCAATGTGACTTTCTGACGGACAGACGTCAGTCGCTGTGTGCGACAGTCGCATGCACTGCCATTCGGGGAACTGAGAAACATTTATGCAAAATGTGTATTAATGGTAGAAATGTTGTGGTATTACTGGATTCAGGTAGCCTTGTGACCCTGATAAAGGCTGAATTAGTTAAAACAGAGGTCTCTGGGAATAGCAAGGTAGCTGTTATTTGTGTGCATGGGGACACCCGAGAGTATCCAGTGACTACAGTGTGTTTCAAGACCCCCAAAGGTACCCTCTCTCATCCAGTGGGGTTAGTATCTCAATTACCGCATGATGCCATTGTGGGAAGGGATTTTCCGAAGTTCTGGGAACTGTGGGATGATCCTGAGCCCCCCACTGGTGCCCCTATGTACCAGGAAGGTGATAGCCAGAACTCCTCTGAGAGTGGTGAGGACTCTCCAGAATTTCCCTTGTCAGTATTGGCAGGCGAGACTCAAGAAACTGGAGAGGAGCCCACCTCCTCAGACGAAAACCTACCGTCTGTGGAGTTTTCTGATCTTGAGGTTCACAGGGAAAATTTTGCCACAGAACAGTTAAAGGACCCCGCCCTAATAAAGGCACGGGAAAACGTAGTGGAAATAGATGGCGAGTTAGTGAACCCAGATAATACCTGCACTTACCCATACTTCAGCGTAGAGAAGGACCTACTGTATCGGGTGGCAAAAAGGGCAGAAGAAACCGTTGAGCAGCTTGTGGTGCCCAAACCTTACAGGAAGTTGGTGTTGGAGTTGGCCCATGGGCACATTCTTGGAGGTCATCTGGGGACAGAGAAAACCCGAGAGAGGGTATTACAGAGATTCTATTGGCCTGGGGTGATGAAGGACATAGAAAATTATTGTTCCTCCTGCACTGTGTGTCAGAGGTCGGCCCCGATGCCACATTTCCGTAGCCCGCTGGTCCCTCTACCCATCATTGAGGTCCCGTTTGAGAGGATCGCAATGGATTTGGTAGGTCCTATAATCAAGTCCGCTAGGGGGCACCAGTACATATTAGTTATAATGGACTATGCCACCCGTTATCCAGAAGCGATCCCTCTCCGAAATACCTCGGCCAAAACCATAGCCAAAGAGCTATCTCTTGTTTTTAGCCGGGTGGGTATTTGTAAAGAACTGCTTACGGACCAAGGTACACCCTTTATGTCCCGGGTTATGAAAGAGCTGTGTAAATTGTTCAAAGTGACGCAATTGCGTACGTCTGTGTATCACCCCCAAACCGATGGGCTGGTTGAAAGATTCAACAAAACCCTAAAACAAATGTTGAAGAAAGTGGTGGATAGAGATGGAAAGGATTGGGACTGTCTACTTCCTTATTTGATGTTTGCTATTAGGGAGGTGCCCCAATCCTCTACGGGATTCTCCCCCTTTGAGTTACTGTATGGGAGACACCCAAGAGGGCTGTTGGATATTGCCAAGGAAACTTGGGAAAGTGAGAGTTCTCCCCACAGGAGTGTGATTGAGCATGTCGCCCTGATGCAAGATCGAATTGCACAGGTAATGCCCATCGTGAAGGAACATTTGGCCCAAGCGCAGTTGGCACAGCAGAGAGTGTACAACCGTGGAGCCAAGACCCGTACCTTTTCCCCGGGGGATAGGATATTGGTACTTGTCCCTACGGTTGAAAGTAAATTCCTTGCCAAATGGCAAGGCCCCTACGAGATAATGGAAAAAGTGAGCGAAGTGAATTACAAGGTCAGACAACCAGGAAGGCGAAAGCCCGAACAGATCTATCACGTTAATCTGTTGAAAGCCTGGAGGGATAGAGAGTCCCTAGTCGCAGAAACTTGGTCACCAGCTCAAACTGGTTGCGTGATTCCGGAGGTTGGAATAGCAGCCACCTTGTCACAACCCCAACAACAGGAGGTTAAGGAGTTTGTGCTTCGCAACAAGGTGTTCTCTGAGCTGCCGGGACAAACATCTGGGGTAGAGCATGATATTATTACCCCGCCCGGTGAAAGGGTGAAGTTAAAACCCTATCGGATCCCAGAGGCCCGACGGGAGGCAATACGGGAGGAAGTACAGAAAATGCTGAACTTAGGGGTGATAGAGGAGTCCCAAAGTGATTGGTCTAGTCCCATTGTGTTGGTGCCTAAACCGGATGGGAGCTGGCGATTTTGTAACGATTTTCGTCAGTTGAACAAAGTTACAAAATTTGACACCTACCCCATGCCACGTATAGATGAGTTGATCGACCGGCTGGGAACAGCCCGATACATGACGACTCTTGACCTCACAAAAGGGTATTGGCAAATTCCCCTGGCCAAGTCGGCCAAAGAGAAAACCGCATTTGTAACCCCAGACGGGGCGTTCCAATATAAGAGAATGCCGTTCGGGTTACAGAATGCGCCGGCCACATTCCAGCGGAAAATGGACCAGATACTGAGGCCCCATCGGAAGTATGCTGCGGCTTACCTGGATGACGTAATTGTCCATAGCACAGATTGGGCCTCACATCTGCCAAAAGTGCAAGCAGTCCTAGACTCTATCCGGGAAGCGGGGTTTACGGCTAACCCCAAGAAGTGTACCATTGGGCAGGAGGATGCCAAATATCTTGGGTACACCATTGGCAGGGGAGTAATAAAACCCCAACTCAACAAAGTCGAGGCCATCCAGAGTTGGCCACGTCCCAACAGCAAGAAGCAGGTACGAGCCTTTCTGGGAATCGCGGGTTATTATCGGCGCTTCATTCCCCACTTTGCTTCTAAAGCTGTGCCCCTAACCAACCTGACGAAAGGGAAAGGGTCGGTCATGATTAAATGGACCCCCGAGGCTGAGGCAGCGTTCAAATTCTTGAAACAAGCCTTATGTAGCCAGCCAGTGTTGTACTCACCCGACTTCTCTAAAGACTTTGTCGTACAAAGTGATGCGTCAGATGTGGGGTTAGGAGCAGTATTGTCCCAGGTCTGGAACGCGGAAGAGCACCCAGTCATTTACCTCAGCAGGAAGTTGAAGTCCCATGAGGTAAATTACGCCACGGATGAAAAGGAGTGTTTAGCGGTGAAGTGGGCTCTAGATTCCCTTCGGTACTATCTGCTAGGTAGGCACTTTGACATGGTTACGGATCACGCTCCGTTAAAGTGGATGGCTCAAAACAAGGAGACAAATAGAAGAGTAAATAGGTGGTTCCTGGCCCTACAGGAATTCAACTTCACAGTAAAGCATCGCCCTGGCGTTCAAATGGGGAATGTGGATGCTTTGTCTCAAGTACATGAATGCCTGATTGCTGGTGTTCCAACCCCAAGGTTAAAACAAGAGGGGGGGTATGTGACAGCAGGATGGTAAAGTCACCTGGTTGCATCCAGGGGGGTAGGTATATTTCTCCCAGATTCAGGCTTTATGCCGACTTATACAACTAGGGAGAGAGTTGATGAAGCCCAGCTGAGGCTAGTGGGCTCATGGATGATTCATACCTCTAGGGAGAGTGCTGGGCGTCGTGCAGGCAGGGAGTTGATGAGACCAGCTGAAGCTTGTCAGCTCGTTTAAGGCCTCTATAAAAACTCCCAGCTTCATTAGGTGTTTGCTCATGCCTGGAACCAGACCTGTGTGGACTGTCTAGGGAGAGTGAACCCCTGTGCGGTGAGACAAAGCCTGTGTGGCTATTTGTTTGGACATTTACTAAACCAGGGACTTAGGGACTAGGACAGCACCAGGCTGATCCCAGTTGTTAGTTAGGGAAACCTGCATGTTTAGTCAGAGGTCAAGCTGACCAGGATTTATTTTGTTTATGTTTCTTTTTGTTTTGCTGTGTTTTTGTCACTGTAAATAGAGAAATAAACCGCACCTTTTGATCTTGAAAACCACAACCTCCGTCTGCTGGGCCTGTTTTTGTGTGGGGAGCCCATCCAGGGGGTCACACACACCCGCTACCGAGCTAACCCCCTCACAATATATATATATATACACATATATATTTTCTTAATTTCTGTTGTAAAACCTTTCAAATAAATGTAGCGCACCCACCTCTCTGCATTAAATTAGGCTCCTCGCAGGCAGAAAGAGGCACACCGCAGCACAAGCCTGTACCCTCCTGAGTAAAGAGGTTGAGCGGTGTTAGTTTTGGGCCTTGTCTGCGGCCAGAGTCAAAGTCCTCCCGAGAATGATCTCACCTCTACCTTAGATAGACGCAAGTCCTTGTTTTCCCCAGGAATGTGAATGTCCACACTAGCTGAAAGCCCAACTCAACATTTATTTCACACAGGATAATAAACAGCCTCTTTGAGAGCAGACAGGTTGGAGCGAAGACACAGGACAGCTTAGATGTGGAGGAGGTCCAGGCACAAACGTAGCTTAACTCTTTAGACTCTTTAGGTTTCTCAAACAGCTTTGGCGCACAATCTCTGCCACAGACCGTGAGGTTGGTCTCTGCCACAGACCGGGTGAATAAAGTCACTGCCACTGACTTGGAGCGTAGGTCACTGCCACTGACCTGGTGAATAGAGCCTTGCCCTATGAAGTCACTGCCACTGACTTGAAGAGTAGGGTCACTGCCACTGACCTGAACATGAACTTCCTTCTTGAAGTATTTGGCCCATGTCAAGGAGAAAACATCCCTCCGGAGAGTTACCAGAGGCCCCCACCATCACCACGACTCTGCGCTGGGTCTTCGAAAGGGGTTACCTCCCTGGCCTTCTGGTCCCAGATACGGGTCCCCTCGCAAGGCGGCACCCTGGGAGTCCTCGATCCCTAGCGGACCCCAGCCGAAAGTTGCTGGGCCGCGGGCCTTCCAAATAGTACCTCACCCCAGACTGAAGGTGTCTGGGATGGAACAGGAACTCCACCTCTGGGCCTAAGGCACCCGGAGACAACCCTCTTCACCCCCAGGCCGAAGGTGCCTGGGCGTGGACGAACCACACACACCCAGGCTGAAGGTGCCTGGGCATCGACCTCGAACGGAAGATGTCGGCCCCTTTTATACCCTCTCCCAACAGGCACAGCAGGTTCCCCGCCCCGCCGTACTACTGCCAAGAGGGGACACAAAAGGCAGAGCCCTCTATTGGTGGTTCAACCCTGGCCCATGGCTACAGCGCCACCTGTAGGCCACAGGAAACTGTACACCAATACTATCTCCCATGAACAGAAATGGTCCATAAACCCTAACAATCATTGTGTCTGAGCCTAATTACCACTCAGACAGTCCCCTTAAATTGAACACCCCGCTACACAAATAATATTTCTTCATAAATGTAGGTCAAATGTATTCTGCTACATTTCTTTGGTGAAAAAAAAGAAAATAGGTATATATTATTGAGTCTTTGTGAAAGTTATAGAGTCTTCAAACTATGGCATATACCTGTATATATCTGAAAATTGATCAGTCCTGATGTGCCTGATCTCATTTCTTGAGGCTCTAAAATGCCAGGACAGTGTAAATACCCCCAAAATGTATGTAGAAAGTCTCAGGTATTTAGTAAGAGGCATGGAGAGTTTTTTGAAGTTGTGATTTTTTGCCAGAATTCTTTGGGAAATTATGAAGGTAAATAAAACTTTTTTTTTTCTCACAAAGTTATCACAGCATACTAAAGTTATCACAGTTATACTTGCAATTACACCCCAAAGCACATTCTGCTACTCCTTCCGAGTATGGTGGTAGCACATGTGTGAGACTTTTTCACAACCTAGCCACATCCAGAGGCTTTCTGGGGCAAAAATAATGCATCTTATTTACTGACTACCTATCACATTTGTGGAGGCCTTGGAGCACAAATGTGGGCCAAGCTAAATGCACCCAGTAAGGGGCCTCACTAGTAGTGCTCGTTAATGCCTGCATTTACATGCAGAGGCTGCTGACATGTGAAATCATCATTGAGGCAGCGCTCCAAATTAGCACTCTCTCTTGCACATGTTTGGTTAAAGTTGTTGTAAACCCTTACATATACCCAGTGAAGTGGCTATCCTCAGGTGATGCACAGAGATGAAACAAATACTCCTACATAAATTGGACTGTCTATGTGCAGGCTTCTCTTCTCTACATCCGTTTAAAGTGCTGAATATATAAGCTTGTCCGAGAGTTCAGAAAAAAAGGGGCAGAGAGCTGAAGTTACACTATGCAGAGCTCAGTGAGGAGAGTTCTGAGAGACGATTGGAGGAAAGAGACCCCCGCCCCCCCCCCCCCTTTACACAGCACACAGGAGCAGAGCTGAGGCTGTCAATCTGCTGGCGCTCTTTCCACCGTCGCCATTTTTCTCTTAGTATCAGGAAATATTGTCAGAAGTGAACTAAGAAAAGTTGAGTCCGACTATTGGCAGAAACACCCATAGAGATTAGCACCTCATCCCATAGATTAACCACTTGACAACTGGGCACTTAAACCCCCTTCCTAACCAGGCGAATTTTCAGCTTTCGGTGCTCTCACATTTTGAATGACAATTACTCAGTCATACAACACTGTACCCATATGAAATTTTTGTCCTTTTTTTCACACAAATAGAGCTTTCTTTTGGTGGTATTTAATCACTGTTGGGTTTTTTATTTTTTGCGCTATAAGAGAAAAAAGACTGAAAATTTTGTAAAAAAATGAATTTTTCTTTGTTTCCGTTATAAAATTTTGCAAATTAGTATTTTTTCTTCATACATTTTGGCCAAAATTTATACTGCTACATATCTTTGGTAAAAATAAGTACAAATTGGTGGATATTTTTTGGTCTTTGTGAAAGTTATAGAGTCCACAAGCTATGGTGCCAATATCTGAAAATTGATCACACCTGAAGTACTGACGGCCTATCTCAATTCTTGAGACCCTAACATGCCAGAAAAGTACAAATACCCCCCAAATGACCCCTTTTTGGAAAGAAGACATTCCAAGGTATTTAGAAAGAGTCATTGTGAGTTTTTTGAAGTTGTCATTTTTTCCCACAATTCTTTGCAAAAATCAAGATTTTTTTTTCTTTTTTTTTTTTTCCACAAAATTGTCATATTAGCAGGTTATTTCTCACACACAGCATATGCATACCACAAATTACACCCCAAAACACATTCTGCTATTCCTCCCGAGTATGGCGATACCACATGTGTGAGACTTTTACACAGCGTGGCCACATACAGAGGCCCAACATGCAGGGAGCACCTTCAGGCGTTCTGGAGCACCCAGGCCAATTCTGACATTTCTCTCCTACATGTAAAAATCATCATTTATTTGCTATAAAATTACATAGAACCCCAAAACATTATATATGTTTTTTTAGCAAAGACCTTAAAGAATATAATGGTGGTCATTGCAACTTTTTATCTTGCACGGTATTTGCGCAGAAATTTTTCTAACGCGTTTTTTACGGAAAAAAACTGTTTTGTGCCTAAAAGAAAAAAAAAACAGTAAAGTTAGCCCAGTGTTTTTGCATAATGTGAAAGATGAAGTTACGCCGAGTAAATAGATACCTAACATGTCGCCCTTAAAAATTGCACACACTCGTGGAATGGCGCCAAACTTCGCTACTTAAAAATCCCCATAGGCAATGCTTTAAATATTTTTACTGGTTATATGTTTTGAGTTACAGAGGAGGTCTAGGGCCAAAATTATTGCTCTCGCTCTAACGTTCGCAACGATACCTCACATGTGTGGCTTGAACACCGTTTTCATATGTGGGCGGGGCTTACGTATGCGTTCACTTCTGCATGCGAGCTCGCGGGGGCAGGGGCGCTTTAAAAAAAATATATATATTTTATTGTTCATTTTACTTTATTTATTTTAGTTTGACATGTTTTTCCGCCCCAAATTTTTTTTTTTAGCACTTTTATTCCTATTACAAGGAATGTAAACATCCCTTGTAATAGGAATATGGCATGACAGGTCCTCTTTACAGTGAGATATGAGGTCAATAAGACCCCACATCTCACCTCTAGGCTGGGAAGCCTGAAAAAAAAAACAAAAAAAAAAACAATCTTGGCTTTGATCGTAGCGGTGAGTCGGTAGAAGCACCGGAGGGCAGCGGGAGGGGGGGGCATCCCCTCTCACCTTCCGTAAGAGCGATCAAGCGGTGGAACAGCCGCTATGATTGTTCTTATGGTGTAGGGAATCGCCAGCTGAAAAAGCGAATATCTGAATGATGCCTGTAGCTGCTCCCATCATTCAGATATCTCCGCACAAAGTCAAGGACGTCATATGACGGCCGGCGGGCGGGCGGGAAGTGGTTATTGCAGAGTATTGCCGGGTATTGAGGAGTATTGCCGGGTATTGAGGAGTATTGACGAGTATTGCCGGGTATTGACGAGTATTGCGGGGTATTGAGGAGTATTGCGGGGTATTGAGGAGTATTGCAGGGTATTGTGGAGTATTGCAGGGTATTGTGGAGTATTGCAGGGTATTGTGGAGTATTGCCGGGTATTGTGGAGTATTGCCGGGTATTGTGGAGTATTGCCGGGTATTGTGGAGTATTGCCGGGTATTGTGGAGTATTGCTGGGTATTGTGGAGTATTGCTGGGTATTGTGGAGTATTGCCGGGTATTGTGGAGTATTGCCGGGTATTGTGGAGTATTGCCGGGTATTGTGGAGTATTGCTGGGTATTGTGGAGTATTGCTGGGTATTGTGGAGTATTGCTGGGTATTGTGGAGTATTGCCGGGTATTGTGGAGTATTGCCGGGTATTGTGGAGTATTGCCGGGTATTGTGGAGTATTGCCGGGTATTGTGGAGTATTGCGGAGTATGGCAGGGTATGGGCAGGGTATTGCACAGTATGGGCAGGGTATTGCACAGGGTATTGCAGAGTATGGGCAGGGTATTGCACAGGGTGTATTGCAGAGTATTGCACAGGGTGTATTGCAGAGTATTGCACAGGGTGTATTGCAGAGTATTGGCAGGGTGTATTGCAGAGTATTGGCAGGGTGTATTGCAGAGTATTGCACAGGGTATTGCAGAGTATTGGCAGGGTGTATTGCAGAGTATTGCACAGGGTGTATTGCAGAGTATTGCACAGGGTGTATTGCAGAGTA
Source organism: Rana muscosa (assembly GCA_029206835.1). Taxonomy (NCBI): domain Eukaryota; kingdom Metazoa; phylum Chordata; class Amphibia; order Anura; family Ranidae; genus Rana; species Rana muscosa. The sequence goes on along the minus strand of CM055117.1, from coordinate 306,748,081 downwards.
TTGCACAGGGTGTATTGCAGAGTATTGGCAGGGTATAGCACAGGGATGGCTGAGCAGGGATGGATGGATTGCTGGATCTGTGACTGCAATTGTCACAGATCCAGCCCACAGCTGACATGGGGGAGGGAGCGGACATGATCCGCTCCCTCCCCTCTCCTCTCACACTGTACCGATCGGTACAGAGAGGGGAGGGAGGAACCGGCGTCATCAAATGACGCCGGTCTGTTTACAAGTGATCGCTCCGTCATTTGACGGAGCGATCACGTGGTAAACAGCCGCGATTAGCGGCCATCTACCGTGATCCGTGATGCGCCGGGTCTTCCGGACCCGGCGGTCACGGACATATCCTGGAGCGCGCCCCAGGGGGCGCGCGGGAGCAAGATTCTGTGAGGACGTCCCTGGGACGTCCACTCAGGATAACTCGACCGCGCTGTGGACGTCTTTTGTACATGGCGCGGTCGGGAAGTGGTTAAGTATGCAAAGTAAGGCAGGAGAAAAGGGGACTTTTGCGGTGCTCTACATATGGTAATGAGAAACAAATACACAAATGTATAAAATAATTATTGTCAGAAGTGAATTTGCTAATAGCAGAAGAACAAAGCAGCAGACAGAAATGACACTTAGTGCTTTGAGGTGCACACCCTAATGCAATAGGCTGCGCACACCTATGATCTTGTATATCACATAAATGAACCAACACTGTAAAAAAAACGATTTACTGTAATGGTCACCTCTGTACGAGTATATATAGTTTAGTATAGTTTAGTGTAGCTCAGTGTAGCTCAGTGTAGCCAACCACCAGTATTTTTACTGGCAGCCATTAAAAGGAAAGGGTTGCCAGTAAAAAATATGGCTGTGGCGCTCGAGTGCCTGCAACTGTGTGTTCAGGCCTCCGGAGCCTCTTATGCGGGTCTGCGGGACAAGAGGAACGTAAGCCGGGAGCAGGACTGACGGCGCCGTTTGGACTGGAGTGGACTGAAGGGACCACCTGGCGAGGAGAAAAACTGTCACTGTGACTTAAAAAAACAATATTTTTTTACTGTTGCTACAAAACATATCCAATAAAAAATAAAAATAAATCTTCATACATTTTGGCTTTGGTAAAAAAAAAAATCCCTTCCGGTGAGCAAGCAGTGGATCCAAGCAGTTAACAGCATTCTTATTTGTGAAAAGAATACCTATTATCATAGAAAAGCACCAAAGAAGTTCGAAAAAATATGGCAATGTTGGTTGGGCGCCCCAGAAGTAGCTCCTCCACAACTGGTCATCACCAGGCTAATACAATGTTGATGGCCCAGTGAAGAGGTGCGTACAGTTTAAGGAGGAATGCCATGCTTGACACACATTATGGCGAGACACAGTGGACATGCGGTCTTCGTGGTAGAAGGCATATAGCTATAGGGTCATATATCGGGAGAAGAGTACACTGGTACTGTCAGGTTGAAATGTTTTTCCTTTTGTTTTTTGCTCTTTTTGTCTTTTTCCCTTTTTTTAAGTTTCTGCAAAAGGCAATATGGAAGTTGTACTGCGAACTTATATAAGATACAGTATAAAGTCAGAATGAATACTCCCTGTATTTGTAAAGTTGATTCTGTTTTTTGTATAGACTTTATGTTTACAGGTGAAACTCGAAAAATTTGAATATCGTGCAAAAGTTCATTTATTTCACTAATGCAACATAAAAGGTGAAACGAATATATGAGATAGACTCATTACATGCAAAGCAAGATAGTTCAAGCTGTGATTTGTCATAATTGTGATGATTATGGCTTACAGCTCATGAAAACCCCAAATCCACAATCTCAGAAAATTAGAATATTACATGCAATCAATAAAACAAGGATTGTACATAGAACAATATCGGACCTCTGAAAAGTATAAGCATGCATATGTACTCAGTACTTGGTTTGGGCCCTGTGAGGGGGTTAGCTCGGCAGCGGGTGTGTGTGACCCCCGGGATGGGCTCCCCAGACAAAAACAGGCCCAGCAAACGGAGGTTGTGGTTTTCAAAATCAAAAAGGTGCGGTTTATTTTCTATTTACAGTGACAAAACACAGCAAAGCAAAAGAAACATAAATAAAATAAATCCTGGTCAACTTGACCTCTGACTAAACATACAGGTTTCCTAACTAACAACTGGGATCAGCCTAGTGCTGTCCTAGTCCCTAAGTCCCTGGTTTTAAATGTCCAAGCAAATAGCCACACAGGCTTTGTCTCACCGCACAGGGGTTCACTCTCCCTAGACAGTCCACACAGGTCTGGTTCCAGGCATGAGCTAACATCTAATGAAGCTGGGAGTTCTTATAGAGGCCTAAATGAGCTGACAAGCTTCAGCTGGTCTCATCAACTCCCTGTCTGTACGACGCCCCACACTCTCCCTAGAGGTATGAGTCATCCATGAGCCCACTAGCCTTATACAACTCTCCACCTAGTTGTATAAGTCGGCGTAAAGCCTGAATCTGGGCGAAATATATCTACCCCCCTGGATGCAACCAGGTGACTTTACCTTCCTGCTGTCACATACCCCCCCCTCTTGTTTTAACCTCGGGGTTGGAACACCAGCAATCAGGCATTCATGTACTCGAGACAAAGCATCCACATTCCCCATTTGAACGCCAGGGCGATGCTTTACTGTGAAGTTGAATTCCTGGAGGGCCAGGAACCACCTATTCACTCTTCTATTTGTTTCCTTGTTTTGAGCCATCCACTTTAACGGAGCGTGATCCGTAACCATGTCAAAGTGCCTACCTAGCAGGTAGTACCGAAGGGAATCTAGAGCCCACTTCACCGCTAAACACTCCTTTTCAACGGTGGCGTAATTTACCTCATGGGACTTCAACTTCCTGCTGAGGTAAATGACTGGGTGCTCTTCCCCGTTCCAGACCTGGGACAATACTGCTCCTAACCCCACATCTGACGCATCACTTTGTACGACAAAGTCTTTAGAGAAGTCGGGTGAGTACAACACTGGCTGGCTACATAAGGCTTGTTTCAAGAATTGGAATGCTGCCTCAGCCTCGGGGGTCCATTTAATCATGACCGACCCTTTCCCCTTCGTCAGGTTAGTTAGGGGCACAGCCTTAGAAGCAAAGTGGGGAATGAATCGCCGATAATACCCAGCGATTCCCAGAAAGGCTCGTACCTGCTTCTTGCTGTTGGGACGTGGCCAACTCTGGATGGCCTCGACTTTGTTGAGTTGGGGTTTTATTACTCCCCTCCCAATGGTGTACCCAAGATATTTGGCCTCCTCCTGCCCAATGGTACACTTCTTGGGGTTAGCCGTAAACCCCGCTTCCCGAACAGAGTCCAGGACTGCTTGCACTTTTGGCAGATGTGAGGCCCAATCTGTGCTATGGACAATTACGTCATCCAGGTAAGCCGCAGCATACTTCCGATGGGGCCTCAGCATCTGGTCCATTTTCCGCTGGAATGTGGCCGGCGCATTCTGTAACCCGAACGGCATTCTTTTATATTGGAACGCCCCGTCTGGGGTTACAAATGCGGTTTTCTCTTTGGCCGACTTGGCCAGGGGGATTTGCCAATACCCTTTTGTGAGGTCAAGAGTCGTCATGTATCGGGCTGTTCCCAGCCGGTCGATCAACTCATCTATACGTGGCATGGGGTAGGTGTCAAATTTTGTAACTTTGTTCAACTGACGAAAATCGTTACAAAATCGCCAGCTCCCATCCGGTTTAGGCACCAACACAATGGGACTAGACCAATCACTTTGGGACTCCTCTATCACCCCTAAGTTCAGCATTTTCTGTACTTCCTCCCGTATTGCCTCCCGTCGGGCCTCTGGGATCCGATAGGGTTTTAACTTCACCCTTTCACCGGGCGGGGTAATGATGTCATGCTCTACCCCAGATGTTTGTCCCGGCAGCTCACAGAATACCTCCTTGTTGCGAAGCACAAACTCCTTAACCTCCTGTTGTTGGGGTTGTGACAAGGTGGCTGCTATTCCAACCTCAGGAATCACGCAACCAGTTTGAGCTGGTGACCAAGTGTCTGCGACTAGGGACTCTCTATCCCTCCAGGCTTTCAACAGATTAACGTGATAGATCTGTTCGGGCTTTCGCCTTCCTGGTTGTCTGACCTTGTAATTCACTTCGCTCACTTTTTCCATTATCTCATAGGGGCCTTGCCATTTGGCAAGGAATTTACTTTCAACCGTAGGGACAAGTACCAGTATCCTATCCCCCGGGGAAAAGGTACGGGTCTTGGCTCCACGGTTGTACACTCTCTGCTGTGCTAACGGCGCTTGGGCCAAATGTTCCTTCACGATGGGCATTACCTGTGCAATTCGGTCTTGCATCAGGGCGACATGCTCAATCACACTCCTGTGGGGAGAACTCTCACTTTCCCAAGTTTCCTTGGCAATATCCAACAGCCCTCTTGGGTGTCTCCCATACAGTAACTCAAAGGGGGAGAATCCCGTAGAGGATTGGGGCACCTCCCTAATAGCAAACATCAGATAAGGAAGTAGACAGTCCCAATCCTTTCCATCTCTATCCACCACTTTCTTCAACATTTGTTTTAGGGTTTTGTTGAATCTTTCAACCAGCCCATCGGTTTGGGGGTGATACACAGATGTACGTAATTGCGTCACTTTGAACAATTTACACAGCTCCTTCATAACCCGGGACATAAAGGGTGTACCTTGGTCCGTAAGCAGTTCTTTACAAATACCCACCCGGCTAAACACAAGAGATAGCTCTTTGGCTATGGTTTTGGCCGAGGTATTTCGGAGAGGGATCGCTTCTGGATAACGGGTGGCATAGTCCATTATAACTAATATGTACTGGTGCCCCCTAGCGGACTTGATTATAGGCCCTACCAAATCCATGGCGATCCTCTCAAACGGGACCTCAATGATGGGTAGAGGGACCAGCGGGCTACGGAAATGTGGCATCGGGGCCGACCTCTGACACACAGGGCAGGAGGAACAATAATTTTCTATGTCCTTCATCACCCCCGGCCAATAGAATCTCTGTAATACCCTCTCTCGGGTTTTCTCTGTCCCCAGATGACCTCCAAGAATGTGCCCATGGGCCAACTCCAACACCAACTTCCTGTAAGGTTTGGGCACCACAAGCTGCTCAACGGTTTCTTCTGCCCTTTTTGCCACCCGATACAGTAGGTCCTTCTCTACGCTGAAGTATGGGTAAGTGCAGGTATTATCTGGGTTCACTAACTCGCCATCTATTTTCACTACGTTTTCCCGTGCCTTTATTAGGGCGGGGTCTTTCAACTGTTCTGTGGCAAAGTTTTCCCTGTGAACCTCAAGATCAGAAAACTCCACAGACGGTAGGTTTTCGTCTGAGGAGGTGGGCTCCTCTCCAGTTTCTTGAGTCTCCCCTGCCAATACTGATAAGGGAAATTCCGGAGAGTCCTCACCACTCTCAGGGGAGTTCTGGCTATCACATTCCTGGTACATAGGGGCACCAGTGGGGGGCTCAGGATCATCCCACAGTTCCCAGAACTTCGGAAAATCCCTTCCCACAATGGCGTCATGCGGTAACTGAGATACTAAGCCCACTGGATGAGAGAGGGTACCTTTGGGGGTCTTGAAACACACTGTAGTCACTGGATACTCTCGGGTGTCCCCATGCACACAAATAACAGCTACCTTGCTATTCCCAGAGACCTCTGTTTTAACTAACTCAGCCTTTATCAGGGTCACAAGGCTACCTGAATCCAACAATACCACAACATTTCTACCACTAACACACATTTTGCATAAATGTTTCTCAGTTCCTCGAATGGCAGTGCATGCGACTGTCGCACACAGCGACTGACGTCTGCCCGTCAGAAAGTCACACTGCATGGGTTCCTCCACAACCGGGCAATTGGCTGCAATATGTCCCGCTTGCCGGCAGCGGTAGCAAACGATCCTTCTTGCGGCCTCTTGAGCCGCTGATTTCCCAGGCTGTTCTCGCCAAACTTGGGGTAGAGCTCCCACCCTCTCACTCTCTCCACCCTCACCCCTTGGAATCCTCTTATCCGCCCCTGGGGATGGTCTGGTCTTAGGGTGGAAAGTCCGAGTGTCTCTGGAAGAGGCCGTCAGGTTCTCTGTAGCCAAGTATTTCTCCACACGATCCACAAGACCATCGGCCGTCTCTGGGTCTCCATGGCTTACCCACTTTTGGATGGCAGTAGGAAGAGCTCTCAAAAACCGATCCATTACAACACGTTCCACAATCTTTGGTGCGGACAAAGTCTCTGGCTGTAGCCACTTTCTGCTCAGGTGAATGAGATCATACATTTGAGACCTGGGGGGTTTTCCAAGCTGGAAAGTCCAGTTATGCACACGCTGAGCCCGGACGGCCTGGGTGACACCCAGCCTTGCCAAAATTTCAGCTTTTAGCATCACATAGTCTTTTGCTTGGTTAGGCTCTAGGTCATAGTAAGCTTTCTGCGATTCACCAGTTAACAGAGGAGCCACCAGTCCAGCCCACTGCTCCTCAGGCCACTTTTCTCTTTCAGCGGTCCTTTCAAATGTGGTCAAAAATACCTCTGGATCATCCTCTCCAGTCATTTTTGTCAATAAACGACTCACCCCAAAGGACGCGGTATTAGTGGGACGGCTTTCCTCACTGGTCTGCGGACGTTGCTGCATTACTGCTTCCATTTGTTGTAGTCTCTGCTCTTGCTTCTGTAACAGGTCTATGAAGCGGGCCTCAGATTGCTGCTGGGCTTGTTGCTGAGCTTCCAGACTCTGTTGGTGAGCTTGCTGCTGGGCTGCAAGGCTCTGTTGATGAGCTTGCTGCTGGGCTGCAAGGCTCCTTTGCAAACCTGCATTTGTCTGCTGTTGATTGGCATTTGCTAGAGCCAGCTGTTTCAGTATCTCCTCCATGCTGGCTTAAAAAAAAACTGCCCGCATTCTCCACCAACTGTGAGGGGGTTAGCTCGGCAGCGGGTGTGTGTGACCCCCGGGATGGGCTCCCCAGACAAAAACAGGCCCAGCAAACGGAGGTTGTGGTTTTCAAAATCAAAAAGGTGCGGTTTATTTTCTATTTACAATGACAAAACACAGCAAAGCAAAAGAAACATAAATAAAATAAATCCTGGTCAACTTGACCTCTGACTAAACATACAGGTTTCCTAACTAACAACTGGGATCAGCCTAGTGCTGTCCTAGTCCCTAAGTCCCTGGTTTTAAATGTCCAAGCAAATAGCCACACAGGCTTTGTCTCACCGCACAGGGGTTCACTCTCCCTAGACAGTCCACACAGGTCTGGTTTCAGGCATGAGCTAACATCTAATGAAGCTGGGAGTTCTTATAGAGGCCTAAATGAGCTGACAAGCTTCAGCTGGTCTCATCAACTCCCTGTCTGTACGACGCCCCACACTCTCCCTAGAGGTATGAGTCATCCATGAGCCCACTAGCCTTATACAACTCTCCACCTAGTTGTATAAGTCGGCATAAAGCCTGAATCTGGGCGAAATATATCTACCCCCCTGGATGCAACCAGGTGACTTTACCTTCCTGCTGTCACAGCCCCTTTTGCAGCAATTACTGCCTCAATGCGGCATGGCATGGAAACGATCAGCCTGTGGCACTGCTGAGGTGTTATGGAAGATCAGGATGCTTCAATAGCGGTCTTCATCTCTTCTGCATTGCTTGGTCTCATGTCTCTTATCTTTCTCTTGGCAATGCCCCATAGATTCTCTATGGGGTTCAGGTCAGGCGAGTTTGCTGGCCAATCAGGCACAGTAATCCCACGGTCATTGAACCAGGTTTTGGTGCTTTTGGCAGTGTGGGCAGGTGCCAAGTCCTGCTGGAAAATGAAGTCAGCATCCCCATAGAGCTCGTCTGAGGAAGGAAGCATGAAGTGCTCCAAAATCTCCTGGTAGACGGCTGTGCTGACCCTGGACTTAATGAAGCACAGTGGACCAACACCAGCAGATGACATGGCTCCCCAAATCAACACAGACAGGGCCGGCCCAAGACATTGTGCTGCCTGGAACCAAGAATCAAATGCTGCCCCCCCCCAAAAAAAAATCGCACCCACCAAAAGGCCCCCACATCCGTTATTTTATATCATGATAACTAAAGAGGACCGAACATGGCGGTCTACATGTATAGGAGTATAAAGAGGACCTTTCATGGCTCTATACATGTATGTAGGAGTATACAGAGGACCTGTAATGGCTATATAGGAGTATATAGAAGTCCTATGCGACGAAACTAGTCTGGGAGAAGCTACACGGCGCTCTTTTATAGTGTATGGTGTTCGGTTTTTTCGACCACTCATCGAATCTACAGTCCGGTGTTTGGACGGAAGTTCACTGTGTTTTTGATTGGAGTGGAGAGACGGGCATATATGAAGGAGGGTGAGACACAAATGATTGATTGGTCCGCCGAGACCGCAATACATCGCGGCTACCTGTCGTATGCCTGTCTGACGTTTTAAAGTGATTTTGCTGAAGTGCCTAATTTTGATTTGCTAGATGTGAGTGAAACTATTGAAGGTTACCTGTGCTGTGTTTAATAAAAGTTTTTACGTACTTCACTATTGGAGACTTTTTTGCTTTTTCATGTGGGAAAACTTGACTGGCCTAGCAACATCGTTTGGATCTATCTTTTACACCCTGAGGGGTGTTTAAGCTGTGAAGCCGAGCATGAGAGTGCAAGGCAAATCCTAGTGGTGAGTGCAAGTCCTTAGGGAGTGGAGTCACTAATCACGCTGGTGTGGTGAAGGTTTATTCAAGAGAACACAGGAAGATTTTTATGCAAATTTTAGTTGAAGTCACTATTATTGGAACACTTATCTCACTGATGGACTTTCTTTAAATGTTTTTTTCACAACTGGTTTGAAAACAATATTTGAACGTTACGGACACTTATTAATTTATTGTATGTGCACATATATATTTTTAGAGTATATGTTTTGCAGTTTTTCACATATATGTATTTCTTCACGGGACATATATATATTTGCTATAGTATTTAGATTTGTGGTGTGATACACAGAAGCGCTACTATTTTTGTTTATTCAAAATACTTTTATTATTATATAGGAGTATAAAAAGAACCTGTCATGGCACTATACATGTATATAGGAGTATAAAGAGGACCTGTCATGGCTCTATACATGTATTGGAGTATAAAGAGGACCTGTCATGGCTCTATACATGTATTGGAGTATAAAGAGGACCTGTTATGGCTCTATACATGTATATAGGAGTATAAAAAGGACCTTTGCGTGGCTGGCGACCCCAATGTCCGCCGGCCACCCGCGATCGCTCACCAGAAGGCCAGAACGGGGATTTGTCAATGTAAGCAAACAGATCCCCGTTCTGACACAGGAGGAGAGACTGGTGTTCCTAGTGATTAGGGCAGAACTGCAGTGATGCAGGGCGGGCGGTTAGGGATGATGTCATCTCTCTGCTTCGCGGCCTGCCGGCCCTCTGATTGGCCAGCCTGCCTGCTCACCTGCCGATTGTCCTGTTTGTTGGCTCACCTGCTAACTGGCCCACCCCGCTCGCCCGCTCACTCACCTGCCAAGCCACCCACCCGCTCACTCACTCACCTGCTGAGCCGCCCGCTTACTCACTCACTTACACTTAAGCTCCGGAAGGTTTACCTCCCTTAGGCTGGATTTGCACCTATGCATTTTTAGTGCTTTTCTGCTTTTTGCAGACTTGCACTGCAGTCCATTTAACATGGTTTCCTATGGAACACGTTCTCTAGTGCAAATCTGAAAAATGCAAAAACGCATAAAAATGCATTGGTGTGAATCCAGCCTTAATGACTAGGCCATTTTTTGTAATACAGCACTGCGTTATTTTAACTGACAATTTGCTCGGTCATGCGACGCTGTACCCAAATAAAGCTTTCTTTTGGTGATATTTGATCACCTCTGCGGTTTTAATTTTTTGCGCTATAAACAAAAAAAGACCAACAATTTTGAAAAAAAATAAAAAATTGTTTGCTCTCTGTTATAAAACACATCCAATACAAAATTTTAAAATCAAATTTCTTTATCAATTTAGGCCAATATGTATTCTGCTACTTGTTTTTAGTACAAAAAGATTGGTTTGCACAAAAGTTATAGTGTCTACAAACTGGAGATATTTTTATGGAATTAAAAAAAAAAATGTTTTAATAGTAATGGTGGTGATCAGCGATTTTTAACGGGATTGCGACATTGCGGTGGACAAATCTGACACTAAGTGATACTTGTTGGGGACCAGGGATACTGTGATCAGTGCTAAAAAAAATATGCACTGAAACTGTACTAATGACACCGGCAGGGAAGGGGTTAACATCAGGGACGATCAAATGGTTAAATATGTTCCCTGGGAGTGCTTTCTAACTGCGTGGGGGGAGGTACTTTGACGGGGGGGAAGACAGAGAGCAGAAACACAAGATCTCCATCTTCCCCTCGCACAGAATGGCGATCTGCCTTGTTTACATAGACCGCTATTCTGTCTGCCTCGGGAATAATCGGTGGGTCCCAGTGGACATTGGGTCCATTGGACCCACTGATTGGCTCCTGCTGTGTTCAATCACGGTGGGAGCGGTTCACCGGCGGCACACATGGGCACCCTAGACCTGAAAAAAAATACAAATAAAAAAGACATACAGGTACGTGATTTCGTGTTTAAGGGCTGCCCTGCCACAGTATATGTGTGTGGGGCAGTTCGGAAGCGGATATATACAAAAGCAGCAGTCTTTTATTATAATAATAATATTATATTTACTGCTGATATATAATATTGGGGATCACACAAGACTGCTGTTTTTGTATATATTATATTTTTCTGCTAATATAAATATTGGGGAATGGCACACAAGACTGCTGCTTATATAATTTACTTCTGACATCACACACTGGTCCGTCCCTATCTCTTCTCTCGACTATATCATAGTTGTTTCTACTTTCTGCGCTTAGGTGGGTTAAGTACCCACATAGGCTGGATTATTAATTTTGCCAACCAAGGGGACTTTAGTAGCCATCTCTGCCACTGCCCAATGTCCTTGTTTTAGCACCTAACAGTGGGACTATTGTGGAGGGCTGATGTTATCTATCTATACCTTCTTGCAGTATGCCTTGGGTTTTGCCAATGTTTCCCACAATACAGTATCCAGTATTTGTCCATACTATAATAAATATGTATATGATGCCATTATACTGTACACTGTGAATTCTGAATATAGTTACTCCAGCTGCAGACTGTGTATAATACTGTCTGTCTACAGCTTGAGTCAAGCAGTAATTATTGCAGGACACACCATCTCACTGACACACTGTGTTACACGGTCTCAGACCATGCCAATTACTGGCCACACTGACACTGTTACACATCAGACTGTCTGAGACTGTACCTTCTTCTCAGCTCCAGCCTGAGCCTCCACTAAACAGTGAAGACCGTGTGGGACAGCCAGCCAAGGCACTGCGTGGGATCCTCTGCTCCGTTGTGGGTGGGACTGGACTGGAGGAGGGAACGAAGTCACGATGTGGGCGGTGCACCGCGCCCACGCTCAGCACCTCATTGGCTGTCAAGGCACCTGTCCTGGGCGCACAGTGCCAGCCAGGAAGCAGCCTAAATGTATTCGTGATGGGCATTGGCGGGCGACGGTGTCACCTCCTATCCAATTGGCAGACACAGACAGCTCTGGCTGGGTGGACCATGATGCCTGCACACTACACGGTCAGCAGCAATGCACAGAATCAGGACACACAGAGGTAGCACTATGCCGCTGGGCCCTGCGGACTGACATGCCACACTCACATATTAACCCATCCGGGCCAGCCTGCATCCTCCCGGCTAGGCTAGGCAGCAGAGCGCCCTAGCCGGCCACCTAGCGGGAGCGCTGAACTTGCGAGTTGGGTAATACTCCTGATTAAAATTATTGCCAGTTGCCGCCCCTCTTAAAATGCCGCCTGGAACCATGGTCCCATTGGGTCCCATGGCCGGGCCGGCCCTGAACACAGACTGTGGAAACTTCACACTGGGCTTCAAGCATCTTGCGGTGTGTGCCTCTCCATTCTTCCTCCATACTCTGGGTCCTTGGTTTCCAAATGAGATGCAAAATTTGCTCTCATCAGAAAAGAGGACTTTGGATCACTAAGCAACAGACCATGTCTGTTTTTCTTTAGCCCAGGTAAGACGCTTCTGATGTTTGTTGTTCAGGAGTGGCTTGACAAGAGGAATACGACATTTGAAGCCCATGTCCAGGATCCGTCTGTGTGTGGTGGCTCTTGATGCACTGACTCCAGCCTCAGTCCACTCCTTGTGAAAGTCCCCAACACTTTTGAATGGCCTTTTCCTGACAATCCTCCCCAGGCTACGGTCATCCCTGCTGCTTGTGCACCTTTTTCTTCCACACTTTTCGCTTCCACATAACTTTCTATTAATGTGCTTTGATACAGCACTTTCAGAACATCCAACTTCTTTTGCAATTACCTTTTGAGGCTTTCCCTCCTTATGGAAGGTGTCAATGATGGTTTTCTGCACAACTGTCAGGTCAGCAGTCTTTCCCATGATTGTGATTCCTACTGAACCAGACTGAGAGACCATCTAAAGGCTCAGGAATAGGGATGAGCTCGGTGTTCGAGTCGAACATAAGTTCGACTCGAACATCGGCTGTTTGACCGTTCGGCGAACATCGAACGATTTGGGCCGTTCGCACCAAATTCGAGTGACGCGAACGGCCCACAATACACTGCGCCATCGCAGTGCAATCCCGGCGCTGTGATTGGCCAAGCATGCACTGTGACGCCGCATGCTTGGCCAATCACAGCGCCGGCAGCTAGGAGAGCCATAATTGGCCACAGGCAGGTTGCCTGTGGCCAATTATAGCTCAAGGGGTTTAGCACACGCCCCACACTATAAAAGGCTGCCAGCGCGGCGGCCTTGTGTAGTGTGTTCCGGCGCAGGGAAAGAGTTACATAGGCAGGGACAGTGTCAGTGCTATTTGTACCTCAAACTTGTGTGTAGGGAGAGAGAAGGATAGGCAGGGAGAGTGTCAGTGTCATATTCTTTGCTAAACCTTGTGTGTAGGGAGAGAGAAGGATAGGCAGGGGACAGTGTCAGTGTCACATTCTTTGCTAAACCTTGTGTGCAGGGAGAGAGAAGGATAGGCAGGGAGAGTGTCAGTGTCATATACTTTGATAAACCTTGTGTGCAGGGAGAGAGAAGGATAGGCAGGGGACAGTGTCAGTGTCATATTCTTTGCTAAACCTTGTGTGCAGGGAGAGAGAAGGATAGGCAGGGGACAGTGTCAGTGTCATATTCTTTGCAAAACCTTGTGTGCAGGGAGAGAGAAGGATAGACAGGGAGAGTGTCAGTGTCATATACTTTGATAAACCTCGTGTGCAGGGAGAGAGAAGGATAGGCAGGGGACAGTGTCAGTGTCATTGTTGCTAAGCCTCCTGCACATTATACACCTAAAGTTAGCCCGTATTGCTGCTTTTTCCTGGTGTGTTACACCAACAGGCATTTGCGGCACTTACAGCGGGCGGAGTGTGCCTCCTGTAACAAAAATGTCACTGCCCTCATCTATGACTGGTCTTCACAGCAAGGAGCACTGGATGGGCGGACGCATGTCAATAAAAAACACACAGAATATCCAAGCTCAACTTACCAACCAATCAGGAACAAAACGAATTCACCTGTCTAACAGTGCGTTTAAAAACAGGGGTTTAGTTGCACGCATTTGCAAATACATGTGTAAGCTGCAGGCCGCGTCAAGGCTCCCTGTATGCTGCAGTCCTAACTCTAAAATTTAAGGTCTCCTCAATGGAAGCACATGTATGCTGATGGATAGATATAGGGCAGGTGACTGGGGGGAGCCCATCCTCCATTAAAGGGGCAGGAGCACACTAAACACCCAGCACATGGAAGCAAAGGTGCTAGTGCGTTGCCTGACCACAATGACAACAATACATATAACAAAAATGTCACTGCCCTCATCTATGACTGGTCTTCACAGCAAGGAGCACTGGATGGGCGGACGCATGTCAATAAAAAACACACAGAATATCCAAGCTCAACTTACCAACCAATCAGCAACAAAACGAATTCACCTGTCTAACAGTGCGTTTAAAAACAGGGGTTTAGTTGCACGCATTTGCAAATACATGTGTAAGCTGCAGGCCGCGTCAAGGCTCCCTGTATGCTGCAGTCCTAACTCTAAAATTTAAGGTCTCCTCAATGGAAGCACATGTATGCTGATGGATAGATATAGGGCAGGTGACTGGGGGGAGCCCACCCTCCATTAAAGGGGCAGGAGCACACTAAACACCCAGCACATGGAAGCAAAGGTACTAGTGCGTTGCCTGACCACAATGACAACAATACATATAACAAAAATGTCACTGCCCTCATCTATGACTGGTCTTCACAGCAAGGAGCACTGGATGGGCGGACGCATGTCAATAAAAAACACACAGAATATCCAAGCTCAACTTACCAACCAATCAGCAACAAAACGAATTCACCTGTCTAACAGTGCGCCTCCTGATCATATTACACCTGAAGTTAGCCTGTATTGCTGCTTTTTCCTGGTGTGTTACACCAACAGGCATTTGCGGCACTTACAGCGGGCGGAGTGTGCCTCCTGATCATATTACACCTGAAGTTAGCCTGTATTGCTGCTTTTTCCTGGTGTGTTACACCAACAGGCATTTGCAGCACTTACAGCGGGCGGAGTGTGCCTCCTGATCATATTACACCTGAAGTTAGCCTGTATTGCTGCTTTTTCCTGGTGTATTACACCAACAGGCATTTGCGGCACTTACAGCGGGCGGAGTGTGCCTCCTGATCATATTACACCTGAAGTTAGCCTGTATTGCTGCTTTTTCCTGGTGTGTTACACCAACAGGCATTTGGGGCACTTACAGCGGGCGGAGTGTGCCTCCTGATCATATTACACCTGAAGGTAGCCTGTATTGCTGCTTTTTCCTGGTGTGTTACACCAACAGGCATTTGCGGCACTTACACCGGGCGGAGTGTGCCTCCTGATCATATAACACCTGAAGTTAGCCTGTATTGCTGCTTTTTCCTGGTGTGTTACACCAACAGGCATTTGCGGCACTTACAGCGGGCAGAGTGTGCCTCCTGATCATATTACACCTGAAGTTAGCCTGTATTGCTGCTTTTTCCTGGTGTGTTACACCAACAGGCATTTGCGGCACTTACAGCAGGCGGAGTGTGCCTCCTGATCATATTACACATGAAGTTAGCCTGTATTGCTGCTTTTTCCTGGTGTGTTACACCAACAGGCATTTGCGGCACTTACAGCGGGCGGAGTGTGCCTCCTGATCATACTACACCTGAAGTTAGCCTGTATTGCTGCTTTTTCCTGGTGTGTTACACCAACAGGCATTTGCAGCACCTACAGCAGGCGTAGTGTGATTCCTGCAAAATATACTCCTGAAGCTAGGCCTTATTGCTGGTTTTCCCATTTCCCTGCAGGCCATTAGAATGTCTGGAAGGCAAACAAGGAGAGGCAGACAGTCAGGAGCCAATAAAAGAGGTCAAGCAGGCTCTGTGTCTAGAGACAACAGTGCTGGTCGTGGACGCGGTGCATCGCCATCAGCACGTGGCCATGGGACACGCTTGTCCTTCTTTTCGGCAGCTGGACGTGTTGAGCCGCATCATGCCGAAGACTTGGTAGAGTGGATGACCAAGCCCTCCTCATCCTCCTCATCCTCTCTCACCCAGGCTCAGGGTACTGGCAAAGCGGCTGCCAAAGCGTCCACTTCCCTGGTATCAATGTCATCATCAGTCACTCCTTCCCTAGACCAACCATGTCCTCCTGAGGAGTCCCCCGAACTGTTTGAGCACAGTGTTGGGTACATGCTCCTGGAGGATGCCCAGCGTTTCGAAGGGTCTGATGATGATACCTAGCTAGAGGAAGGCAGTAGCGTGAGAGCAGAGAGAGGGGATGCTCAAGAAGGACACCAATCTGGCAGTCATGTTCCAGCAGCTGCAGCATACTGCCAGATCGGCTCCAGTGATGAGGAGGGAGGGGATGATGAGGTCACTGACTCCACGTGGGTGCCTAATAGGAGAGAGGAGGAGGAGGAGGGGGAGGAGGATGAGGAGGAGGCACATCTCCAACGAGGCAGGATGCCCTCGGGGGGCCAGCGTAAGGGCAGCACACCGACGGAATCACACCGCAGAGCTCCGCCTGTGCAGGGCGCTGCCTCTGCCCGTTATTCAAAAAGTTCTTTGGTGTGGGCCTTTTATGAGTCGAGTGCATCAGATCGCACAGCTGCTGTTTGCAACATATGTCTCAAGCGTATATCGCGTGGCCAAAACATCACTCGCTTGGGCACCACATGCTTGACCAGACGTATGTTGACCTGCCATGCAGCTCGTTGGCAAGCCTACCTTAAAGACCCACACCAAAGAACAAAGCGGACCTCTCCTTGCACCGCATCAGCTGGGATCTCCAACCCCACTATACCTTCAGTCCTCTCTGAAACCTGCACTGAGAGGAATGAAGGTGTAGAATTAGGTGTGTCACAGCCAAGTACTTGCGGGCACTCTGCTAGCAGTACACCGACGTCCGATTCTAGCAGGCAAATTTCCCTGCCCCAGCTGCTGGTCCGTCAAAAGAAGTTCACTCCCAGCCATCCACATGCCCAGCGGTTGAATGCTAGCTTGGCTAAATTGCTAGCGCTTCAACTGCTGCCTTTTCAGTTGGTAGACTCGGCCCCCTTCCGTGAGTTTGTGCAATGTGCGGTTCCTCAGTGGCAGGTTCCCAAACGCCACTTTTTCTCACGGAAGGCGATTCCGGCTCTCTACCGGCATGTGGAAGGCAATGTCTTGGCCTCGCTGGACAGGGCGGTCAGCGGTAAGGTGCATATTACCGCTGACTCATGGTCCAGCAGGCATGGACAGGGACGTTACCTTTCTTTCACGGCCCATTGGTTCACTCTTTTGGCAGCTGGGAAGGATGCAGGACAAGGTGCAGTAGTGTTGGAGGTTGTTCCACCGCCACGCCTCCAAAATGCTACTACTGGTTGTGACACACCTCTGTCCTCCACCCCCTCCTCTTCTTCTTCCTCCATGGCCTCTTCCTGTGCTTTGTCCTCGGAACCAGCGGTGCTCCGTAGGCGTTCAAGGGGCTACGCAAGTACGCAGGCAAAAAGATGCCATGCCATGCTTGCGCTGGTGTGTTTGGGGGACAGGAGCCACACTGGGGCAGAGGTTCTGTCTGCTCTGCAGGGGCAGGCCGAGAGGTGGTTGACGCCACGCCAGCTTAAGCCAGGAATGGTAGTTTGCGACAATGGTACCAACCTCCTCTCCGCTCTCCGACAGGGACAACTGACCCATGTGCCCTGTGTGGCTCACGTCCTTAACCTGGTGGTGCAGCGGTTCTTGGGCAGGTACCCGGGCTTACAGGATGTCCTGAGGCAGGCCAGGAAAGTCTGTGTGCATTTCCGCAGATCTTATAATGCCAGTGCTCGCCTGGCTGAGCTGCAAAAGGAGTTGAACCTGCCCAAGAACCGCCTTATATGTGACATGCCCACCAGGTGGAACTCAACGTTGGCCATGCTGCAGCGGCTGCACACGCAGCAGAGGGCCATCAATGAGTACCTGTGCGACTACGGCACCAGGACAGGGTCAGGGGAGCTCGGGTTTTTTTTCACCACGCCAGTGGGGCATGATCAGGGATGCATGCACTGTCCTGGCACCATTTGAGGAGGCCACGAGGATGGTGAGCAGTGACAGTGCATGCATCAGTGACACTGTACCTCTTGTCCACCTGTTGGAACATACGCTGCGTGGAATAATGGACAGGGCACTTGAGGCAGAACAGAGGCAGGAAGAGGAGGACTTCCTTGCCTCTCAAGGCCCCCTTTACCCAGACAGTGTTCCTTCTGTCCCACCCATCGCACAGGAAGAAGAGGAGGAGGAGGATTGTGTCAGCATGGAGGTGGAGCCTGGCACTCAGCATCATCAGCAGCAGTCTTTTAGGGATGATTTACAGTCCCAAGAAACCAGTGGACTTGTACGTGGCTGGGAGGAGGTGGCTGCGGATCATGTCGTCCTTAGTGACCCAGAGGACTCCGGACCGAATGCCTCAGCTAACATACGCTGCATGGCCTCCCTGATCCTGCAAAGTCTGCGGAAGGATCCTCGTCTTCTTCGGATCAAGGAGAGGGACCATTACTGGCTAGCCACTCTCCTTGATCCACGGTACAAGGGTAAGGTTGCGGACGCAGAGGGAGCAGAGGATGAGACAACTCCGGGAGGCCTTGTAGAAAGGTCTGTGCAACGCGTTCCCAGAGACTGGGAGGTTACAAACTCCTGGTCCTGGACAACGAGTTGCTGAGGCTTTGGTCAGTCAAAGAAGGAGCGGTGGGGAAGGTGGCCGTCTGACCGATGCGTTCAGACAATTCTTTAGTCCGCAGCCCCAAGGTATGATCGGTTCCAGCAACCATCGCCAGCGTCTGATATACATGGTGCAGGAATACCTAGGGGCAAGGTCAGACTTGGACACCTTCCCCACCTAAAATCCTCTGGCTTACTGGGTCTTGAGGATGGATCACTGGCCAGAGCTTGAACAGTATGCAATTGAGCTACTGGCCTGTCCTGCATCCAGCGTTCTTTCAGAACGCACATTCAGTGCTGCTGGAGGATTTGTCACGGATCACAGGGTGCGCCTGTCCACCGACTCTGTTGATCGACTGACCTTCATAAAGATGAACCAGTCTTGGATCACCACCAGCTACCAAACACCTGAAGCTGATATAACAGACTAATTTATTTTCAAATGTCACATCCCTTCAAGACTGATGCTGATGCTGAGAGACTGTCCTGTTATGTTGACTGACTATGCTCCTCCTCCTCAATGATCCGATTGATGATGATAGCTTGGTAGAACATTTTTGTTTCTAGGTGCCGCCACCAGTGGCTAAGGCCCAATTTTTCAGCCCCTGTTTAACAGGGGCATGTAATTACAATTTTTCATGCAATGCTTTGCAGCATGGCTCATTCCTGCACTCCAACTAGAGTATCTGGGAGAGGTTGCAGTGTCGTGGCACCAGCACCAGTGGCTAAGGCCCAATTTTTCAGCCCCTGTTTAACAGCGTGTAATTACAATTTTTGATGCAATACTTTGCAACAGGGCTCATTGCTGTGCTCCAAGTACAGTATCTGTGAGGGGTTGCAGTGTTGTGGCACCAGTGCCTAAGGCCCAATTTTTCTGCCCCTGTTTAACAGGGGCATGTAATTACAATTCTTGATCTAATAATTCACAGCAGGGCCCATTCCTGCGCCCACCAAGAGTAACTGTGAGGCCTTACAGTGTTGTGTCAACACCACCACCACCACCAAAGGCCCAATTTTTCAGCCCCTGTTCAACAGGGGCATGCAATTACAATTCTTGATCTAATAATTCACAGCAGGGCCCATTCCTGTGCCCACCAAGAGTAACTGTGAGGCCTTACAGTGTTGTGTCAACACCACCACCACCACCACCAAAGGCCCAATTTTTCAGCCCCTGTTCAACAGGGGCATGCAATTACAATTCTTGATCTAATAATTCACAGCAGGGCCCATTCCTGCGCCCACCAAGAGTAACTGTGAGGCCTTACAGTGTTGTGTCAACACCACCACCACCACCACCAAAGGCCCAATTTTTCAACCCCTGTTCAACAGGGGCATGCAATTACAATTCTTGATCTAATAATTCACAGCAGGGCCCATTCCTGTGCCCACCAAGAGTAACTGTGAGGCCTTACAGTGTTGTGTCAACACCACCACCACCACCACCAAAGGCCCAATTTTTCAGCCCCTGTTCAACAGGGGCATGCAATTACAATTCTTGATCTAATAATTCACAGCAGGGCCCATTCATGCGCCCACCAAGAGTAACTGTGAGGGCTCACATGTTGTGGCAACACCAACATGTAAGGGGCAAATTTCAGCTGAGTATATACGGCAGGCCCATACTTTCAAACATCCAACTTACAAACGACTCCTCCTTGCAAACGGAAGGATACAACAGGAAGTGAGAGGAAATCTACCCCTAGGAAGGCAAATTCTCTCCTGTAAGAGTTAATATGGGAAAAAAAGTGTCTCCTCTCCACTGATGCTTTATCACCAATTCTTGTTTCAATAAAAACCCCAAATTTTCAAAAAACATTTGTCATTAGGACGGAAAGAAAGGTGAACTGTTCTGAACAGGTGCACACTGCACAGACAGGAAAACAAATGTTACAGGGGTGATAACCCTTCCCTATGTTTTCCAAAAAGCTTAAAAATAGATTTCTTGGCTGGAGCTACACTTAAACAATGTACCTGTTCAAAATTACAAACAGATTCTACATAAGAACAAACCTACAGTCCCTGTCATGTATGCACCGCCTGTATACGGCTGTTCAGAGTATATAGGGCCTTTTTTATTTTGTGTGCAGGGTTCCCCGTAATATCCATACAAGACCCAAAGGGGCTGGTAATGGGCTGGGGTAGGGGGGGGGGTGATGGGGTAGCTATGCCATTTTTCTTAAAGATTTTCATCCATATTACCGGGACCAGACATTACATTAAAGCCGCAAGCAGTTTTAAATGGCTTTTTTTCCTTTAGAAATTTAATTTTGTGCAGGGACAGTTCTAAACACGGGAAACACATGGCACTTCACAGGCATACTTTAGACACCCCCTAGGTACGATATTTAAAGGAATATTTGACTTTTTTTTTTCACTTTATGCATCAGTAAATGACTGCTACCGAAAAACGGCCGTTTTTAACCACTTAAGCCCCGGACCATTTCGGGCCATTATTCCAGGCCTGTTTTTGGGATTCGGCACTGCGCTGCTTTAACTGTAAATTGTGCGGACATGCAATGTTGTACCCAAATGAAATTTGCGTCCTTTTCTTCCCACAAATATAGATTTCTTTTAATGGTATTTGATTGCCTCTGTGATTTTTATTTTTTGCGATATAAACAGAAAAAGACCGAAAATTTTGAAAAAAAATGATATTTTCTACTTTTTGTTATAAGAAAAATCGAATAAACTCAATTTTAGTCATACATTTAGGCCAAAATGTATTCAGCCACATGTCTTTAGTAAAAAAAATGTCAATAAGCGTATATTTATTGGTTTGCGCAAAAGTTATAGCGTTTACAAACTAGGGTACATTTTCTGAAATTTACACAGCTTTAAATTTATGACTGCCTATCTCATTTCTTGAGGTGCTAAAATGGCAGGGCAGTACAAAACCCCCCCCAAATGACCACATTTTGGAAAGTAGACACCCCAAGGAAATTGCTGAGAGGTATGTTGAGCCCATTGAATATTTTTTTTTTTGTCCCAAGTGATTGAATAATGACAAAAAAAAAAATAATAAAAAATTACAAAAAGTTGTCACTAAATGATATATTGCTCACACATGCCATGGTTATATGTGGAATTGCACCCCAAAATACATTCTGCTGCTTCTCCTGAGTACGGGGATACCACATGTGTGGGACTTTTTAGGAGCCTAGCCACGTACGGGACCCCGGAAACCAAGCACCGCCTTCAGGATTTCTAAGGGCGCAAATTTTTGATTTCACTCCTCACTACCTATCACAGTTTCGAAGGCCATAAAATGCCAAAATAGCACAAAACCCCCCCCAAATGACCCCATTTTGGAAAGTAGACACCCCAAGCTATTTACTGAGAGGCATGTTCAGTCCATGGAATATTTTATATTTTGCCACAAGTTGCGGGAATATGACAAACTTTTTTTTTTTTGCACAAAGTTGTCACTAAATGATATATTGCTCACACATGCCATGGGCATATGTGAAATTACACCCCAAAATACATTCTGCTGCTTCTCCTGAGTACGGGGATACCACATGTGTGGGACTTTTTGGGAGCCTAGCCGCGTACGGGACCCCAAAAACCAAGCACCGCCTTCAAGGTTTCTAAGGGCATAAATTTTTGATTTCACTCCTCACTACCTATCACAGTTTTGAAGGCCATAAAATGCCAAGATGGCACAAACCCCCCCAAATGACCCCATTTTGGAAAGTAGACACCCCAAGCTATTTGCTGAGAAGCATGTTGACCCCATTGAATATTTTTTTTTTTTGTCCCAAATGATTGAATAATGACAAAAAGAAAAAAAAAAATGTACAAAAAGTTGTCACTAAATGATATATTGCTCACACATGCCATGGTTATATGTGGAATTGCACCCCAAAATACATTCTGCTGCTTTTCCTGAGTACGGGGATACCACATGTTTAGGACTTTTTGGGAGCCTAGCCGCGTACAGGGCCCCAAAAACCAAGCACTGCGAACGCTGCAGTTATGTGTGTTGTGTTTGGTAAGTGACAGTGATCGATCGATACTGCACTTGGGTGGGCTAGGCTGGGCTGGGCTGGGCTGGGCGGAGGGGCTAAACGCAGGCGCTAGCAGGTATCTGGGCTGATCCCGCTAACACTGCGTTTTTGGGAACCCTAAACCGCTGGGGATGCTAGTATAGATCTGATCAGATCTGATCAGATACTATACCACTAAGGGGGGTGTATGCTTTGCGCGTGGGTGTTAGCGTTACTGTCACTAACCTAACACTGCCTGGGGCGACGCAGACCCTCTCTGGCGCTAAAACCTAATTGATCTCGCCCGCCGGGCGATCAGGGGGGTTAAACCTTTATTGGGTTATATACGGCGGGTGCCCTGATGCTATAAAAAGCAAACTAATCAACCAGCGTCACCCGTAACCTTTATATGGTGATCACTGGTGAAAGGGTTAACTAGGGGCAATCAGGGGGTTAAAACCTTTATTAGGTTAAATATGGGGGTACCTGACACTATATAAAAACCTGACGGGTAACCTAAATAACTAAATAACTTACTGGCTAACCAGTGACACCAGTGACGCTTATACGGCGATCACTGGTGAAAGGGTTAACTCTAGGGGCAATCAGGGGGTTAAAATAATATATGGGGGTACCTGACACTAATAAAAACCTGCGGCGAACCTAAAAAAAAATAACTGCCTATCTAAAACACCAGCGACACGAATACAGCGATCGGAAAAACAATCGCTTAGTGACGCTGAAGTTAGGGGGTGAAAGGGTTACCTGGGGGGTGATCAAGGGGTTAAACCTTTATTAGGGGGGGTTAGGGGGCTACCCTGGACCTAAAGGGGCCTAATCCTAACTGCCCTGCAACTTTTTACAATCACAGATGACACTAAATGCAGTGATCAGTAAAATAAATGATCACTGCAATCAGTGACACTGTGATTGGGGGCTTTGGGGTGACCTGGGGGGTGATCTGGGGGTGACTGGGGGGTGATTTGTGTGCCTATGTGTACCTACGTGTCAGTGGACTGTTGGTGCACTAACCTGCTTCTTCTCTGCTCGGCGCCGGGAACGAAAAGACCGCGGCGAGGGAGATGACATCACTTCCTCCAGCCTTGTTTACATCACATGGCGGAGGAAGCATTTTCATTGGCCGGGAGCGATCGCGAGGGGGGGGCGGAATCGAGCGGCCGCCCCCTCATGCCTGATCGCTCCTTAACGGCCGCTCACTGCAGTGAAGGGGGGTCCGGATGGACCCCCCAACTGCACAAAGGCGATCACGTAGATCTACGTGATTCTGCCTGTCCGTGCCATTCTGCCGACGTAAATCGGCGGTGGGCGGTCGTTAAGTGGTTAAAACTTTTTTTTGGATTGATACATGTCCCCTGGTGCAGAACCCGGGTTCCCAAACCCTTTTTAGGACAATAACATGCATATTAGTCGTTATAATTAGCACTTTAGATTTCGAACGTTCGCATCCATTGTATTTAATAGGGTTCGAAAGTTCGTGCGAACTTTCGGTCCGTTCGCGGGTTCTGGTGCGAACCAAACCCGGGGGTGTTCGGCTCATCACTACTCAGGAACCCTTTGCAGGTGTTATGGCTTAATTAGCTGATTAGAGTGGGACACTTTGAGCCTAGAATATTGCACCTTTTCACAATATTCAAATTTTCTGAGATTGGATTTGGGGTTTTCATGAGCTGTAAGCCATAATCATCACAATTATGACAAATCACGGCTTTAACTATCTTGCTTTACATGCAATGAGTCTATCTCATATATTAGTTTCACCTTTTAAGTTGCATTAGTGAAATAAATTAACTTTTGCACAATATTCAAACTTTTCGAGTTTCACCTGTATATATCTGAATTGTAAGTGCCTTTTGCTTTTGAAACAATAAAAGCCTTTTGATTTAAAAAAAAAACAAAAAAAAAAAAACCTTAATAAGTGACTACCTGACAATGACATCACCAGTGATATTAATATAGTGATCAGTGCTAATAATATGGATAGGAAGGGGTTAACATCTAGGGCAATCAAGGGGTTAAATATGTGCCTAACTATGTGTAATGTGTGTGATATGTGCTGCTTTTACTAAGGATCTTGTTGTTTTTTTTCCGTGCTTAGCAGGGAATAAAAAAAAACCAGCAAGATCCCCTGTCAGTGAACAGAGCTCACAATTGCTTACAATCACAGAGCTCTGTTACATGAATCACTGAGCCCATCAGCGGGTGGCGCGGTCAATCTTTACCCGAGACCCACTGATCAGCTTGTGCTGTAACGAATCACAGCACAGCCAGGCTGGCGGCACGTGCGCCCCCTGTCTTGGGTGCGGAGATCACATACTAGGTACATGATGCAGTGCAGAGAGGCCATTTTGCTTACGTACCGGTACGTTAGGCGGTCGGCAAGCAGTTAATCCACTGTCATAGTTGTACGTGGCCTGGTCCGCCGTATCTCCCCGCTGGGCCTGTGTGTTTGCTGAATTTTCCTACAATATATTGCTATTGCCAAACTTGTGTGTTCTCTGCCTACCACACAACGCTGCACCTAGCCCACACACAGATTGCTGAAACAGCTCTGTCTCCTTTGACAGGTGCTCTCTGTGAGAAGACACAGCCATGCATGCTTTGTTTACTTTTGTGATCACTATGATTGGACACAGTGATCACATGGTAAAGGATCAATTTCATTGATCCCATACCCTGGTCTGTGATCAGATGCAGTGATCACAGGGCGCACTCTAGTGGCTGTGCATGAGTAGTCCATCTGCATCCAGGAAGCACCCGTCCAGCCGTTTACGTGCAAGAGCCAAGTGGTTGGAAAAGATCTATGAATGGAGGATGAATGGAGGAATGAAAAAGATCTGCCTCCTCCTTTCATAGAGCTCTTTTTATTCCTGGACGCTATGGTACAGCTTCTATGAATGGAGGAGGCAGGGCCGTCTTTAATATTTATGGAACCCGGGCAAACATTTTCTTGGGGCCCCCCCATGCAATTTCGCTCTCCACATGCTCTGAGACATACAATAAATAGCAGCTAGACTCAAAATCAGTTTACTGAATCAGATCAGGCAGCGATTGCGATTGGTTGCCAGAGGTATCATTACTGCTCACTGACTGGCTGTTATAGGTTGCAGCACACATTATGGCTCACTGATTATTTGCTAGAGGTTACAGCACATGACTTCTGCTTGTTGATTGGTTGCTAGAGTCTACTGTACATCAATACTGCTCACTGATTGGTTAAAATAGGATTTTTATAACAGCTTACCTGTAAAATCCTTTTCTTGGAGTACATCACGGGACACAGAGCGACATAGTCATTACTAATGGGTTATATAGTTACCGTCAGGTGCTGGCACTGGCAACTTCCAAAACCGGAATTACCCTCCCCTATATAAGCCCCTCCCATCCGGGAGCACCTCAGTTTTGTAGCAAAGCAATAAGTGTCCCTAAAGAGGGGCGGGAGCTCTGTGTCCCGTGATGTACTCCAAGAAAAGGATTTTACAGGTAAGCTGTTATAAAAATCCTATTTTCTTTCTCGTACATCACGGGACACAGAGCGACATAGTCATTACTAATGGGATGTCCTAAAGCAATGCCAAATGAGGGGGGGGGATACACCATATATAAGCTGAGCGCTATCAGACATGAGGATCTTTTGCGGCCTGCAACACACTGCGCCCAAAGGCGACATCCTCCTGACTTCTAACGTCCACCTGGTAGAACCTAGTAAACGTGTGTACTGAAGACCATGTTGCGGCCTTACAGACTTGAGCCAGGGAGGCCTGGTGATGCACTGCCCATGAAGTTCCAACTGCTCTCGTGGAGTGCGCCCTAACTTTGAACGGAGGCGGTCTACTTCTCAAGCTATAGGCTTGTATTATGACCTGTCGAATCCACTTGGCTAAAGTAGATTTTGACGCTGCCTGACCCTTTCTGGGGCCTTCCGGCAGAATAAACAAAGTATCCGTTCTGCGAATCTGAGCAGTGGCTTTTAGATAAGCTTTAACTGCTCTTACTACATCCAAAGAATGCAATAACTTTTCCTCTACCGAAGTAGGCTTGGGGAAAAAAGAAGGAAGAACCACATCTTGGTTCAAATGAAAACTCGATACCACCTTAGGAAGAAAGGCTGGATGAGGACGTAACACTACTCTGTCCTTATGGATAACCAGATATGGCTCCTTACAGGACATAGCTGCTAATTCCGATACTCTTTTAGCCGAACAAATGGCTACTAGAAAAATCAATTTCCTGGTGAGAAGCACCAAGGAAATATGCTGTAATGGTTCAAATGGTTGTTTCTGTAGAACCGACAGAACCAAGTTTAGATCCCATGGACATATGGGAATATTAACCGGAGGACTAATACGCATCACTCCTTGTATAAAGGCTTTGACTAGTGAATGCGAAGCCAAGGGCCTTTGAAAAAATATTGACAAGGCCGAAATCTGACCCTTGATAGTACTCAAGGCAAGCTTCCTATCTACAGCCCACTGTAGGAAGTCCAGAATCCTACCTATTACGTACTTATGTGGATGCCATTTCTTGGCCTCACACCACGCGATGTACGCCTTCCAGATTCTATAGTAGATCTGCCTGGATACCGGCTTCCTGGCATTGATCATGGTAGATACCACAGCATTAGAGAGCCCTCTCTTTTTTAGAATGTGGGCTTCAATAGCCAGGCCGTCAAACCTAGGGCTGGTAAGGAAGGGTGGTATATCGGTCCTTGCGAAAGCCGGACGACGTGGGAGAGTCCAAGGACTCCCCACTGAAATTTTACAATCTCCGCGTACCACGCTCTTCGGGGCCACGCTGGAGCCACCGGAATCACCGGTTTCTTTTCTACCCTGATTCTGCGGAGTAATCGAGGTAACCATTGTGGCGGTGTGAATGCATATATCAGCTTGAACTGATCCCAAGGGAACACTAGGGCATCCGAGCTGCAAGCTAGGGGATCCCTTGTCCGAGAGACAAACCTGTCCCCCTTTGCGTTGAATCTGGATGCTAGAAGATCTACATCCGGTGTTCCCCACCGCTGACATATTGTCCAGAAAACCTCGGGGTGAAGGGACCCTTCCTCTGGGCCTAATTGCTGGCGACTTAGAAAGTCCGCCTTCCAATTCTCCACTCCTGGAATGAATACCGCAGATATGGCTGGGACATATTTTTCTGCCCATTTCAGGATGTAATTTACTTCCCTCTGGGCTGCACGACTCCTGGTGCCCCCCTGATGATTGATATATGCCACTGCTGTGGCATTGTCTGATTGCATTCTGACAGGGGACCCTTGGAGTTTGGATGTCCATGCTACTAGGGCATACCGGGCTGCTCGTATCTCTAAGAGATTGATGGGCAGGGCCTTTTCTGCATCCGACCATCTGCCCTGTAGAGACTATTGCTCCAGTACTGCTCCCCAGCCTATAAGGCTGGCATCTGTAGTGACCACCTTCCAAGAAATCGGACTGAAGGATTTCCTTTTTTCCAGATTCTGGGGAACCAACCACCAACGGAGGCTCTTGCGAACGGAAGGGGACAAGGACATTGTAAGTCTAGGGCCTGAACTTTTTTGTTCCAGGCTGACAGTATGGCCCCTTGCAAATTCCTTGAATGGAATTGACCGTAGGGTACTGCTTCGAATGATGCCACCATTTTTCCCAGCAGCCTCATATACAGGCGTATGGACGGCTGTCTTTTTTGTACCCACTAAGTGGATCAAATCTTTCAAAGACAACACCTTTCCTCGAGGCAAGAATATTTTTCTCTGGCCTGAATCCAACCTTAGCCCCAAGTATTCCAGACTTTTGACTGGTTTTTAGGGCTGACTTGTCTCGGTTGATAATCCAACCGTGAGATTCCAGATACTTGATCGTCTTGTGAACGACCACGTCTAGTTTTTTCACTGAGTGGTCTATCAGCAACAAGTCATCCAGATATGCCATTATCATTACACCTTGTGTTCTTAGATTGGCCAATAAAGGGCCAGAATTTTTGTAAACACTCGTGGTGCTGTGGCCAAACCGAAGGGTAAGGCTCTGAACTGAAAATGGCGCCCTTCTACTGCAAAGCGTAGAAATTTTTGGTGGACTGGAAAGATGGGAATGTGCAAATAAGCATCTTTGATGTCGATCGTGGCTAACCAATCCTCCCCTTGTAGGGCAGTGGCCACCGATCGGATCGACTCCATCGGAAAGTCCTGATATACAGGAATTTGTATAGCCCTTTTAGAATTAATATGGGCCTCCCGTCCGCGTTTGCTTCGGGACTGTAAAGAGGTTTGAGTAAAACCCGAACCCTCATTCTTCCAGGGGAACCTCCATAATTACTCCTTGGAGCAATAGTTGTTCTAGTGCCAACAGGAGGGACTCTCTCTTCCGGGGATCCCTTGGCACGTTTGACCTCAAAAATGGGAAGGAGGAGAGTCTTTTAACTCCAAACTGTATCCCAAACCTACTGCGGAGAGCACCTATCTGTCTTGATCGTGTCCCGCCAGGTCTCTTGCGAACAACTGGAGTCCTCCCCCCACCCGACTGAGTGGGGGCTTCATGAATTTAACTTTGGGGGAGGTTTTGTACCTCCCCTGACCCAGGGTTTCTCATTACCCTGCTACTGTCCCTGTTTTTTACCCCCGGGATTTGACCGAGGAGGCCGTCGGAACTGTTACACAGCCGATGCCCCAGGGACTGGAGAAGCAGGCCTCTTAAAGAGGGACCTCTAACTCTGCTTTTAACCGGCAAGAGCGTATTTTTACCGCTGGAAATTTTCTGGATATTTGTCCAGGTTTTCCCTGAATAAGCGTTCACCATGAAATGGGACGCTAACCAGCCATTCTTTACAGGGAGCTTCAGCAGACCAGTTTTTGAGCCATAGGAGCCTACGCATATGTACTATAGACAGCGTAAGGCGGGAGGCCTGATGGACTGAATCCTCTATGGCGTCAACCGCAAAGCCTAAGGCTCTAGGTAGATCAGCTAGGGCAAAGCCTGCTGATCTGTCAAGTCCCTCAAGACCTGTTTCAACTGATCCTTCACTGCTTAGCAGACCCCAATAGCTGCTACTGCTGGTTGTGTCACCAAGCAGATTTTCATAAGGACTCCAATCTTTTATCTATTGGGTTCTTGAACATTTGGACATTATCCACTGGACATGTCAGTGATTTATACATACAAGAGATGGCTGCGTCCACTGTAGGGACCTTCCATTTTTATTTTATTTTTTATTTTTTTGATGAACTTATCCTCCATGGGATAGACCACCGGAAATCTCTTGGGGGAATAAATATTTTCTCAGGACGTTCCCAATCCTGGTAAATGAGCCCTTTCAGTAAAGGGTGAAGTGGAAAAGAACAAACAGTCTGGGGGCTTCTAGCGACCCCAACGAGGATACAGTAGTGGTTGATGGTTCCGCAAGGTGCATTTTTAAATGCTGATCGGACCATGTTAGTCAGAGACTGAACCCATAATCTTTCAGCTTGAGATGCTGAGAAAGGGTTCCCCCACTGTTGATTCCTCTATAACAGAATCAACCTTATCCTGATCCCCTTCAGGCAGGTCGATCCCTGTATGGGACTGTTGCTCTGCTAACAGGCACTCTGAAGGAGGAGACGGAGATCGGGCGTGCTTTCCCTGACAGGGAGGCAGCGATAAATTTTGACAATCTCTCTCTAATCCTCCCAGAGCTGAGGAAAAAACCTCCTCTGTTACATACACAGGAGCAGGTGACTGAGGACAGCCACAGTACCAAGTACCCCTGCGGGGTCTCTACGGTCACTTACCTCTGAACTTCAGGGGAGACTGGTGCAGCAGGAGTATGCCCAAGATCCTCAGAGCCCGATGAGACCCCCTTCGCTTCCTGGAAGATTCAGTTCCGGAGCTACTGGACGGCATATTCCTAAGCCTAAAGCTGAGGTATTCCAGCCGTAATACACCTCTTTTACTGAGAATAGTCTAGCCCAATTGCTGCTATATCACAGTTGGTGTCTACTAATGTGCCTTTCTAGGGGATGCCTGTATCAACCGCTTGCTGTATGCCTTTAAATGTTGCCAGCTCTGTCTCTGTACTTCATAGCCAGCTTACTGCAATAATGTGGCTTTTTAAAAACCTGCTGGGACGCCCGCACATGCGCAGAAGCACTGCGGCGCGCACAGAGCGTCATCCCCCAGGCCCCGCCCCTTTTTCCGGCCACCTCTATATATAGAGGCGCGTGCACGCGCACGCGCGCGGCCACGTGCGCCTCGGCGCTAATTTTCAAACATGGAAACCAGGGACAGGAGCCAGGGCCCCCTTTGCCGCAGGCCGGGGGATAGACGAACACTGCAACATGGCAGAGGAAACAGTTTCCTGTAGGAGAACTCACCAGCTGCCTGGACTTTGCTCTCTGAGAAGAAACTAGTCCATATGACAAGAAAAACATTCCACAGCGGCCTCTAGTGGACAAACACAGGTACCGCAGTTTAATATACTAAACATATATAAAAAAACATTCTTTTTTTTTTTTCTTGACCACCATTAAAAATTATTACATTTTTTTAGTAGTTACAGGCATGCACAGATATTAGCGGGAATACCGTTAGGTAACAGACAGAAAGACAAATTAGGCTTGGGGGTCCCCCAATAGAACCAAGTTCCTGGGGGCCCCCACTTACCTGTTCCCCGCCGCAGGACTTTGTTTGGTCCACAAAAGCCCAAACTTCACCTATCACGGCAGGCATTGTAATCAAACCTTCAGGGACCGGGTTCCCAAGGATTCCACTCCCCTGGACCTGTATAGCACCCTGCACAGAAAACATCTTGGTCGTGGGTATGACCAGAGCTCTGGATCCCAGGGTCCAGCTCTCCTAAGAGAAGCATTACAGGCAGAACCTTGCTCTTCTCTGCAAGGCCCGGGTACCGACCGTTTAGCTATGAAGCTTTTTTGGTCGGATCCGGAATAGCTTACTGAGGCCCAAAAGAACCTGTACGCAAGCTCAGTGAAAAACACATGTTTCTTCTTGGCCAACACCTTAGACACTGGCAAAAAACTGAGGTGCTCCCGGATGGGAGGGGCTTATATAGGGGAGGGTACTTCCGGTTTTGGAAGTTGCCAGTGCCAGCACCTGACGGTAACTATATAACCCATTAGTAATGACTATGTCGCTCTGTGTCCCGTGATGTACGAGAAAGAAAAGAGGTTACTGGACATCCTTACCACTCACTAATTCGTTGCTAAAGGTTACTGCACATTATTACTGCTCACTGATTGGTTGCTAGAGGTTACTGCCAGTCTGCCGCTATTTACATATTAATGCTGCAGATCCACGACTATTTGCATATTAATGCTGTCTCCATTTACATATCAATGCAGGTTATTTACATGTAAACACAGGGTCTGCAGGTGAGTCATCTGTACATGGCAATAGGGCAGAGCTGGGCCGCATTAGTAACAGAACTTCACACTGAGATATCGGGACACAGCACAGGACTAAAACTTCAAGGGACAAGGAAATTTAAACTGGGATAGTTGGCAAGTATGAGGCAGCTGCTTTGGGCCCCACAACAATGATGGGGCTCAAGACAGCTGCCCCTTTTGCCCTGCTATAAAGACGGCCCTGGGAGGAGGGGGCATAGTTGGGCATCGTTGGCACAGTTACCTCACCTTTCTACCAGGACAATTTCTACTAAACCAGGAGACAGCAGCACAATGGACCCATCACACTAAATGGAAGTAATGTCCCTTGTGCAGTTTTTTCCCTTATTTACATTTTTCCATAGTGCATAAAAAAAGGAAAAAATGTAAACGCTGATTGGCTGCACTGCAGTTGAGACATATATGAGACAAAGTTTGTCTCAGACACTTTTATTAATTGATACATTTTGTAAGTTGTACCAGATTGCTCTTTGTACATCCGCTGATACAGGCAGGTCCGATAAACGTCTTGCCACCAGATGGCGTCTACACAAGTCCTATAAGCTTCCCCTTTACACATTGCCAAGTCAAGAAAGGAAGATTTACCTGCGGGCTTGGGGGGGGAGCTTACCGTTAGGCAACGCCCCTCTTATGCCGGACACCAATGGACTGCAAGTTTCTCGCGGGTGTCGAATTGGCGGCAGGGAGGGCGGTACGGGCCGCGCTAGCAGTGAGGGAGGGGCGGAGTCGCGCGGACACAGTGGCTCCGGAGTGTTGTGAGAGGGAAGAGCGCTACCGCTGGGTCCGTACAACATGCCGCTCGCACAATTGGCTGAACTGTGGCCCAATAATGTGGAACTGGTGCCCGAGGACACGGAGGTAAGTCAGCGGTGCTGTGAGTAGGGTGGGTGTACTGTGCGGCACTTACCTCCACTGGGGGGGGCAGGCATGTAGTAGGAGCGCTGGGTACACCTCCTGTCACTT
Source organism: Rana muscosa (assembly GCA_029206835.1). Taxonomy (NCBI): domain Eukaryota; kingdom Metazoa; phylum Chordata; class Amphibia; order Anura; family Ranidae; genus Rana; species Rana muscosa. Next base: position 306,715,429 of record CM055117.1, on the reverse strand, counting down.
GTCTGCGTCCCTGTACACATCATGTGCTCACCATAGGTGCTCGTCTTATTGCCTCACTGAGCAGCCCCGCTTATCCCAGTCAGGGGAGCGGACAGCAGTGATTGGACCTGGCAGTGCTCTCCGCTCCTCAGGGTTATCAGTGGAATGATGGCATGGACGGAGCGGCACTGTGTGTGCGGGCACTGAAGGGGGGCATGGTATGCGGGCACTGAGGGGGGCAGAGGCAATATCCGTGTACACTGCACGGGCAGCAACAGGTGGCTCTTCTACTAGAAGTGCTGTACATGATATGGAATGCATAAAAGCAGCTTCGCTACAGAGCCAGTTTATCCCTGGGGGGGGCTCATATTCAGGGCTTGGGGATCCTGTGCTAAAATTCCATCAGGGGGCAGGTGGAATGATGGCCCTTACATTGGTAGCTGGTGATCAGAATGTCATTCACTGATTATCGTACCCCCCCCTTTTGGGCTGGCGATTGGACTATCCCCCCCCTTTGGGCAGGTGATCGAGCCGCCCCCACCACTTTAGGCAGGTGATTGGACCATCCCCACCTTTTGGGCAGGCAATCGTGTCACCCCCACCCCTTCAGGCAGGCGATTGGTCCATCCACCACTTTAGGAAGGTGATCGGGCCATTCCCCCCCTTTGGGCAGGTGATCGGGCCGCCCGACCACTTTAGACAGGCAATCGGTGCACCCCCACCCATTTAGGCAGGTGATCGTGCTGCCCCCACCCCTTTGGGCAGGCGATTGGACCACCCCCACCCCCTTTGGGCAGGCGATTGGACCACCCCCACCCCCTTTGGGCAGGCGATTGGACCACCCCCACCCCCTTTGGGCAGGCGATTGGACCACCCCCACCCCCTTTGGGCAGGCGATTGGACCACCCCCACCCCCTTTGGGCAGGCGATTGGACCACCCCCACCCCCTTTGGGCAGGCGATTGGACCACCCCCACCCCCTTTGGGCAGGCGATTGGACCACCCCCTTAAGGCAGGCGATTGGACCATCCCCCCACCCCCTTAAGGCAGGCGATTGGACCATCCCCCCACCCCCTTAAGGCAGGCGATTGGACCATCCCCCACCCCCTTAAGGCAGGCGATTGGACCATCCCCCCACCCCCTTAAGGCAGGCGATTGGACCATCCCCCACCCCCTTAAGGCAGGCGATTGGACCATCCCCCACCCCCTTAAGGCAGGCGATTGGACCATCCCCCACCCCCTTAAGGCAGGCGATTGGACCATCCCCCACCCCCTTAAGGCAGGCGATTGGACCATCCCCCTTAAGGCAGGCGATTGGACCATCCCCCTTAAGGCAGGCGATTGGACCATCCCCCTTAAGGCAGGCGATTGGACCACCCCCTTAAGGCAGGCGATTGGACCACCCCCTTAAGGCAGGCGATTGGACCACCCCCTTAAGGCAGGCGATTGGACCACCCCCTTAAGGCAGGCGATTGGACCACCCCCACCCCCTTAAGGCAGGCGATCGGACCATCCCTAATGATAACCATACACGTTACAATCTAATTGTACAATGTCCTTTAGAACTATAAACCACTATGCAGTGTAAGGTCCTGCCTGGTTGGATACAAATTGACTGGATAGATTAAAGAGGATCTTCACCCTGTAAAAAAAAAAGTGTTTGTTACCCCAACAATTCATATTCATGGTATGTGCCTGCTGTACCATTATACTTGTGTTAAAAAGTATCCTGTTCTCTTTGAATTGCTTCCTTTGTGTGAAGTCCCTGGTGTTCCTACCGGTCCCTCTGCTTTCGAAAAAATAACTGACCACGCTAAGCAGGAGAACACATTATGGTCAGTTCTCTAGCTGTGCTTGGAGCTCAGGCTCTCCTCCAATGATTAGACTTGTTCTGAAACACCTCTCCTGCACAGCCTTTCACTGGGAAGATCCGTGTCCTGCTGTTTTTTTCTACCCCAGCTCTTATGTAGAGCAGAGGGAAGTAAGGAAATGTGATCACTTACAAAAAGGGTTTCATAATTTTTTTTTTTTTATAACAATACAGAAATGTTTTGCCTTTTATTTCTATTTTAAAGTGAATGGGTTGTTTTACAAGGTGAACGTTTACAATCACTTTAAGTCAGGAGCTGCTAACTTAGACACGTATGAGTCCAGGGGCTGGTTCTTTCCAGTCTTCAGGTCCCCGGTGCTGCTATGTTTATTGTGGGGAGCCAACAGTGACAAAAGTAGATGTATGTATAACCCTTACCCTGGGTTCACATATGTGTGATGCGGGAACCAGCGCTGGTTCCCGCATCGCATCCCTCCCGCATCGCATCCCTCCCGCAGGAAGTTCACACTGCCCTCTGTGAAACGCTGCGGGTGTCATTGACTGCTTGCCGACCGCCGCACTACTTTTTACGTCGACAGAATGGCACGGCTGCGCAAATGGGCATCTATATATATATATATATATATATACACGTCCCCTTTAATTTGCCGGCGTGTGGTCGTGCACGCGCCGCCGGCTCGCTCACGACTGTGCCCGCGGGACCCATAAACTCGATGTCAGCCAGTGTCCCGCGATCGTGTCACGGAGCTGAAGAATGGGGAGATATCAGTGTAAACACAACATCTCCCCGTTCTTCCTAGTGACATGTCACTGATCATCTGTTCCCTCTCATCGGGAACAGCGATCAGTGACGTGTCACTCGTAGCCACGCCCTCTAACAGTTAGAATCACTCCCTAGGACACACTTAACCCTGTCAGCGCCCCCTACAGGTTAACCCCTTCACTGCCGGTGTCATTTTTACAGTATTCAGTGCATTTTTATAGCACTGATCGCTGTAAAAATGACAATGGTCCCAAAAATGTGTCAAAAGTGTCCGATGGGTCTGCCATAATGTCGCAGTCACGATAAAAATCGCTGATCGCCGCCATTGCTAGTAAAAAAAATTTTTATTAAAGTGGAGCTCCACCCTAAAGTGGAACTTCTGCTCATCGGAACCCTCCCCCCCCCCCTCCGGTGTCACATTTGGCACCTTTCAAGGGGGAGGGGGGTCCAGATACCTGTCTAAGACAGGTATTTGCACCCACTTCCGGGAGTCCTCTCTGCGGGTATTCTGCGGGTAGTGCGTCACTTCCCGCAGAATACCCGTTGTGTTCTGGGAAACACTTGGCTCCCAGAACACAACAGGGACCAGTGAGAACAGCGCAGCGCGACTCGCGCATGCGCCGTAGGGTACTGGGCAGTGAAGCCGCAAGGCTTCACTGCCTGGTTCCCTCACCGAGTATGGCTGTGGGGGCAGCAGAGTGACGAGCGATTGCTCGTCTTCTGCTGCCGACGTCGCTGGACTCCAGGACAGGTAAGTGTCCTAATATTAAAAGTCAGAAGCTGCAGTATTTGTAGCTGCTGGCTTTTTAATATATTTTTTTCGGCGGAGCTCCGCTTTAATAAATGCCATAAAACTATCCCCCATTTTGTAGACGCTGTAACTTTTGCGCAAACCAATCAAACGCTTATTGCGATTTTTTTGGTTCCTAAAAATATGTAGAATACGTATCGGCCTAAACTGAGGAAAAATGTTGTTTTTTTTAATATATTTTATTATAGCAAAAAGTAAAAAATATTGAATTTTTTTTCAAAATTGTCGCTCTATATTTGTTTATAGCGCAAAATATAAAAACCGCAGAGGTGATCAAATACCACCAAAAGAAATCTCTATTTGTGGGAAAAAAAGGACGTCAATTTTGTTTGGGAGCCACGTTGCACAACCGTGCAATTGTCAGTTAAAGCGACGCAGCGCCGAATCGCAAAAAGTGGCCTGGTCTTTGGCCAGCCAAATGGTCCGGGGCTTAAGTGGTTGTTAACAAAGTTAATGACACCCCCCCAGTTTAGTTCACAAATTGCAGTGCGAACTGTGAACTCGCACAGAAATCGGATTGCATAGCTGAGAACACCTATGCGATCCGATTCTAGTATGGGGGGGAAAAAAAAGTCCCGGCACCATTTTCTATGCGGATTCAGCCATACAATTATATGGCTGAACTTGCATTGCTCAGAGATCGCTTGTGATCGGAACCTGCTTGTGGCTTCACAGCCAGGCAATCTTCTGGGACCTGTGACATGTCCCTGAAGATTGCAGAGAGGGAGGGGCCACCTAGGGGGAGAGGAGTCACCGCCTAGGCGGCGAGACAATATAACCAGGAGGTAGCTGTCAAAACCAGCCCCCCCCCCCCAAAAAAAAAGACATGCCAAATGTGGCATGTAAGAGGGCAAGGAGTGCTTAAAGCGGAAGTTCTACCTTTGGGTGGCGCTCTGCTTTAATTCTATGCATCTTCATGTACAAAAAAAAAAAGCCTGTGTCAATGTACACTCCCTCTCCTGTACGCGGAAGAATCGTGTTCAGGATAGGAACGTTTTGACCACCGCCGTTTTTTGTTTTCTCCTGCGGCTGGCGGTCAAAGTAGACTATGTGTACAGGAAGCCCTACACTACAGAGCTGCGATCTAGATGTGGCATAAACCTTAAAAGGTAACTTTTTTTATTTTATTTATTTTTTATTTCTTATACACCAGACATAACAGACATCTTTACCTGGAGCTTTAACTGTAGCATTAAAGTGTGTGTGTGTGTGTGTGTGTTATAGTTAGGGTTCAGCTTATATAGGGTCAAATGGCTGATCACCAACAAACGATTTGCCAAATTTTTTTTTTCATTGTTACTTTTTATTCTCTCTAGCAAAGCACATGGCACATTCCACAGAAAAATAGCCTGCATAACAGGCGGAACAATGAAATTACACATGTCACACAGCAGTGAGAACTAAGGAAAAATAAGTTCACATCAAAAACGTCTTGTGTGTCTCTTAGGACATTAGAAATCTGACCACATGAAAGACAGCAGTGCAAATGAAACCCCCAAAATGCAATATTCCTAAACACTTAGAATTGGTATGTCGGTGTCTGGTAAAGTAAGGCTTAAACTGGTTGTAAAGGCAGAATTTGTGTTTGTTATTTAAAAAAAAAAAAAAAAAAAAAATGAACCTTTACAACCCTTTTAATGCATAGAATGCAATAAGATTTAAAAAAAAAAAAAAAAAAAGTCATACTTGCCATCACTGTGCAGTTCGTTTTGCACAGAGTGGCCCCGATCGTCCTCTTCTGGGGTCCCTCGGTGGCTCTCGTGGCTCCTCCCCGCAATAGTTAACTCCCTCTGGGAAACGCTCTCCCGAGGGGGTTACCTTGTGGCCGTGCTCCCGTGTCATACACTCGGTGTCCATAGCTGCTGAGTGTGACTCGACCCTGCCCCCGGCGGCCGCATCATTGGATTTGATTGACAGCAGCGGGAGCCAATGGCTGCACTGCTATCAATCTATCCAATCATTGCAGAGAAGAGGACGCAAGGGACGCGCAGAGCAGGTGAACTGGCTCAGGTAATTTTAAAGGGGGGGGGGGGGGGCTGGGGAGCCTGGGATTGCCAGGTGTTTTTTCACCTTAATGCATAGGATGCATTAAGGTGAAAAAACACAAACCTTTGCAACCCCTTTTAAGATAAAAAAAAAAAAAACCTGTGTTCAGCAGCCCCTCTAATACTTGCATGAGCCCCATCTAAATCCAGCGATGTTGCCGGAGTGTCTCAGCTGCCCAGGACTCCCCTTCTCATTTCTTCAAACAAGGAAGACGCCGCTCCAGGTGAGCAGTCACTACAGTCCGGATGCAAGCCAAGGCTCGCCACTGATGATCAATTTGAAGAAATGAACGGCTGCACACCACAGGAACGTTCCAACGATTTTATTTCAAAAATAGCAAATGACAGCCAACAAAGACAGTGTTCGAATCCAAGAGGTAAAACGTTCCTGTGGTGTGCAGCCGTTCTTTTCTTCCTCCGCTCCTCATTGGCTGAGACAGCAGCGTGGCGCCATTGGCTCCCGCTTCTGTCGGTCAAAGTCAGTCAGCCAATGAGGAGAGAAAGGGACAGGGCCGGGCCACGGCTCAGTGTCTGAATGGATACAGGGAGCTGCGGCTCGGCTGGGGTTCCCCCATAGCAAGCTGCTTGCTGTGGTGGCACTTACCAGGAGGGACGGACCCGAGAAGAAGAGGATCTGGGCTGCTCTGTGCAAAACCACTACACAGAGCATGTAAATATATCATGTTGTGTGTTTTAAAAAAAAAAAAAAAAAAGAGACTTTAGTATCACTTTAAGCCAAATAAGTTTTTTTTTTTATAAAACATATACATACTGTATATGGGCCCTGAGAGATGGGGGAAGACAAAAATGACCTGCAAGAAAGCCGAAGGTGCAATATATGATATCTGATATTTACTGGGGTGGAACTTGTACAACTTCAGATTGTACCCAAGGTATTAGAGAATTGTACAATAATCTAAGTATATGTGGGACTTGCATGTGTCCAGCCGAATCTTTCTATAGTATTTTCTGGAGTGGGAAAAGAATACAAGCCCAGTCAGGTTTTTACAGCTTTTTGAGACTTCCTTGGAGAGTTTCCGCTTAATTTATTAGTATGCTTGTAAAACAGTGGATCAAACTTTCACCAAACATTTGCTACTGGTGAATCTTCCTGGGGTGTGTTTTTTACATGTCCATGATTGATTCATTACCAGGGAATTTTTGGTGAAAGTCACATTCACTGCTTTATAAATATGCCCTTTCGTTTCGCAGTGAAAACTATTTCAACAGACAGGAAATGATGGTAAATCTCCAACAGGGACACAGACAGAAATAAAAATACTTTCTTTAGTAGAGCAGAGGAAGGCTAGAACCCCTGTCAGCTGTCCTTGTTGAAGCTTTTCCCTCCCTTTCTGTCTGGTAAAACCGTTGTCCCTGGGACAGTAATTAAGTGGAAATTACTCTAATAAAGCCCTGATGGCAGCAAAAACCGACAGATTTGTGCCCTTACCCATTCCATTCCAAATAGAAAAATAAAGCTTTAGCTGGATATACACTTCAAATTTTTGTAGGGGTTACTGTAGGATCTATTTTTGTTTTTAATTTAAAACAGAAATTAATTGTAGGATATTTTTAGTTCTCTAACCATTGATTGTACAGTCATTATGTACTGTAAAACAGGGTATACACTAGTACATTTTCGGACAAAAATGTCTGTTTTAAGAACATTTGTTCGATTTTACAAATTTTTATTAGTGGGGGTGAAATCGACATTTCTCTTGTCATCCATGGACTGACACAGCGTGTCTTATACACCTTTACACGTGGGTTATGTCCCTGCTTGCAGGAGAAGACCTAGGCAGAATGTGAGATGTTATACATACATTCTAAACAGCCAGAGCTGAACAGCCCCGCCCAGGGGGGCGGTTCCTCCGGACATAACCCTCCCACTGCAGTCAGCAGACCTCAGTTTTTTTTCTGCCTAGCAGAAGGCGTGGCTCTCTCAGGAGCCAGTCTCCTGACCTATTTTTATTCCTTTGGGAATTTTTTTCCTATTTTATTCTTTTGAGATCTTCTATCAACTGTCGGCTGGGCAACAGGTTGGGTACAAGATATCCTCGTAGTCTTCCCTGTCCGACCATCGAGCGTGCTGATCCTCGCCTTGTGTGCGTGAGACTCAGTTCACGACATGCCCCACGACTCCAGGGGTGGCCGGTGGGCTTCCAGCTCCGCGGTCCTCTCAAGATGGAACAGTCCGGCTGTATCTTTCGCGGTGGACCGGGCCGACAGCTACTCAGTACCGCACTGTGATAGTTCTGTCAGAAACACACCAGCGGGTCCCTCAGGGGACGGGTAAGTAGTCTCTCCTGGCTGCAGGTGAGTACATGCTGTGTGTTTCTTGTGTGGGGGGATTTCCCTGTCTCCCCCTGTGTTTTTTAATGTCACTCTCTGTTCACTAGTGCTGGCGCTGTACTGTGGGGGGTGCCTGGGGGCCATACTGTCCTGGGGGGGGGGGGGCTCATGCTGCTCTGCATTCGCTGGGGCTGTTTTGTTTTTGGATGTGAGGGGCCTGGGCGCCGTTCGGCGCCATGTTTTGTGTGCTGATTTTTACATTGGCGGCCATCTTGCCGGGGCCCGCCGGAGCACATTGCGGCGGCCATTTTCTTGTAGCCGCACGTTTTTCTGGCACTAGTTTGGCCTCTAGCGCCGCTGGGAACGGCGCAAATCTCCTCACACTCTCTCCTCTCAGCTCACTCACGCTGAGCAGCGCGGCGCAGTGAGACAGAGCGGCGGAACCGAGCGGTCCTGGTCAGGTTGGTGGGTTCCCTGGGCATTCCCCTACTTCAGTCAGCACAGCCTGTGAGTGGTCTGAGAGGGACATTATGGAGTCAGTCACCAGCTTCCCCTAACATGCCAGAGGCAGCAGCCAGTGCTCCAGCACCTGCGGTCCCTATGGACCAGTTGTCGGCAGTCCTGGAATCATTTCTGACCAGGATGGAAGCTGTGTGTGAGCACAAGGGAGCAAAAAAGCGCCCTCTCCCCACTTTATCTCCACAAGGGGAGTGCTCTGATTCAGATATGGGCCTAGCTATTGCTGCTCAGGACCCTAGCTCTGAATATTTGGATGGTTTTGAACAGGACATTCCTTGTGAGGAAGACTCCAGTTCTGAGTCAGTAAATGACAGGGCGCTTGTTAGTGAACTCATTGATGCTGTGAGGGACACTCTCAAGCTAAATGCTGCGACTGCAGAACCTCAGGCGGATACAGTCTCCTTTGGTTCTTTTAAGACCAAGCCTTCTAAAAAGGTTTTTCCATATGTACCTTTCTTTGACCAGCTCATTGACCAGGTCTGGGAAAAGCCGCAGAAGACTTTTATGGTCCCGTGGCGTTTGTCTATTAGATACCCCTTTGAAGACGCCCTGCTTAAAAAGTGGGCTTCTCCCCCGGTGGTCGACCCTCCAGTCGCCCGTTTAAACAAGGCCACCACTCTCCCGATGGAGGGGACTCCTGTGTTTAAGGACCCCACTGACAGGAGGTCAGAAGTGGTGAGTAGAGCCATGTTCGCCTTGTTGGGATCCGCCCTACGGCCCGTAGTAGCGGCGACCCTTGTGTCTCAGACACTCACGGAATGGGCAAAAATTTTGCACCAAACTGTGCAGGAGTATAACCTTCCTCCAGACACTATTGCTCTGGCCCACCAGATGGTGCAGGGTCTGATATGTGTGCGACGCCACGTTGGACGCGGCCCCTTTAATATCCAGGGCCTCTGTCTCGGCGGTGGTATTGCGTCGTCTCATCTGGTTGAAATGCTGGTCTGCTGACCTAGCCTCTAAGAAGCTCCTGACGGATCTACCTTTTAAGGGTGGTAGACTTTTTGGTGCTGCTCTGGATGACATCATCAAGGATGTCACGGGAGGTAAAAGCACTCTCCTTCCTCAAACTATCAAGGGTAAGGAGGCCCGACGTAAACCGGGTCCTTCCTTTCCAGCAAAAAAGGTTTTTTTTCGTCCGTCAGAGTCCACGGGTAAGCCATCCCAGACTGACAACAGTGCGGCTGGCGGGCACAAGTGCCCCTGGGTGCGTAAGCCGAACAAGCCGGCTCCCAAGGCCGCCTCCGCGTGAAGTCTTGCCCCCGCCCGTCTCTGGGGTGGGGGGACGACTTCGCAGGTTCACGGATCGGTGGACCTCCCGGATCTCCGACCGGTGGGTGTGCGAGGTGGTCACCTCAGGATACAGAATAGAGTTCCGCTCCTGGCCCCCAGACAGATTCTTTCCCTCAAATCTCCCTCTCCTTCCTGCCCGTCGGGCAGCCCTCTTGGGGGCTGTACAGGATTTGATCGGGTCCGGAGTAATTGTGCCGGTTCCGTCCCAGGAGAGGTTTCAGGGGTTCTACTCGAATCTGTTTGTTGTTCCAAAAAAGGACGGGGTTCGGCCAATCCTGGACCTCAAGGCCCTGAATGCCTTCGTGAAGGTGCAAAAATTCCGCATGGAATCCATTCGCACGGTGGTCGCTACACTCCATCAAGGGGATTTTCTGGCATCCTTGGACATCAAGGACGCCTACTTGCATGTTCCGATCTGCGCAAGCCACCAGAAGTTTCTGCGCTTTGCGGTCGGCGAAGTCCACTATCAATTTGTGGCTCTTCCCTTCGGCCTAGCCTCGGCACCGAGGATGTTCACCAAGGTGCTTGCTCCGGTCCTAGCTTTGCTGAGACAGCGAGGCATTGCTATCGTGGGCTATCTGGACGATTTCCTTCTAAGAGCAGACAGTGGCTCAGAATTGGAAGAAAGTGTGACTATCGTCAGTCAGACCCTCAGGGAGTTTGGGTGGCTCCTGAACGTTCAGAAGTCGGTTCTAGTCCCGACTCAGCGTCTGGAGTATCTAGGTCTGATTCTGGACTCCTTGGAGGCAAGAGTCTTCCTACCTCCAGACAAACTACTGACACTTCAGTCTGCAGTACGGGTGCTGACGTCCCGAAAATGGTCGTCAATCTGCTTTTGCATGAGAGTCCTGGGACTCATGGTGGCCTCCTTCGAGGCCGTTCCTTATGCCCAAGCGCACACCAGGGCTTTACAGAAAGAGATCTTGTCCACTTGGGACAAATCCCAGTTGTCCTTGGATCTTCAGATCCAGATGAGTCACCTGGTCAGGGCGTCCCTGACGTGGTGGTTGAGGTCCCCGGCTCTTCGGTCCGGGAAGTCGTTCCTCCCCATCCAATGGACGGTGATCACGACGGACGCCAGCCTGACGGGCTGGGGGGGAGTCTGGGGAGTCCTGTCGGCCCAGGGGCTTTGGACTCCGGACGAAGCCCTCTTACCGATCAATGTGCTGGAGATACGGGCAATCAGACTGTGCCTCTCCTCATGGTCGGAGAAACTACAGGGTCACTCCATCAGGATACAATCGGACAACGCCACAGCAGTGGCGTATGTCAACCATCAAGGGGGGACTCGGAGCTCAGCTGCGGCTTCCGAGGTCGCCCGCATCCTGAGGTGGGCCGAAAGAAGCGTGCCGGCTCTGTCGGCCGTCTACATTCCGGGCGTAGACAATTGGCAGGCGGACTATCTAAGTCGCCAGACGCTGGACCAAGGAGAGTGGTCCTTGCACCCGGAGGTCTTTCAACTCCTTTGCAGAAGGTGGGGCACGCCGGATGTGGACCTGATGGACTCTCGACTCATTCGCAAGGTGTCGAGGTTTGTGGCCAGATCCAGGGATCCCTGGGCGGATGCCTCGGATGCGTTGGTGGCCCCATGGGGTCAGTATCACCTGATATACGTTTATCCTCCGTTGCAGTTGCTCCCTCACCTGCTCCGCAGGGTAGCAACCAAGGGAATTCCGGTGATCCTCATTGCTCCGGATTGGCCTCGGCGTCACTGGTACGCCGATCTGGTACGTCTCGTCGCAGACGTTCCCTGGCGGTTACCAATACGGGGGGACCTTCTGTCTCAAGGTCCTATATTTCATCCTGCTTTACAGTCTCTGGTTTTAACGGCATGGTTATTGAAAGCCAGGTGCTGAGAGACTGAGGTCTCTCGGATTCGGTCATTTGGACCATGTTAAGGGCACGGAAGTCTTCCTCCAGAAAGATCTATCACCGTACTTGGAGAGCTTACATCGCCATGTGCGAAGAGCTGGACTGGCGCCCACAAACGTATTCCGTTCCCAGAATCCTGCATTTTCTGCAGCGTGGCGTGACCCAAAAGCTCGCTTTGAGTACCATTAAGGGTCAGATTTCGGCCTTGGCCATCTTCTTTCAGTGACCGCTGGCGGGTCATCCCTTGGTTAGCACCTTTGTGCAGGGGGTTCGCCATGTGCTCCCCCCTGTCAAGCCTCCTCTCCCCCCGTGGGATCTGAATTTGGTGCTCTCGGTCCTCCAGGAACCTCCCTTTGAAAATATTAGAGATATTCCCCTCTTGACTTTGTCTCAGAAGGTGGCCTTCTTGGTGGCCATTACTTCCATTAGACGAGTGTCTGAATTGGCGGCCTTGTCCTGCAAGTCGCCCTTTTTGGTCATCCATAAGGATAAGGCGGTGTTACGTCCGCGACCTTCCTTTCTGCCGAAGGTGGTCTCGGCCTTCCACTTAAACGAGGACATTGTCCTCACCCATCGCATCCCAGAGAGTTTGCGCTTCACACTTTGGATGTGGTACGAGCCTTGCGGGTGTACCTGTCTGCTACTGCTTCTATTCGGAAGTCTGACTCACTATTTGTGGCTGTCTCTGGTCCAAAACAGGGCCAAGCGGTTTCGTCTGCCACCATTTCTAGGTGGATCAGACAAACCGTCATTCAAGCTTATGCTCTCAAGGGGCGGGCGCCTCCCTTTCCGGTTACGGCACATTCCACCAGGGCAATTGGTGCTTCCTGGGCTTTCCGACATCAAGCGTCGGTTGCACAAGTGTGCAAGGCGGCGACCTGGTCGTCTGTTCATACCTTTTCTAAGTTTTATAAGGTTGATGTGGCTGCATCTTCGGATGCTTCCTTCGGCCGCAAGGTGTTGCAGGCCGCTGTTTGATGTTGCAACTCCTCCGTTGAGGAGCTCTGCCTTGTTTGGAGTGAAGTTTTTGGTTTTCCATTTATACTGCTCCCATCCCTCTTGACACTGCTTTGGGACATCCCACGTGTAAAGGTGTATAAGACACGCTGTGTCAGTCCATGGATGACAAGAGAAAATAGGATTTTTGTACTCACCGTAAAATCCATTTCTCTGGCATCCATGGACTGACACAGCACCCACCCTTCTTTTTAAGTTTGTACTGCTTTGTTACGAACTGAGGTCTGCTGACTGCAGTGGGAGGGTTATGTCCGGAGGGACCGCCCCCCTGGGCGGGGCTGTTCAGCTCTGGCTGTTTAGAATGTATGTATAACATCTCACATTCTGCCTAGGTCTTCTCCTGCAAGCAGGGACATAACCCACGTGTAAAGGTGTATAAGACACGCTGTGTCAGTCCATGGATGCCAGAGAAATGGATTTTACGGTGTGTACAAAAATCCTATTTTTGTTTTTGACCATGGTAATAAGAAAGTGGGAGGAGATCTTTTAAAAGTGAGGGAATATCCCAATAACAGGTATCCCCATTGGAAGATTTCCCCTTACCCTCCTATTCCTGTGACACTACAAAAATGTATGTCTCATGACAATGATTACCAGCACAGGTAGTGAGGAAAATCCCCAGGAGAGACAGACAATAAAAGGCTCCCGCAATGCACATACACGTACATACACACGATTCATGCTTATAATGTGAGCCTTTTCGCTCCCTAAACCAGATTTTTCTACACCGGCCCTTTTTTTACTAGGCATCTGGTACCCTCAAAGTGCTCTGCACGATCAACCATTGCCTCCTTTAAATGCCTATTTATCACTTCATTTCATTGTGCCTACATATCAGATATCCTTTACAGTGGGAAAAATAATTAATTTATTTCCTGCAGATTTTGTAAGTTTGCCCACTTACAAAAAAAGAATGGTCTATAATTATCATTCAGCGAGTACAGTGCTCATGTGGTACACAGATTAGTCCTGTTAATTTAAGAAGGTGCTCCTAACGACAACTATTTATGTGTATAAAAGATACCTGTCCACAGAATCTTTCTTTCATTCAAACCTCCCTATCATGGGCAAGACCTAAGAGCTGTCAAAGGATGTCAGGAACACGATTGTAGACCTGCACAAGGCTGGCATGGGCTACAAAGACCATCAGTGAGAAGCTTGGTGAGAAGGAGACAATTGTTGGAGCGATTTTTTTTATTTTATTTTTTAATTTTTTTTGCAAATAGAAGAGATACAAAATAACCACTGATCGCCTTCGGTCTGGAGCTCCATGCAAAATTTCGCCTCATGGGGTAGGGATGATCATGAGAAAAGTGAGGGATCAGCCCAGAACTACACGGGAGGAGCTTGTGAACGATCTAAAGACAGTTGGGACCACAATCACCAAACAAACCATTGGTAACGCATTACTTCCCTCAGCCAGAACACTGAAGATGGGTCTTCCAGCATGACAAATGACCCAAAACATACCGCTGAGGCAACAAGAGTGTCTCAAGAAGAAGCACATTAAGGTCATGGAGTGGTCTAGCCAGTCTCCAGACCTTAATCCTATAGAAAATGTATGGAGGAAGCTGAAACTTTGAGTTGCCAAGTTGACAGCCAAGAAACCTTAAGGATTTAAAGAAGATCTGTAAAGAAGAGTGGCTCAAAATCCCTCCTGAGATGTTTGCAAACCTGGTAACCAACTACAAGAAACATCCTACCTCTATGCTTGCCAACAAGGGTTTCCCAACCCAAGTACCAAGTCATGTTTTTGCTTGGGAATCAAATGCTTATTTTACTCACTGAACTGCAACTCAATTTATAACCTGTGTTTTTTTTCTGGTTTTGGATGTTGTTCTGTCTCTATCATTTAAAATATACCTATTATAGACTCTTAATTTCTTTAAGTGGACAAACTGACAAAATCTGCAGGAGATCAAATAATTTCCTCACTGTATAATAAAGTGCAACAGTCCTAAAGTATAACTAAAAGAAAAACATTTTTGAGGGATTGGAACCCCTGTACTTTTTTATTGCTGACTGTGCCCCTGTTAAGAGATTCCTCCTCTCCTATTTATCCTGTTTACCGTTATTATGGAAAGTGAAAATAAAATCCCAAATTTTGAGTTGTCCTTTAGAAAAGAAATAGAGGGGAGATCTTCTAATAGGGACACTAGCTCTGGTGACCTGGGAGTCCGCAAGGAATTCCCTTAATTTGCAGGGATTTCCTCTCACTTCCTGTTTGTCTATGGGACAGGAAGTGAAGGGAGATATCTGCAATGGGACACAAATGGTGTAAAAAAGAATCTGGCAGGGGTTATAACCCTCCCTTGCCCTATCCAAAATAAGGGGAAAAAAATAAAGTTTTGCCCATAGTTCTACTTTAATACTGAACTCAAGGCATGATCTTAATTGTATATCACTGCCCCACCTCTCCACTTTGTCCACTCAGAGAAGTCCTTGTTTTCATTGGAAAAAAAATACAAGGCATTCTGTAAATGGTGGCAGTGTCAAATGAGCAACCCCCTGTGGACAGGTACAGGTAGGCAGCCAATAGGCACAGGACCCAGAAGCTCACTGTGGTCACTGTGATTGTTGACCTTTCCCAGTGATTCCCTCGGGTATGAGATGCATGTTTCCATCGTGCCAAGCTGGACTGATGTAACTGCAATTTAAGATCATACCTGGAGTTCAGTTGTAAGTCTATAGAACAAATGTATTAAAATAATTTTTTTATTTCAGCATTTTGGTTTTATGCATTTAAGATTGATGTACATTATTTTATGTTATATGATATTTATGAACCAAGCACTTTTAGGATGTTATATATAAAGTGATACATATTTTTACAGCATTCATGGCTATGATTGTTTATACAGAGCTACTCCCCACTTAAAAAATAAGTGAACAGTTTCACATATGGCAATTTGTTAACCGTTTGGTGGAGGGCCCCTTAAATTCTTGGATTTTTGGGATTGATAATGCCCCTCCTCCCATCTGTGCCTTATGCCTAGTACACACAATCAGAAAATGGGATGAAAAATACTGCTTTGGGAGCGATCGCAAGATAATTTGATTTAGTACACTGCTTTCGAGAGCAGATCATGACCGTTCATGTGAAATTATCCAAAGGGAGAAAGATGAAAATATTTCTTGTACCATACCGGAACGAACAATTTTCATTTAATCAGTAACACTACGCATGCTCTGAAAGAAAAGATTGCATTACAATACAACACATTACATAATTTCTTAAGTTGTATTCTGTTGTACAAGAATCTTTGGAACCTTAGTAACCTCTTGATTTTCGATATGAGACTAGCATGGAAAACCAAAAAAAAAAAAAAAAAAAAGTGTCTGATTTATTATGTGTACAAGGCTTTGGGTAGCCCCAAGTGCTATTGGAATATGCATATGAACTTTTGTGTGGCCTGCCAGAGGAACACTTAGGCAGAGCAAAAAATCCTACAGAACAAGTCGCCTTGGGTTGCTCATGACAATGTACAGGAGTGTGCAAGAGGTGTGGGTAGGGTCCAAAGTTCTTTCTCGAGACTGTTTCCTTTTGTGTTGTGACGCACAAGATTTGACAGTTGGACAGATTAGATGTAGGTAATAAGTACAACAGACACCGTAGTATGTATTCCCTTTTTCAGCTCAACATTGCCAACTTCTAGGGAGGAATTTCCAGTAGACTTTCTTTCAAACATAGAGAAGAAAATAATCTTTTAACCACTTCCATACCGGGCCTATTCTGGCACTCTTATCCTACATGTAGAAATCATGATTTTTTTTTTGCTAGAAAATTACTCGGAACCCCCAAACATATGATTATTTTTTTTAGCAGATGCTCTAGGGAATAAAATGGCGGTTGTTGTAACTTTTTATCTCACACGGTATTTGCGCAACGATTTTTCAAACAGGTTATTTTTGGAGTGTTAAGGGGTTTCAGATCCCGGGAGGCAGGGTTTATGATCATGTGACCGCAATGATTGACTGTCACATGATCGGAAAGGTCCCGATCGCAAGCAGCAATCGGGGGCTTTCCGTTAACCGATTGGGAGCGCGCTCTCGGCACAGCTTGTTTTGCAATATTGCACGCAAATATGCGGCTGCTCGGTGCAAAGGACCACCCGATGAGAGGCTGCATATTTGCGTGCTGTCGGCGTCAAGAGGTTAAAGGGGCCAAGAGGTTAAAGCAGAGTTTAAGGCTAAAATCAAACTAGGTGTAATCCAATCAAGCACCCCCCTAGCAGGTCTTCCATCCTACACTGCTGCGGCGAGGTACGTTATCTCCAGATTTGCATCGGCCCCATCTCCTGCCCCCCGCTGCGTTCTGGGACCTGTTGTGTGTGTGTGTGTGTGTGTGTCCCAGAAGACTATGGGCCATTCAGGAAGTGCAGCGCAAATCGCGTATGCGCAGTAGGAAACCAGCTGGGAAGCTTAAAGGCTTCACTACCGGTTTCCCTTAGTTTCAATGCCGGCGCCTGAACACGAGCCGATGGATGAATCGGCTTAGAGGGGCCAACATCGCGGGGTCCCTGGACAGGTAAGTGCCAGTTCACACAGGGGCGGCTTCAAAGTCGCCCGACTCCATCAGACTTTGAAGCCGCCCCGTACAGCGCGGCTTGCAAAACTACTTCTGTATAGAAGTCAATGCAAGCCGCTCCGAAGTCGCCCCCAAGTATTACAGAACCCTTTTTTTCTAAGTTGGAGCGACTTGAGTCGCTCCTATTAGAACAGTTCCATTGTACTGAATGGAGCGCGACTTGTCAGGCTAACAGGTCACCCCTTCGTGAACCGGCACTTGGTGTCCTTTTATGAAAAGTCGGCCGCTACATTTTTTTTTTTTCTTCTTTTTTTTTCTTTTTAAGAGGCTGGAACTCCGCTATTAAAGGGGTTGTAAAACGTTGTGTTTTTTCACCTTCATGCATCCTATGCATGAAGGTAAAAAAACACCTGGCAGTCACTGCCCCCCAGCCCCCGTTTTTACTTACCTGAGCCCCGAATTTCCAAGGGCGCGATCCCGTGTCGTTCTCCCCATGCCTGATTGGCTCTTCATTGGATAGATTGATAGCAGCGCAGCCATTGGCTTCTGCTGCTGTCAATCAAATCCAATAACGCGGCCGCCGGGGCCGAGTAATACAATCAGCGGCTATGGACGCCAATTGTATGGCACCGGAGTGCGCCCGCAAGAGCGGGAGCGCGCCCCAGAGGGGGTTGGCTCTTGCGGGGAGTAGCTGCGAGATCCACCGTGGGACCCCAGAAGAGGACGATCGGGGCCACTCTGTGCAAAACGAACTGCACAGTGGAGGCAAGTATGATATGTATGTTTTAAAAAAATAAATTAAAGCTTTAGTGTCACTTTTTAAGTATTTCTTAAACCAAAATAAAAAAAATTATGAATTGCAGCTTTCCAGTTCTTAGATGTGGTGGCTGCATTAAATATCGTTTTTCAGGCTTTTTTCTTTGTATATTCTTTGGTAATTCTGTGAATAAAGAACTTTCTGTCCCTGGGGGCTACGTTCACTTCTCCTCTGCATCTTTGGAAGGAGATATTGTTACCCAGGCTGGTCTGAAAACATGTCTGACTTTTTGTTTATGGATTGTAAAAGGAAAATAACAGTTTTTTTTATGCTCACATGAGGTGACAAGAACATTGCATTTCTGGCAAGAGCAACAAACGTTTTCTGTACTTAGAATGTTCTTCCGCTCTAAACACCTCCTTCCCCTTTCTTTGCCATTTTTGGAGATATTTTTTTTTTTTTTTTTTTTTTTAAGGGGGGGTTATGTTAAAGGGACACAGGTATCCTCTCCCACTTCTGCCTACATGGTCAGAGTGGAAGTTCTAAACACCCCCCCCCCCCCCAGTATTTATAGCTGCATAGTTACATTTGTTCAGCTTGGACCAATGTAACTATGCATAATACCGTACCTGAGGGATCCCTCCTAGAAGCTGGAGCCACCCCTACTACTGTACAGTGATCTCCATAAGCTTCCAGGTCCCGTGATGTGTGGCCACCCTGCTGCATTGTGAACAAGGGAGGTTGGTTGCTTGGCACAGATGGCCTGCAGAGAATCTTTTGCATTACCTCAATGAATGTCAAAGCATTCTTTGATTGGACAAGTTGGAGTTCTCCGCCTTGTTCAATCAGAGAATGCTTTGGATTTACTGAGAAATTGTAATGCCGCGTACACACGACCGTTTTTCATGATGAGAAAATTGCCATTTTTTAAATTGGTCATTAAAAACGATTGTGTGTAGGCTCCAGAGAATTTTTCGTGACGTGAAAAATGGGCATTAAAAATTTGGAACATGCTCCTATTTTTTCTCGTTTTTCACTGTCGTTTTTCTCGTCGTGAAAAACGGCCGTGTGTAGGCTTAAACGACGTGAAAAAAACGCGCATGCTCAGAAGCAAGTTATGAGACAGGAGCGCTCGTTCTGGTAAAACTAGCGTTCATAATGGAGATAGCACATTCGTCACTCTGTAACGGACTGAAGAGCACGAGGCTGAAAAGCGCGAATCGTCTCTCACCAAACTTTACTAACACGAGGATCAGCAAAAGCAGCCCAAAGGGTGGCGCCATCCGATTGGAATTTCCCCTTTATAGTGCCGTCGTACGTGTTGTACGTCACCGCGCTTTGCTCAAGCATTTTTTTCACGATCGTGTGTAGGCAAGGCAGGCTTGAGAAGAATCCCGTCGAAATACATTGTTTTTTCAATGACATTAAAAATGGTCGTGTGTATGCGGCATAAAGCATTCTCTGAATAGCACCGCGTTGAAAGGCTGACCTCCTGTGTTTACAATGCAGCTTGGAAGCCACATGGTACGGGACCAGGAAGCAAGTGGAGATCACTGGAGTAGTGGTGCCTACTACAGTGATTTACAGCTTCCAGAAGAATCCTACAGGTATGGTATATGATTTGTAATGTAAGGTCAAGCTGTAGCCAGTGTAGCTATGTATAAATGCCATATCTTTACTTCATCTGTAAGCACTCACCACCTCGAAATACTGGTAAAACTGAAATATTACATTTTTGTTTTGGGGCATAATAATCCTTTAACTATCTGTGGATGCGCTAAATGTTTGATATGTAGTTTTCACTGTAGGGAATGTTATGCTTGTTTGTATATTTTTTGTAATCGTTTTGTTCAGTTACAGCATGTTTACTTTAATCATCAGCAAACCAGTTTGTGCAGCTTTTCTTAACCTTCTTACCCTGGGGGAACCCTTTAAAAAAATGTTTTAGGTGTTGGAGACGCCTTATAATAACTACCTGCATTTGACGCTAAAATAGGATGATCAGTTGGCTGTTAAATTAATAAATAATATGGCATACCTAGAATATTTGACACTCAAATCCAACTATTTTACAACACTACCTTGCTCTATATGTAAATAATATCCTGAAAATAAATAAATAATGGGCAGGAAAGAAACACTGTGAAAATTGTAGTTTATGATTACAGTAGCTGTCTTCTTACATTGATAGTGGGGGGGCACTTACGTTGGTGGTAAGCGGAGAAATGCCCCTCTTACATTGATGGACCATAAATTCCCCCTTGCATTGGTGGTCAGCGGAGTAGTGCCCCCCCTTGCATTAGTGGTCAGTGGAGTAGTGCCCCCCCTCCCCCTTGCATTGGTGGTCAGCGGAGTAGTGCCCCCCCCCTTGCATTGGTGGTCAGCGGAGTAGTGCCCCCCCCTGCATTGGTGGTCAGCGGAGAAGTCCCCCCCCTCCCTTACATTGGTGGTCAGCGGAGAAGTCCCCCCCCCTCCCTTACATTGGTGGTCAGCGGAGAAGTCCCCCCCCTCCCTTACATTGGTGGTCAGCGGAGAAGTCCCCCCCCTCCCTTACATTGGTGGTCAGCGGAGAAGTCCCCCCCCTCCCTCCCTTACATTGGTGGTCAGCGGAGAAGTCCCCCCCCCCTCCCTTACATTGGTGGTCAGCGGAGAAGTCCCCCCCTCCCTTACATTGGTGGTCAGCGGAGAAGTCCCCCCCCTCCCTTACATTGCTGGTCAGCGGAGAAGTCCCCCCCCCCCTCCCTTACATTGCTGGTCAGCGGAGAAGTCCCCCCCCCTCCCTTACATTGATGGTCAGCGGAGAAGTCCCCCCCCCCCCCCTTACATTGATGGTCAGCGGAGAAGGGAGAAGTCCCCCCCCCTCCCTTACATTGATGGTCAGCGGAGAAGTCCCCCCCCCCTCCCTTACATTGATGGTCAGCGGAGAAGTCCCCCCCCCCCTTCACATTGGTGGTCAGCTGAGAAATTGGCTTGGTTCACATTTATGCGAATTGGATGCAGGTTTTCCTGCATCCAATTTGCATGACAGGAGAGTGTGGCCGGTTCACACCTCTTCGGGTGCGGAGCGCAAAGCAGTCTTTGGCTCCGTTTTTCAGGTCTGAATTCAGGCAAAAATTTGGACCTGAAACAGGGATGCACCGGACCCCCTGCTGTGCCCTGCACCGCACATAGTGTGAACCCAGCCTTACATTGGTGGTAAGTGAAAAAAAAATCCGTGTAGAAGTGACCCTTTACTTTGAATGTCAGTAAGAAATTGACACCTACCTTGGCAATCATACAGTAGGTAGGAGATCAATTTGTCATTGTTACATTATCAATCTCTGGAGGAACCCTGTGGTTCCATGGAATGCTGTTCTAGTGACTTGATACATTCCTGAATAATATTTGTGCTGCCTCACAAACCCTGGATAGTTTTCTGTATATTGTGCAGCACTCTGCATTATGATCCCAGCCACTGTAAAAACTGTTACTATTACATTACTAAAACCTTATCAATAAAGCCTGTGTTTTTTTTTTTTTTTTTTTCCGCACTGGATACATGTCACAAATCTACAATATTACAGTGGCTGTATACTTCTAAAATGAACAGAGCATGTCTGTCCACGGTGTATGCTTTTCTCAATCAGAAGCACCAAGTGTGAATCTTGTCTGCTCTCTCTCCTTCCTCTTGCTTTATACATAAGTCACTTTTGACAGGTCATCCTGACACCACAAAATCTTGCCCCCCACCCTCCAGAAGGTGATTGACCGCCCCAGTTGTGCATGTTTCCATATATATATATATATATATATATATATATATATATATATATATATATATATATATATATTATACACACATTTTATAATATATGTGTGTGTGTGTGTGTGTGTATACTTTCCCTCCACTCAGGTTACACTTGGCACCAGAGGCGTAGCTTGAAGCTTGTGGGCCCTGATGCAGAAGTTGACCTGCCCCCCCCCCCCCCACTTCCACCGCGTGCCAATATTTTTCCGTTATGTGCCATAATACGCCAAATGGCTAAAAGAGTTGTTTTCAGAGATTTATTTACATATTGAGAGGGTGATTCAAAATATTTTAAAGGTGTCATGATTAAGCCCTGTTGGATGGGACGAAACATGTCAGGTGGCGTGACCCGAAGAGCGGCATTGACTGAGGCTTTTACATGTATACATCTATACTAGGACTGGCTAAGGCGAGTGGCAGTTTCTTGCTTGAAATGTGAGCCTAACTAGGATTATAATGGCCATGGGCCATGCTAGGGTAGTGTTTTTCAAAGTGATAAATCACGGAGACATGGATGGATTAATGTTTTGCTTTAAATATTTAAAAAGTAAATTAAATAGTGTTTTTAGTTTGTGGAGCTGAGATGACATGTAGTTACGCTTTAAAAAAGAACTTCAATAAAACCAGCAACTATTGGAACATTGAACACCTGGAGGACTATGTAATGCACAGCATAATGTATAGAGTGCAGGGGTCAGGAGTAAGGAACATACAAAACATGTAGAGTGCAGCAGTTAGAATGAACCATGTGTTCACATTGGAGTCCCCCTTATATCAAAGTCGCAAGCATTTCCCTATACATCAGGGTTCCAATAGTCCCTTCTTACATTAGAGTTCATAGCATTCCCCCTTACATCAGAGTCTGCAGGGTTACCCTTTACAATGTGAATGGGATCTCTGTGGACCCTGATGTAAAAGGAGAACTCTGTGGTCCCTGATGTTAGGGGGATCTGGAATAAAAAGAAACTCTGATGTAGGGGGTCTCTGAACACCAGAGCCTCCCCCCTCTTAGGCCCCTTTCACACTGGGGCGGGGAGGTGTGCTGGCGTTATAGCGGCACTATTTTTAGCACTGCTATACTGTCGGATTTGCCGCGATATTCGGCCGATAGCGGTGCGGTTTTAACCCCTGCTAGCGGCCGAGAAAGGGTTAAAACCGCTGCGGGCGGTCTACACACCGCTCCTTCACTGCTCCAAAGATGCTGCTTGCAGGAGATTTTTTTTCCTCCCGCCAGCGCATCGCCTCAGTGTGAAAGCCCTCGGGCTTTCACAATTAGAATGCTGGGGCATGATTATTTCAGGGGTTATTTATGCGCTAAAACGCCTGAAATACACCTCAGTGTGAAAGGGGCCTTACACAACAATTCCAGTTCCCCCGTTACATTTAGGTCTGCATCATTCGTCCCTTACATCAGTCTACAGTGTTCCCTTTTTATATCAAGATCCACAAGAGTTCTCCATTGCACTGTAAATGGGAATTCTTCAAACTCTGATGTTGCAATGGGGAACGCTGAGGACTCTGATTTAAAGCAGTAGTAAAGGCATTTCAAACAAAAAACAAACAAGCCCTGCAAGTTAAAGGCATAATGTGCTAGTTAGTATGCACTGCATACCAGCACTTTATGAAAGACTTAATTTAGAACTAAGCCCTCCAGCGGCACGCTGTCACTGCTGCAGACGCTCCCATCTTCATTCAGTCTTCCTTCCCGGTTTGGGGACTCCGGCCATCTGACTGGATGAGCCGCGATGACATGCACAGGAGTCTCTGCAGTGGCTCACAGTGACATCACCCGCTGCTGCTAAATCAGTGTGAGTCTAGGAGATATTAATAAAAAAAATAAAAAAAAGTCTACTACCACTTTAGGCTGCATTCACACCTGAGCGTTTTCAGCTCCTAAAACGCTCATAAAATGCCTGAAAAATGCCCAACAAGCAAAATCCCATTGATTTCAATGGCCCTTGTTCACATCTGAGCGTTTTGTCATCTGAAGCAAAACGCCTGAAAAAACGCCTTTAAGCTCAAAAAAGAACATGAGCTTCTTTGGGGCAGATTACAGGCATTTGAATGCTTTTTTTTTTTTTTTTTTTTTTTTTATATTGGTGACCTGTACAAAAACGTGGAAAAAACTTGAAACTTTACAACGCTCAGGTGTAAATACAGCCTAAGGGGGAAAGCTGGATTCTCTGATAGGAAGGGGGGAGGACTCCAGTGACCACAGACCACCTTCCACGGAGTGAATACACTAAAGTGTGGGGGGGGGGGGTCACTGATGTAAGGCTTGATTGATATCCGTGCCCCCCTTACTTTGCTGCTTTTGGAACTGAGCATGTGCAGTTGCAAGCTGACCTGTGGCCATATTTTGTTTATGGGCAGTGGCTTCCATTGCCAGACATTTTAGCCTGGTTTCACACTGGTGTGTGCAGAACGCTGCATGTGATTCGCAACGCATTCTTGTGTACATCACATGCAATGTCTGTGTGGTGTGATACGAGCCATACATTTTGTATGGCTCAAATCACATCCGCACACAAGTTGTGCAGGACCCTTTTTTTTTTTTTCCTGCACCTAAATCGCATCGCATGGGTGTTCGCACCACGCGATGAGATTCTGGCAATAGCACTGCGTTTTGCAATCTGTTTTGGGGTGTCGTTAATCTAACATTGACACTCGCTGCAGATCGCATGGATGTTTAGCGATTGCTATGCAATGCAAGGAAACTTAGTGAATCTTCTGCGTTTCCCACATTGCCTCAGTGTGAACCAGGGCTTACAGGCACAGTAAAATTGTCTGATTTTTACAAAATGTCTGCCCCCCTCCTGGTAATGACACCTCCCCCCCCACCCCAGTTGCAACATATTAACCACTTAAGCCCCGGACCATTTGGTAGCTAGAGGACCAGAGGTGAATTCAGAATTTTGCACTGCGCTGCTTTAACTGTAAATTGTGCGGACATGCAATGTTGTACCCAAACGAAATTTGCGTCCTTTTCTTCCCACAAATAGAGCTTTCTTTTAATGGTATTTGATTGCCTCTGCGATTTTTATTTTTTGCGATATATAAACGGAAAAAGACCGAAAATTTTGAAAAAAAATGATATTTTCTACTTTTTGTTATAAGAAAAATCGAATAAACTCAATTGTAGTCATACATTTAGGCCAAAATTTATTCAGCCACATGTTTTTAGTAAAAAAAATGTCAATAAGCGTATATTTATTGGTTTGCGCAAAAGTTATAGAGTTTACAAACTAGGGTACATTTTCTGAAATTTACACAGCTTTAAATTTATGACTGCCTATCTCATTTCTTGAGGTGCTAAAATGACAGGGCAGTACAAAACCCCCCCAAATGACCCCATTTTGGAAAGTAGACACCCCAAGGAAATTGCTGAGAGGCATGTTGAGCCCATTGAATTTTTTATTTTTTTGTCCCAAGTGATTGAATAATGACTAAAAAAAAAAAAAAAAAAAAAAAAAAAAATTACAAAAAGTTGTCACTAAATGATATATTGCTCACACATGCCATGGTTATATGTGGAATTTCACCCCAAAATACATTTTGCTGCTTCTTCTGAGTACGGGGATACCACATGTGTGGGACTTTTTAGGAGCCTAGCCACATACGGGACCCCGGAAACCAAGCACCGCCTTCAGGATTTCTAAGGGCGCAAATTTTTGATTTCACTCTTCACTACCTATCACAGTTTCGAAGGCCATAAAATGCCAAAATAGCACAAAACCCCCCCAAATGACCCCATTTTAGAAAGTAGACACCCCAAGGAAATTGCTGAGAGGCCTGTTGAGCCCATTGAATATATTTTTTTTGTCCCAAGTGATTGAATAATGACAAAAAAAAAAATTACAGAAAGTTGTCACTAAATGATATATTGCTCACACATGCCATGGTTATATGTGGAATTACACCCCAAAATACATTTTTCTGCTTCTTCTGAGTACGGGGATACCACATGTGTGGGACTTTTTAGGAGCCTAGCCGCGTACGGGACCCCGAAAACCACACACCGCCTTCAGGATTTCTAGGCACAAATTTTTGATTTCACTCCTCACTACCTATCACAGTTTCGAAGGCCATAAAATGCCAAAATCGCACAAAACCCCCCCCCAAATGACCCTATTTTGGAATATAGACACCCCAAGCTATTTGAGAGGAATGGCGAGTATTTTACAGCTCTCATTTGTTTTTGAAAATGAAGAAAAAAAAAAAAAAATATATATATATATATATATTTTTTTTTTTCAATTTTCAAAACTTTGTGACAAAAAGCGAGATCTGCAAAATACTCACAATACCTCTCAGCAAATAGCTTGGGGTGTCTACTTTCCAAAATGGGGTCATTTGGGGGGGTTTTGTGCTATCTGGGCATTCCATGGCCTCCGAAACTGTGATAGGCAGTGAGAAGTGAAATCAAAAATTTACACCCTTAGAAAGCCTGAAGGCGGTGCTTGGTTTTTGGGGTCCCGTACGTGGCTAGGCTCCCAAAACGTCTCACACATGTGGAATCCCCGTACTCAGGAGAAGCAACAGAATGTATTTTGGGGTGTAATTCCACATATGCCCATGGCATGTTTGAGCAATATATCATTTAGTGACAACTTTGTGCAAAAAAAAAAAAAAATTGTCGTTTTTCCGCAACTTGTGTCAACATATAAAATATTCCATGGACTCGACATGCCTCTCAGTATATAGCTTGGGGTGTCTACTTTCCAAAATGGGGTCATTTGGGGGGGGTTTTGAACTGTTCTGGCATTTTATACACAACATTAGGAAGCTTACATCCACTCTTCTAACCACTTGAAGACAAAGCCCTTTTTGACACTTTTTGTTTACATGAAAACATTTTTTTTTTTTGCAAGAAAATTATGTTGAACCCCCAAACATTATATATATTTTTAAAGCAAAGGCCCTACAGATTAAAATGGTGGGTGTTGCATTTTTTTTTCTACACAGTATTTGCGCAGCGATTTTTCAAACGCATTTTTTGGGTTAAAAAATACACTTTTTTTAATTTTAATGCACTAAAACACACTATATTGCCCAAATGTTTGATGAAATAAAAAAGATGATCTTAGGCCGAGTACATAGATACCAAACACGACATGCTTTAAAATTTCGCACAAACGCGCATTGGCGACAAACTACATACATTTTTAAAAGCCTTTACAGGTTACCCCAGTAGATTTACAGAGGAGGTCTACTGCTAAAATGATTGCCCTCGATCTGACCTTCGCGGTGATACCTCGCATGCATGGTGCAATTGCTGTTTACATATGACGCCAGACCGACGCTTGCGTTCGCCATTGGGCAAGAGCAGGGCAGGACAGGGGTGCTTTTTTTTTTTTTTTTTTTTTTTATTATTAATTTTGCTATTTTATTTTTAAATTGTTCCTTCCAAGTATTTTTTTTCTTATCATTTTTATTGTTATCTCAGGGAATGTAAATATCCCCTATGATAGCAATAGGTAGTGACAGGTACTCTTTTTTTGAAAAAACTGGGGTCTTCTAGACCCTAGATTTTTCCTCTGCCCTCAAAGCATCTGACCACACCAAGATCGGTGTGATAAAATGCTTTCCCAATTTCCCAATGGCGCTTTTTATATCCGGGGGGGGGCATTCCCTCCCACTGCTTGTAAAAGCAGTCCAGAGGCTAATTAGCCGCTAGGATTGCTTTTACATGAAAGCCGGCCGCAGGCTGAAAAGAATGATACCAAGATGATACCTAAACCCGCAGGCATCATTCTGGTATAAACATTCAAAGTCCAGCAACATACCAGCACGTTGCTGGTCCTTGTTGGACATGTATTGTAATCTTTTTATTTCATGCAGCCAGTTGGCTGAACGAAAAAAGAGATTGATCGGTGGGTATGCCCACCATTAGAATACCGCCCTTCATCCACCCACTTCCAATGATGGGCATACACGCACCATTTATATATGCCGAAGCATGGGGGCATCCTCCCGCAAAAAAGTTATGCCGCACACACATGGTCGGACTTTTCCACTGGCAAGCCTCCGTCGGAATTTCGACCGTATGTACGCGGCATTAGGAGCAAAATCGCTCCTCCGCCCCTGCTGCCCCAATGCTTCGGCATATTTGCTTTTTTTTTTTTTTACTGTGGTGGTGAAATCACCTCCTACAGCACTGGAGTCGCAGGGATCAGGCCTGTCTCTGCGAACGCTGCAGTTATGTGTGTTTTTGTTTTGTAAGTGACAGTGATCGATCGATACTGCACTTGGGTGGCCTGGGCTGGACGGAGGGGCAAAACGCAGGTGCCAGCAGGTATCTGGGCTGATCCCGCTAACACTGCGTTTTTGGGAACCCTAAACTGCTGGGGACGCTAGTATAGATCAGATCAGATATTGATCTGTTCAGATACTATACCACTAAGGGGGGTGTATGCTTCACGCGTGGGTGTTAGCGTTACTGGCACTAACCTGACGCTGCCTGGGGTGTGACGCAGACCCTCTCTGACGCTAAAACCTAATTGATATCACCCGCCGGGCGATCAGGGGGTTAAACCTTTATTGGGTTATATACACGGCGGGTGCCCTGACACTATAAAAAGCAAACTAACTAACCAGCGTCACCCGTAACACTTATATGATGATCACTGGTGAAAGGGTTAACTAGGGGTAATCAGGGGGTTAAAACCTTTATTAGATAATATATGGGGGTACCTGACGCTATAAAAACCTGCGGCGAAACTTAAAAAAATTACCAGCTACCCATCTGCATCACCGACACTAAGACAGCGTTTAGAAAAACGATTGCTTAGCGACAGTGGTGATGGGGGTGAAAGGGTTACCTGGGGGGGCGATCAAGGGGGTTAAACCTTTATTAGATAATATATTGGGGTACCTGACGCTATAAAAACATGCGGCGAACCTAAAAAAAATTACTGGCTACGATCTGCATCACCGACACTAAGACAGCGTTTAGAAAAACAATTGCTTTGCGACAGTGGTGATAGGGGGTGAAAGGGTTACCTGGGGGGCGATCAAGGGGGTTAAACCTTTATTAGATAATATATTGGGGTACCTGACGCTATAAAAACCTGCGGCGAACCTAAAAAAAAATACCGTCTACCGATCTGCATCACAGACACTAAGACGGCGTTTAGAAAAACGATCGCTTAGTGACAGTGGTGATAGGGGGTGAAAGGGTTACCTGGGGGGCAATCAAGGGGTTTAAACCTTTATTAGATAATATATTGGGGTACCTGACGCTATAAAAACCTGCGGCGAACCTAAAAAAAAATTACTGGCTGCCGATCGGCATCACTGACGCTAAGACAGCGATCAGAAAAATGATCGCTAAGCGACAGTGGTGATAGGCGGTGAAAGGGTTATCTGGGGGGTGATCAGGGGGTTAAACCTTTATTAGGGGGGGTTAGGGGGCTACACTGGACCTAAGACTAAACTTTGGTGACACTTTTACAGTCACAAATGTCACTGATTGCAGTGATCACTAAATAAATGGTCACTGCAATCAGTGAGACTGGGGGCTGGGGGGGTGATCTGGGGGGGGCGATTTATGTCCCTATGTGTCCTGGTGTCAGTGTAGTGTTGTGTGCACTGACCTGATATCTTCTCTTGTACGGCGCTCGGTATATGTGAGCGCCGCACCAGAGATGACATCACTTCCTCCTGCTCCCTCTGTCTGACACAGACAGAGGGGGCATTTCCATTCGCCGGGAGCGATCGCGAGGGGGTGGTCAGAAACGAATGGCTGCCCCCTCATCCCGGAACGCTCCCGGACACTTAGCCACCGCTCACTGTACAGAAGGGGGGTCCGATTGGACCCCCCAACTATACAAAGGCAATCACGTACACTCTACGTGATTGTGCCTGTCGGTGCCATTCTGCCGACGTGTATATATACAGTGAGCGGTCGTTAAGTGGTTAAATTTCTCCCCTCATCAAGTTAATAACAGAGGTTTGCCCCCCTCCTGGTAAGCCACATGCACCCCCTTGGTAATGACAAATGTCTCCCCACCTCTGCGTAATGATGGGTGTTATCCTGGTAATCACACATGCCCCCTGATGTTAATGCTAGATTCCCCTGCCCAGCCCCCCCCCCCGACTTCTCCGGTACTTTCTGCCGGGCTCCTCCGCTATCTTCTTCCAGCTCTTTTGCTAGTGGGGACCCGGTCTTCATCGTCTTCTTCCCTCTTCTCTCCGCCCGATGTTGACTCTACGCTCTCTGCTGCTATAATGCCGTGTGCGCGGAGCGCAACGACTTATATAGGCATGGGGTGTGATCGCCCTGTGACCCCGCCTCTTATTACGTCACAGTCCCATTATGCTCCGGGTGGTGATGACATAAGGGACGGGGGTCACATGGTGACATCACCCGGTGACCACGCCTCATGCCTATATAAGTCGTTGCGCATACGGCAATATAGCAGCAGAGAGCGTGAAGACCGGCCCCCCGCTAGCAAAAGAGCTGGCAGAAGATAGTGGAGGAGCCCGGCAGAAGGCACCGGAGAGAGCGGAGAAGTTGGAAGACCCCCGAAGTCGGTAGAAGACCCCCGGAGCTGCCTAATAAATTACTTTAAAAAGCTGTCTAGTGGTGTGTTTTTTTTTTTTTTGAGACTTTTCCCCCAGGTGAATGGGTAGGGGTACGATGTACCCCATACTCATTCACATAGGGTGGGGGGCTGGGATTTGGTGGGCCCCCTTATTAAAAGGGGCTCGCAGATTCCGATAAGCCCCCCCCGCAGACCCCGAGAACCAGCGGCCAGGCCAGAGGGCTCCTCCCTGCCCCAAAGCACCCACCCCCCATGTTGAGGGCATACGGCCTGTTACGGTTCAGGAGGGGGGGCACTCGCTCGCCCCCACCCCCCTTCCTGACCGGCCGGGCTGCGTGCTCGGTTAAGGGTCTGGTATGGATTTTGGGGGGATCCCAGGCCGTTTTTTCGGCGTAGGGGGTTCCCCTTGAAATCCATACCAGACCTAAGGGCCTGGTATGCTCTTGGAGGGGAACCCATGCCGTTTTTTTTATTTAAAATTTGGCGTGGCGTTCCACATTCTCGCGGGCAGGTACTGGCAAAGAAGCCTGTCCTGGCGGCGACTTCAAGTCGCTCCAAGTCGGGCTGTGGTTCACGCTCAAGTTGCCTCGCAAAGTCGCGCTCAAAGTCATGTTGCCCCTGTGTGAACCGGCTCTTAGTACCTAGAGCCCTTTGGGGCCCCTCAGGAGGCGTTGGGGGATTTTTTACCAACATTTCTGTAAGTGTTGTGGGGGGTTGTGTGTCTGTTCCCAGCTGTCGGTGTTTCCACATAAGCAGACATGTCAGGTTGGGGGTACACTGAGTGACATGAGTGAGCAGAGCAGTGTCATACCTCAGCTACAGCTCCTGTCCCAGCTATCAGGCACTGCTCTCTCCCTCCTCCTCCACAGACACAGGTCTTTTTGACAGGGAGGCATCTCACTGTCCCCACAACTTATCAGCAGCATACAGCAGCACAGAGCCACCCTGACCTTTCCCGGGCTCCACGGCACTGTCCTCCACTCCGTACAAGAAACCGCACAACTTCTCCCCAGCCAATGAGAGCGGAGGAGGGGTGGGGTCTGGGGAGAAAGCAATCTAGAAGCTCCGGACTCAATTGCAGACCTCGGCTGGGAGACACAGGGCGGATCGGACCTGGATTCTATTTCCAGGATTTTGTGATTGTAAAATACAGCATGTAAGATAGCTCAAGGAGCTGGGGCCCCCCCTGGAGCTGAACGCAGGATCGTAACTGCGACTCTTGCACGTTACCTGCCTGCTTGGCACCCTATTCTATTCTTTGCAGTGTGTGACATCACATCCCCACCCCCTACCTGCTAGAGCTGAGAAATAGCCTTGATCTGTGTAGTTTGAACAGCTGTAGAGAAGAGAAGACTGCAGATAGTGTTACAAGTCATGTAAGAGGATTTGTCTCATCTCTTTGTATCACCTGAGGCTCGTCATTTCACTGTGTATAGGTATGTGTAAGGTTTTACAACCACTGTAAGTCCATAAAAGAGTTTGAGCTGTCTATTGTTTTTTGAAATGTTGGGCAAGAAATCTCCTCCTGCCACAAGACATTGATGGAGGGCATGTGACCTGAGCTTGTCTGACTTCTAAATGAAATAGTCCCTTAACTTGATAACATTAAAGCTGAAGATTAAGGTTAGGTTTAAAATGCCTTTCCTTGTTCCCCCTCCCCTCTTAACCACCTGCAGTAAAAAGTTAAAAGTAAAAAGTTCACAATACAAATGCATTAGTTGCATGGTGCAGCCACAAATTGACAATGTGGCAAAGAATTAAAGTCAACAGGCGGGCCAACGACAGAATAGGGAGAAAGGAGAGGGATCTTGTAATGCAGTAACAAGCCAGGAAGTGAAGCAATCTCCAGGAGAGTTACTGCAGATTGGCTGCTGTCATCTTGTTGATAAAAGCTTTGCAGACTATTGAGACTAATATCTATATTCGGTACAGGCATTGCTGTATGTTTGCTAAAAAAATAATAAAAATGGCTGGAATTTAACTTTAAAGTGTAACTTTTCTTGGGAGAGGCCGAGGGTGGGGGGGCTACAATAATTTTTATGTCTGTAGTATGCATTACAATAGAAAATTACAGTCATCACGTAGTTATATTGGTGTTTCACTGAAGCTCACTTCCTCATTCCTCCTTCCCGTGCTGTGGAGATGGGTTTGCTGCTATCTGCATAAGAAAAGGAGATCTAGGGTCACAACATACTTCCATTTATAGCATCGGCATTGCAATAGCATTACATACCATAGTTATTTTTGACACTCCAGTATAATCCTACTTGAAAAAACTACTTTTGTGTTAAGTTCTGCCTGTCTGTGGGTTCTCTTTCCATCTCTTCCTCCTGCATCATCTGCATGCTTTGCAGCTTCACCTCTGCTATTTACTTTCCATTTTGGTTCTTGTACTGACTCCGCCTCCTGATCAGAAGGCAGGCTCTGTGAAATGTGTGACATAACAGTGTCTACACGCAGGGCATAGTGAAAATGTGTCACAGAATTATAGAAAGTAAATGTGGGGAGGAGCTTTCCCACAGTAAGTTTCCAAACTTCAAGATTATTCAGAATAATAGGAGTAGGCTAGAAATGGTAGAAATACAATCTGGAAATATGATTTTTTTTGACCATAGATGCACTTTAATCCCACCATTGTATTTAGAAAAGTTGTGGAAAAAGCAGTGACCAGTTTCCTACAGAGGATCTCTTTTTTTTTAAATGGTCAGCTGCATGCGGTCACTAGATTCCAGCAGTGTGAATTGGCAGATTCTTGCGGTAGGAATGACTGGGGCATTCGATTAGCAGTGATTACTAGGCCTGTTTAAACCAATGACAGGCTAACGGTGGCCGCTGCTGTTCACATGTAGCCACACACAGAAGTTACTTGTGGTTATGGACAGATGACCGAGCCTGGACACAGCTGACTGCGTGCGTCCAGGCTCAGATATCTATCCATAACGGAGTGTAGCTACAAGTGAACAGCAGTGGCAGCTGTAAGCTGGTCATTTGCCTTAACCACTTAAGCCCCGGACCATTATGCAGCTTAAAGACCAGAGGTGTTTTCAGAATTTGGCACTGCGCTGCTTTAACTGGAAATTGTGCGGACATGCAATGTTGTACCCAAACGAAATTTGCGTCCTTTTCTTCCCACAAATAGAGCTTTCTTTTAATGGTATTTGATTGCCTCTGCAAATTTTTTATTTTTTTTTGCGATATAAACGGAAAAAGACTACAAATTTTAAAAAAAATGATATTTTCTACTTTTTGTTATAAGAAAAATCGAATAAACTCAATTTTAGTCATACATTTAGGCCAAAATGTATTCAGCCACATGTCTTTAGTAAAAAAAAAGTCAATAAGCGTATATTTATTGGTTTGCGCAAAAGTTATAGCGTCTACAAACTAGGGTACATTTTCTGGAATTTACACAGCTTTTAATTTATGGCTGCCTATCTCATTTCTTGAGGTGCTAAAATGGCAGGGCAGTACAAAACCCCCCCAAATGACCCCATTTTGGAAATTAGACACCCCAAGGAAATTGCTGAGAGGCATGTTGAGCCCATTGAAAAAATGTTTTTTGTCCCAAGTGATTGAATGACTTAAAAAAAAAAAAAAAAAAAATACAAAAAGTTGTCACTAAATGATATATTGCTCACACATGCCATGGTTATATGTGGAATTGCACCCCAAAATACATTTTGCTGCTTCTCCTGAGTACGGGGATACCACATGTGTGGGACTTTTTGAGAGCCTAGCCGCGTACGGGGCCCCCGAAAACCAAGCACCGCCTTCAGGATTTCTAAGGGCGCAAATTTTTGATTTCACTCCTCACTACCTATCACAGCTTCGAAGGTCATAAAATGCCAAAATGGCTCAAACCCCCCCCCCCCCCAAATGACCCCATTTAGGAAAGTAGACACCCCAAGCTATTTACTGAGAGGCATGGTGAGTCCATGGAATATTTTATATTTTGCCACAAGTTGCGGGAATATGACAAACTTTTTTTTTTGCACAAAGTTGTCACTAAATGATATATTGCTCACACATGCCATGGGCATATGTGAAATTACACCCCAAAATACATTCTGCTGCTTCTCCTGAGTACGGGTATACCACATGTGTGGGACTTTTTGGGAGCCTAGCTGCGTACGGGACCCCAAAACCAAGCACCGCCTTCAAGATTTCTAAGGGCATAAATTTTTGATTTCACTCCTCACTACCTATCACAGTTTTGAAGGCCATAAAATGCCAAGATAGCACAAAACCCCCACAAATGACCCCATTTTGGAAAGTAGTCACCCCAAGCTATTTGCTGAGAGGCATGGTGAGTATTTTACAGCTCTCATTTGTTTTTGAAAATGAAGAAAGAAACATTTTTTTTTTTTCAATTATCAAAACTTTGTGACAAAAAGCGAGATCTGCAAAATACTCAACATACCTCTCAGCAAATAGCCTTGGGGGGGTCTACTTTCCAAAATGGGGTCATTTGGGGGGGTTTTGTGCCATCTGGGCATTCCATGGCCTCTGAAACTGTGATGGGCAGTGAGGAGTGAAATCAAAAATGTACACCCTTAGAAATCCTGAAGGCGGTGCTTGGTTTTCGGGGTCCTGTACGCGGCTAGGCTCCCAAAATGTCTCACACGTGGTATCCCCGTACTCAGGAGAAGCAACAGAATGTATTTTGGGGGGCAATTCCACATATAACCATGGCATGTTTGAGCAATATATCATTTAGTGACAACTTTTTGTACATTTTTTTTTTTTTTTTTTTCTTTTTGTCATTATTCAATCACTTGGGACAAAAAAAAATATTCAATGGGCTCAGCAAATAGCTTGGGGTGTCTACTTTCCAAAATGGGATCATTTGGGGGGGGGGGTTTGAACTGTCCTGGCATTTTATGCACAACATTAGGAAGCTTATGTCACACATCATCCACTCTTCTAACCATTTGACGACAAAGCCCTTTCTGACACTTTGTGTTTACATGAAAACATTTTTTTTTTTTTTGCAAGAAAATTACGTTGACCCCCCAAACATTATACATTTTTTTTACAGCAAATGCCCTACAGATTAAAATAGTGGGTGTTGCATTTTTTTTTTTCCACACAGTATTTGCGCAGCGATTTTTCAAACTCATTTTTTGGGGAAAAAACACACTTTTTTTATTTTTAATGCACTAAAACACACTATATTGCCCAAATGTTTGATGAAATAAAAGAGGATCTTAGGCCGAGTACATGGATACCAAACACGACATGCTTTAAAATTGCGCACAAACGCACAGGGGCGACAAACTACATACATTTTTAAAAGCCTTTACAGGTTACCACATTGGATTTACAGAGGAGGTCTACTGCTAAAATTACTGCCCTCGATCTGACCTTTGTGGTGATACTTCACATGCATAGTGCAATTGCTGTTTACATATGATGCTAGACCGACGCTTGCGTTCGCCTTTGCGCAAGAGCAGGGGGGGACAGGGGTGCTTATTTTATTTATTTTTTTATTTATTTTTTTGCTTTTTTTATTTTTAAACTGTTCCTTCCATATTTTTTTTTTTTTTCTTTTACCATTTTTATTGTCGTCTCAGGGAATGTAAATATCCCCTATGATAGCAATAGGTAGTGACATGTACTCTTTTAAAAAAAATAATAATAATTGGGGGGTTAGACCCTAGATCTTTCCTCTGCCCTCAAAGCATCTGACCACACCAAGATCAGTGTGATAAAAAAGCTTTCCCAACTTCCCAATGGCGCTGTTTATATCCGGGGGGGGGGGACATTCCCTCCCACTGCTTGTAAAAGCAGTCTAGAGGCTAATTATCTACTAGGATTGCTTTTACATGAAAGCCGGCCGCTGGCTGAAAAGAATGATACCAAGATGATACCTAAACCCGCAGTCATCATTCTGGTATGACCATTCAAAGTCCAGCAACATACCAGTAGGTTGCTGGTCCTTGTTGGACATGTATTGTAATCCTTTTTTTTTCATGCAGCCTGTTGGCTGAACAAAAAAAGAGATTGATCGGTGGGTATGCCCACCATTCGAATACCTCCCTTCATCCACCCACTTCTAATGATGGGCATACATGCACCATTTATATATGCCGAAGCATGGGGGCATCCTCCCGGGCAAGGCTCTGTCGGAATTTCGACCGTATGTACGCGGCATTAGGAGCAAAATCGCTCCTCCGCCCCTGCTTCGGCATATATGCTCTTCTTTTTTTTTTTTTTTTAACTGGTGGTGAAATCACCTCCTACAGCGTTGGAGTCACGGCTTTATGTATTGTTGGAGCAAACGCTGTTGCTGTCAAGATAAATAGATCCACGCTGCAACTGAATGGCGTACCTGCTAAGCAAATGATGGTTAACGTTAAAACAAAGTAACATTACAGTATAACAGTAAGACCTTACCATACCATACCTGCAAAGCAAATACCAAAAAAAAACTAGTAAAAAATAAAACATTTTTTTAACGCAACCTGTGCCTAAAATATATATTTCTTGTTCATACATCACGGGACACAGAGCGGCATAGTCATTACTATGTGGGTTATATAGAATTACCTTCAGGTGCTGGCACTGGCAACTTCCAAAACAGGAAGTACCCTCCCCTATATAAGCCCCTCCCATCCGGGAGTACCTCAGTTTTTTGCCAGTGTCTAAGGTGTTGGCCAAGGTTAACATGTATTCATCTGGGCTTGTGTACAGGTTCTCTGGGCCTTAGCAAGCTATTCCGGATCCGACCAAAAAAGCTTCATAGCTAAACGGTCGGTACCCGGGCCTTGCAGAGAAGAGCAGGGTTTTGCCTGTAATGCCTCTCTTAGGAGGGCTGGACCCTGGGATCCAGAGCTCTGGTCATACCCAAAACCAAGAGGCTATCTGTGCAGGGTGCTATACAGGTCCAGGGGAGTGGAATCCTTGGGAACCCGGTCCCTGAAGGTCTAGTACAATGCCTGCCGTGAGAGGTGAAGTTTGGGCTTCTGTGGACCAAACAAAGTTCTGCGGCGGGGAAAAGGTAAGTGGGGGCCCCTCAGGAACTTGGTTCTATTGAGGGGACCCCCAAGCCTAATATGTCTTTCTGCCTGTTACCTAAAGGTATTCCCGCTAATAGCTGTATATGCCTAAGAAATCCTAGAAATGTCTTTTCATAAAGGAAGTTTTAAAAACTGTAAACCTAGAAATGTTTTTCATAAAGGAGGTTTTAAAAAAAAAAAAAAAGACAAATGTGCGGTACCTGTGTTTGTCCACTAGAGGCCGCTGTGGAACGTCTTTTTTTTCTTGGGACTATTCCTTCCATGGTGAAAGTCCAGGCAGATGAGTGAGCTCTCTATCAGGGAAGCTGCATTCCTCTGTCATGCTGCCAAGTAGTTTCCTTCCATCCCAGAGTCCTGGTGAAACAGGGACCCTGGCTCCTCTCCCTACATGGCGCCAAGAGCGCACACGTGCACGCGCGCGCGCACACACGCTTTTTATAGATTTAGCTTCAAAAAAGGGGGCGGAGCCTGACGGATGACGCGCTCTGTGCGCCCAGCGCTTCTGCGCATGTGCGGGCGTCCCAGCAAGATAAAAGGACTCTGTCCACGCTGCTTGCTATGGACACAGAGCATGAAAAGGAGCTGGTAGCATGGTATAGGGGCTTACAGCGGGCGGTTGATACAGGCATCCCCAGAAAGACGCATTAGTAGACACCCACTGATGTACATAGCAGCAAATTGCATTAGACTATTTCAGTAAAGGGGTGTATTGCGGCTGGAATACCTCAGCTTTGAACTAAGGAATATGCCGCCTAAAAAACTCCGAGATATACCTCTCAGGAAGTGTAGGGGGTCTCCATCGGGCTCTGAGGATCTGGAGCAGTAGTCTGCACCTTCCTCCCCTGAGAAATCAGAGGTTAATACCCATAAGGAACCCCCGGGAGTGCCAGGTACTGCGGCTGTCCTCAGTCCACCTGCTCCTGCATATATAACAGAGGAGGTT
The DNA here is from genome assembly GCA_029206835.1 of Rana muscosa. NCBI lineage: Eukaryota > Metazoa > Chordata > Amphibia > Anura > Ranidae > Rana > Rana muscosa. Next base: position 306,677,428 of record CM055117.1, on the reverse strand, counting down.
TTTGCCTCAACTCTGGAGGGATTGGTGGCAGCATTGATCGCTTCTTCTCTACAGGAAAGAAAGCGTGCCAGATCTCCATCCCCTCCATTAGAGTGCCTGTTGGCAGAGCAACAGTCCCAGGAAGGGACTGACCTACCTGAAGGGGATCAGGAGGAGGTTAACTCTGTTTTTGAGGAATCGACAGTAGATGAACCATTTTCAGCATCACAGACTGAAAGATTGTGGGTCCAGACCCTAACTGACATGGTTCGATCTGCATTTAAAATGCCTCTTGTTGAACCATCAACTACTGCTGTCTCCTCATTGGGGTCGCTAAAAGCTCCCCAGATTAATTGCTCCTTTCCAATTCATCCATTATTGGAAGGACTTATATACCAGGACTGGGAACATCCTGATAAACTATTTGTTCCACCTAAGAAATTTCAGGTGATCTATCCCATGGAGGAAAAATTCACCCAGAGATGGAATGTTCCTACGGTGGACGCAGCCATTTCTTCTGTGAACAAATCACTGACATGTCCAGTAGATAATGTTCAAATGTTCAAAGATCCAGTAGATAAAAAATTGGAGTCTTTATTAAAATCTGCCTTTTCCACAGCAGGGGCTGTTACACAGCCAGCAGTGGCAGCTATTGGGGTCTGCCAAGCTTTAAAGGATCAAATGAAAATGGTCCTGAGGGATTTGCCAGACCAGCAGGCCCAGGCTCTGGCTAATCTTGCCTAGAGCATTATGCTTTGCGGTTGACGCCATCAAGGATTCTATCCATCAGGCCTCCCGCCTCACGCTGTCTTTGGTACATATGCGTAGGCTTCTGTGGCTCAAGAACTGGTCTGCTGAAGCTCCCTATAAGAAGCTCTTAGTTAGCTTCCCATTTCATGGAGAACGCCTTTTTGGCGAAGACCTGGATAAATATATCCAGAAGATTTCCAGTGGTAAAAGTACTCTCTTACCAATTTAAAAAGAGGTCTAGGGGTCCATCTTTTAAGAGGGCTACCTCTCCTATCCCTGGGACGTCTGCTACTAAGCAGTTCCGACGGCCTCCTCGGTCAAACTCAGGAGGTAAAAATCAGGGACAGTCACAGGGTAATAAAAAACCCTGGATCCGAAGAGGTACTAAACCAGCCTCCAAGTCAAGCCTATGAAGGGCTGCCCCCACTCAAACGGGTGGGGGGAAGACTTCAGTTGTTCACAGAGACCTGGCGGGAGACGATCAAAGACGGATGGGTGCTCTCCGCAGTAACTCTGGGATACAAGTTGGAGTTAAGAGTCTCCTCCTTCCCATTTTATGTGGTCAGGCATGCCAAGAGACCCTCTGAAAAGAGGGTCTCTCCTATTGGCGTTAGAACAACTATTGCTCCAAGGAGTAATTATGGAGGTTCCTATGGAAGAGTGGGGGTTGGGTTTCTACTCAAACCTTTTCACAGTCCCGAAACCAAACGGGGACATAAGACCCATATTGGACCTAAAGAGTCTAAACAAATTTCTAAACGTCCGGTCCTTCCGGATGGAGTCGATCCGATCGGTCACCGCTGCCCTACAGGGGGAGGAATGGTTAGCCTCGATCGACATCAAAGATGCTTACTTGCATGTTCCCATCTTTCCAGGTCATCAAAAATTTCTACGCTTTGCAATAGAAGGGCGCCATTTTCAGTTCAGAGCCTTACCATTTGGTCTGGCCACAGCACCACGAGTGTTCACAAAAATTCTGGCCCCACTGTTGGCCGATCTAAGAACACGAGGTATAACGATAATGGCATACCTAGACGACCTGTTGTTGATGGACCACTCAGTTGCCAAGCTAGAAGTGGTAATTGTCGATACAATCAAGTATCTAGAATCTCACGGTTGGGTCATCAACCTGGACAAGTCAGCCCTACAGCCAGTGAAAAACCTGGTATATCTAGGGCTACGGCTGGATTCAGACCAGAGGAAGATTTTCTTACCTCTAGACAAGGTATCCTCTTTGAGGGGCTTGGTCCGTCTGCTTTGTGCAAAAAGACAGCCGTCCATACGCCTGTGCATGAGGCTGCTAGGAAAGATGGTAGCATCATTCGAAGCTGTGCCATACGCCCAATTCCACTCAAGGAATTTACAGAGGGCCATATTGTCAGCCTGGAACGGAAAAATTCAGGCTCTAGACTTCCCGATGGCTTTGTCCCCTTCCGTTCGGAAGAGTCTCTGCTGGTGGTTGATCCCCCAGAATCTCCAGAAGGGAAAACCCTTCAGTCCGATATCCTGGAAGGTGGTCACTACAGATGCCAGCCTTATAGGCTGGGGGGCAGTACTGGAGCAATGGTCTCTCCAGGGCAGATGGTCAAATGTAGTAAAAACCCTGCCCATCAATCTCTTAGAGATACAAGCAGCCCGGTATGCCCTAGTAGCCTGGACATCCAGACTCCAAGGGTCCCCTGTCAGAATTCAATCAGACAATGCCACAGCAGTGGCATATATCAATCATCAGGGAGGCACCAGGAGTCGTGCAGCCCAGAGGGAAGTAAGTCACATCCTGGAATGGGCAGAAAAGCATGTCCCATGTATATCAGCTGTCTTCATTCCAGGGGTGGAGAATTGGAAGGCAGACTTTCTGAGTCGCCAACAGTTATGCCCAGGGGAATGGTCCCTTCATCCCGAGGTCTTCCGAGCAATATGTCAGCGGTGGGGAACACCGGATGTAGATCTGCTAGCATCCAGATTCAACGCAAAGGTGGACAGATTTGTCTCCCGGACAAGGGATCCCCTCGCTTGCGGCTCGGATGCTCTGGTGTTCCCTTGGGATCAGTTCAGACTGATATATGCATTCCCTCCGCTACAATTGCTGCCTCGACTCCTTCGCAGAGTCAGGTTGGAAAAGAAGCCGGTGATCCTGGTGGCTCCAGCGTGGCCCCGAAGGGCCTGGTACGCGGAGATCATCAAAATGTCTGTGGGGAGTCCTTGGACCCTTCCACGTTGTCCGGACCTGCTTTCGCAAGGACCGATATACCACCCTTCCTTACTAACTCTAAGTTTAACGGCCTGGCTATTGAATCCCACATCCTAAAAGAAGAGAGGTCTCTCTAACTCTGTGGTATCAACTATAATCAATGCCAGGAAGCCTGTATCCAGGCAGATCTACTATAGAGTTTGGAAGGCGTACATCACTTGGTGCGAGGCCAGAAAATGGCATCCACGTAAGTACGTTATAGGCAGAATTCTGGACTTCCTACAGTGGGCTGTAGACAGGAAGTTTGCCTTAAGTACTATCAGGGGTCAGGTTTCGGCCTTATCAATACTATTTCAAAGGCCCCTGGCTATGCATTCACTTGTCAAATCCTTTATGCAAGGGGTGACTCGTATTATTCCACCGATTAAAGCTCCCATATGGCCATGGGATCTAAATTTGGTTCTGTCGGTTCTGCAGAAGCAGCCATTTGAACCTTTGCGGCACATTTCCTTGGTTCTACTCACCAGAAAATTGATATTTTTAGTAGCCATATGCTCGGCTAGAAGAGTGTCGGAATTAGCCGCCATGTCCTGTAAAGAGCCATATCTGGTTATTCATGAGGACAGAGTAGTGTTACGTCCTCACCCAGCCTTTCTTCCTAAGGTGGTATCGAGGTTTCACTTGAACCAGGATGTGGTTCTTCCTTTTTTCCCCAAACCAAGCTCGGTAGAGGAAAAGTTATTGCATTCTTTGGATGTAGTAAGAGCAGTTAAAGCTTATCTAAAAGCCACTGCTCAGATTCGTAGAACGGATTCTTTGTTTGGTCTGCCGGTAGGCCCCAGAAAGGGTCAGGCAGCATCAAAATCTACTTTAGCCAAGTGGATTCGACAGGTCATAATACAAGCCTATGGCTTGAGAAGTAGACCGCCTCCGTTCAAAGTTAGGGCGCACTCCACGAGAGCAGTTGGAACTTCACGGGCAGTGCATCACCAGGCCTCCCTGGCTCAAATTTGTAAGGCCGCAACATGGTCTTCAGTACACACGTTTTCTAGGTTCTACCAGGTGGACGTTAGAAGTCAGGAGGATGTCGCCTTTGGGCGCAGTGTGTTGCAGGCTGCAAAAGATCCTCATGCCTGATGGCGCCCAGCTTATGTATGGTGTATCCCCCCCCCTCATTTGGCATTGCTTTGGGACGTCCCACATAGTAATGACTATGCCGCTCTGTGTCCCGTGATGTATGAACAAGAAAGTAGGATTTTTAAAACAGCTTACCTGTAAAATCCTTTTCTTGGAGTACATCACGGGACACAGAGCTCCCACCCCTCTTTTGGGGACACGTATTGCTTTGCTACAAAACTGAGGTGCTCCCGGATGGGAGGGGCTTATATAGGGGAGGGTACTTCCTGTTTTGGAAGTTGCCAGTGCCAGCACCTGAAGGTAATTCTATATAACCCACATAGTAATGACTATGCCGCTCTGTGTCCCGTGATGTACTCCAAGAAAAGGATTTTACAGGTAAGCTGTTTTAAAAATCCTACTATATATATATATATATATATATATATATATATATATATATATATATATATATAGTACGCGGCATTAGGAGCAAAATCGCTCCTCCGCCCCTATGCTTCGGCATATATGCTCTTTTTTTTAACTGTGGTGGTGAAATCACCTTCTACAGCACTGGAGTCACGGCTTAATGTATCGTGGGAGCAAACGCTGTTTCTGTCAAGATAAATCCGCGCTGCAGCTGAATGGCGCACCTGAAAACAAAAAATTACATACCTGAAAAGCAAGCATGATAAAACATTGCAGAATAGAATACAGTAAAAAAGAGCAGAACAATAGAGAGAGAACAATAAAACAATTTTTTTTTGTTTTTTTTTGTTTTGTTTTTGCGTTTTTTTTTTTTTTACACTTTTTTTTTTTTTTGTAACTTTAACAACTGTAATAGTTCGGGTCTCTCAAAATGCGATGGCATCTTGGGAGACCCTGTGTAAGTGTGTCCTGTTCTGTGCAATGCTGTACCCTACGCTAAAACTTCACTTTTGAGTGGAAGCGTTCAAACATTTACCAATGCAAAGACCAGGATTATAAATAAACAAAAACTAAAACTTGCGCTTATGGAGACATACAAAAATAAATGACAAGTGAAAAGAAATTATTATATGCGCAGCTGCTACAGCATAAGGCACTAACACCTTGAGAGATAAAAAATTATAAAATGCAGCGCTAGCGAATATAAATGTGCTCAATACAAACGTATGTGTGAATGTCAACCATCTAAACCTTTCGGGGTGATGGTACACACTATTAGTGAAAAGATTATGCACCAATGATTGGTGTCACCAGAAATGCAGTGGGTGTAATACTAAATGTTACCACTAAAAAGTGATCAACTAAGTAAAACCAGAAAATATACTGTGCAAAACATTAAATGAACTGAACAACCAGGCAAATAGCTCTGTGAGTAATTCACAGTACTACAGATGGTTTTCAACATCAAATAAATAATGTCCCATTTGCAACAGTGGTTGTAATATAGAAGGAAGGGGAAAAAAAAAAAAATGCTTTAAAATAAAATAAGTCACCCAACATCCAACTTCTAGGACCAATAATGTTCGGTGAAATTCAACAGTTGGCTCAATAGCAGCAGAGATCAGAGGACCATGTGGGGAATAAAAAGAAAAAGCAACTTGTGAAGTACCGCTTAGGAACAGATTAACAATACGCTGTTATTGGGAAAACTCACAAGCCTTCAATGATAACCGAGCGTCAGTGTGTTCCGGGTTCACAACGGCGTGCGTTCCACAAGAACCGGAAGCAGCGTCACTGGTTCTTAGTGTTGACCGGAAATTTGTCAATGCATTTCGCCCCTCCTCCAGGGCATCATCAAGGCGAAATGCATTGACAAATTTCCGGTCAACACTAAGAACCAGTGACGCTGCTTCCGGTTCTTGTGGAACGCACGCCGTTGTGAACCCGGAACACACTGACGCTCGGTTATCATTGAAGGCTTGTGAGTTTTCCCAATAACAGCGTATTGTTAATCTGTTCCTAAGCGGTACTTCACAAGTTGCTTTTTCTTTTTATTCCCCACATGGTCCTCTGATCTCTGCTGCTATTGAGCCAACTGTTGAATTTCACCGAACATTATTGGTCCTAGAAGTTGGATGTTGGGTGACTTTTATTTTATTTTAAAGCATTTTTTTTTTTTTTCCCCTTCCTTCTATATTACAACCACTGTTGCAAATGGGACATTATTTATTTGATGTTGAAAACCATCTGTAGTACTGTGAATTACTCACAGAGCTATTTGCCTGGTTGTTCAGTTCATTTAATGTTTTGCACAGTATATTTTCTGGTTTTACTTAGTTGATCACTTTTTAGTGGTAACATTTAGTATTACACCCACTGCATTTCTGGTGACACCAATCATTGGTGCATAATCTTTTCACTAATAGTGTGTACCATCACCCCGAAAGGTTTAGATGGTTGACATTCACACATACGTTTGTATTGAGCACATTTATATTCGCTAGCGCTGCATTTTATAATTTTTTAAAGACCAGGATTGTCAGGACCGCGTGGACAAAAATAACGGGTGTCACGCCTAAATCCGCGCTTGCTACAGACACATCTTTTTTGGGGGGCTCGTTGGGTAGGGGTACTCTCGAGGACATACGGATAATGCCTCTCATGCAGCCGACTTACTGCATTTGGTTGGGGATGGTGAGGTGCAGAACCGCCTGGATACAGGAGTTCTGTGACTATCTCATCCTGGAATTTTAGGAGAGATAACGTCCCGCCTGAAGCTCTGTATAGCACATGAGCGTTCAGCAAAGCCAATTGGAATAAGGATAGAGACACTTTTTTTGTACCAGCGTCTCGCCTTGCGGTCAATTAGATAAGGCGCCAACAACTGGTCGTTGCGGTCCACCCCTCCCACATTTTGGTTATATTCGTGGACACAGAGGGGTTTCTCACCAGTCGCCGTACGAATTTGGACTGTCGTGTCTGCATGAAGGGAGGTAAGAAGGAAAACATTCTTATTATCCCTCCACTTCATAGCGAGCAAGTTATTACACTTCAAGCAGGCTCTCTCCCCCAGCCTAAGACGGGAATCTACAAGCCTCTGGGGAAAGCCCCGGCGATTAGGTCGCACGGTGCCACATGCTCCAATCTGATGATCAAACAAGTGACTAAACAGTGGCACGCTTGTGTAATAATTGTCCACATACAAGTGGTACCCCTTTCCGAATAAGGGTGATACCAAGTTCCACAATATCTTGCCAGCGCTCCCTATGTAATCTGGGCAGTTGACCGGCTCAACCTGACTATCTTTTTCCTCATAAACCATAAAGCTCCATACATAGCCTGTTGCCCTGTCACAGAACTTATAGGGCTTGACCCCGTATCTGGCACGCTTGCTGGGAAGGTACTGCTTGAAAGACAAGCGGCCAGAAAATTTAATCAGGGACTCCTCAACGGAGACAACTTGATCGGGAATAAACAAGGCTGCAAAACGTTCGTTGATGTGGTTTATGAGGGGCCGAATTTTGTAGAGCCGGTCGTATTCAGGGTCTCCACGTGGACGACAAAGTTCATTGTCGTTGAAATGCATGAACCGCAAGATCTGCTCGTATCGTTTCCTGGGCATGGAGGCAGAGAACACGGGCATGTGGTTAATTGGGTGTGTGGACCAACAATCACGCAATGACGGGAATTTGTGTGCTCATGTTGAGGGAAAGGCCCAGAAAGGTCTTAAATTCGGAAACCATAATTGGTTGCCAATCTTTGGCAATGGAAGGCAACTGGGGACTAGCGGCAATGAATTGACCAGCATATAAATTACTCTGGTCCACAATAGATCTATAGAGATCTTCCGTGAAAAACAGCGAATAAAAATCAATTGGCATAAAATCAGCTGTTTCCACCTGAATACCGGGTTGGGCAGTGACTGGGGGAAGTACGGGTTCTGCAGAAGTGGTGGGGACCCTATCAGGATAGGCAAATTCTGCAGGATGGGCACGACGGGCCTGCCTTTGTCTTCTTCTTGGTGGCAGCAGGACACCACTTGTGCTTGCCACCTCACCAGCTTGAACTGCACTTATGGGACTCGCCACGTCACCACGTGATACTGCAGTGCTGGATGTACGCCCAGGCTGTACTAGGCGCTGGTGCTTGCCAATTCACCAAAAGGAATCGCGGCGCTAGTACTACTCTGCTCCATGATACGAGAGCCCTGCGGTTCTTGCTCCTCAACAACCTCAGAAGATCGGGTACGCCTGACCTTAGCAGGGACCTCATCTTTGTCGTCGGAGCTATCTGACATGGAGCCGCTGACTTCACTGTCTTCTACGGGAAGATGTTCTGAGCCTGAATCTGACAGATGCGTGACCTCCTCTTCACGATCTGTCATGCTCAGAATCTCGTAGGCCTCTTTACTAGTGTACCTTCGATTTGCCAGTTTGGGCTCTAAATTTAGGGGTACACTAGTAAGATTCACAGGTAAAAAAAAGCACCTGACTGTCAGCAAATGTATCAAACGCTTAAAAAAAAAACTGTTAGCGATCGCAGGGATGATCAGGACTGTCTCTGCGAATGCTGCAGTTATGTGTGTTGTGTTTGGTAAGTTACAGTGATCGATCGATACTGCACTTGGGTGGGCTGGGCTGGGCGGAGGGGCTAAACGCAGTTGCTAGCAGGTATCTGGGCTGATCCCGCTAACACTGCGTTTTTGGAAACCCTAAACCGCTGGGGACGCTAGTATAGATCAGATCAGATATTGATCTGTTCAGATACTATACCACTAAGGGAGGTGTATGCTTTGCGCGTGGGTGTTAGCGTTACTGGCACTAACCTAACGCTGCCTGGGGCGAAGCAGACCCTCTCTGGCGCTAAAACCTAATTGATATCAGCCGCCGGGTGATCAGGGGGTTAAACCTTTATTGGGTTATATACGGCGGGTGCCCTGATGCTATAAAAAGCAAATTAACCAACCAGCGTCAACCGTAAAACGTATATGGTGATCACTGGTGAAAGGGTTAACTAGGGGCAATCAGGGGGTTAAAACCTTTATTAGGTTATATATGGGGGTACCTGACGCTATATAAAAACCTGACGGGTAACCTAAATACTAACTGGCTAACCAGTGTCACCAGTGACACTTATACGGTGATCACTGGTGAAAGGGTTAACTCTAGGGGCAATCAGGGGGTTAAAATAATATATGGGGGTACCTGACGCTATAAAAACCTGCGGCGAACCTAAAAATAAATGTCTATCTAGGGCACCACCGGCACTAAATACAGCAATCAGAAATACGATTGCTTAGTGACGCTGGCGTTAGGGGGTGAAAGGGTTACCTGGGGGCGATCAAGGGGTTAAACCTTTATTAGGGGGGGTTAGGGGGCTACCCCTGACCTAAAGGGGCCTAAACCTAACTGCCCTGCAACTTTTTACTGTCACAAATGACACTGATTGCAGTGATCAGTAAAAAAATGACCACTGCAAACGGTGCACTGTGACTGGGGGTGACTGGGGGGTGTAAGTGTGCCTACGTGCACTGGTGTCAGTGGGCTGTTGGTGCACTTACTGTGAGATGTCTTCTCTCCTCGCGCCGGATCGAAAAGACCGCCGCATGGAGAGATGACATCACTTCCTCTGCCTGTGTTTACATTACACAGGCAGAGGAAGATTCTCATTCGCCGGGAGCGATCGCGAGGGGGTGGCCGGAAACGAATGGCTGTCCCCTCATCACGGATCGCTCCCGCACCGAGAACCACCGCTCACTGTATAGAAGGGGGGTCCGATGGGACCCCCCAACTATACGAAGTCAGGCACGTACAGGTACGTGATTGTGCCTGTCCGTGCCATTCTGCCGACGTGTGTATAAATACAGTGAGCGGTCGTTAAGTGGTTAATAGACTAATTGGCTGCTACTAATTGCATGCCTTGGTCATTCCAGCTACAAGAATCCGCTGATTCTTTCTGCTGAAATCTGGTGGCCACATGAAGGTGGCCTAAGAGGACATTTACTTCATTTTGGAGAGCTCACTCTCACTTCCTTTTGTGTCTACAGGACAGAAAGTGAAAGAATCTTCAGAACAAGACACAGATGCCAAAAGTAAAACCTGACATGGGTTATGACCATTCTCTGCTTGGCTTTATATAAATAACATAATGGTGATTTTATGGCTTCCTGCAGTAGTTCTTTAAAGTGGTTGTATACCCAAATTTTGTACAAGCACCTACAGGTAAGCCTACATTAAGGCTTACCTGTAAGTGCTTGTAATATCTCCGAGACCTACACAGTCTCTGAGATATTTGCAAAAAAAACTGTACCGCTATCTACGGCGCATGCGCGCCGTAGATAACGGCGCAGGCGCACTGAGCGCGGCGGCTCTTGAATGGGAGCCTGCCGTACACTGCCGGTAGTTCGCGCATGCGCGGGGGATCGTGCCGTTCCCCGCGCATGTGCGGGAGTGACGTCATCGCCGCTCCGGCCAATCACAGCGCCGGAGCGGCGATACCCGGAAGTCACTCCGGGTATCATGGATTCGACGGAGGACGCGTCCAAGGACCGCTGCGGGGGCTTCGATCTAAGGTAAGTGATTGATAATGAGCTAGTATGCTAGTCATACTAGCTCATTATACCTTTGCCTTGCAGGTTAACCCAAAAAAAAAAAAGTTTTGCGGTATACAACCGCTTTAAGTGATAAGTGAATGTCCGATTCAATAACTCAGTATAGAAGAAAAAGTCACAGCCAGAGTATAAAAGCTGATCCCCTGCCAGCATGCTGCAGAGAAGGACCCCTGCACTTTGTTTGGAAGCAGTTGTGTCTCCGAAGAGGCGTGATGCACCCCTTTCTGAGTCAAAGCAGAAGCTTTCCAATCGGCAAGGAGCATGTACAGTACTGAAGAGAAAGCTAATGGTCAGACTCTGGAGGGGAAATGTTAGACCTGTGTAGAGAGAGCGCAGAAAGAAAAGGTCCTTCTTTTCAGCATGCTGGCAGGAGACAGACTTTTCTGCTCAGGCTGTGGCTGCTTTCTTAACCACTTCCCTACTGGCCCATTGTAAATTGACGCAGGCAGGAACCTTTCATCCCTCCCCGGCCGGGTGTCCTATGACATCCACCTGCTCTTGCGCACCCCTGGGGCACGCAGTGTGGCGATTGGGGATGAGGCGTGTCACTCTAACACATCCCATCCCCGATCAGGGTAAAGGGCCAATTAAATTGGCTCTTTACCACGTGACCGACTGTGTCCAATCACAGCTGGTCAAAAATGTAAACAAGCCATGGTAACTAGCTGTTACCGAGTTCTCATCCTCATACACCGCCCCTGATTGCGGTGACTGCTAGTTGGCACTTACAGTGTAAAGAACAGTCCCCAAATTGCACAGCCCATCAGAGGACCTGTCTCCAGCCCATCAAAGTACCTGAGTACCTGTCTGCAGCCCTTGCCTCAAAGAATATTTGTTGGGGTGTTTGCTTTCCAAAATGGGGTAATTTTGTGGGCGTTTCTATTGTCCTGGTGCTCCAGGGCCTTCAAAAGTGTGATGGGTAGTCAGGAAATTAGATATGTAATTTATGCTCCTAGAGGACCTGACAGTGCTCCCTGTATGTTGGGCTTCTGTATGTGGCCAGACTGTGTAAAAGTTTCACACGTGGTATCGCCATACTCGGGAGGAGTAGCAGAATGTATTTTGGGGTGTAATTGCAAGTATGTATATGCTGTGTGTGAGAAATAACTTATGACAATTTTTGTGTAAAAATAAATAAATAAAAAAACTATACGTTGGGGTGTTTTCTTTCCAAAATGGGGTCATTTTATGGGCGTTTCCTTTGTCCTGATGCTCCAGGGCCTTCAAAAGTGTAATAGGTGGTTGACAAATTAGATGTGTATTTTATGCTCCTAGAACGCCTGAAGGTGCTCCTTCAATGTTGAGCCTCTGTATGTGGCCAGGCTGTGTAAAATTCTCACACATGTGCCATCGCCATATTCAGGAGGAGTAGCAGAATGTATTTTGGGGTGTAATTTGTGGTATGCGCATGCCATGTATGAGAATTAACCTGTTAATATGACAATTTTGTGGGGGGGGGGGGGGGAAACAAATTTTGCAAAGAATTGTGGGAAAAATACAACTTAAAAAAAAACTCATCATGCCTCTTACTAAATTGGACTGTCTACTTTCCAAAAAGGAATAGTTTGGGGGGTATTTGTACTTTCCTGACATTTCAGGGCCTCAAGAAATTAGATAGGTTGTCAGTACATCAGGTGTGATCAATTTTTAATAATGATTGGCACCATAACTTGTAGACTCTGAGGCTGGGTTCACACTGCTACGACAAACGCTCCGACCTTGGGAGCTCATGTCGTGTGAAAATCAATGTTTCCCTATGAGAGCTGTCTTAACTGGTCCGACACAAGTCGGTCCGACTTTGAAAATGCTCCCTGTACTACTTTGGTCCGACTTTGATCCTACCAAAGCCTTGTCCTTACCATCTGACTTTTGACATCCGACATGTGATTACAGCAGCAGTAAAATGTATTTCTCTTATCGTCCATGGACCAACATACTGATTACATGTGGGTATATGTCCCTGCTTGCAGGAGAAGATCTAGGCAGAATGTTAGATGTTAAAACATTCTAGAACAAGCCAGAGCTGAACAGCCCCGCCCAGGGGGGCGGTCCCTCCGGACATTACCCTCCCACCTGCAGCCAGCAGCCTCGGTTTCGTTTTCGGCCTCTAGCGGCGCTGCTGAACGGCACGAATTACCTCTCTCCTCAGATTCTTTACTCTCCTCAGGCTTCGCCCGCGCTAGCAGCGCGGCTCATACAGCGGAACTGAGTGGTCCCTAAGGGTGGTGAGTCCTCCGGGTATCCCCTCCTCAGCCTCAGCACAGCCAGTGGGTGGACTGTACTATTCACTGTAATAGTGAATAGGGTCTCAGAGGGTGGCAATATGGAGTCTGGTTCACCTGCTTCTCCCCACTTCTCAGAGGCAACTGGCAGTGCTCCTGCACCTGCGGTCCCTATGGACCAGTTGTCGGCAGCCCTGGAATCATTCCTTGTCAAGCTGGAAGCGGTGTGCGAACGCACGGGGGCTGTAAAGCGCCCCCTCCCCACACAATCTCCACATGGGGTGTGTTCTGACTCAGATATGGGCCTAGCTACTGCTGCTGAGGACCCTAGTTCTGAGGATATTGATGTGTTCGGACAGGACCTTCCTTGTGAGGAAGCCCCCTGTCTTGAACCACCTACTGACAGGGTGCTTGTAAGTGAGCTCATTGATGCTGTGAGGGACACTCTCTCAAGCTGAATGTTGAGGCTGAGGAACCTCGGGTGGAAACTGACCTTTTTGGTTCTTTGAAAGCCGTGTCTTCAAAAAAGGTTTTTCCATATGTGCCTTTTTTTGATACATACATTGACCAAGTCTGAGATAAGCCGCAGAAGGCTTTGACGGTCCCGCGGCGCATAGCCTTAAGGTACCCCTTTTTAAGGAGGACCTAGTTAAGAAGTGGGCTCATCCCCCAGTGGTCGACCCCCCGGTCGCCCGTTTGAATAAGGCTACCATGCTCCCAATGAAAGATACTCCTGCATTTAAGGATCCTGCTGACAGGAGGTCAGAAGTGGCGTGTAGCACTATGTTCACCTTATTGGGGGCCGCCTTACGCCCTATAGTGGCGGCGACACTTGTGTCTCAGACACTCACAGGCTGGGCACGGATATTGCACCAGACAGTGCAGGAGCATAATCTCCCTCCTGAAACCATTGCCCTGGCTCACCAGCTTGCGCAGGGTTTAGTCTTCGTGTGCGACGAAACTGTGGATGCGACCCCTTTTAATAACGGGTGCCTCCATTTCTGCTGTGGTGATGCGTCGCCTTATCTGGCTGAAATGCTGGTCGGCCGATCTAGCTTACAAAAAGCTCCTGGCTGACTTGCCCTTTTAAGGGCGGTAGATTGTTTGGGGCCGCCCTGGATGACATTATTAAAAACGTCACAGGAGGTAAGAGCACCTTCCTTCCCCAGTCTATTAAGGGAAAGGAACCCCAACGCAGGCGGGCCCTTCCTTTCCGGCGAAGAAGTTTTTTCATCAGTCAGATTCCACGGGTAAGCCCACCCAGACTGGAAAAAGTGCGACTGGGGGACAAAGACGTCCCTGGGTGCGTAAGCCTACCAAGCAAGCTCCCAAGTCCACCACCGCATGAAGTCTTGCCCCTGCCCGACTCTGGGGTGAGGGGACGTCTTTGCAGGTTCTCGGTGCGGTGGACCTCCCGGATCTCCGACCGGTGGGTGTGCGAGGTGGTCACCTCGGGATACAGGATAGAGTTCCGCTCGTGGCCCCCAAGCAGGTTTTTTCCCTCGAACCTCCCTCTCCGGGCGGCCCTCTTGGGGGCCGTACAGGATTTGCTCGGGCGCGGAGTAATTGTGTTGGTTCCGTCACGAGAGGTTTCAGGGGTTTTACTCAAACCTGTTTGTTGTCCCGAAAAAGGACGGGGTTCGGCCAATCCTGGACCTCAAGGCCCTGAATGCCTATGTGATGGTACAAAAATTCAGGATGAAATCCATTCGTACGGTGATCGCGACACTCCACCAGGGGGATTTTTTGGCGTCCTTGGATATCAAGGATGCTTACTTGCACATCCCAATCTGCGCAAGCCACCAGACGTTTCTGCGCTTTGCCATAGGCGAAGTCCACTATCAGTTCGTGGCCCTTCCCTTCGGCCTAGCATCGGCACCACGGGTTTTCACCAAGGTGCTGGCCCCGGTTCTAGCTTTGCTGAGACAGTGAGGAATTGTTATCGTGGGCCAACTAGACGATCTCCTTCTGAAGCCTCGTACACACGACCGAGTTTCTCGGCAAGAACCAGCAAGAAACTTGCTGGCAGAGATTTCTTGCCGAGAAATTTGTTCGTGTGTATGGTTTCTCGTCAAGAAAACCGACTAGAATCTCGACGAGAAAATAGAGAACCTGCTCTCTATTTTCTCGTCGAGATTCTCGTCAGCCTGTTTCTCGACGAAAAAATTGTGTGTGTGTGTGTGTGTACACTTACCTGTCCTCCGGGAAGCCCGCGCATGCTCGAAATGACTTTGACGCATGCGTGGTAGCTTCCTAGGCATAGGATAGGGTGTACAAAGATGGCGGCGACGGCATCGAATGTGATGAGCGCACGCTCGTCGTATTCAATTACGTCACCGCGTTCGCTCCATTCAAAGAACCGCAGGTTCTTTGAAATGAGCGTGTGTACATTCGGCCGGGACAAGTTTCTTGTCCAAGGATCTCGTCGAAAAAAACTACGTGTTTTTTACGACGAGATTCTCGGCCGTGTGTACGAGGCTTCAGAGCACAAAATGGCTCAGAATTGGAGGAAAATGTGACGATGGTCAGTCAGACCCTCCGGGACTTCGGATGGGTTCTGAACACGCAGAAGTCGGCTCTAGTCCCGACTCAGCGCCTGGAGTATCTGGGTCTGCTCCTGGACACTTCGGCAGCGAGGGTGTTTCTACCCTCAGAGAAGTTACTGACACTTCAGTCGGCAGTGCGGGTTCTGACGTCCCGAAAATGGTCGTCAATTCGCTTCTGCATGACAGTCCTGGGACTAATGGTGGCCTCCTTCGAGGTGGTTCCGTATGCCCACGCACACACTCGGGCATTGCAGAAGAGAATTCTGTCAGTTTGGGACAAGTCCCCATTGTCATTAGATCTTCAGATCCAGGTGAGTCACTCTGTCAAGGCGTCCCTGACGTGGTGGCTGAGATCCCCGGCTCTTCGGGGCGTGAAGTCGTTCCTCCCCATCCACTGGACGGTGATCACAATGGACGCCAGCCTGACGGGCTGGGGAGGAGTGTGGGGAGTCCTGTCCGCTCAAGGGCTCTGGACTCCAGCCGAATCTCGTCTCCCAATCAACGTCCTGAAATTGCGGGCGATCAAGCTGTGTCTCGCCGCATGGTCGAAGAGGCTACAGGGCCGCTCGGTCAGAATCCAGTCGGACAACGCCACGGCCGTGGCATATGTCAACCATCAGGGGGGCACTCGGAGCTTGGCTGCGGCATCCGAGGTTGCCCACATCCTAAGATGGGTGGAAAGAAGCGTGCCGGCGCTGTCGGCCGTTTACATTCCGGGCGTAGAAAACTGGCAGGAGGACTATCTGAGCCGCCAGTCCCTGGACCAGGGGGAGTGGTCCTTGCATCCGGAAGTGTTTCAGCATCTTTGTCGATGTTGGGGCACTCCGGATGTGGACCTGATGGCGTCTCGACTCAATCGCAAGGTGTCGAGGTTTGTGGCCCGGTCCAGGGACCCCTGGGCGGATGCCTCGGACGCGTTGGTGGCCCCGCGGGGTCAGTATCGCCTGATATGTCTACCCTCTGCTGCAGTTGATTCCTCGTCTGCTACGCAGGGTAGCGGCCGAGGGCATTCCGGTAATCCTCATTGCTCCGGACTGGCCTCGGCGTCATTGGTACGCAGACCTGGTGCGTCTCGTCGCGGACTTCCCTTGGCGCCTGCCCTTGAGGGAGGACCTTCTATCTCAAGGTCCTATCTTTCATCCTGCTTTACAGTCTCTGGCTTTAACTGCATGGCTATTGAGAGCCAGGTGCTGAAAGACCGAGGCCTGTCAGATTCGGTAATTTCAACCATGCTTAGGGCACGGAAGTCTTCTTCTAGGAAGATCGATCACCTTACCTGGAGAGCTTACATCGCTATGTGCGAGGAACTGGACTGGCGTCCACGGACGTACTCTGTTCCCAGAATCCTGAGGTTCTTACAGCGTGGTGTTGCTCAAAGGCTGGCTTTGAGCACTATTAAGGGTCAGATTTCGGCTTTGACCGTTTTCTTTCAAAGACCCCTAGCTGGTCATTTCTTGGTTAGCACTTTTGTGCAGGAGGTACGCCATGTGGTTCCACCTGCCAAGCCCCCGCTCCCTTCTTGGGATCTGAACTTGGTGCTTTTCGGTTATTCAGGAATCTCCTTTTGAGAATATAAGGGATATTCCTCTTTCAACTTTGTCTCAGAAGGTGGCTTTTTTTAGTGGCCATCACTTCTGTTAGACGGGTGTCTGAGTTGGCGGCTTTGTCATGCAAGTCGCCTTACCTGGTCCTCCATAAGGTGGTTTCGGCTTTTCACCTTAATGAGGACATTGTCCTTCCGTCCTTGTGCCCTCATCCATCGCATCCTAGAGAGGTTGCGCTTCACAATTTAGATGTGGTGCGTGCCTTACGGTTATACCTGGCGACTACTGTTCCTATTCGGAAGTCTGACTCGCTGTTTGTATCTGTCTCTGGTCCGAAACAGGGCCAAGCGGTGTCGTCTGCCACCATTTCAAGGTGGATCAGGCAGACCGTTATACAGGCCTATGCCATTAGGGGACGGGCGCCTCCCTTCCCGGTCATGGCGCATTCCACCAGGGCAATCGGTGCTTCCTGGGCTTTCCGACATCAAGCGTCGGTTGCACACGTGTGCAAGGCGGCGACCTGGTCATCCGTTCATACCTTTTCAAAGTTTTACAAGGTTGATGTGGCTGCATCTTCGGATGCTTCCTTGGGCCGCAAAGTGTTGCAGGCCTCTGTCTAATGTTGCAACTCCTCCGTTGAGGAGCTCTGCTGGTTTGGAGTGAAGTTTTGGTTGTTCCTTACTTTTTTGCTCCCACCCTTTTCTTATACTGCTTTGGGACGTCCCACATGTAATCAGTATGAGAGCTGTGTCGGTCCATGGACGATAAGAGAAAATAGGACTTTTGTACTCACCGTAAAATCTGTTTCTCGGACGTCCATGGACCGACACAGCACCCACCCTTCCTTTTAAGTTTGTACTGCTTTGTTAAAAACTGAGGCTGCTGGCTGCAGGTGGGAGGGTAATGTCTGGCGGGACCGCCCCCCTGGGCGGGGCTATTCAGCTCTGGCTTGTTCTAGAATGTTTTAACATCTAACATTCTGCCTAGGTCTTCTCCTGCAAGCAGGGACATATACCCACATGTAATCAGTATGAGAGCTGTGTCGGTCCATGGACGTCAGAGAAACTGATTTTACGGGGAGTACAAAAATCCTATTTTATCTCACTCTTGGTTTGTTTTGATTGGTCAAAGAACAAGTCAGACTATCAACTCTATCAAAGTCGGATCAAAGTAGTATCCTGTTCATTCAAGACGGATGGATGTCGAACCAATGTAGGACTGATGTCGCAGAGCAAAGTAGGATGAAAGTTGTATGACTGTTGTGTCGTACAAGTGTCAACCTAGCCTGACTTTCACACGGACTAAATAATATCCATTAATTTGGGTTACTTTTACCAAAGATATGTAGCAGTATAAATTTGGGCTCAAATTTTTGAACAATTACTTTTTCGCAAAATTTTAGAATTGATCCTTTGGGTATAGTGTTGCATGACTTGAGTAATTGTTAATCAAAGTGTGAGTGCGCTGAAAGCTGAAAATTGGTCTGGGCAGGAAGGGGGTGAAAGTGCCCTGTATTGAAGAGGTTAAGAAAACAAACTAAAGACTTTACAAACCTTTTTGTTTTGATGCACCTGGAACGTATTGAGGTGAAGAAAAACTAAAAGTTCAATGGGACTTTAAGAAATACAATCTATACACACATGCTGTATAAATACAACAGTTTCAACAGTAGAGCTACACGATGAAGCGTTCTGATTCATCACTAAAACACGTGCGCTTTTTTTTTTTTTTTTGTACTTTTAACTCAGGTTAGTTCCAGCCTCAAACTCTTTGGCATCCGCTTGCAAGAAAAACAAAAATTTACAAGCAGGAATTGAGCTCAGTAAAAATCATTTGTCAAAATGATCGGTAGATCCAAATATATAGCCTCTTATGTTTATGTACAAATCTTGACTTCCCTTGTAAAAGTCTTGGCCCCAAGCCTATTGGTGCAGCAGTGTGAGATGATTGGTCTCGTGGACAAATTGGGTGGCGCGGGGCTCAGCACAACTCTACAGGAAAGGTTTTTTTGACCTTGGTTACCTACTTGTCTAGGAATACCAGACTGTTTGTCAAGCCTGTTCACAGCCTGTCAGCCTGCTGATGTGCTTTCAACTGAAATAAATGGCGTCCATGGTGCACATTAAAAATGTAAAGCATCTCTAAACCCAAGAACAAAAATTGGAAGTATTGCAGCTTACTGGTCCTTAGATGTGGTAACTGCATCTTTTCTTTTTAGCATATTTTTTATTTATTTTTTCCCCTAACCTGGCAATCTTGTCATTAACGCACTTCCTTTCCTAGGGCGACAACGATACTGAAAAGCATTGTCACTCCAGGACAAGGTAGTATGATAGGACTACAGTGCCTTGAAAAAGTATCCATACCCCTTTGAAATCTTCCACATTTTGTCATGCTACAGCCAAAAACGTAAATGTATTTTATGTGATAGACTAGAGCTGCACGATTCTGGATAAGATGAGAATCACAATTTTATTTATTTTTTTGCTTAAAATAAAGATCACGATTCTTTTTTGTTTTAAAGATTTACAACCCCTGAACATTAGGTTATCAAACAAGATGCCAATAAAGAAAGACCTAATACTCTTTGCTTTAATCAAATTTTAAAGCAATGTAATGAAAAATAATGTAATGAGTAAATAAATTCCCATTAAGTTTTATATTGGCGACATTATATTGTGCACACCCTCTTTTATAACTGGGGATGTAGCGGTGTTCAGAATTAACCACTCTAGGACCGAAGGATTTGCCCCTTAATGACCAGGCCATTTTTTTGCAATACGGCACTGTCGCTTTAACTGACAATTGCATGTTTGTGCGATGCTTTACCCCAAAAAAATTGACGTCTTCTTTTTTTTTATTTTTATTATATATATCTCTATATCCCACTGTATTTATTGGCGTATAACACACTCTCTTTTTTTTACCCTGAAAATAGAGGGTAAACTGTGCCTGCGTGTTATACGCAGGGGGCTGTGGAACGTTTTTTACCTTAAACTTCCCTCTTAAAGTTGGGGTGCGTGTTATACGCTGATAAATACGGTGTGTTTGTATATATGTGTGTGTGTATATGTGTGTGTGTGTGTGTGTGTATGTGTATATGTGTATGTGTATGTGTGTGTGTGTGTATATATATATATATATATATATATATATATATATATATATATATATATATATTATATATATATATATATAAATTTAGTGTGTGTATATATCTCTATAATTTTTTATTTTAACAAATAGAGCTTTCTTTTGGTGGTATTTGATCACCTCCTGTGGTTTTTATTTTTTGTGCTATAAACAGAGCAAAAATTTGGGGGGGGGGGGGGGATATATTTTTTTGCCATATCAAAAAAAAAATTGTATACAAAACGCAGTAGGCATATATTGATTGGTTTGTGCAAAAGTTATCGCGTCTACGAACTATGAGATTTAGGGACTTTTTTTTTTTTTTTTTTTAAGACCCCTTTCGCACTGGGCGGTTTGCGCCTGCAAACCGACCTGAAACGGCTTTCACACTGGAGTGGTGCGCTAGCGGGACAGAAAAAAAAGTCCTGCTAGCTGCATCTTTGGAGCGGTGAAGGAGTGGTGTGTTTACCGCTCCTCCACCGCTCCTGCCCATTGAAAGCAATGGGGCACCGCAGGTATACCGCCGGCTAAGCGCCCCGCTAGCGGCCGAATAGCGCAGTGAAATTAGCAGTAAAGCGCCGCTAAAAATAGCGGCGCTTTACCGCCAATGCCACTCCCCAGTGTGAAAGGGGCCTTATTGTTTCTACTGGTTATGACGGTGATCTGCGATTTTTAGCGACATTGCGGCGGACAAATCTGACCCCAAATGACACCTTTTGGTGACTAGTAACATTATTGCATTGATCAGTGCTATAAAAATGCACTGATAAATGTAAAAATTACACTGGCAGGGAAGGGGTTAACACTATGGGTGATCAAGGGGTTAACTGTGTTCCCTAGGTGTGTTCCAACTGTAGGGGAAATGGGCTGCCTGGGACAAGACAGGTCGCTGTTCCCGATCACTGGGAACAGTAGATCTGTCATGTCATCTGTCAGAATGGGGATCCACCTGGTTTACAAAGGCATATCCCCATTCTGCCTCTCCTCACCGCGAACACGGGTCGCCGGCAGACATCCAGTCCATCCAACCCGCGGGCACGCTCCTGCAGCGGGCATGAGAGCGTGCCGACTTTCAATGGCGGCGATTCGCGCAGGAGAGCAATACAACTGTGGCGGGCGGTTGTTAACTGGTTAAGCAATCGGGTTCAAACTCATGTTAAATAGGAGTCGGCACACACCTGCCCTCATATAGGCCCCTTTCACACTTGGGAGGGAGGTGCGGTGGCGGTAAAGTGCCGCTATTTTTAGCGGCACTTTACCGTCGGAATTGCGGCGGTATTCGGCCGCTAGCGGTGCGGTTTTAACCCCCGCTAGCAGCCAAAAAAAGGGCTAATACCGCCCGCAATGTGCCTCTGCAGAGGAGCATTACGGGCAGTATAGCCGCGGTTTCCCATTGCTTTCAATGGGAAGGAGCGGTAAACACACCGCTCCTCTCACCGCTCCAAAGATGCTGCTAGCAGGACTTTTGGAGCGGTCCTGCTAGCGCACCGCTCCAGTGTGAAAGCCCTCGGGCTTTCACACTGGAGAAACAGCAGCCGCTGTTTAGGGTCGGTTTGCAGGCACTATTTTTAGCGCAACAGCGCCTGCAAACCGCTCCAGTGTGAAAGGGGTCTTAAAGTGCCTCTGATTAACCCCAAATCAATTTCCAGCTGTTCTATAGGTCTTTCCTGACATTTTCTTAATTACATCCTGCAGCAAAAGCCATGGTCTGCAGAGAGCTTCCAAATTATCAGAGAGATCTCATTGTTAATAGGTATCAGTCAGGAGAAAGCTACAAAAGAATTTCCAAGGCATTAGCTATACCATGGAACACAGTGAAGACAGGCATCATTAAGTGGAGAAAATATGCCATTACCAAGAACGGGACGTCCCACCAAAATTGATGAAAGGACAAGAAGAAAACTGGCCAGGGAGGCTGCCTAGAGGCCTACAGCAACATTTAAAGGAGCTGCAGGAATATCTGGCAAATACTGGCTGTGTGGTACATATGACAACAATCTCCCGTATTCTTCATATGTTTGGGCTATGGGGTAGAGTGGCAAGACGGAAACCCTTATGAAGAAAAACATCCAAGCTCGGCTAAATTTTTTGCAAAAACACATCTGAAGTCTCCCAAAAGCATGTTGGAAAATATGTTCTGGTCTAATGAAACCAAGGTTGAACTTTTTGCCCATATTTCCCAAAGATCTGTTTGGCACAAAAACAACACTGCACATCACCAAAAGAACACCATACCCACAGTAAGGCATGGTGGCCCTTAGTCAAGGTAGAGGGAATTATGAACAGTTCCAAATACCTGTCAATGTTGGCACAAAACCTTCAGGCTTCTACTAGAAAGCTGAACATGAAGAGAAACTTCATCTTTCAGCATGACAACGACCCAAAGCATACAAATCGACAAAGGAATGGCTTCACCAGCAGAAGATTAAAGTTTTGGAATGGCCCAGCCAGAGTCCAGACCTGAATTTGATTTGAAAATCTGTGGGGTGATCTGAAGAGGGCTGTGCACAGGAGATGCACTCCAAATCTGTCAGATTGCAAAGAGTGGGCAAATATTGCCAAGTCAAGATGTACCATGCTGATACTCCTATCCAAAAAGACTGAGTGCTGCAATAAAATCAAAAGGTGCTTCAACAAAGTATTAGTTTACGAGTTTGCACACTTATGCAACCATATTATTTTATTTTTACTTCCCTCCAAGTAAAAGATTTCAGTTTGTTGTTCAACTGAGTTTACAGTTTATAGGTCACATTAAAAGGTGGAAAAGTTCTGAAATTATTTATCGTTGCCTCATTTTTTTTACATCACAGAAACCTGACATTTTAACAGGGGTGTGTAGACTTTTTATATCCACTGTACATAGTGCCAACAGTTTGCACAATGCTTTTTACTATATGAAGACAAGACAGTACAATTATAATGCAATTCGATACAATGGGAATCAGGGCCCTTCTCCTTAAAATGCTTTCAATTGTTTAAAAGACCAAAATGGATCAAATAGGAGACAGTTTAATAGGGTTACAGTTTAAAGCCAGAAACCAACCCTCAGCCTTTTTCACCTTTCTGAATCTGCTGCTCGTGCCACTTGGTGATGCTGCTTCTGGGAGAGGAGATTGCCCAGTTTTCTGGAACTTGAGAGGACATCTCAAAAGGAAGCGCTCGCATCACCCAGGCAGTGAAGTGGGCACTCAAAAAAGGACTCTCCCACTCTGTTGTAGGAAGAGGAGACTCTGGACCTGGGTATCATATGACCATGGATTTGGGGGAGGGGTAAATCTGCCTAGAGAAGAGCCTTAAAGAACAAAATATAGGAATATTGAAAAAAAGCACAGCACACTTGTAGCCAGATCACACACCCAGAACATCCTAGGCAGGGGGCGCTCCTGCAGTAAACTAGGGTGCAGCATTCCTGGGGAAAATCCTCCCATTTTACAAAGGGTATGCATTTGTAGCCAGATGGGTCATGCCAGTACAGGCCATGTAAGTGGGGCAGCTTCTCTCCACCTATTGCAATCCTTGTCAGTGCTCTAGAGTGAGAAATCTAATTGATCTGAAACAGTAAAGAGATTAAATAAAAACATATTTACTATTGACCCCACAATAGGGATAAAACTTTTCCGCGAAAGGAAATTTCAAAAGACACAGCCATTCACTAAAATTAGAAGAGAAGCGGTTTAACCCTAAACTGCGTAGAGGTTCTTCACTGTAGGAGCGGTAAGGATGTGTAATTCTCTTCCACAGGCAGTGGTTTCAGCAGGGAGCATTGACAATTTCAAAAAAACATTTGATGGGCACCTGAACAACCACAACATACAAGAATATACAATGTAATACTGACATAAAGGCACACACAAGGGGTTGGACTTTGTGTCTTTTTTTTCAACCTCACCTACTCCTAAGGCCTCGTACACACGACAGAGTTTCTCGGCAAGAACCAGCAAGAAACTTGCTGGCAGAGATGTCTTGCCGAGAAATTCGTTCGTGTGTATGGTTTCTCGTCAAGAAAACCGACAAGTAATCTCGACGAGAAAATAGAGAACCTGCTCTCTATTTTCTCATCGAGATTCTCGTCAGCCTGTTTCTCGACGAGAAAAGTGAGTGTGTGTACACTTGCCTGTCCTCCGGGAAGCCTGCGCATGTTCGAAATGAATTCGACGGATGCGCTGTAGCTTCCTAGGCATAGGTAGGGTATACCAAGATGACGGCATAGAATGTGACGAGCGCATGCTCGTCGTAGTCGATGACGTCACTGCGTTAGCTCCATTCAAAGAACCGCGGGTTCTTTGAATCGAGCGTCTGTACACTCGGCCGGGACAAGTTTCTTGTCCAAGGATCTCGTCGAAAAAAACGACGTGTTTTTTTCAACGAGAAACTCGGCCGTGTGTACGAGGCTTTAGATTGAAATCCTACAGGGGCGATCAGAAACCTAGAGGTAGGAGTAGAATCAAGCACAATTGGTATAAGATGTTGGAGGGAGTGTGGCTGTCTGCATGGTCACTGCTGATTCATGAGCCTGTAGCTGGCCAATCGGCAATAGCCCAAACATACTCAAGCCACTGCTTTCTGGATTGACAGAACTGACTGTGTTGTTGAAACCCTCACAGTTTTGGCTGCAGTGTCTGGAAGGGTGTGAGACAAATTAAGACTAAAGCCTCGTATACACGGCCGAGATTCTCGTCGAAAAAAACATGTCGTTTTTTTCGACGAGATTCTTGGACAAGAAACTTGTCCCGGCCGAGTGTACAGACGCTCGATTCAAAGAACCCGCGGTTCTTTGAATGGAGCGTACGCGGTGACGTCATCGACTACGACGTGCATGCGCTCGTCACATTCGATGCCGTCGCCGCCATCTTGGTATACCCTACCTATGCCTAGGAAGCTACCGCGCATGCGTCAAATTCATTTCCAACATGCGCGGGCTTCCCGGAGGACAGGTAAGTGTACACACACTCACTTTTCTCGTCGAGAAACATGCCGATGAGAATCTCGACGAGAAAATAGAGAGCATGTTCTCTATTTTCTCGTCGAGATTACTTGTCGGTTTTCTTGACGAGAAACCATACACACAAACAAATTTCTCGGCAAGACATCTCTGCCAGCAAGTTTCTTGCTGGTTCTTGCCGAGAAACTCGGTCGTGTGTACGAGGCCTGACTCTGAATCAATGGTGGAGTGAACGGAAATCTCCCTTATGGGACACAGATGGCAAAAAAAAACAAAAAAAAAACTGGTTATAACTCTCCCTTACTCCAAAATGGGAAAAAAAAGTTTTACCTTTAGTGACACTTTTGTGTGCATCTCTTAGTATCTGGTCTTGAGACCCCATTTGGCCATTTTGGCCCCATTTCTTCTGTGCATCACAGGAGTGCACTTGGTTCTGCACTCCTGTGGCCTTTGTTCAGACGACAGCTGGCTAAAGCTCACTGGAGGGGCAGACCAGAGAGCCGGTGACTGACGCTTGCTCTCTGCTCTGAAGATTGAGCAATCAGCGGCCCCTGATCACTCAGTTTTGGGTCTTTAGAGGTGGTGGGGGACAGATTTGGTATCGGACTGATGCTGCATCCACCTAGGTGAGTGTGTGTGTGTGTTTTTTTTTATTTTATCCTGCACTTTTCTCTTTTTAGGCTGCCTCACAGGGACCTTTAGAGGACTTTAAAGCATACCTTTCATAGAAGTCTCATGGGGTGTGCCATTTTAGTTCCCTTTTGAAGATGCTAGTTGTCACTTTTACACTGACCACAGTATGGTTTCAGTCACTGACCTTCTTTTTTTTTTTTTTTTTTCATTTATTCTTATTTTATTTTATAAAGTCAGAGAAAACGTCTGTCCGTTGCCTATACAGATCTAGATAGAGCACAGTACAGTGTATCTCTATGGGTATGTTGGTGGGTGTGCGTCCGTTTTTATATCTGCACACATCCAAATTTGTTTAGGTTTGCAAAAAACAAAGTATCCTTTTTTTTTTTCTGTTCTTATGAATCCAAACAGGACAAATCTGATGAGCACTGATACAAACACAGAAAAGGTTTCCCTTAACCGTTTGATCTTTGTGAAATTACTCATTCCCCTATAATAAAAAATTGTAGTTCCAAAAAGGAAAATTAAGAATTGAATAGGTTTTTCAAGTGCCATAAATATTTGTGTGTGTGATATGTTGCTCAAAGTAGGTGGACTCCAAAGCCTCCTATTATGCCTAGGTCACCTGGCAGGCTTTCACTGCAATCTTTTACTACTGTTGGATATAATTATCTAATTTCCTGTCCCAGCAGATGGTAAAGGGAAATTTTCTCCACTATAGACACAAACTTCAACTAAACAATTAGGCCCCATTTACGCTTCACATTTTGTACATGTGCTTTTTTTGCATGACACTATTAATGTCAATGAGCTGCCCTACGCGTGACAAACGTGTCAAAGAAACTCCTGCACCCTTTTTCGTTTTTTTTTTTTTCTTCTGATATGCGCTTTTGCTGGCCGCATTTGGGATTTGAATGTCTATACCAATGAATGGCACCGCAAGGGCAACATGCGTTTTCGTCCGAGAAAACTTGTATTCGGCATGCGTTCCCAGAGTGCGCAGTGGTGGTGCAGCCTTAGATAACTAGATGCTGTGCAAAATAGGGGGAGGGACTGGCCCAGAGGCAAAGGAAATGGGCAAGTATAGGCATGCCAAGGAGTCCAGTCTGTATCGAGATTTAGGAATATACATTACATAATCTCTTACGCTCTGCACATCGCTGTATGAGGCCACTGTGTTTGTATGCTACATGGTCTGGACTACCACACTCTATATGCTGTTTTGTACTTCGCATAGTGGAGCACCACACTACAGATGCTCTGTACATAGCACACTGTGGATTGCCAAACTCCATATGCTCCACTACTCTGCATGCTGTGGATCGCCACACTTCATATACTTTACTGTATGTTGTATGCTATAAACCCAGCACTCCATGTTCCACTGCACATTACATGCTGTTAATCTGCACTCTTTGTGCTTCTCTGTATGTTGTATGCTATGAATGCCACACTGCATATGCTTACTGTATGCTATGAACACCACACTTGATGTGCTGCACTGTACATTGCATATTCCAGAACTGCACACTCCATACACAGCACAATATATTAAATACTCTTGCCTGACACGCATCATACCATGTACTGCATTCCACAGACTTTACACCGCCATACCAAATAGGCTGCACTGTATGTGGTATACTCCACACCATTCCACTATAATTTTCTATACCTTAGCTCTTATTGTTGAACTTTAAATTTCACTCTGATAAAGGCTCATTCACACCATCTGCATCAAGCTGTGTTGATTGACAGGGAACAATGCAGGCTCAATGCCAGTGCAACTTAAAACTATTTTTTGTGTCCTGTTCACACCACAATACTGTGAAGCGGCGCTGCATAAAATGTAGCATGTCCTTTTTGCGTAGTGCTACTCACTGCACCGCAGGCGCATTGCGCTTGTATTATACATAGTTTTCTGTCTCCAATAAAACTTCAAGCACACATTTTATTACCAGGGTTTTAGCAAACAGGCTTGTATGAATGAGCCCATACTTATTCTGTTTCAAATGCAGGATTAATGCAGGATATACATTGTTGGAGAGATGTCTGATGCAATAGTGGTGCTTCTGCTGTCAGTGTTAAAGCCTGACTCCAGCCAATTTTTTTTTTGTTGAGTGGAGAATTGCATATTTAGGATTCTATTCCTGTTTGTGACCCTATTAGGAAAAAAATTCTGAGACTTAAAGGTACAGACAGCAATAAAAAAAAAACATTGCCTGAAGTTGTAACATTTTCTCCCTCCCAATATTTATTTATTTTTTCTAGTAAAAACACAAATGCAAATCTCAAACCTTCCCTATACTATCAAAAGCAAAATAGTACATTTATGATGGATTTGGGCCCATTACAGTTGGTGACCATGCCATGAAGAAACTTTGAGGACTATATGGTAAATGGCAGCACCTAAAAGTTATAATGATAATAAGGTGATGGATAGTGCAACCCAAAATACATCATCATAAAATAAATCGTGAAACACATAAAATAGTGCCAAGTATCACAAGAGTAAGAAGTGTCCATCAAAATTTAGCAGTAGTATTTTTCATTTTTGAGGGCCAGTTCACACCACGTGCAGTCCAGTGCGTTTTTTTCTGCATGAAAAACGCATGGAAAGGAGGTTATATGGTCTTTAATGGCATAGTTCACACCAGTGCTTGCAGTTCCAGAAAAAAGTAGAACATGCTGCATTTTTCCTGCACTGGACTATACTGGAATGCTGTAAAAAGCATCAAAAATGCACTGGAACGCACCTTAATGCACTGGAACACACTAGGTTTAAGAAAAATTCACTGAACTGCATAAAAAACGTGCATGCAAAAAAAGCATCTGGAACTAAGTTTCTATGGTGTGAATCTAAATATGAGGATTGCCATTGCTGCTCTCCTTCTGAAAATGCTAGTCGCCTTGCTCTGTCTGGCTTTCGTTTACAGTGTGCCTTTAAGCATCTTGCATCTCTGATGCTGTGGGTTTTTTCTCACTAGAACATACCCCTGCAATGGTCTAGAGTGTTTTTGCAGGAGATTTGAAGCACCCAGCTGTCCCAGGAGGCAGCGCTGAGGCACTATGATGCCATCTGCATCTATTGGAAGCATCAAAAGCCAGGCTAAGGTGTGTTTTTTATTTTATTTTATTTTTGTTTACTTTCTTTTTTTCTTCACCTTTTTCAGGCAATTTGACTTTGGGGGTAATAAATGTAGGTGCATTTAAAGCCGACCTCCAAAAAAAAAAATCCTGTCCAAACACCCTTATTGACATCACCCTGCCTCTCCACCTCCTCCACTCGCAGAACACTTTCAATTCATTTAGAAAATGCATAACATTCTCTGAATGGCGCCCATGGCAAGCGGCCGACCTCCTGTATTCACAAGGCATCAGGCTGGCCACTTGCTCAGGACCAGAAAGCAAATGGAGATCACTGAAGTAGCAGTGTCTACTTCAGTGATTTCCAACTTCCAGGGGCATCGGCCAGGTATGGTAGATGCATACATGGACACAGCCGGTCATGGTCACATGTCAAAATTTGACATGCATGCAGGAGAGTGGGCGCACGGATCTGAACACAGGCGCAAAATCTAGAGCATTCTGCAAGCAGAATGGGTGTTAAAAGGTTTGTAAAAGTATGTCCTGAAAGGAATCCTGTCATCAGGGAAATATAAGGAATTCTGTTGCTACTTGCAACTCCTTTTTGGCTTTTAATCCTTTGAGTCACTGACTTGGAAGAAGTAATCATATCAGAAGTTATGACTCCACTAGCTGCGTGGATGTTTCAGGTTATGAACTCAAAGTAGAGCCAGTTGGAGACATTCAGGCTACTAGTATTTTCTAGGGCTGTGGAAATTAACTATTCCTCGACTTAATGTTTTTGATCGCTCAAAATTCTTTTGATCAGTACTCACCTCTCCGCGTCTTCAGGGAGTTCCGTCGGAGATCCGGTGATGTCAGACACCGGCGGGGCTTGCCGTGTCCATCTGAAGGGCTCCTTTGCTGTGCCTTCATATCTGCATGCCGGCGGGACCTTACTATCTGCCACACGAAAGTACTGTTACACTTCCCTCTATCAACCTGGGATTCTACAGCCATCCACTGGGAGTTGATAGTTCCCTTCACGGGACATCTACATGCCGACGGACTGATGTTAACCCCTCCTCATCTGTGTTCAGCAGTGGTATTGTTGTACACATTTTTATACCAGTATCATACTTAGCTACATGTTTTTATGACTGCTTTTGCTACCGTTTGGTATTACTCGCACCATTTTTACAGTTTATGTAGCTAGATCGATTTTATCTCCAGTGCAATATTTATTTTGTTACCTACTTGAAGACTATAAAAGTTTTAATGCTATTCCCATCGAGCGCTGCCTTTGTGTGTTTTTTGTATCCTGCTATCTATTTTTCCAGTGGTTGGTAGCTGCACTGGGAATCAGCCTGCAAGGAGATCAGCTAAAGATAGTTGGATCTGTATGTGCGTTATTAATCGAAATTAGTCGATTAATCGATTAAAAAAAAACGATTAATCGAACACGTAAATTTTAATCAGTAACAGCCCTAGTATTTTCAGCTTTTATAATTGCTGTCATTCATCAAACAGCCAAAAACATACCAGTTTAACAGCTTCTACCTTTTTTTCCTACAATAAATGTTGTCTATATCGGGGTCCTCCGAACTTTCTAAAGAAAGTGCTAGTTTACCATCCTCCAGACTTTAGGAGGTCCAGATTGTGGCCATTGGCAGTAGAAAATGCCTCAGTCTTGATGGTCAGCAGGGAGAAAAAAATTACATAACGTTTGTGGGTAGTAGGAGATATTAGTATTGGTGGGAAGATCTCCATCATTGGTGTCGGTGGGAGGAATAGTGTCCCATCTATGGTATCAGTGGGATAAATGCTGCTCCATTGTTATGTTGTCCCATTGTTGGTGTCAGTGGCAGGAAGGTTGTCCCATTGTTGGTGTGGAAGTAATAGTGCTCCATCTTTTGGTGTCAGTCGAAGGAACAGTTTTCTCTTGGTGTCAGTGGGAGGACTAGTGCCCTATTGTTGGTGTCATTGGAACGGCTAGTGCCCTAAGGGCCAAATAAGGGCATGCAAAGGGCCATATCTGGCCTGTGGGACAAGGTTTGTAGACCACTGGTCTATATGATCATGGCATTAGACAGTTTGCTAATTTGAGGCAAGTAATGTGAAATCACTTTGGAGTTTCTTGACGCTACACAGATGATTTAAATACACGAGAACACGCTCAGTTTAGAAACAGCTTTTTATTCTGTCTGGATCAAATGTAGGGGTTTCTAAGGAACAATGAACAGTATAGCAACTGACAAAATGGCTGAAATAGAATTTTTGCAGATGTCCTCGGATGACTTATCAGGGTAGTAAAAATGTCTGTCTTGCCCAGTAAACTATACCTAACAAATCAGCAAAAGGTATGGTATTAAATCACAAACCCAGGAATGTACAAGTCAATAAATGGCCAAAAAATAAATGGTATCAAATGTTTTGAAATCAACTGATAAAGCTGGAAAACTTGCAGGGATCACTTTTGGGTAGGAAATAAAGACAGGCACTGAAACCATTTTTCATTCTTATAATGTCAGTGTGTACAGATCCCCTTTTTTCACTCCATAATTAGAGATTAAAGCTTGAAATAGTGACTATGGAGAGTCCATATGTGTGTGTGTGTGTGTGTGTGTATGTATACCAGTGACAGCTTGAATCTGTGCAGGTAGTGTAAGAGTTAAATAAGCAGCAGCGCAGTGAGCATTGTACTCCCATCTTTCATTGCCATGGAAATGGAAAGGTACAATGAACAACAGAACACTGTTTAGGAGACCTTGTGTTGTGTGTCACTCTTCTGAAAGGTACACTTGTGAAGACTTTGACGAACTACAGTAAGCATTGTGTTAGAGCAGTAGTCCAGTACAGGATGTACAGATCCCAATCACAGGGCAGGGGGTAAGATGGCTTAGAAGGTATCAGGGGATGATGATGGGGACAAAGCAACAATATAGTGTCAATTTCTACTATCATTTGTATTAAGTGTATTACCAGAGCATGTCAAGTTCTCCTAGGTTGCTTGCTTCAGGGGTGGGCAATGAGATGATCATTTCTTCCCAGACAAAGTCCCCATCCCCCCAAGCTGTGCTGTCAGTTTGATAGAAGCATTATATGCACATCAAGTTATCGAGCAGCAGAGCTGGATAGTTCCTTGCACACAGCATAATTAAAATGCTCGAGTGAAGATTTACAAGCCGCTGTTACAATGAGGCAAATTACTTTGCCAAGCAAACATGAAATTCATGGTGACAATGAAGCCCTCTGATGACTGGAAACCAGTGGTCTGCCCCTTCAAAAGACATGGCAAACATTTATCTTTCCCTTTCTCAGGCGGAAGGAATAAATAGGTCTGTCTACCTTTTCTATGTACTTGAGCCTCTCTAAAACAGCCTTTCAAAGGTTGATCATTTCAAGAAACCCTTCCTTGTTTATTCTTTAGCCTTAGCCATATAATCTTTCCTGTCCACTTGCAAAAAAAAAAAAGGTGCAAGATCTGACCGACATGAGAAGTTTTTCTGTATTTAATCCTGCCCTAGTAATTCTGAAAAATGTCCCTGCTGCAGCCCCAGGACAGAAATACAGATGTAGGAATTCCAGTAATGTGGACACTGCTTGCAGCATTTTATGATGTGAAGCACAAAAAAAGCCAGTTTTGCAGTAAAGGAAGGAAGGTGAACTTCTGAAAGAAAATGGATTCTGGAGAAGGAGATAGTGCTATACAAATGAACTTTTGTAACCAACTTTATGATACTTCACCATGGCTATTTGCACATAAATAATACATTATCTTTTGTAAAGGCAGTTCAAAGTTCACACTGAAAGCTTTCACCCCTAAAGTAAATTTTATGTACGTCAGTATAGTCCAGCACTTCATTATTAACCAGGCAGAGGCCCTAGAGTATAAAATGGTGGGTGTTGCAATTTTATGTCGCACTGTATTTGTGCAGCAGTTTTTCACACAACATTATTATTTTTTTAAATGCCCTTTTTAATTTTAATGCAGAAAAATACAATATAATACCCAATTGTTTGTTAAAATATAAAAGACTGTTACGCAGAGTAAATAAATACCAAACATGTCACGCTTTAAAATTGTGTCTGCCCATGGAACGACTACAAACTGCGTGAATTATATTATCCATAGGGGACACTTTAAAAATCTTTACAGGTTACCACTTTAGATTTACACAGGAGGTTTGGTGCTAGAATTATTGCTCTTGATCTGACGTTTGTAGTGATGCCCCTCACGTGTGGTGCGATTGCTGTTTACATGAGACACAGAACCGACGTGTGCGTTTGCATGCAAGCACGAGGGGAAGGGGGTGCTTTAAAAAATTGGTTTTATTTTTACTCTGTACCAGGGGCAACACGACTTCCAGCGCGACTTTGGGAGGCAACTTGGACACAACTTGAGTATGAATCACAACTTCAAGTTGCCTCCAGGACAGGAGGCTTTCCAGTGGCCAATCAAACAAGAATCGGCTCTGTGGGAGGGAGGGGTTTGCCTGAGAAATGTATGTTCTCTTCCTATATTGTTGCTTCTGTTAAGACAATGATCCGACTTCTGAGGCGACTTCCATTGAAATCAATGGGTACAAGTTGCCTAGAAGTCAGATTGAAGTCAGATTGAAGTAGTACAGGAACCTTTTCTGAAGTCGGAGCGACTGCAGTAGTGTCCATTAAGACGGCTCCATTCACTTACATTGATTTTCTCATGCAGCGCGACTTGGGGCGACTTGAAGTCGGATCCAAAGTCGTCCCTGTGTGAATGGGCTCTAAAAAAAAGTTTTAGCGCTCACAAATGTAAACATCCTTTGTGATAACAATAGGCAGTGACAGGTCCTTATTACTGAAACGTCTATAGAGTCTATTGGACCCCAGATGTCTTCTCTGTCCTTTTTAAAAGCTTTGGATAATACCAAGATCAGTATGACCCAATGTTTTTTTAATTTAGTTATTTTTTTCTTCTTTTTACAGCCCATGAAACCGGAAGTGACCAAATAATCGTCGCTTTTAGTTTCTTAGACCATACAGTTGATTGGGGCCATTCTAGTCACTGATCATCTCTATGGTCAGCCAGTGGAACAGCCGCCTGCAATTCTAGGTTCCTCGGTGGGACCACACCTCCCACCGTCTTTTGTAAAAGCAATCCAGTGGCTTTTTAGCTGCTAAGATTGCTTTAACAAGAAAGTGCTGTGTTCAAAGTCGGGCAAAATACCAGTACATCGCTTGGCATTAAGCAGCTAAAGAACTGTTGGAAATAAAATAGATGGGCTGCCGCTGCCACTTTTAGGCCTCATGCACACTGGATGTTTTTTTCAGCTGCTTCTAGGGGCATCTGACATGGAGTTTTTCCTGCCTTCAAATACCCTGCATGTTAGCCTATGTGTCCATGCACACATAGGAGTTTAGAAGAGTGCAGAGGCATTAAAGCCTCATGCACACGGGATGTTTCGCAAACTCTCCTCAAAGCCTTTCCTCCTGGCAGCAGCTTTTTGGCCTAATGCTTGTAAAAGTAGGTAACATGTTTAGGCGCGGTTAAAGGCATCAAGCGATTGGGCGCTACAGTAATTAATTTCATTGGCCAGAGTTATAATTTTCTTTGGCCTTTTGAAATGAAAGCCCAAGCGCTAAATGTGCATTATAACAAGTTTAGAAGCTTCAGGCTTTTTTTTTCTCTGCCAAATCTCTGCTGCTCCTGGGTGTACTAGCAGTGTTTTTTTTTCCCCTGCCTCCTAAGGCCTCATGCACACATGCATGCAAAAACGCTGCTTTTACAGGCATTTGAGCGCTTTTTCTTTTTCTCTGCCTCTAAACTCCCCTACATGTTAACCTATGTGTCAATGCACACTATAGTTATTTACAGGAGTTTATAGGCAGAATAAAAAACCTCACCTGTGCATTCAAAAGAGGAGCGTTTTGGCAGAAAATAACGCCTACCATGGGTAAACACGTCTTAACGCTAGAAGCTTTTAGCACTTGAGCATTTTTTTTTAAATTTCAATGGCCAGAATACATAATTATTCTGGCCAATTGAATGAATAAGCTCCCCAGCACTTAACGTGCCTAAACGCGTTTAAACAAAAAAAACAAAGAAAAACAGCTTATGAGATTTTTTGCAGCTGCTTTTCTCCTGCCAGGAGAATGGTGTTTAGAAGAGCCCCAGTGTGCATGAAGCCTAAAGGAACCTCTCAGGAGTTGGGATCTGACCTTGTGCTTCTACTACTAGAAGGGGTCATAAGTCTAAAGGTGTTTGTTTTTTTTTTTTTGTTTTTTTTTACCTTAATGCATTCTGAGCATGAAGGTAAAAAATCCTTCTGTGCACAGCTTTGCTCTCTGCACAAATTATTTGCAGCACAAGAAGGATATCACGGTTGTAAATGGTAATATCTGAGTTTGTAAAGGTGTATGATGCACAGAGTAGATTTATATCATTTTGTTTCTGTTGAGGAATGCAATTAAACAAAGTTTTTGTGCCCAAAGTTCATCTTTAATTGAATGAGAGACTAAGAGCTGAAAAGAACTATCATTATGACAAATACCGTATGCATTATAGCTCAATAAATTGAACAAGCTCTGAAGGAAAAGAATGACAGCCTTTCAGCTAGTACATTTTATGTAAAACAATTCACTAATGGAAGTTTCCTTACATGTACTCTGACAGGTTTGATTTAAAGGTAAATTGTGAGGATAGACACATGGGAGATGCCATTGCTGAGATCCTTGTTTTTGCCACCTGCTCACTCACTAAGCTAGAATGACCGTAAAGTACTACGTAGTCTGAAGTGGCATGCTTGTTTTAGGGCAATCGCCCACTAAGTAGTAAAGCCCAAAGCTGGGTTAATGATGATGGCCTTTACAAAAAAAATTAAATTAATTAGAAGTGTGAACTCCTATATTTCAATCTTCTCTGGGTCCTTTTTAATGGCGATTTTCATTTAGACATGGAACCAAATGCTAAGCAAGGACTGCGGGAGCATTTCCTTGTGTGCTATTGTTAAAGAACTTTATCAAGGCCAATATGGGCAAAAGCAATCAGAATGTACTACTAAAGCCGGGTACACGCTATTGGTTATTTTTTTTGTCGTTTAACACCGCGGGTTGAATGAAAAAGAAACTCCGCTTCGGTCCGAGCCGTTGTACTACTAACCATGCAAGGTTAGTTCAGTGATCTCCACCACTGAGCTGTTGTGTTCTGACAGAACTCTTCGATCAGTGCTCTCTGCCATTGGCTGAGAGCGCTGTACAGAAGTCGGTCAGATGCTGGTTTTCCAGCATGCTTGTCCGACAAATAACAGCCTCCCCAGACCAGTTTTCTGCCCTGTGTACTCCCTCACTCCCATTTACTTCCCTATCCACACTACATGTTAGATTTTTACTCCAGGTGTATACAGTGGGGAAAATTTGATCTCCTGCAGATTTTGTAAGTTACCGCGCTTACAAAGAAATGAAGGGTCTAATTTTTATCATAGGTGTATTTTAAAAGAGACAGAATATCAACCAAAATGCCAGAAAAAACACATAATACAAATGTTATAAATTGAGCCGCAGTTCAGTGAGTAAAATAAGTATTTGATCCCCTACCAACCAACAATAATTCTGGCTCCCACAGACTGGCTACAGTATGTGCTCATGTGGTACACAGATTAGTCCTGTTAAATTAAGAAGGTGCTCCGAATGACAACTTATTATGTGTATAAAACACACCTGTCCACAGAATCCTTTCTTCCATTCAAACCTCACCATCATTGGCAAGACAAAAGAGCTGTCAAAGGATGCCAAGGACAAGATTGTAGACCTGCACAAGGCTGGAATAGGCTACAAGACCATCAGCAAGAAACTTGGTGAGAAGACAACCATCAGAGCGATTATTCACGAATGGAAGTGTAGCACACGGATCTTTTCCTGCCTTCGGCTCACTTGCAGGTCAAGGCACACAGCGCTATATGCCCGAACCCTCCTGTTTGAGGAGGTTGAGCGGTGTTAACAATTTTGGGTCCTGCAGCAGGTTCTCCCAGCTGACTGGTTCTCATCCCCTAGAGTATAGGGACAAGTCTCTATTATTCCACAGTAAGGCCAATGTCCACACCACTTTAACTCCAACGCTGAGTTTATTTCACAAGAAAGTTCAAGTTCAGCAGGCAGGAAAGGTGGATGAGAGAGAGGACAGCAAGGTTTGGGAGATAGGTCCAGGCACAAACTGGTATGATACTCGATCCCGAGTAGGTTTAGCTCACCCGGATAGTTCCCTGTAAGAGCGGATCCTAGCAGCCGGAGTGATGCTTGAACGTTCACTTTAGGTTTTCCTTAAGATATGATCGGGAGATCCTCTGCCACAGAATCTTTAAGTCCCAAACGTCTCAGCTGTTGCAACACAAGGACAGGTGCCAGTGATGGCACGTTGCAAGGCCTTTGGTGGATCTTTGAATCCCTCCAGAAGGTAACCAGGCCTCTCTTTCACCGTGAACTTTTACCGGTCCATCAGAAAGGTCCTCCCCTGGTCTCCTCTTCTTAGAGCGGGTCCACCCTTTCCCGGGCACCCTGGGATTCTTCTTTTGGAGGTAGGCCCCAGCTATAGGTGCTGGGCCCACTAGTGGAGTTACAGCCCCAGGCTAAAGGTGCCTGAGACCCATGCACGCGCGCACCCCTGGCCCGGAGTGGCGGGTGGCGCGAACCACTCACTCCAGACTCCCACCGAACTCCCAAAAGAATGGCGTCTGCCCCTTATGTATCCCCTCCCAGCATGCACAGCAGGCCAACCATGCCCACCGTACTGCTGCCGAGAGAGGACACCCTAAGGCATAGCAATGTCACCCACGGTTCAACCCTGACCTGATATGGCAGGGCCACCTACAGGCCACAGGGAACGGTGTGTCAGGCTACATCACACAGGCAGAAGTGAATACTAACAAATCAAAGTGGTCTGAGCCTGGCTACTAGCTCAGACCAACCCAAAAATTTAAGCACATAGCACCCCTGAAAAGTAAAGGGGCGCTACAGAAGAAATACAAAATAACCATCATTCGCCCTCAGTCTGAAGCTCCATGCAAGATTTCGCTTAATGGGGTAAGGATGATCATAAGAAAAGTGAGGGGCCACCCCAGAACTACATGGGAGGAGCTTGTGAATGATCTCAAGGCATTTGGAACCCACAGTCACCAAACAAACCATTGGTAACACAATACGCTGCCATGGATTGAATTCCTGCAATGCCCGCAAGGTCCCCCTCCTCAAGAAGGCACATGTACATCTAAAGTTTGCCAATGAAAAGCTCAATGATTCAGAAAAGGATTGGGAGGAAGTGCTGTGATCAGATGAGACCAAAATTGAGCTCTTTGGCATTAACTCAGCTCGCGTGTTTGGAGAAGGAAAAATGCTGACTATTTATCCAAGAACACCATCCCTGCAGTCAAGCACGGAGGTGGAAAAATTATGCTTTGGGGCTGTTTCTCTGCTAAAGATACAGGCCAACTTTGCAGCATTGAGAAGCCAATGGACGGTTCTAAGCCCCGGTATATTCGTGCCTGGTGTCCAAGGCCTAGAAATTTTCTCTGCATCCACGCGGCGTCTTCATAGCTGACAGAATGGGCTATGCGGTTGTGGATTGGTTGGCGCCGCCCATGTGACAGCGCTGACCAATTAGTAGGCTCCAAAATGTCCCCCCGACGAGGGACAGCTAAGAGGTGTTCTAAGCCCCGGACACCTGGCGCGGATATACTGGGGCTTAGAACCGAAAATTACTGCGACCCAGGTCAGCGGGTCGGAGGGCGAGAAGGGGGGCCTGTGTAAGTTCACCTTTTTAGAGCTTTCTGTAAAGGTGAACTTTCCCTCCTTAAGGATTTAGGGAAGATCTGTAAAGAGTGGACCAAAATCCCCCCCCCCCCCCACGAGATGTGTGCAAACCTGGTAACCAACTACAAGAAACGTCTCGCCTCTGTGCTTGCCAACAAGGGTTTCTCCACTAAGTAATGTTTTACTTGGGAATCCAATACTTTTTTTTTTTTTTTTTTACTCCCTGAACTGCAACTCAATTTATAACATTTGTATTGTGTTTTTTCTTGATTTTTGGATGATATTCTGTCTCTATCATTTTAAAATACACCTATGATAAAAATGAAAGACTCTTAATTTCTTTATAAGTAGGCAAACTTACAAAATCTGCAGGGGATCAAATGATTTCCCCCACTGTATAATGAGTTTGGAAATTCTAGAGAGATGCTCAAAGTAAAGGTCCACCCTAACACTAAAATCCCTTCATCTACAGACATCCACGATTGAACACTAACCTATCTAGTCCTGTAAAGAAGAAATCAGTATACATACCATTTTTAAGCCGATGCGACCCGATCCCTCGCTGAGCTTTCAGCTGCGGCAGCGCATGCAGTCACAGCCGACAATGGAAGCCCCATAGTAAGTCTATGGATGACGTTGCACCCTATTCATTTCACAGCCGTTGTCAGCTGTGTCCCCTGCAGAGCTTCCGCCACTGGAGATCAAATCGGCTTCAAAAAAGGTATGTTAATTGATTTCTTATTTACAGGGCTAGATAGGTTAGTGTTAGATTGTGGATGTCTGTAGATGCAGGGATTTTACTGTTATAATGCATTACATTTTAACCACTGTCGTACATCGGCTTTTTGAAAAGGGATATTGTTATGGAAGCAGCTAGCTACCATAACCCTGGCATTCTCTTCTTCATCGGGTGGACTCGCCACAAGATCACTTTTATTAGCAGCGGGAGAGGGCCCCCCCCCTCCCGCCGTGCTCCGGTGCCCTCCGCCGCTTACCGGAGCCGACGGCGGAGACAATAGCATCTGTGTGTGTGTGTGTGTGGTATGGAGCTGAGTGAGGGGAAGAGGGTCCCCACCCGGCTCCATAACATTGCAGGGCAGAAGTGACATCAAAACGTCACTTCCGCCCATAGCTCTTAAAGAGACCTTCTTCTTTTTTTTTTTTTTTTTTTAATATTGCATTTTAGTGTAAATATGAGATCTGAGGTCTTTTTGACCCAAGATCTCATATTTTAAGAGGTCCTGTCATGCTTTTTTCTATTACAAGGGATGTTTACATTCTTTGATAGGAATAAAAGTGACACCATTTTTTTTTTTTTCAATGAACAGTGTCAAAAAATAAAAGGTAAAATAATTTTGAAAAAAATAAAAACATTTTTAAACGCGCCCTGTCCCGCCGCAAATGCATACGTAAGTAGCGGCAGCATATGAAAAACCACACTTGAGGTATCACCGTGATCAGTAGTGTGAGAGCAATAATTCTAGCCCTAGACCTCTTCCTGTAACCCAAAACATGCAACCTGTAGATTTTTTTAAACATTGCATATGGAGATTTTTAAGGGTAAAAGTTTGTCGCCATTCCACAAGCGGGGGCAACTTTGAAGCGTGACATGTTGAGTATCAATTTACTCTGTGTAACATCTTTCACAAAATTAAAAAAATGTTACTTTACTTTTAAAAGGTCTTATTTAATTCAAAAAAGTGTATTTAAAAAAAAAAAAAAGTGCGCTTGTAAGACCGCTGCTCAAATACGGTGTGACAAAAAGTATTGCAACGACCTGCTATTTTATTCTCTAGGGTGTTACAAAAAATATATATATATAATGTTTGGGGTTCTAAGTAATTTTCTAGTAAAAAAAAAAAAAAATGATTTTAACTTGTAAACAACAAGTTTGAAAAATAGGCTCTGGGCTGAAGTGGTTAAAGTGGATGTAAACCTGAATTTCTATTTTTTTTTTTTTTATATAAATGAAGACTTCTACCTGGTACAGTGGAGGATGTCAATTCATCTGTGCCCAGTCTTGCCACTGAGAGTTAATCCAGCTCTGAGAAATATTCTTGTAATTTTTTTTTTCTAGTAAGATAAAAAACAACACACAGATAAGTTTGTGTTGCCACATCCCCCACTGCTGTGACTGACATCTCATTTCTTTAACTCATGAACAAGCAATGAGTAGAGTGTGTTACGATTCCAGCTTCACACCCCCCCCCCCTTCTTTCTCCAGCTCTCTCAGGATTGGCTGCTCCACACCTTGGCGTGATTGGGCATGCTAAAGTCATGTGATGCCTTTCCTGAGTTTTGACTGAATGTTACTCGTCGTGGGGCATGATCAGTGTGAGTGAATAGTAGAAGAGTGTAGAGGTGGACGGGGAGTCTTGTGACATCACCAGCTCTCTCAGGATTGGCTGCTCCACACCTCGGCGTGATTGGGCATGCTAAAGTCATGTGATGCCTTTCCTGAGTTTTGACTGAATGTTACTCGTCGTGGGGCATGATCAGTGTGAGTGAATAGTAGAAGAGTGTAGAGGTGGACGGGGAGTCTTGTGACATCACGGCTCCGCCCACCGAGGTCCCGCAAAGACACACACACACATACTGATTCCATAATTTTGCATGGTAGGGATACATGCAGTAGGCTTGCATGTGCGTATATATA
Organism: Rana muscosa; assembly: GCA_029206835.1. Lineage (NCBI taxonomy): Eukaryota > Metazoa > Chordata > Amphibia > Anura > Ranidae > Rana > Rana muscosa. Next base: position 306,636,330 of record CM055117.1, on the reverse strand, counting down.
CATTAATACTGTGCCATTAGTTTATACTGGGTGAGTGGTGGGTTTACATCCACTTTAACTAAACCTATTAGATTTTAGCCAGCTAAAATGTACTGGAGATTTTAGTCGACTAAAATACAACTAAAACGGCATTTTAGTTATGACTATAACTAAAGACTATAACGAAATCAAAATTTTCTCTTTCGTCCATGGACGGACACAGCCTTCTTATACTCTTAACTGTAGGGTTATGTTCCTGTCTATTAGGAGAGGACTAGGCAGACATGTTAATAGTTAAAAACATTAATCTTTAGCACAGCTGAACAGCCCCGCCCAGGGGGTGGTCCCTCTGGTCATAACCCCTCACACAGCAGTTAGCAGCTCAGTTTTTTTCTGCCTAGTAGAGAAGGACCTGGCACCCTTTGGGCCCATGGTCCTGAAGAATTTTTAATTTTTAATTTTTCTAATTTTGATCCTGAGATCTTCTATCAACTGCCGGCTGGGTGACAGGCTGGATTATATAGATCCTTGTAGTCCCCCCAGTTCTGGCCATCGAGCGTGAGCAGGCCTTAGCTATGCGCTGGGTCGGCCACGACATACCCTGTGGCTCCAGGGGTGGCCCGTGAGCTATATGCTCCGGGGTTCACATATGACTGGGCTACTGCTGTCTAAGTCACAGTGAACCGTGGCCGACAGCTACTCCATACTGCTTGGATGTAGGTCTGTCAGGAATGCGCTAGTGGTCCTCGCAGGACGGGTAAGTACTTTCCTCCTGTCTTGGCAGGTTGGAACAGCTGGGCTTTCCTGAGGGGCGTCGATAGGGGGTCTTTTGTCCTCCATTTCCTCTTCCCCCTGTCCCTTCCCTCCTCCCCTTGCTTGGGCCTGCTGTGACTGTCCGGGGGGTTACCTGTGGTGATTTTTCATGTCCTGGCCGGGGGCTGTGGGGGTGTCCGGGTCTGCTCTCTGTGTGGGTGGTCTGCCTTTTAAAAGGGCCCACCTCTGTGGCCACTGTGTTGTCTGGCCTTCTCGTCCGCCTCATTGTGTTGAGTGCCATTTTCGTTTGAATCCGCGCCATTTTCCTGTGACCGCCCCGCTGTTATAGCAATACAGCGGGTGGCCATTTTCTTGTAGTCACGCTGTGGCGCAGGCATTCTTAGCGGGCGGCCATTTTCTTGAGGCCCGCGCAATATTCTGAAGCGAACGGCGGCCATCTTGGTGTAGGTTTTGGCCTCTAGTGTTCCTAATGACTTCTGAACGGCGTAAATACCGCAGTTTTTGCCTCAGACACACACGCTGTGTGGAGAGAGGCAGCGGAACGCGGCACTGAGCTGAGCAGATCTGATCAGGGTGGTGAGTCCCCTGGTCGGTTGCAGCATGGAGGGTGGGCCACTTTTAAGTACCTTATACTTGTCTGTAGTCCCTAGGGATGTCAAGTGAGCGGGTCAGCATGGCGTCAGAAGCTGGCGTTTTCTTCCCCAGATATTCCAGTAGTGGCAACCGGTGCACCTGCGGTTCCTGGGGTCGCTTGGTCCGCGGTCCTGGAGTCATTTGTTGCCAGGGTGGAAGCGGTGTGTGGGCGCAAGGGGGCTAAAAAGGCGCCCCCTCCCCCCCACCTTCTGAGGATAGCTCTGACTCAGACTTGGGCCGGGCTGGGGCCCAGGGCCCCTGTTCTGAGTTATCGGAGGATGCGGACCAGGACCATTCGGACAGTGAGAGTGACTCCATGTCCAGGTCAGCGCAGGATAAGGCACTTGTTGGAGCACTTATCACCGCAGTGCGGGAAACCCTCAAACTGGAGGATAGGGCTGGGACTTCTGCTGAGGTATCTGTCCCTTTTGTGTCCCATAAGCCGGCCCGCATTGTAAAAGCTTTTCCTTATGTGAATTATTTTGACAAGTTCATAGACCAGGAATGGGAACGGCCGCAGAGGACCTTCTCGGTCCCAAAGCGCTTGGCAGTCAGTTATCCCTTTTTGAGGAGAGCCTTCTGAAAAAATGGGCATCTACCCCCGGTTGTGGACCCCCCCGGTATCTAGGTTAAACAAAATGACCACGATTCTGGTGGAAGGGTTGGCTGCATTTAAGGATCCTGCAGATAGATCTGAGGCGGTGGGCCGGTCCTTATGCACCTTGCTAGTATCAGCATTGCGGCCTATTTTGGCCACGGCACTGGTGTCACAAACTCTGACTGCGTGGGCAAGGTTATTGCACCGGGAGTTGGAGGAACATCAGGCTCCTCCAGGCTGCGTGGAACTAGCTGACCAGTTAGTACATGGCCTCAAATATGTCTGTGATGCAGCCCTGGATGCTGCACCTTTTGATTTCCAGAGCCTCAGTGTCTGCAGTAGTTCTGCGGCGCCTGATTTGGCGAAAATCCTAGTCTGCGGGCCAGGCTTCTAAGACGGCTCTGGCAGACTTGCCCTTCAAGGGAGAGAGGCTATTTGGAGCCTCGCTGGATGACATTATTAAGGATGTCACTGGAGGTAAGAGCACGCTACTCCCTCAGTTCAGAAAAGTTAAGGAGCTGAGACGTAGGCCGGGGCCCTCCTTTTCCGCTCAAAAGCGTTTTTTTCATCAGTCAGGGCCAGCAGGCAGACCTTTTCAGGCCAACAAGGGCTCATCTGGGGGACAGAAGCGTCCCTGGGTTTGCAAGCAAGACCAGCCTGCGAACAAACCTGCTTCCGCATTAAGGTCTGCCCCTGCCCAATTCCCGGGCGGGGGGACGTCTTCACGAGTTTGCGGCTCGGTGGACCTCCCTGCTTTCCGACCTGTGGGTCTGCACAATGGTTTCATCGGGGTACAAGATGGTTTCTTTCTTGTCCACCAAACAGATTCTTTCCCTCTTCTTCCGGCTCGTCGGGCCGCCCTAAGGGGGGCAGTACAGGACTTGCTGAAGTGCGGGGTGATCATACCTGTACCGCTGCAGGAAAGGTTTCAGGGATTCTACTCCAATCTGTTTGTAGTCCCGAAGAAGGACGGAGTCCGTCCAATTCTAGACCTCAAAGCCCTCAATGCCATTGTGAGGGTTTGGAAGTTCAGGATGGAATCAATTCGCTCTGTGGTCGCTGCACTCCATCCGGGGGACTTTCTGGCGTCCTTGGACATCAAGGACGCTTACTTGTATGTCCCCGTTTTTCATCGGACACCAGAGGTTTCTGTGCTTTGCAGTAGGGGACGACCACTATCAATTCGTGGCTCTCCCCTTTGGCCTGGCGTCGGCGCTGAGAGTGTTCATCAAGGTGCTGGCCCCGATTCTGGCCTTGCTGAGACAGCGAGGGATCGCCATCATAGGCTATTTGGACGATCTACTTCTGAGAGCTGCTTCAAGCTCAGAATTGGAGGACGACGTGGCGATTTCCAGTAAGACCCTCAGAGAATTTGAGTGGGTGCTGAACTTCCAGTAGTCAGTGTTGGTGCCGACTCAGCGCCTAGAATATCTGGGGTTGAGAGTTTTTCTCCCTTTGGAAAAGTTTCAGACTCTTCGGATTGCCGTGAAGCTGCTAGCATCCCACAAATGGTCGTCCCTCCGCTTTTGCATGCGGGTCTTGGGCCTGATGGTAGCCTCTTTCGAGGCGGTACCGTATGCTCAATTCCACACTCGAGTCTTTGAGAAGGAGATCCTGTCCAAATGGAACAAGTCTCAGTTGGCTCACCCGGATTTGACAATCCGGGGACAACTAGTCGGGGACTCCCTGGTCTGGTGGCTGAGATCTCCGGTCAACACCACAGGGTCGCTGGATACAGGAAGAATCTCGCCTGCCGATCAATGTTCTGGAGCTCCGGGCGATCAGGCAGTGCCTCTCCACTTGATCACAGAGGCTTCAGGGGCGTCCGATCAGGATCCAGTCGGACAACGCCACGGCAGTGGCGTATGTCAACCATCAAGGCGGAAAAAGAAGTGCGGCTGCAGCCTCAGAGGTAGCTCACATCTTGAGGTGGGCAGAGAGGAGCGTTCTGGCTCTATCTGCCATTTTACATTCCAGACGTAGAAAACTGGCAAGCGGACTACCTCAGCCGCCAGATGCTGGACCAAGGAGAATGGTCACTACACCCGGTGGTATTTCACCTCCTTTGCCTGAGATGGAGCGAGCCAGACGTAGATCTTCTGGCTTCTCGACTCAATTGAAAGGTGTCGAGGTTTGTGGCCAGGGCAAAAGATCCCTGGGTGGACGCAACAGATGCGTTGGTGGCCCCATGGAGACAGTATCTGCTGATTTATGCCTTTCCCCCACTAAAACTGCTTCCTCGTCTGCTTCACAGAGCGGAGTCCGAGGGGATCCCGATGATCCTAATTGCCTCGGATTGGCCTCGGCGTCCCTGGTACTCCGACCTGATAAAACTAGTGGCGGACGCTCCTTGGCTGACTGCCTTGCGAGAGGACCTTCTGTCACAAGGTCCCATCCTTCATCCTGCTTTACAGTTGCTGGCTTTAACGGCATGGCTGTTTAAAGCCAGGTACGAAGGGACCGAGGCCTGTCGGATTTTGTAATTTCCACCATGCTGAGGGCACGAAAGTCATCTTCTCAGAAGATTTACCACCGCACATGGAAGGCCTACATCTGTGTGACGAGATGGGGTGGCACCCACGTGCTTATTTGGTTTCTAGGATCCTGTTTTTACAGCGTGGCGTGGATCAGAAACTTGCCTTAGGCACCATTAAGGGACAGATTTCAGCATTGGCTGTTTTCTTTCAACGACCCTTGGCGGCTCACTCCCTGGTGAGTACCTTTTGTCCAAGGGGTTCGACATGTGGCTCCGCCGGTTCGATCACCACTACCTCCGTGGGATCTGAATCTGGTGCTTTCGGCACTTTAGGAACCCCCCTTTGAGAACATCAGGGAGATTCCGCTCTTGACTCTCTCCCAGAAGGTTGTTTTTTCTGGTAGCCATTACTTCAGTTAGACGGGTTTCTGAGTTAGCGGCCCTGTCTTGCAAGTCCCCCTACTTAATCCTACATGGAGATAAAGCGGTGCTGCGCCCGCAGCCTTCGTTTCTACCAAAGGTAGTTTCGGCCTTTCATCTAAACGAGGACGTTGTACTAACATCCTTGTGTCCTCGGCCGTCGAATCCCAAAGAGGCTGCGTTTCATTCCCTAGACGTGGTACATGCTCTACGGGTGTATCTGCCTGTTACGGTTCAGTTTCGGAGGTCAGACTCACTGTTCGTGTCAGTGTCTGGTCCCAAGAAGGGCCTGGCGGTCTCATCGGCCACCATTTCTCGGTGGATCAGACAGATCGTGGTTCAGGCCTATGCCCTGAAGGGGCGGGCGTCTCCTTTTCCTGTCACGGCGCATTAGACCAGGGCAATTGGTGCTTCCTGGGCCTTCCGACATCAAGAGTCTGTCTCACAGGTGTGCAAAGCGGCGACCTGGTCGTCCATTCACACTTTTACCACGTTTTATAAGGTTGATGTGAGTGCATCTTCGGATGCTTCTTTTGGCCACAAAGTGTTGCAGGCGGCCGTCTAAAGGTTGCAACTCCTCCTGTTGAGCTCTGGTTGCGTTGGGGTGATGTTAGTTTTTGATTGCTATTCCCACCCCTTGTTTTTTTTTGATACTGCTTGGGGACGTCCCTACAGTTAAAGGGGGGGTTCCACCCGCAATTTTATTTTTTTTAAAAGTCAGCAGCTACAAACACTGTAGCTGCTGACTTTTAATAAGGACACTTACCTGTCCTACTCGCCCGCGATGTCAGCCCCCCCCTCCCCCCCAGGCCGATCCCTCGGCGCTGGCAGCTCCCGGCGCCGCCATCCTCAGTAAGGGGAACAGGCAGTGAAGCCGTGCGGCTTCACTGCCTGTTTTCTACTGTGCATGCACGAGCAGCGTGGTGCTTTGTGAATGGGGTAGGCAACCTGGGGCCCTCCAGCTGTTGTGCAACTACATTTCCCATGAGGCATTGCAAGGCTGGCAGTTATAATTACTCCCAGGGGCATGATGGGACTTGTAGTTCTGCAACAGGTGCAGGGCCCCAGGTTGCCTACCCCTGCACTAGTTCCTTCTCTCTTCATAGAAAAGTGACAGTCATGCTGGCCCTGCTTGGAGAGAAATTTTGAGAAGTTGGATCTATATATGGCTGTTTACCGCATAAAAATTGACAAAATCAGAAGCACTATAGTTTATGAGCAGCCTGTCCTTTCTGAGTCTTTGTATTGTGACAGCTGTAGTACATGCATCAAGGCTCCCAAAAGGTCTATAGCCTGCTGTATTAGACTAGCTGGCTCCTAAATTTTATAATAATTTGTTCATCCCTGATGAATGCAAGCTAGTCTCCATAAGTACTTGGTAAAGCAGTTTACTAAGTTCCAATTTAACAAGCCCACCCACTCTGTTGTCTTGCCAGTGCGATTTTACATATATATTAGTTATAAACATTGTTCGCTTCTCGGGCTTTTGGCTAAGATCAAGTGTAGTATCTGTTCTTATCAGTTGCCAGGAGGTGGCGCTGTGCTAACCGTCCCTAGTACACGGCGAGGTGGAAAGGGATGGCGGTGGCATATGCAAAACCTGCTGGTGTGGAGGCGGAAGCCTTCTGATGGGGATAGAGAACCATTGTGTCAAAGCCGAAGGGTCGGGTCCCTGGCCTTCTGGCCTGGATTTGTGCGGTGCTTACATCGGTCAGTTTTTTCGGGAGAGAACACTAGTTCCCCTTTCCCACCGGGGGAGCGGCTAGTATTTCCCGAATGTAATTAGGTGGGAGTGATGGGAGTAGTGGTTGAGCCTTCTGGCGTGGGCTCTCTTCTCTCTCTCTGAACTCCATACCTTCCTGGCTGGGATGGGTGCGGCACGGTCTGGGCGGTTGGTCAGGGTTGAGAGAAAAGCCCATGGTGATTGTGCCCCTGGAGTGGCAGTCCAGGGGTGTCATACTTGCACTGTCAAAGGGCACTTTTCGAGTGTTGGCAGCATGGTCACGTCACCACACACACTTTAACACCTGCCTCCTGGGCTGGGCCTTTTGGCTGGGACCGGAGGAATTTTTTATTCCTGGCCGGAGGGCCTAGCCATTGTATTGCACAATGGCCACTTTTCACTCTTCCACCTTCCTTCTCCCCACTTTCTTTTTATTTATCCCTGTGTGTCACTTTTTTGTATGTTTTTTGTTGGTTGTGTACACGTTTTGTCACTGTGTGTTTAGTAGGGTGTAGGTCCTCGGGCCTGCCCTGAACGACTTGGGAGTCGGTGGACATGGCCTTCTGGCTTGGTTCGCCTGCTCACATGGGGTCTCCCTTCGGGGGAGCCCCACCTAGTACTTGGGTGGGTCTGTTTCAAGAGACCCTCCAGAGAAAGGGGTTCGTCTGGTTTCGGCCAGATGGACCACGTTATGTACCTCAGTCCCCGTCTGGAGCCTAACGCCCCGGGGGATCAGGGTAAGGTCCTTCCATGTGGAGTACAAGTGTTACACCTGTTGCACGTTTTGTGTTTCACTCTTTATGTGTGTGCCTTTTTTTGGCACCGGGTGGAGTTTTTGGGTGTGTTTCACACGCCATGGGCTTTTAAAAAAAATAAAAAATAAACATTGTTCAGTGTGATGCTTGATGCATTTTACTTTAGTCAAAATCACGACTTTAAGTCCATAGTTTTACCTTTTTGAAATGGGCAAACATGACTCTTGATTTTCCGGGAAGTCCTAATTTAGTAAAAGTTTTCTTTCCAAGATGCTTACTTTTCACTACACAAGTGCTGCTAGAGCACCCATCTAAGTTTACTGAGAGCATTTATGAATTCTTTATTTAACCACTTGCTGACAGTTTTACTGCTACAGGACAGCAGCTGTGTGCAGGATCACGAATATATATACGTGATCCTGCACTCCTGCCTGCAGGGGGCACACGTGTGTGCCACTGGAGGGCCACTTCTGCTGTGATGATTCACAGCAGTAGCCAGTCTGCAGATGCTGGGAACTCGATGTCCACTGCCACCTGATTGTCAGGCAGAGAGGGATGGATTCTGTGTTCCTGCAAAGCAGGAACTAAAATCCATCTCTTCCCCTAGTAAAAGCAGCACACATGGTAAACACAAACACTGGCTAGGCACACAGTTACAGCAGCAAAAAAGGAAAATAACAAATAAGATGTTATAAATACACACCCGGAAGAGTTAAACTACATATACTTTATTAGCTATGAATTAAGCAAAATATGACAGGCAATGTCAATATCCCTTAATCCCTTATAAAAAGACCAGAAGAGAGATCCCTGATGAAGGGAATAATTCCCCAGTGGTCAGCACTCCCCAAAGCTATAAAACAGATGATCCAAATAGATAATCTCCTCTCAAAATATAGGGCGGATATTGAAACATGCACACAGTTAACCTTTTGATCACCTTAGATGTTCCCTTCCCAGCCAGTGTCAGTACAGTTACCGTGCATATTTTTAGCACTGATCACTGTATGTGTCAATGGTTTCTGCAAAGTGTCAAAAGTATCAGTATCAGACTGTCAGCCGCAATATTGCAGTCCCCCTATAAGTCGCTGATCGCCGCCATTACTAGTATAAAAAGAAATAAAAAATCCAGTGTGTGTGTGTGTGTACTGCACGGAGGTATAGAGTGGGGAGATGCTCGTGTAAACAAGCATCTCCCCGCTCTGCCTAGTGACAATTACACTGATCTCGGCTCCGTTTACTCGGAGCGAAGATCAGTGTCATGTGACAAAGAGCCCAACCCCCCCCCCCTCAGTTAGAAACACAATGCAGGGAACACTTAACCCCTACAGCGCCACCTAGTGGTTAACCCCTTCACTGCCAGTGTCATTTTCACAGTAACCAGTGCATTTTTATAGCACTGATCGCTGTGAAAATGACTGGTCCCAAAAATGTGTCAAAAGTGTCCGATGTGTCCGCCATAATGTCGCTGTCGAGAAAAAAAAAACTGATCGCCGCCATTACTAGTAAAAAAAAATTAAAAATAAAAATGGCATAAAACTATCCCCTATTTTGTAAACGCTATAAAGTTTGCGCAAACCAATCAATAAACGGTGATTGCGATTTTTTTTTTTTTTACCAAAAATATGTAGAAGAATACATATCGGCCTAAACTGAGGAAAATTTTTTTTTTATATATATTTTTTGGGGGTTATTTATTATAGCAAAAAATATTGAATTTTTTTAAAAATTGACACTCTATTTTTGTTTATAGCGTAAAAAAACAAACCACAGAGGTGATCAAATACCACCAAAAGAAAGCGCTTTTGTGGGAAAAAAGGACATCAATTTTGTTTGCGAGCCACGTCGCACGACCGCGCAATTGTCAGTTAAAGCGATGCAGTGCTGAATCGCAAAAAGGAGCCTGGTCTTTAACCAGCCAAAATGGTCCGGGGCTTAAGTGGTTAACAAAAATAAATACTTTTTTTTCCCCAAAATTTTCAGACTTTTTAAGGTTTATAGCAACAAATTTAAAACCCAGTGGTGATCAAATGCCACCAAAAGCTCTATTTGTGGGGGGGGGGAGAGAAATAACAGAAATTTTATTTGGGTACAGCGTTGCAACCATGCAATTGTCAGGTAAAGTAACGCAGTGCTGTATCGCAAGAAGGCTGCAGACAAGTCGCTATATCTAAACATCAAAACCCTCTAATAGACTGATCATGCCATAGACAACAGCGGTTAGTTTATATTCAAATAGCATTCTAGCTGTTCCCTATTTTTTTACAGTTTGCATGATAGAGTAAGACTCAGACTAGGGGAGCAAAAATGTGTAAAGTGAAGAAAAGAAAGGAAGATAGAGGAAAAAAAAGAGGGGAGGGGAGCCATTCAGCCTGAATCTCGGAGAGTAAAATAGGGCTTATGAGGGGGCGACTAACAGGAACTGTTCTTTGTAAAAGAAGTACGGAGTCCAGATTTTCCAATATGTTCTTTCATTGTCAAAGCGAGTTCTTCCATCAGTTGTATTTCCTGAATCCTGGCTAGCCAGTGAGATCTATTGGGAGGGTCAGTAATCCTTCCACGGTGCCAGAATACACACTTTAGCAGCCTGTTAGAAGGTGTTTCAGCAATGAGTTTTTATATTTTTTTTTATTAGACATAGGGGTATCGTGTAACTGTAACAGGTAAACTAACTGACCTCTCTTTAGGGACACACCCTTAAAACTGAGAACATTTAAAGTACCGTAATACTAATACAATTTTTTTTAAATAGTAAACGCGTTGCCTGTTCTGTGCAATGGTTCTGCACAGAGCAGCCCCAATCCTCTTCTTTTTGGGTCCCCCCGCCAGCAAGCCTCTTGCTATGTGGGCACTGGATCAGGCTCTCTACATTGTCCACTCACGCACACACAGCAAGGTTTGGCCCTGCCCTCTCATTGGCCAATGGCTCACGCTGCTGTGTGATCCAATGAGGTGAGACCTGGGAGAACCAATTCTCTCATGCACATCGCTGGATTGAGATAGGACTCGGGTAAGTATAAGGGGGGCGGGGATGGTTGGGGCTGCACCCAGAAGTTTTTTTTTATTTGTTTTTTTTTTTTTTATCATAATGTGTTAAGGTAAAAAATCTTCTGCCTTTATAACCCCTTTAAACATACTGTACAGATAATGACAAAAGATGGAAGTTGATCCGCTTGTATATGTTTGATTACAAATAAAAACGTTTTGAAAAAAAAAAAAGATGGAAGTTGATCCAATATCCTGATTAGGGATGAGCTGAACACCCCCCCGGTTCGGTTTGCATTAGAAAATGCGAACAGACAAACTAATTCATGTGAACACCGTTAAAGTCTATGGGACACGAAGGTGAAAAATCAAAAGTGCTAATTTTAAAGGCTTAGATGCAAGTTATTGCAATAAAAAGTGTTTGGGAACCCAGGTACTGCCCCAGGGGACATGTATCAATGCAAAAAATAGTTTTAAAATGGCTGTTTATGGAGCAGTGATTTTGTTAATGCCTAAAGTGAAACAATAAAATTGAAATAAATCTTTAAATATCGTGCTGGGGGCGGGGTCCCCTAAGTCTGCCTGTAAAGTGGCGCATCTTATGTGTTTTACTGTGCGACAGCAAATTGCATTTCTAAAGGAAGAAAATGTCGTTTAAAATTGCTTGCTGCTGTAATGTATGGTCGGTTTCCTATAATCAAGATGAAAAACTATTGGAAAAAAAAGGCGTGCAGTCCCCCCAGTCCATACCAGGCCCTTCAGGTCTGGTATAGATATTAACTCTATGCCAAAATTGGAAAAAAACAAATGGCGTGGGGGGTTCCCCCAAAATTTATACCAGACCCTTATCTGAGCAAGCAGCCATGGCAGGCCAAGAAAGGGCCCCCCCCGAACCATACCAGGCTGCTTGCCTTCAACATGGGGAGGGTGCTTTGGGGTCCCAAGGGCCTCATCCCCACAACCCTTGCCCGGTGGTTGTAGTGGTCTGTGGGTGGGGCGCTTATCAGAATCTGGAAGCCCCCTTTAACAAGCGGGGCCCGAGATCCCAGGCCCCCCTATGTTAATGGGTATGGGGTACATTGTACCCCCACCCATTCACCAAAAAAGTGTCAAAGTAAAAATGACACAGTTTTTGACAATTCCTTTTTATTAAAAAAAAAAAATGTCCCACGATGTCCATCCATCTTTAACCACTTAAGCCCCGGACCATTTGGTAGCTAAAGGACCAGAGGTGAATTCAGAATTTTGCACTGCGCTGCTTTAACTGTAAATTGTGCGGACATGCAATGTTGTACCCAAACGAAATTTGCGTCCTTTTCTTCCCACAAATAGAGCTTTCTTTTAATGGTATTTGATTGCCTCTGCGATTTTTATTTTTTGCGATATAAACGGAAAAAGACCGAAAATTTTGAAAAAAAATATTTTCTACTTTTTGTTATAAGAAAAATCGAATAAACTCAATTTTAGTCATACATTTAGGCCAAAATGTATTCAGCCACATGTCTTTAGTAAAAAAAATGTCAATAAGCGTATATTTATCGGTTTGCGCAAAAGTTATAGCGTTTACAAACTAGGGTACATTTTCTGGAATTTACACAGCTTTTAATTTATGACTGCCTATCTCATTTCTTGAGGTGCTAAAATGACAGGGCAGTACAAAACCCCCCCAAATGACCCCATTTTAGAAAGTAGACACCCCAAGGAAATTGCTGAGAGGCATGTTGAGCCCATTGAATATTTTTTTTTTTTGTCCCAAGTGATTGAATAATGACAAAAAAAAAAAAAATTACAAAAAGTTGTCACTAAATGATATATTGCTCACACATGCCATGGTTATATGTGGAATTGCACCCCAAAATACATTCTGCTGCTTCTCCTGAGTACGGGGATACCACATGTGTGGGACTTTTTAGGAGCCTAGCCACGTACGGGACCCCGGAAACCAAGCACCGCCTTCAGGATTTCTAAGGGCGCAAATTTTTGATTTCACTCCTCACTACCTATCACAGTTTTGAAGGCCATAAAATGCCAAAATAGCACAAAACCCCCCCAAATGACCCCATTTTGGAAAGTAGACACCCCAAGCTGTTTGCTGAGAGGCATGGTGAGTATTTTACAGCTCTCATTTGTTTTTGAAAATGAAGAAAGAACATTTTTTTTTTCTTTTTTTTTTCAATTTTCAAAACTTTGTGACAAAGCGAGATCTGCAAAATACTCACAATACCTCTCAGCAAATAGCTTGGGGTGTCTACTTTCCAAAATGGGGTCATTTGGGGGGGTTTTGTGCCATCTGGGCATTCCATGGCCTCCCAAACTGTGATAGGCAGTGAGAAGTGAAATCAAAAATTTACACCCTTAGAAAGCCTGAAGGCGCTGCTTGGTTTTTGGGGTCCCGTACGCGGCTAGGCTCCCAAAAAGTCTCACACATGTGGTATCCCCGTACTCAGGAGAAGCAACAGAATGTATTTTGGGGTGTAATTCCACATATGCCCATGGCATGTTTGAGCAATATATCATTTAGTGACAACTTTGTGCAAAAAAAAAAAAAAAATTGTATTTTTTCCGCAACTTGTGTCAACATATAAAATATTCCATGGACTCGACATGCCTCTCAGTATATAACTTGGGGTGTCTACTTTCCAAAATGGGGTCATTTGGGGGGGTTTTGAACTGTTCTGGCATTTTATACACAACATTAGGAAGCTTACATCCACTCTTCTAACCACTTGAAGACAAAGCCCTTTTTGACACTTTTTGTTTACATGAAAACATATTTTTTTTTGCAAGAAAATTATGTTGAACCCCCAAACATTATATATATTTTTAAAGCAAAGGCCCTACAGAATAAAATGGTGGGTGTTGCATTTTTTTTTTCTACACAGTATTTGCGCAGCGATTTTTCAAATGCATTTTTTTGGGAAAAAATACACTTTTTTTAATTTTAATGCACTAAAATACACTATATTGCCCAAATGTTTGATGAAATAAAAAAGATGATCTTAGGCCGAGTACATAGATACCAAACACGACATGCTTTAAAATTTCGCACAAACGCGCATTGGCGACAAACTACATACATTTTTAAAAGCCTTTAAAAGCATTTACAGGTTACCCCGTTAGATTTACAGAGGAGGTCTACTGCTAAAATTACTGCCCTCGATCTGACCTTCGCGGTGATACCTCACATGCATGGTGCAATTGCTGTTTACATATGACGCCAGACCGACGCTTGCGTTCGCCATTGGGCAAGAGCAGGGCAGAACAGGGGTGCTTTTTTTTTTTTTTTTTTTTTTTTTTTTATTATTAATTTTGCTTTTTTATTTTATTTTTAAACTGTTGCTTCCATATTTATTTATTTTTATCACTTTTATTGTTATCTCAGGGAATGTAAATATCCCCTATGATAGCAATAGGTAATGACAGGTACTCTTTTTTGAAAAAAACTGGGGTCTATTGGACCCTAGATCTTTCCTCTGCCCTCAAAGCATCTGACCACACCAAGATCGGTGTGATAAAATGCTTTCCCAATTTCCCAATGGTGCTTTTTATATCCGGGGGGGGGGGACATTCCCTCCCACTGCTTGTAAAAGCAGTCCAGAGGCTAATTAGCCACTAGGATTGCTTTTACATGAAAGCCGGCCGCTGGCTGAAAAGAATGATACCAAGATGATACCTAAACCCGCAGGCATCATTCTGGTATAAACATTCAAAGTCCAGCAACATACCAGTACGTTGCTGGTCCTTGTTGGACATGTATTGTAATCTTTTTTTTCATGCAGCCTGTTGGCTGAACGAAAAAAAAAGATTGATCGGTGGGTATGCCCACCATTAGAATACCGCCCTTCATCCACCCACTTCTAATGATGGGCATACATGCACCATTTATATATGCCGAAGCATGGGGGCATCTTCTCGCAAAAGTTATGCCGCGTACACATGGTCAGACTTTTCCACGGGCAAGCCTCCGTCGGAATTTCGACCATATATACGCGGCATTAGGAGCAAAATCGCTCCTCCGCTCCTGCTGCCCCAATGCTTTGGCATATATGCTTTTTTTTTTTTAACTGTGGTGGTGAAATTACCTCCTACAGCACTGGAGTCGCAGGGATCAGGCCTGTCTCTGCGAACGCTGCAGTTATGTGTGTTGTGTTTTGCAAGTGACAGTGATCGATCGATACTGCACTTCGGTGGCCTGGGCTGGACGGAGGGGCAAAACGCAGGTGCTAGCAGGTATCTGGGCTGATCCCACTAACAGTGCGTTTTTGGGAACCCTAAACTGCTGGGGACGCTAGTATAGATCTGATCAGATCAGATATTGAGCTGATCAGATACTATACCACTAAGGGGGGTGTATGCTTCACGTGTGGGTGTTAGCGCTACTGGCACTAACCTGACGCTGCCTGGGGTGTGACGCAGACCCTCTCTGACGCTAAAACCTAACTGATATCACCCGCCGGGCGATCAGGGGGTTAAACCTTTATTGGGTTATATACGGCGGGTGCCCTGACACTATAAAAAGCAAACTAACTAACCAGCGTCACCCGTAACACTTATATGATGATCACTGGTGAAAGGGTTAACTAGGGGCAATTAGGGGGTTAAAACCTTTATTAGGTAATATATGGGGGTACCTGATGCTATATAAAAACCTGACGGCGAACCTAAAAAAAAATTACTGGCTACCTATCGGCATCACCGACACTAAGACAACGATCATAAAAACGATTGCTTAGCGACAGTGGTGATAGGGGGTGAAAGGGTTACCTGAGGGGCGATCAGGGGGTTAAACCTTTATTAGATAATATATGGGGGTACCTGACGCTATAAAAACCTGCGGCGAACCTAAAAAAAATTACTGGCTACCGATCAGCATCACCGACGCTAAGACATCGATCAGAAAAATGATCGCATAGTGACGGCGGTGCTAGGGGGTGAAAGGGTTACCTGGGGGGTGATCAAGGGGGTTACACCTTTATTAGGTAATATATGGGGTTACCCGACGCTATAAAAACCTGCGGCGAACCTAAAAAAAATTACTGGCTACCGATCAGCATCGCCGACGCTAAGACATCGATCAGAAAAATGATTGCTTAGTGACAGTGGTGATAGGGGGTGAAAGGGTTATCTGGTGGGTGATCAGGGGGTTAAACCTTTATTGGGGGGGGTTAGGGGGCTACACTGGACCTAAAACTAAATGTAGTGACACTTTTACAGTCACAAATGTCACTGATTGCAGTGATCACTAAATAAATGGTCACTGCAATCAGTGACACTGTGACTGGGGGCTGGGGGGTGTCTGGGGGGGCCTGGGGGGCGATTTATGTGCCTATGTGTCCTGGTGTCAGTGTGCTGTTTTGTGTACTAACCTGCATCTTCTCCTGTACGGCGCTCGGTATATGTGAGCGCCCCAGGAGAGATGACATCACTTCCTCCTTCCTGGCAGGCAGGGGAAGCTCTCTCATTCGCCGGGAGCGATCGAGAGGGGGTGGCCGGAATCGAACGGCCGTCCCCTCATGCCGGATCGCTCCCGAAGGTAAAACGACCGCTCACTGTAAAGAAGGGGGTCCGATCGGACCCCCCAACTATACAAAGGCAATCACGTACATATACGTGATTCTGCCTGTCGGTGCCATTCTGCTGACGTATATTTACAGTGGGCGGTCGTTAAGTGGTTAATCACGGCGCATGTACCCAAAAAAAAAAAGTTTGATGGCAGGCGTCCCGCCGGCTGCTGTCTTTTCACGGTGACAGCTGTTATATAGACAAGGGCGGGGCCACCTGGTGACGTAACCTGGTGACCCCACCCCCTTCTGATGTCACATGATGTCAGAAGGGGGCAGGATCACCCAGTTACGTCACCAGGTGGCCCCGTCCTTGCCTATATAACAGCTGTCGCTGTGAAAAGACAGCAGTCGACACAACGCGAATAGGCGAACACCCGATTGAGTCGAACATCAAGCTCATCCCTAATCCTTACGCTGCTGGATCATCACAAGGCTGCCATCCTTTTAATGCTTGGGGAGCAATATCACTAGAACCATGTTTTTTTAAGTACATGCCCTCTTTAACATGGGAGCCTGTGTCTGTGCAATGTTATTTCCAGTGTATTTCCCCCCAACCGGCAAGCTCAGGCGCTTCATACGGCAGCCCATAGACATAAATGGTTGCGGCTGTACTCCAGGTATTCGTCATAATGTATAGGTTTTTTCTGTAGACCTATGTCAATGTAAGCACCAACGTATACCAGAGTACAGCCATACACAATCGTTTGGTCTCTGGGTGGATATATGAAGCACCTGGGCTTTTCAGGAGGGAGAACTACATTGGATTTTACATTATACAAGCTCAGGCGATGTGCAAGAGACCTATTGGTGTCATCACATTTTGATGAGTAAAAAAAAAAAACTTGGGCAGATAAACTTTTTTTTTTTTTGCTAAGTAACATGATTGCTAAAATTTGTGAGGTTGAGGTGTGAGCTTGACAGGAAATCTCTTTCCTCAAGTGTAAACTCTGGCTGGCTATCTTCTCACTTGCACCATATTGATTTCAACAGGCTGCAAATGAGACATTGCCCTGCAAGTTATTAATCTCAAGCCTCTGAGTGATTAAACATCTCCTGTGTGGTTTAGGCCTTAAAGTAAAAGGTTTTTCTTGTCTAACTAGAGAAGGATTGAGTGAACGTGGATAGATGACATACAAGTTTATTATCCAACTAATGTATTTATTTATTTTGTTCTGCAGAATGGACATGCTACCTCAGAAGATGCAGGGAAGTGCACAACAAAGGTAATGCTGCTCTGACATGCCTCCTGCCTGTGCTGTATTTGTGTACTTTATAGTAAGTGTGATTCAATGGCCACAGGCTTCGTTTTTTTCCCTAGTTGAAGAGTCATACGTAACAATCATTGGCGTGTATTGACCTGCAAATAAAGGTCTCTGTAAGGAACGTGCAGCTGCATGACAATAAAACCTTTAATAGTTGCTCTTGTGAGTAAAGGTCAATTTCTTGTTATCATGAAGGGTCAATAGTTTATTTTATATTGTAAAATATTAAAGCTGATTTCCAGCCTTACTTTCAGTCTTGAACAGTTGTAAAGACTCATCTCTTGTACTTAATTTGCTTACTCTTCCCTGCACACTGTGAGTTTTTCTCATAATGGGAGCCACAGCACGTCTCATAGCGCCAGCCTCATTTCTTGATTGGAGGTTGTCTAGCATGTAGCTCTAGCTTCCCCAGCCTTAACCCTGGTAAACACTAATAATACGAGGATAGTTTAGCGATCTCCTCTGCTGGGCTGCTGTGTTCTGACAGGGGGACGGTCTCCACCAGAACACTCCAATCAGTGCTCTCTGCCATTGGCTGAGAGCGCTGATCGGGAGTCAGTCGGCTGCTGGTTGTCTAGCATGCACGTCTGACATACAGACTGAATGTCTCCCGACATATTGTTCCTGGTCTGCCCTTTTTCATTCATTGGATTTCAGTTCCATCAGTCATAGCTCCATCAGGCTTGGCATTACATATGGGCGTAACACCATACTAGGACAGTATGCCAAGGAACACACCCACCCATGTAGACATTTTGATATTTGCATAACTCCTCCCATGTGCCAGCACACTGCTGGCATCAGGGCTGAGGACTCTTGAGTATTAAGGCAGGGGGCTGTGATGTGTTCAGAAAGCAATGTACATCACCTTGCCAGCCCCTCCAAACATGTTCTGTTTGCATAGCATAGAAAAGCACAGAGACCTAGTAATGACATCATTAGATCTAAAATTAAGGTATGCAATAGAAAGGTTTTATGTAATAATTTGATCAGCATATTGATGTGGGAGGAAGGAGGAGCTGGGAAAGGCAAAATATAGGCAGAATAAACTGCATATTTAAAGCTAAACTCATGGGAAAAGCTTTGCCTGCACTGCAAGGGTTACCTGCTCCTTTATGTCTAGGAGACTGGGCAAGTTGAATTGCTTTACCCAATTTGCTGCTTCTGTAGGCTTCTCTGCACTGCTAGACTGGTCCCCCCCAGCCTTTTCCTCTCTTTAGCAGTCAGATGCCTCTGACATCATGTCCTGATGCAGGGACTATAGCACTCCATTGGACATGAGGATGGTGAAGGACAGTCCATCTCTGAAGCATGGAAGAGTGTTGTCTCCTGGGGGGAGTAGACTATCAGGGAAGGAAACATGCTAACATCATCCCCTAGACCAGTGGTCTCCAAACTGTGACCCGGGGGGCCGATGTGGCCCTTTGCTTGCCTTTTGTCTGGCCCTTGGGGCACTATTCCCACTTCTGACACCATTTAATGGAGCACTATATCTCCCATTAAATCTAATGATGGGGCACTGATACTAGGGCATTTTCTACACCCACAGTCCCTTTCCCATCCCCCCTAAAGCTTAAAGGACAGTTAATTGCCCCTTTTGCTTAGAAAGTTTGGAAACCCCTGCCCTAGACTATAAGAGCATTTAATTCTGTGGCCTCACTGCAAGGGAGGACGTTTATCTTTCACAGAGTTGGGCCTCTGTCAGGCTGTGTCATTGCTGGGAAGATTTCCTGTTCTTATCTGGGTGACACGGTGTCAGAGGGTCAGGAAATGAGCGGAATTCTGATGGGAGACAGCAGGAACACATTCTACTAGAGCAGAGGTCTCCAAACTTTTGAAACAAAGGGCCAGTTTATTGCCCTTCAGACTTTAAGGGGGCCAGACCGTGGCCAGTGGGAGTAAACCATGCCATAGGCTTTGTGATCTGTGGGAGTAAAAAATGATTACAGAATTGGTGTCAGTGGGAGGAATAATGCCCCATCATTGGCGTTGGTGAAACATCTGTAAGGGCTCTATTGCCATGTGATTCTTGTGATATCCATTTATTTGTTCTGCTGACACTGGGACAGGTGGGCAGTAGGGCTACACGTTTCTGGATAAAATAAGAATCACAATTTTTAATATTTTTTTTGCTTAAAATAAAGATCATGATTCTCGGCGTAACATCTTTTACATTATACATAAAAATTGGGCTAACTTTACTGTTTTTTTTTTTTATCGCTGAAGTGTATTTTTTCTCAAAAAATTGCTTTTGAAAGATCGCTGCGCAAGTAGTGTGACATAAAATATTGCAATGTCCACCATTTTACTCTCTAGGGCAGTGATTCTCAACCAGGGTTCCGTGGAACCCTAGGGTTCCTCCAGAGGTTGCTAGGGGTTCCTTCAGCATTGGGCAATTTCTGCCTCTCAGATAAGTTCACACTGACCCCATTGATCTTTTTAGCTATCTGTAAGGAGGTAATACTTCCCAATTGCCACAAGTTTAAGGACCATTCTTCCAACTGACTGTCACACTAATGTATCATGAGTTGTAGATTTTTAAATTTTAGCAGGGGTTCCCCGAGACCGAAGAACTATTTCAAGGGTTCCTCTGTGTTGAAAAGGTTGAGAAAGGCTGCTCTAGGGTCTCTGTGTGTGTGTGTGTGTGTGTGTGTGTGTGTGTGTGTGTGTGTGTGTGTGTGTGTATATGTATGTATGTATGTATGTATGTGTGTGTATATGTGTGTGTATGTGTGTATATATATGTGTATATATATATATGTGTGTGTGTATGTGTGTATATGTGTATATATATATATATATATATATATATATATATATATATATATATATATATATATATATAATATATATATATAATTATGTTTGGCGGTTCGAAGTATTTTTCTAGCAAACGGATTTTAACTTGTAAGCAACAAATGTCAGAAAAAGGCTTAGTATTTTAGTGGTTGAACTGAGCTCATTTACAGACCGAAGTTCATCCCTTTGATCTAAAAGAACCGACTGATGCATTGTTTCTTTTTATCTCAGCGCTGAGGAGCAAATGGCTGCCTTTTATTTTTTTTGACAGCTGTCAGTTGTGAACAGAGAACGGGTCTGCACTGAGTCGTGGAATTGCCAGATTAAAGGGGGGTTGCAAACCTTTTGTACTGCAGCACCCTCCGGGACTCCCCTTTTTTTTTTTTTCTTACCTGAACCCGATTATTCCAGCGGCGGGGAAGAGCACAGCAGCTCCAGATCCTGTTTTGGGTCCTTATTAGAGTGATAGCAGCAGGAGCCATTGGCTCCCGCTGCAGTCAATCAAATCCAGTGACTGGGGGAGCAAGGCCGAGTCCTGTCTGTGTTAATGTACGCAGCAGCAGGACTCGAGAGCGCGCCCGCATGAGTGTCCCCATGGAAAGCAGCTCTCTGTGGGGGCACTCGAAGAGGAGGAGCCAGGACCGCCACGGGGGGGGGGGGCAGAAAAGGAGGATCAGGACCACTCTGAGTGCACAGAGGAGGTATTTATAACATGTTTGTTGTTTAAAAAAATTAATAAAATTAATCTTTTCAATCCCTTTTAAGATCGTGAGGGGGGTTGAATCGAGATTGCAATTTTATAATGATTAATTGTGCAGCTCTAGTGGGCAGATATGTCTCCAGTGAGGTCACAACCTCCAATGCAATGCAAAAAAAACCATAAACACATTTGGGGCTTGAGTTGGACTTAAAGTACATAAATGCAGTTTTTGGGTTTGTGTGTGTATCGTACAAAACAGTGTCAGGACTCTGTCTTTAAAACTGCTCTTATTTTCTCCTATTAAAATGTCATTCTCCATCCATAATAAAGAATACATTTTGGACAAATCATTTTCCACATTTCTGCTGGCGTTGTGTGCAAATGTTGCAAGCTCATAAACCGTTCACAAGTTACTCCAAACTGTACGTTATAATTAAAATGGAAAAGCTGTCTTAAATCAGAAAACACTAAACATCGTATTACATACTAGTATAGGCATGTGTATGTATCTTATAAGGCGTGTTCCCTTCGCAAACATGTATATTGTTTGCAGTGAGCTAAACCTAAAAAAAAGACATGAAAAGTTAAAGGAAACGTGTACTGAGAAAAATGTGGAGACTGCCAATGCTATTTTTTCCCTTTTTGTCATAACCACTTAAGGACCGCCGCACGCCGATGTACGTCGGCAGAATGGCACGGCTGGGCACAAGGGCGTACAGGTACGTCCCCTTTAAGATCCCAGCCGTGGGTCGCGAGCGCGCTGCTGGCGGCTCTCTCGCGACCCGGTCTTCTTCTCCCTGACCGTCTCCGCGGGAACAGCGGACCCGATCGCCGCCGGTGTCCCACGATCGGGTCACAGAGAGGAAGAATGGGGAGAGGCAAGTGTAAACAAACCTCTCCCCGTGCTTCCTAGTGAGCCTGTCACTGATCGTCTGTTCCCTGTCATAGGGAACGACGATCAGTGATGTCACACGCCAAGCCAGCCCCCCCCACAGTAAGAAACACACATCAGGGCACACTTAACCCCTACATCGCCCCCTCCTGGTTAACCCCTTCACTGACAGTGTAATTTTTACAGTAATCATTGCATTTTTATAGCACTGTTCGCTGTAAAAATGACAATGGTCCCAAAATAGTGTCAAAGTGTCTTATGTGTCCGCCATAGTGTCGCTGATCGCCCCCATTACTAGAAAAAAAAGTTACTAATGAAAATGCAATAAAACTATCTCCTATTTGGTAGACGCTATAAATTTTTGCGCAAACCAATCAACGCTTACTGCGATTTTTTTCTTTTTACCAAAAATATGTAGAAGAATACGTATCGGCCTAAATTGAAGAAAAAATAAAAAAATTTTGATATTTTTTTGGGGATATTTATTATAGCAAAAAGTAAAAAGTATAGCATTTTTTAAAAAAATTGTCGCTCTATTTTTTGTTTATAGCGCAAAAAATTTAAATCGCAGAGGTGATCAAATACCACCAAAAGAAAGCTCTATTTGTGGGGGAAAAAATGGCTGCCAATTTTGTTTGGGAGCCACGTCGCATGACTGCGCAATTGTCAGTTAAAGCGACGCAGTGCCGAATCGCAAAAAGTGGCTAGGTCTTTAAGCTGCATAATGGTCCGGTCCTTAAGTGGTTAAATGGCCTAAAGTGTCATTAAGTTTACATAATTAAGAACTTCCAGTACGGTGCTGTATTACATGCTGTTCATACTCACTCATAGTCACTATGGGATTCATTTTCTGTATTCTGCAAAAAAAAAAAACGGGTTGAAGCTGCTGTTCGCTGTCCCTTCCTCCTTGTCTGTGTCCCCACTGCAGCCTGAGATTGTGTAGACAATTCATTGCTACATCTACTGAGCATGCTCCAGTTTTAGTTCCCTTCTAAGCTGTTCATTACCTCCTCATATGTGCAGCCCACGTGGCTATAGAGACAAGTGGGTGTATACACAGTCCGATCCCTCCCTCCCCCTCCATGTCCACTAAACTGCTAAACACAATAGGGATAATGGGTGGATTCCTTTAAATATTTATGGGTACACGTCTCCACCCAAGCTTCAGATTTTATTCCGTTAAACCTCACCCCAGTACTTCTTGACGCCCAGACAAAACTCAAATCCTGTAGTAACTTGCCCTTGTCCGTTTGGGGGCGAGTCAACCTCCTTAAAATCATTCCCAAATTCATCTACCTCTTCCGCTATTCCCCACAGTGGGTGCCTAAATCCTTCATTAAAAAACTGAACCAAATTTTCTCTTCATTTTTTATGGGGTCCCTCACCACCCAGATACCGCCTGTTGACCTTGATGAGGCAGAGAACGCAGGGTGGCATGGCATTTCCAGACTGTTACAAATACTTCCTAGCCACACAGTTGGTGACTGCGGCCTGGTGGTTACTCCCGGACAGAACAAACTCATCTACTGCGCTGGAGGCTACGTTGGTTGGCTCACTGGAAGCCCTCCAATTTCTAATCTACAGGGGTCCTCGTGCCCCCTATCCCCTGACCCCCTCCATGCTTACCACCCTGCGGGCTTGGCGAGCAGGACTGTCTATAGAAAATGCGAACACTGAGGTTTCCCCGAATGCCCTGATCTGGCTGAACCCTAGCCTACCCCATCTTTAGAAACTCTTAGACCCTTACGCTTGGACTAAATATGGTGTAAAACTCATATCTCATATAGTGTCTCAGAATTCCCTATTCCCCTTATCACATCTCTCCTCCCTCTATAACATACCCAAACACTATTGTAATGGGAGGGCCCGGGGAACCCAGAATCTGTTAGAAAGTATGGGATACCCTTGCTTCAGATCCCCATGCAAATCTTATGTCTAAATCACCCTATGTCCATTAGGGGCATAGGGTGAGCAAGAAAATAATGGACATTAAGAATATGTCTTGGATTACTTGGCATGGGAAAGTAATATTTATCCACAATATCTCCCAGGATATGTGCCATATTAGAAAGAGTGACTCATTAATACGGTTGGGACACATACTGTTAGATGCTAATGTCATCACCCCCAGACACCTGTCTGTTGTCTGTTGTAATGTTAATGAATCCAGACTAACTTCTAAGGATCCTTTCATGGGGGCTTCGGCTAAATAACCCTCTATTGTATTAAAGGATTCCTATGATAATGTGTATTGAAGTTCAGGAGACAGCCAGGCTAAGAAAACTCTGAGACAGCCAGGCTGTTAAAAGGAATTAGGTAATTAGCATGTTAATTAGGTCTGGTCACAGGTGTATTTCCAGAGAAATATGATGCACCTCCTCTTTTAACTGTGTATAAAACTTGTGGTCTTTTCAATAAAGATTGTCAGTCCTGCTTAAACCTCAAGACAGAGCTTTGTCTCGTTATTGAGGGAAATTTTATTCTTATGGGTCTTGTTCGTCTGACTGGAGTGTCGGTAGCTGTCTTGGTGTTCGGAAATGGAATGTCCTAAACGGCTTTAACCCCTCTCATACCCAGGGTGTCATTACAACTATCATTTTCGTTATCTCCAACTGTCCCATGCTTTTGCTGCACAATTCCCACACTCTTGTGTCATGGCCAATCTGAGTTGGAGAGAACACTCAGGTTTAGTTGTGCCGAGAAACCTACCTCACATTTGTATGCACACTTGATCTTTGTGTCTCCCGCCCCTTGACAAACTTTGGTCTTGCTGGCAGCGTGACATTCCCACTCTCGACAACGATGACTGGGATGATGTCTGGGATTTCCCTTTCAGTTCGCTAGTTTCTATTTGTGACAGACTGGTGCAGTTCAACATTGTACATAGGGCATACTTCACCCCACACAGACTTCATAAGATGGACCCTGCACATTCCTCGGAATGCTGGAGGTGTGGAGCCTCACCAGGAGATTTCTCCCATATTTTCTGGCATTGCCCTAAAGTCCAGCAGTATTGGGGGGGGGGGGGTGCTCGAGTTGATATACAGGGTCTAATCAGTCACACTGCCATTGGTAATGGAGGTATGCCTCCTAGGACTATTAGAAACCATTATACCAACCATGGCTAAATGCACAATGATTGGCTTGTTACTTTTTTACGCCCGGAAAAACATTGCAATGGAAAAAACCCACATCCCCTTCATTAGTACAGTGGAAACGTTTGGTGAATAACAGCCTTCCTTTGTACAAAGATACGTACGTCAATAGAGGCTGCCCCCTAAAGTATGAAAAAGTCTGGCGTACATGGCTGGCTGAACCTGAAACGGCCTAACGGATGGGGTTGTGACCTGATCGCTTTATGAGGTATAGGCCAACACCCTGGGTTGGGATGTGTTTTTAGACATCGCTATAGTTAGATGTTTTTGTTAGAGCCCATTATGGCATTTTCCAAGGTCCCGTCCTGGACAAGAGGATGCGTATCACACAATTAATGTATCTCCAGCCACTACACCCATGTTTGCAGAATGGTATTGTATCACCACAACTATTCATGTGTACTGTAGGCACTTAAGTTGTATTTGTTTTGTTTGTCTATAAAACTTGCAATAAAAATAATAATAAAAAAAAAAACGCAATAGGGATGGGATATTACATAATAAAAGTTGCGCGAAAATTAGAACATGTGACTCTGAAAAGGCGAATAAGTGTCACTGGAAGTGAATTAAAAAAACATAGTGATCATGAAAATTGTCAAAAATTACCAAAAAATTTCATAAATTACTATGACACAAAGTGTCAAAAAATCAATGAATGTGAAAAACAGCATTTGATGTGAAATGTGATATGTAACACACCTATTTGAAAAACAACATATAACACACTTGATAAAAAAATATGTACAACCAGTGTTGCCAAAAAATTATTGGTGATCAAAGGTTTAGCTCCTCAATGTGAGAGATGTGTTAAACAAAAAAAAATTTGAATAAAAAAAAATGGGTCAAATACAACTGCATGAATACAGCTCAATAAAGTCCCAATGAAGGAAACAAACAACTTGAAGGATCTTCCTAAAAAATTGCAGTGGTATCAGATAATCTTGGCATATGTGGGTCAGATATGACAGTCCTAATCTGGAAGTAAATGCAGCCAGATGGCCTCCTACCGAAATGGATGGACTCCTGTAACGGGAGCCTAACTTGCGTGGTATACCCAAAGGGATCAGCTGCTCCTTCTTCGGTAGGTACACACACCTGCTTGTCTGCTCACACACCTGTTTGTGTCTCTCCCCGGATGCTTGGATTATGTTCAGGACATGTGGACTCAGAGATCATAATCCGCCCTGCCGCTCACTATCTTCCTTAGAATGTTTCAGCCAAACTCAATGAACACAATTCACAGTTTGCCAGGCCGAAAGTTCATTTGGAAAAATGAAAGCGGAAAAACTCATGTGCAGTAAAATCTTGGTATTTATTATACACTCAAAGTTTTCCAAACACTAAAATTTTCTTACAAAACACATAAAAAGGACGATATATAAAAAAAGCACTCAACTGCAGCTATATCAAAATGACTGCTAGTGCATAGTAACGTCTCAGACTTCTCTCTTACCGACGCGTTTCCTTGTAAAAAGCATCAACTGGGAAAGCATCTCCATTCCCAGTTGATGCTTACCCCTTGTACATTACTCCTTCTCCATGTACCTTTTTTTATAATTTATATACAGCGGTCACATGACCCAGCTCTTTCCCAGCCTGTCTGTAGGGAAACCTCAGCGGGAGGAGCTTCTTGTCCTCTGCTGTTGGTCACATGTTAAAAAACAAACAAAAAAAAACCACCTAAACGCAGAAGAATGGCGTTCAGGAGAGAAGCTTTTGGGCATCTAAGCACTAGGCGCGTTTAGCACTTGAGTGTTTATTCATTTCAAAATAAACCACAATTCTGGTCAATGAAACAAATGCTCAAATTCTAAATAGGTGCTTAGGTTTCCTATCAGGAAAAACAGCATTTACAATAAACCAGTGTGCATGAGGCCCTAACCTAAAAAAAAATTCACACAAAAAAAACACACGCCTGCTTGCGTTTTGGGTGCCATTAACACCACCACAAGTGCAAAACTTGTATTTTGCACATTTTGTAAATGGAAGATCAAGGGTCCTTTTCTGCAGCAAGCAGGCAGGAGACCGTTTTTTTCTACTTAGGATATGGCTGCTTTCGAAAAAAAAAAATTAAATGCAAGAGGTATCTGTAATATTAACTGAAAGTTCAGTTGGGCTTTAAGATATGCAGTATATTAATACTGAACCCTGGGAAATACAGCATTGCATCCTAAGCAGAATCAAATGACGGTAAGAAGAATGTAAATCATGAACAGGCAATTGCCCTGGTACAACGGAGATGTCTGCCATTAAGTCTCTTGATGCCTGTACAATGCTGTAAGGCCCCATGTACACTGCTGCTGCTAAACGGATGTTCAGAGGCAGTTGGACACTTTTTTTTTTCAACTGCCCCTGAACTCATTCAATGTTATCTTGTGTGTCCATGTACACAGGTTCGTTTTCTGACGTTTTTAGGCAGTTGTTTTTATAGGCATTTTTTTTTAAGGAAAAAAAACTAGTTCAGACGCCGAAGTTTCAGATGCCAAACGTGTCTAAACGCGGTAACTCGCGTTTCGTTTATAGGCGTTTTTGGCCATTAAAAAAAACCTGGATGTTTTAAACGTGGGTTACTATCTGTCAAGTTAAATCGTTCAGGAGAGGTTGTAAAAACGTACCGTGTACATGAAGCCTAATGTGTCTTGCCTTTTCTATGTGAAGACTCTACACTAGTCTAAGGCTCCATGCACACTGAAGCTCATAAACGGATGTTTTTGAGCGTTTTTTTTTATTTTATTTTATTTTACAGCCCATAAACTCCCCTCTGTGTTATCCTATGTGTCCTTGCACACATGGACATTTTGGATGTTTATCAGCAGTGGATTTCATGGGCTGTTGTCTGAACGCCCTAAAATCGCGTCCAGGAGCTGTTTTTCTGACCACAAAAAACGCTTAAACGATAAACGTCGATAAACGCTCAAAAACGTGGCTCACCAGTGTTCTTTAACATTTTTGATCCATTGAAAAAAAAAAACGCTATTGCAAAATCAATAACCACCTCAATACAGGGCACTTTCATCCCCTTCCTGCACAAGCCTTTTTTCAGCTTTAAGCGCTGTCACATTTTGAATGACAATTGCGCGGTCATGCAACACTGTACCAAAATTAAATGTTTATCATTTTTTTCCCCTCAAATAGAGCTTTCTTTTGTTGGCATTTGATCACCTCTGCGGTTTTCATTTCTTGTGCTGTAAACAAAAGAAGAGGGACAAGTTTGAAAAAATACTATTTTTAGTTTAGGCCGATACGTATTCTTCTACATATTTTTGGTAAAGAAGAATCGCAATAAGCGTATATTGATTGGTTTGTGCAAAAGGTTATAGCGTCTACAAAATAGGGGATAGATTTATAGCATTTTTATTATAATTTCTTTTACTAGTAATGGCGGCGATCAGCGATTTTTATTGTGACTGTGATATTGCGGCGTTCATATCGGACACTTTTGACACATTTTTGGGACCATTCACATTTATACAGCGATCCGTGCTATAAAAATGCATTGATTACTGTGTAAAATGTGACTGGCAGGGAAGGGGTTAACACTAGGGGGCGATCAAGGGTTTAAATGTGGGTCTTAGGGAGTCATTCTAACTGGGGGAGATGACCAATGGTTGTCCCTATGTACAAGGGACACACCATCGGTCTCCTCTCCTCTGACAGAACCTAGATCTGTGTGTTTACACACGCAGATCCACGGTCCTGCTCAGTTACTGGGCAATCGCGGGTGTCTGGTGGACATCGCGGGCACGCGCATTGGGTCTCAAGTGACGCGGCCGGCGCGCGCGCCCCCTAGTGGCCCGGGAAGGCAAAGACGTCATATGACATCCGCCCAGGATGAGCTGCATCGTCTCGCTGTCATATGACGGTGGGCGGGCGGCTAGTGGTTAAAAAGCGTTGAAAGACTCGCTGCAAAGCTACTGGCGTTTTTATAACGTTATTTGTGCATGGAGCCTAAAGCCTCATACACGTGATGAAAATATCGGCTGCTTTTTTTTTTTTTTACATGCTGGTCTCCTATCGAAAATCAAGAGGTTACTAAAGTTCCGAAAATTCTTATACGACAGAATACAACTTAGGAAGTGATGCAATGTGCTGTATTGTATTGTAATGTACTCCTTTGTTTCAAAGCATGCATGGTCTTGTTCACTCAATTTATTTTCAGGCAAAAACTGATAACACAAAAATCGTTCATTCTGGTATCGTATGGGAATAAATGTTAATTGGCACCTTTTTACTTGCAAGACAAAAGCATAGATCTATATTGATTTAGGACTTTTGACAGTAAATGACTTAAGAAGTCTGTTACATGTGGAATTATTCAATAAAATGGTGCCATGAGTAGTGTCACAGCTGGAGCGTGCAGTAAGCAATGCCTTCACTTGGACTACAGTAAATAGGTTTTTGGTTTCAGTGGCTTACTACACCTTCATACAATCTGTATTGACCGTACTAAAATTAATACAAAGGCCACATCTTCCTCATTGTTCTTGGAAGGGAAAGCTTCCAAGCTGATACCCGGAGGGCAGTGCGACAATCATGTTAACCGCACTAGAAAGCTGAGACTGGGGACACTCTGTAGTGTCCAAGTAGAAATTGTAGTGGAGCAAGAAGAACAATGGACCATTTGGGATCCTTTGTTTTAATAGCTGTATTAGTCAGATTAGTTTGCTTTCTGGGAATAAACACTCAGAGGTATGCTTGCATAAGGTGATGGTGAAATATTTATCCCTAGTTGTTTTAATGGAAAGCGGAGCAGACTATGTATGTAGTGTTCCTTTTATTATTATCCTGAAAATATTATACAGGATTTATATAGCACCAACAGTTTGCGCAGCACTTTACAATATAAAGGGAGACAACACAGCAACAATACAATTCAATACAAGAGGCTTAGGAGGGCCCTGCTCCTGCGAGTTTACAATCTCAGATGAAAAGAAGATATTTTTAAAATGTTGTGACTTACTGTGCAAAGCAGCTCAGACAAACCAGTATTGTGCAGATTTAAGGATGTGCACATCCTTCGAGTGGTTCATGTTCAGACTCGTTGCATTGAGTCTTGGTACTGGCTGAAGGCTCCAGGCACTATTGAGAATGTAAGAACTCCGGTTTACATTAGTTGCATGTCAGGGTGACAGAATAACTCAGACTTGTGTGCAGCCTGTTTAAGTCTATTCTGTATTAAATGTTTGCATTATTCTTAGGAACAACTACCCTTACTCTAGTGCAGTGGTCTCCAAACTGCAGCCGGGGGCCAGATGCAGCACTTTGCTTGCTTTTATCCAGCCCCGGGGGCACTATTTTTTTCCACTGATACCAACAATGGAGCATAACTACCCTCCCTTAACTGACCCCAATGAAGGGGCACAATTCCTCCTAATGGCACCAATAATGGGGCACAATTCCTCCTAATGACACCAACCATTGGGCCCAATGACACCAATGATGGGGCACAATTCCTCCCAGTGACACCAATGACCCGGCACAATTCCTCCCAATGACACCCAAGAGGGGGCATTGGTTGTTTTTTTCCACTGATGTTGGGACCTTTCTGCTCCCAATGGCCAGTCTGGCCCCCCTACAGGTCTCAAGGACAGTAAACTGGCCTTTTGTTAAAGTTTGGCGATCCCTGCTCTAGTGTATGGAAAAAATATTACAATTTGGTAATGGTAGCCTCCTGTATAATCTGTACAATCATCATGTATTGCTATTATTATACCTATTGATGAGCTATATGATTTTATTCTCTTGGCAATGCAATTTAAAACCATTTAACTGAGCCATCCTGTATTTGCCAAGTAATTTTTACCGTGTGTGTGTGTGTGTGTGTGTGTTTGTGTTTTTTTTGTTTTTTTTATAGCATGCATTAAGTTAAAAAAAAAATGTCTGCCTTTACAACTCCTTTTTAAGTAAGCCCTCACATATACCCAGTAAAGTGAAGAGCCTCAGATGATACACAGAGATGAATAGACAAGCTGCTGAGCTTTCCCCCTCCTCCTGACACAAATTCATCTCCTGTGTTAGGAAAACTTCTCAGAAGTGACTCATGCTGATAACGGAGAAACAAAGCACCAGAGAGAAACAACACTTATAGCTTTGAAGAGAGATAAGTAAACACTACAGATATGTGCTTTGCTCAGATTCCATCACTGAGGTTTACAACAACTTTAAGCCAAGTGCAATGCCTATGATGGATGAAATTATATATCCATAACAATGCTGCACAAAACCAGGATTCCTAAGTTGATAACATAGGGCATGGGTGCTCAACCTGTGGTCCTCTAGCTGTTGTGGAACTACCAGTCTCATAAGGCATTTCAAGGCTGACCGTTACAAGCATGACTCCCAAAGAGAGAGGCATGATGGGACTTGAAGTTCTGCAACATCTGGCGGGTCACAGGTTGGGTACCCATGACATAAGGCATGTGTTTTTGATTTTTGCACCCCCAATTTTGACCCAGTCAGTAGATATACTGTATACAATCGCTCCATGCATGTTTATTTAGTTGGGTTAGCTTACATGATGCCCATGAGAATCATTTTGGGGATTATGCATAAAAACAGAACTGATCAACTTCTTGTTGCCCATATTAGCTACTCAGATTCCCCTGTACGTAGTTAAACATTGAAATTGTGATTGGTTGCTATGGGTAAGAAACATTTCATACATAAATTACATTTTGTTTCACAATGCCAGGTTTGTATAATGAGTATTGATTCATTTTCTCAGAAATAGGATATATTTCAATTATTGTGCATAAATTGCTTTTGTAAAGTTTAATACGTTTTAATCTGTCTTTTAATGATTGCCTAATTTATTTTCTATAATGGGATTGAATAAAGAATACGCTTGGGTTTGTTTAGTCTACTTGGATGCTTAGTCTCCTGATATATATTCCTGTACATGACCAATGTTGGTGCTGCTGTGTGCAGCAGAGGAGGGTGGAATGGATTCTTCTTTTGAAAAGAAAGAGCTTCAGTGGATATTGATCCCATCATGCCCTCTTCTTCCTCCTCCTGTCCAGCTTTCTACAGCAGGAGGTGACACAAAGCTTTTATGTGATCAAATTACTAGATCATTACAGAAACCACCTCCTTTGCCACAGCTTCAGTGGCAGGAAACTCCAGAATTCATTCCTGAAACTAATCTTTACAGAAATATAAAAATATTTTTTACTGTGTGATTTGCATCATTTTTGTCTGATACATTTAGAATTTTTTTTAATCTTTAAAACATAAAAAGTAAATACAATATTTCAAGCTGCATTTATTTCTACATTGTATTTTTAGTTGTTTGTTTCAGTGACACAGGGACATGTGGGAAAATGAAGATTTGGTGTAGGTTTTTGTAGCTGAGGTTGGAAGAAAAACCTGGACGCTGGACATTAAAAGCTATTTTATAGAGTATTTTCGGTGTAAGTACACGTTCTTGGTTACCTAAAACTTGTCCACGGAAATTCTGTTATATGACGGTTAAATAACAGGAGTTGGCTTTCGTGTTTAGTGGATGGGGCCAGTGGCGTACCTAGAGCATTTGACACCCGGGGTGGATCCTATATCTGGCACCCCCCCCACCTTAAAATGTAAAAACACCCCAATGTGCCCCCTGCATACCTCTGCCTCCTCCAATATCTTTTTGTCACTACTGTGTACCCCCTCTCCACAACTGCACCTCTGGACCCCTTTACATTACACTGCACCTCTGGACCCCTTTTACATTACACTGCACCCTTCACCTCTGGACCCTTTTACATTACACTGCACCCTTCACCTCTGGACCCCTTTACGTTACACAGCACTCTGGACCCCTTTACACTGCACCCTGCACCTCTGAACCCCTTTACACTGCACCCTGCACCTCTGAACCCCTTTACATTTCACATCCCTTGTACCTGTGGACCCCTTCACATTACACAGCCCTTGTACCTCTGGACCCCTTTACATTACACTGCACCCTGCACTTCTGGACCCCTTCACATTACACTGCACCCTGCACTTCTGGACCCCTTTACATTACACTGCACCCTGCTCCTCTGGACCCCTTTACATTTCACAACCCTCGTACCTCTGGACCCCTTTACATTACACTGCACCCTGCTCCTCTGGACCCCTTTACATTTCACAACCCTTGTACCTCTGGACCCCTTTACATTACACTGGGACCGGCGCAACGATCCCCTTCTCTCAAGGCTCTGATCAGTCTCGGCAGTGGCTGTCAGCCGACAAGTATGAAGCCGCCTCCCCCTCCTCCTGCATGCACAGCACTGTATAGACATAAAGCAGGAGGGGGAGGCGGCTTCATACTGCTCGGCTGACAGCCCCTGCCCGAGACTGAGCCGCGAGAGAAGGGGATCGTTGCGCCGGTCCCAGATGTGCTTGCACCCCCCCTGCAAAGCCACTACCTGCTCCCCCCCCCCCCTGTGACTGAAGGGAAACAGCGCCGTGGGTTTAACAGCAGCATCGCGCGGTGACAGAAACACATGTTCTGTCACCGCGCGATCTGCTGTTAAACCCACGGCGGCGGCGCTGTCTCCTTTCAGTCACGGAGGGCGCGGGGGGTCGCCGGCCTGACACCCCCCAGTGTGTGGCACCTGGTGCGGCACGCCCCCCCGCCACCCCCTTAGTACGCCACTGGATGGGGCTTAATCTCGATTTGGCCAGATATAGAGGCCCCCATGTATAGCCTGGGCCTATGAATCAAGGTCTTCTCTATAGATAAACTCTTGAACACCCAATCCTTATAAATAGGGTTGAGGTTTGGGTTTAGGTCCACCATGGGTTCGAGGCCAAGTATTGTGCCTCCACATTAAACTAATCCTAATGGACTTCCTGGCTTGAATTTAGGTTGGCTGGCTTGGCCATGTAGGCTTTTTGATAAACCAGCCCTCTTACCATTAAAAGGTTGGCTTCTCAGTAGCCATATTGACACTGTTCTTTAGCTGCAAAAGGGAAAGAATAGGAAGTGCTGCTGATCATGATAAAGTGCCCAGAGATTAGTGTAGGGCTTATAGACACTAGTTCTCATAAAGTAGATGTAAACCCTTGCTGCATGACTCCTAAGTATGGAAATGATGTGCATTTTGAAAAAAAATTGGGGTAGGGGAGGGAAGGGATGAGTAAGATTTAACAAAATGCTGAAAAAAACTTAGTGTCATTAAGCCCAGATTATGAAACACTCTTACTTGATATAACAGAGTGTGCATACTCACAAATGGGGCCAAAACCACTAATCGATTATGAAACTAGTTGTCAACTATTTTCATAATCAATTAATCGGCCAGCCGATTAGTTGGCCTGCATACAGAATGCATTATTTTACATATCAGGAAATGCAGTGCAGCACACATACAGCTCCGTACACCATCCATACATGTCAGTAAGTGCCTGAGAACTTGTGAATGTGTGAGGAGCAATGCCTCATGGGACATGTAGTCCTTGGCAGGAATTGAGAAGTTCTAAAGGCAGAAGTCTTTGCAGCTTGTTATAGGGGCCCTCTGAACAAAGGAGGAGCCAGAAGCATCGGCGGGGGACCCCAGAAAAGGTGAATCAGGGCTGCTCTGTGCAAAACCATTCCATAGAGCAGGTAAGTATAACAGGTTTGTTTTAAAAAAAAAAAAAATACTTTAACCACTTGCCGCCCGCCCTATAACAGATTGACGGCGGCAAAGTGGTTTCAAAATCCTGACTGGACGTCGTATGATTTTGAGCCTCTGCGCGCCCCCGGGGGCGCGCATCGCGGCGATCGTTGCTGCAGGATGTCAGTCTGACACCCCGCAACACCGATCTAGGTAAAGAGTCTCCGACGGAGACTCTTTACCACGTGATCAGCCGTTTCCAATCACGGCTGATCATGATGTAAACAGGAAAAGCCGGTCATCTGCTTTTCCTCACTCACGTCTGTCAGACGCGAGTAGAGGAGAGCCGATCGGCTGCTCCTCTGACAGGGGGGGGGGGTTTGTGCTGATCCATTATCAGCGCAGCCGCCCCGAGGATGCCCACTGGACCACCAGGGATGCCACTAGACCACCAGGGAAGCCCACCTATAAGTATTGCACACTAGACCACCAGGGATGCTAATTATATACTAAATGGATGCCAATCAGTGCCCACAATGGATGCCAATCAGTGCCCACAATGGGCACCACTGATTGGCAGGCATTATTGTTTGGCACTGATTGGCATCCATTAGTACAGTGCCACCTATCAGTGCCCATCCATGCCACCTATCAGTGCCCATCCGTGCCGCCTATCAGTGCCCATCCGTGCCGCCTATCAGTGCCCATCCGTGCCGCCTATCAGTGCCCATCCGTGCCGCCTATCAGTGCCCATCCGTGCCGCCTATCAGTGCCCATCCGTGCCGCCTATCAGTGCCCATCCGTGCCGCCTATCAGTGCCCATCCGTGCCGCCTATCTGTGCCCACCCGTGCCGCCTATCGTTGCCCATCCGTGCCGCCTTATCCGTGCCCGTCAGTGCAGCCCCATCAGTGAAGGAGAAAACTAACTTATTTACAACGTTTTGTAACTGAAACAAAAAAAAATTTTTTTTTTTCTTCAAAATTTTCGGTCTTTTTTTTATTTTTTAGCAGAAAATAAAAATCGCAGAGGTGATCAAATACCACCAAAAGAAAGCTCTATTTGTGGGAACAAAATTATAAAAATTTAGTTTGGGTACAGTGTAGCATGACCGCGCAATTGTCATTCAAAGTGCAACAGCGCAGAACGCTGAAAATTGGTCTGGGCAGGAAGGTGTATAAGTGCCCAGTATGGAAGTGGTTAAAGACCCTGTGCAGGGAAGATCAGCATCTAAATCCAGAGAAGTTGGAGGCTGATAGAATGGAGGGGTAATAGAAGGCATTACAATTACATTTGAAGTAAACTTTTACCAGTATTGTGCATTATATTGAAGATGATTATATCCATGGAAAAAAGTTTTATTTAGGGTTTATTTATATACAGTAAAACCTTGGATTGCGAGCATAATTCGTTCCGGAAGCATGCTTGTAATCCAAAGCACTTATATATCAAAGCAAATTTCTCTTTTCGTCCATGGACGGACACAGCTCCTTCAATCTTGACAAAGTGGGTTATGTTCCATCTATTGGGAGAGGACTAGGCAGAGCATGTTAGTTATCTTAAAACATGTAACTTTAACAGAATTGAACAGCCCCGCCCAGGGGGTGGTCCCTCCGGTCATAATCCCTCACCCTGCAGCATGCAGCTTAGTTTTTTTCTGCTTAGTAGAGGAGATGGACCTGGCTCCCCCTTGGGCCTAGAGTCCTACAGAAATTTTTACTTTTTATTGTTTTATTTTATTTTTTGATCCTGTGATCTTCTATCAAGTGCCGGCTGGATATTATAGATCCTGGTAGTCTCCCCAGTCCGGCCACTGAGCGTGAGCAGACCTTAGCTGAGCGCTGGGTCGGCCACGACATGCCCCATTGCTCCAGGGGTGGCCGGTGAGTTTTTTTTTTTTTTTTTTTGCTCCAGGGCCCACATATGACTGACCTACTCGGGGTTCAGTCACAGTGAGCCATGGCCGACAGCCACTCCGTATGTCCGGTGGTGAGTCTGTCTGGAATGCACCAGCATGTCCACGTGTGGACGGGTAAGTACAGTTCCTGTTTTGTCAGTTTGGAACAGCTGGGCTTCCTAGAGGGTCAGTAGGGATTCCCCTGTCCTCCCTTTCCCTCCCTCTGTCCCCCTCCTCTTTCCTCCTCCCCAGTGCGGGGCCTACTGCGTCGGCGGGGTGTACCTGTAGGGGTCTCCGTACCCGGTTGGGGGCTGTAGAGCTGTCAGGGTCCGCTTCTGTGAGGGTGCCATGCTTTCTGGGGGGCCTCCGTTTTCTGTTTAGTTTTCATTTAACATTGAAAATTTCCATTGGCGGCCATTTTGTTGTGGCCGCGCTGTGGCGCAGGTCTTCATTGCAGGCGGCCATTTCCTTGTAGTTCGCGCCTCTTTTCCCTGAGGTGTCCGGTGGCCATTTTGGATGTGGTTTTCACTGTATGGCTTAGCCTCTAGTACTTGAGGCTCCCTGAACATTGCGAATAGCGCCATTTACCTCACAGACTACCTCAGTCACACGCAGTGTGTGAGGCAGGCGGACAAGCGGCGCTGAGCAGTCTCTGGCTGGGCGGTGAGTCCCTGGGTAACCCCCCCGTTCAGCGCAGCTAGGAGGGTGGACTTTTTTTGTCAAATGTGCCCTAAGGACTGTCAGGTCAGAATGGAGTCTGAAGCTGGTATTTCTTACCCAGACATTCCGGTGGCAGCAACTGGTGCCCCTGCACCTGCGGTTACCATGGACAATTTGTCGGCAGTCCTGGAGTCATTTGTTGCCAGGGTGGAAGTGGCATGCAGGCGTATAGGGGGTAAAAAGCACCCCCCTCCCCCGCCATCTCCTGGGGAATTCTCTGACTCGGGCCTGGCTGCAGCACAGGACCCCTGTTGTGAGGCGTCCGAGGACGTGGACCAGGACTGTCCAGGCACTGAGGAGGACTCCTCGTCCGGGTCAGTGCAGGACAGAGCACTTGTGGGAGCACTTAATAATGCAGTAAGGGACACCCTTAAGCTTGAAGATGCTGCTGGGACATCCACTGGGGTGTCAGTCCCTTTTTTGTTACACAAAATGACCCGCTCTGTAAAGGCTTTTACTTGTGTTGATTTCTTTGACAGATTCATAGATGAGGAATGGGAACGGCCGCAGAGGTCCTTTGTGGTCCCTCAGCGCATTGCGGTCCGTTACCCCTTTTGAAGAGAGCCTTTTGAAAAAATGGGCTTCTCCCCATGTTGTTGACGACCCCCCCCCCCCCCGGCATCGAGGTTGAACAAAGTAACCACTATCCCGGTGGAGGGGACCCCTGCCTTTTAAGGACCCTACTGATAGGAGATCTGAAGCGGTGACTCGGACCGTGTTTGCCATGCTGGCGTCCGCATTGCGGCCGTTATTGGCTGCAACTTTGGTGTCTGACACTCACTGAATGGGCTAAACTTTGCATCAGGCAGTAGAGGAGCATCAGCTCCCACAAGAAATTGTTACACTGGCCGACTAGCAGGTGCAGGGTCTGGTGTATGTATGTGATGCAATCCTGGATGCGACTCCCTTAATCTCCAGGGCCTCTTTATCCATGGTGGTCTTGCGCCGCCTGATATGACCAAGCTTCTAAGAAAGCTCTGACAGATTTGCCTTTTCAAAGTTGGGAGGCTCTTTTGCGCATCACTAAACGACATTAGGATGTCACTGGAGGTAAGAGCACACTTCTACCTCAGTCCACCAAGGGTATAGGGCCGCCCTGTAAACAGAGGCCTTCCTTCCCCGCACAAAAGCGATATTTTCGTCAGTCGGGCCCAACTAGCAGACCCTCCCAAGCCGATAAAGCTTCAGCAGGGGGACAGAAGTGTCCCTGGGTGCGCAAGCAATCCAAGCCCACAAACAAGTCTGCTTCCGCATCAAGTCTTGCCCCCACCCGATATTTGGGTGGGGGGGATGTCTTCGCAAGTTCACAGATCACTGGACGTCCCTGCTTTCCGACCAGTGGGTTTGCGAAGTGATCTCTTCAGGGTACAAGATCGAGTTTCTTTCTTGTCCACCAAACAGATTCTTTTCCCTCCAAATCTTCCTCTCCTACTATCTCGGCGGGCTGCCCTGACTGGTTCAGTTCAAGACTTAAGGCGCGGGGTAATCATACCCGTACCGCGGCAGGACAGGTTTCAGGGATTCTACTCGAATCTGTTTGTGGTCCCAAAGAAGGATGGAGTTTGTCCAATCCTAGACCTCAAGGCCCTCAATGCGTTTGTGAAGGTTCGTAAATTCAGGATGGAATCAATTCGCTCATGGTAGCTACACTCCATCCTGGGGACTTTCTGGCGTCCCTGGACATCAAGGACGCGTACTTGCATGTCCCCATATGCGACAGACACCAGAGGTTTCTGCGTTTCGCGGTCGGGGAGGACCACTATCAGTTCGTGGCTCTCTTCTTTGCCCTGGTGTCGGCACCAAGAGTTTTCACCAAGGTGCTCGTCCCGATTCTAGCTTTGCTCAGACAGCGAGGCATTGCCGTCATAGGTTACTTAGACTATCTTCTTCTGAAAGCTGCTTCCAGCTCAGAATTAGAGTAGGATGTGTCTATAGCCACTCAGACTCTCCAAGACTTTGGATGGATACTGAACGTCCTGAAGTCGGTGTTTGCTCCGACTCAGCACCTAGAATACCTGGGGCTGATTCTGGACTCATCGGAGGCGAGCGTTTTTCTCCCTCCAGAGAAGTTGCAGAAGCTCCATACTGCAGTAAGGTTGTTGACATCCCACAAATGGTCGTCCCTCCATTTCTGCATGAGAGTCCTGGGCCTCATGGTAGCCTCCTTCGAGGCAGTACCGTATGCCCAATCCCATACTAGGGTGCTGCAGAAGGAGATTCTGTCCAAATGGAACAAATCCCCATTGTCCCTGGATCATCAGATTCAGGTGAGTCACCTAGTCAGGCCCTCTCTGACTTGGTGGCTGACATCCCCGACACTTCAGTCCAGGAAGTCTTTCCTTCCCTTCCACTGGACAGTGATCACGACGGACGCCAGCCTGACTGGTTGGGGGGGAGTCTGGAGGGTTCAGTCGGCCCAGGGCCGCTGGATTCTGGAAGAATCTCTCCTACCGATCAATGTCCTCGAACTTCGAGCGATCAGACTGTGCCTCTCCAAGTGGTCGCAGAGACTTCAAGGGCGTCCGGTCAGGATCCAGTCGGACAACGCCACGGCGGTGGCTTATGTCAACCATCAGGGAGGAACAAGGAGCTCGGCCGCAGCGTCGGAGGTCGCTCACATCCTAAGATGGGCCGACAGGAGCGTGCCGGCTTTATCGGCAGTTTATATTCCAGGCGTGGAAAACTGGCAGGCGGACTATCTGAGTCGCCAGATGCTGGACCAAGGGGAATGGTCGATACACTCAGCGGTGTTTCAAATCCTGTCAGAAATGGGGCACACCAGATGTGGATCTCCTGGCCTCTCGACTCAATGGCAAGGTGTCGAGGTTTGTGGCCAGCTTCAGGGATCCCTGGGCAGACGCGTTGGTGGCTCCATGGGGTCAGTATCGGCTAATTTATGCCTTTCCCCCAATAAAATTGCTTCCTCGTATGCTCCGCAGAGTGGAGGCCGAGGGAATTACGGTGATTCTAATCGCCTCAGACTGGCCCCAGCGTCCCTGGTACGCTGAACTTGTGAGACTGGTAGCAGACGCTCCCTGGCGTCTGCCATTGCGGGAGGACCTTCTGTCTCGAGATCCCATACTTCATCCTGCTTTTACAGTCTCTGGCTTTAGCGGCATGGCTATTGAAAGCCAGGTACTAAGGGACCATGGTCTGTCAGATTCAGTAATCTCCACCATGTTGAGGGCTCGACAATCATCTTCCCGGAAGATCTACCATCGCACTTGGAAGGCATACATCTGCATGTGTGAAGAGATGGATTGGAGATGGGGGCATATTCAGATTTCAGCGTTGGCTGTCTTCTTCAAACGACCCCTGGCTGCTCACTCACTGGTAAGTATGTTTGTGCAGGGGGTCCGACATGTGGTTCCCCCAATTAGGAGAGAGAGAGAGACGCCTGGTTTACACTTTTTTATTATTTCGGTGCCCTCTGCAGAAACGCACTACAGTTCATTTAACATTTTTTTTCCAGCTGCGTCGTATTTGGAAATGGTCAAGGACTTTTTCAATGCAAAACTGTTTTGTTTTTTTGGTTCAATGAACAAGCTGCAGAAAAGCATGTGCTGTGTTTTTGCAGCAATTTGCATTTTTTTTAATCCGCCCAACAACAAATTGGGCAAACAAATGCAAAACGCACAGCAAAAAGCACTGTAGTAATGGATTAAAAGCAAACTACAGATGTGAACTGCGCCTTATGCTGGCCATACACATCGATTTTTGGACGAGAATATTCATATGAAAAACCTTTGTACATTTGCTAAATGAAAGAATGTAATTTGAACATTTCACTTGCTCTTAACATTCAGTTCTAAAATTAATGTAATTTCGGAACGAAAACCACATACACGGTCTGAAAATTCCTTTGACCAAGAAGTTTTCTATTCTGCTCCTTCAAATTTTCTCTTCAACATGGTCCAAAACAAACGTCGATTTGACCCCACTAACGATTAGAAAATCTAACGAATGTTCCTACAATTACATGGTTATTTATATTTTACCGCTGCATATGGATATTTAAGAATAAATTGCCTTTTTCTTTAACTTTTACATATTCACTAAATCATACACCACACTTTTTAAGGTTATTATCCGATTAATCGAAATGATAATCGGCCAACTAATCGATTATGATAATGTAAGTTGCAGCCCTACTCACAAGGCACTAAAGCTTTATGTAGAGTAAAATATACCTAGTTGATCCTGCCTTCAGCTGTCCCTTCCATCTTCTGTGTCCCCACTGCAAGTTGAGATTGTGTAGACCAACTGGTGTCCTCCTTTGTTTGTTTTTTACAGCCGGTTCTTGACCACATGTACTACAGTGATAAGTTTGCATTAAGGTTTTTTTTTTGTGTTTTTTAAATTTAAGATCTAAAACAGCCTATTGGGCATACCCAGACTCGGCACATATACATCACAATAAAACAAACACTACAAAAATAATAAAATCTTAGCATTAGGCATGATTTTTTATTTATTTTTAACAGAAAGGCCCCATGCACACGGGATGCTGTTAAACTTGCGTTCAGAGCCAGTTGGACACTTTTCAACTGCTCCTGAACTCATTCAATGTTGTCCTATGTGACCATGTACACTGTTTCGTTTATTGCCTTTTTTATGCAGTTGCGTTTTAACCTCGTTTTTCTGAAAGCAAAAAAATGGGTTCAGACACAAAAATGTCCACGTTTCAGATGCTAAACACGGTACCGGCATTTTGCCGCAATTTCGTTTAAGCGTTTTTAAAGATGACCTATTTTTTACATTACAAATCTCAAATTATGGCAAATGATGAAAAACCATAAAAAAAATATAAAAAAACTGTAATTGCTTGCATTGCATTGTGGACAATCCACAACTTGTGGCAAGTGGACAATCCATAGCTTGTGCCAGGTAACGTGGCAAGTGGACAATCCACAACTTGTGGCAGGTGATGTGACCATGTGGCAAGTGGACAATCCACAGCTTGTGGCCAGTGGACAATCCACAACTTGTGGCAAGTGGACAATCCACAGCTTGTGGCAGGTAACGTGGCAAGTGGACAATCCACAGCTTGTGGCAGGTGACGTGGCAAGTGGACAATCCACAGCTTGTGGCAGGTAATGTGGCAAGTGGACAATCCACAACTTGTTGCCAGGTGGCAAGTGGACAATCCACAACTTGTGGCAGGTGACGTGGCCAATGGACAATCCACAACTTGTGGCAGGTGACGTGGCCAGTGGACAATCCACAACTTGTGGCAGGTGACGTGGCCAGTGGACAATCCACAACTTGTGGCAGGTAACGTGGCCAGTGGACAATCCACAACTTGTGGCCAGTGGACAATCCACAACTTGTGGCAGGTTGACGTGGCCAGGTGACGTGGCAAGTGGACAATCTACAACTTGTGGCAGGTGACGTGG
Organism: Rana muscosa; assembly: GCA_029206835.1. Taxonomy (NCBI): domain Eukaryota; kingdom Metazoa; phylum Chordata; class Amphibia; order Anura; family Ranidae; genus Rana; species Rana muscosa. The sequence continues at coordinate 306,594,035 of CM055117.1, read as the reverse complement.
CCAGGTGATGTATCGGGTGACATGGCAAGTGGACAATGCACAGCTTGTGACAGGTAACGTGACCAGGTGACGTGGCAAGTGGACAATCCACAACTTGTGGCAGGTGACGTGACCAGGTGACGCGGCAAGTGGACAATCCACAACTTGTGGCAAGTGGACAATCCACAACTTGTGGCCAGGTGACGTGGCAAGTGGACAATCCACAACTTATGGCAGGTGACATGACCAGGTGACGTGGCAAGTGGACAATCCACAACTTGTGGCAGGTGACGTGACCAGGTGACGCGGCAAGTGGACAATCCACAACTTGTGGCAAGTGGACAATCCACAGCTTGTGGCAAGCGATGCGCTAAATACAAGTACACTGCTGCTCTCTCAGCTGCTGCTACTCACTCTGGTCTCACTAAATGGCTGAAATGGTTAAATACTGTTTTTTGAGCTTAGGGAGGGTCTTAGGCCCCATGCACACGAGACTCCAGTGCAAACTCTGCTGAACACACGTTTTTAAGGCCTCATGCCCACGGACGTTTTAAAAAACGGGCTGTAAAGCTAGTACAGACGCCAGGAAAAAAGCGGCGTTTTTAACGTGATTTTTTCCGCGTTTTGCATTGAATTCAATGCACGTTTCCCCACGCCAGCTTTCAGCCGCGTTTTTCTTTCTCTATGCCAAATCAATGGTTCCCTATGGGAGCTCATTGATTTGAAGAGAGATTGCACCAAAAGTCAGATCAAGATGATCCGACTTGGGGGGCGTGTCCAAGATGGCGACGGGAGCAGACGTGTATTAGCTCCGCTCCGCCGTCCGGATCTTTTCTCCTTCTTCCCTGCGGTGCTGGGAGTCCTTCCACCGGCTCATTTGCTTGCTTTCTGCCCCGGGCAACCCCTGCTCATGCCCGGCTATCGGAGAGGGGGATCAGCGCGCCGGCAGAGCCAGAAGAAGAGCGGGACTGCGCGCCATACTAAGGGGAAGGCCGCAGCAGTCTCGCCCATCATGTCGGCTCAGGAAGAGGAGGTGAGTCATGGGGCTGCAGCTCCCCGAACCTCCCCTGAACACACAGCCCTCATGGAGGCCATTAATGGCTGTAAAACAGCCCTTACAGAGAAGATTGATACCATGTATATTGAACTGGGCCTGCTTAGGAGAGATATTGACACTTTTAAAGGCAGGGTGTCAGAGGTGGAGCAGCGTGTGTCTGCGGCTGAGGATGTGCAAAGGGATCACGCGGCTGACCTCCATACCCTTAAAATTAGAGTCAAGCACCTGGAGTTCCGTGCTGAAGATTCCGAGAACCGGAATAGATGCAACAATTTGCGCATCATAGGGCTGCCCGAGGGGTCTGAGAGGAACGACACCACCACGCTTACGGAGCAGTTGCTGCGCACCCTCCTACCCCGTGCCTCTTTTTCCCCTCACTTTGTGGTGGAGAGGGCTCATAGGATACCCGCAGCCAGGGGCCCACCGGGGAACCCCCCACGCACATTCATCTTTAAGCTCCTGAACTACCGTGATCGGGACCTTGTCCTCAGAGAGGCTAGAAGTGTGGGTGACCTGAAGTATGAGAACGCTAAGCTCCTGATATTCCCTGACTATTCTATCGAAACGCAGAAGCAGAGGAAGTAATTTGACCAGGTCCGTTCCCGCCTTTGCGTCAAAAATCTGAAATACAGTATGCTGTTTCCCGCCAGGCTCAGGGTCCAAGATGGCGAACGAGTGAGATTCTTCACATCACCTGAGGAGGCGTCTTCCTGGCTTGATACGATCCGTGCGGGATAAAGCAAGTATATGATCTACACTTCCTTGTTGCCTTGAAGTTCTCCATCCTCCATGCATACATGTGGCCCTCTTGCCTTGCGGTTTGACTGTGGTCTTCCCCCCTTTGCCATTGTGACACCTTGACATTCCCTCTTTGTTTTATTTTTGTCTCCCCCCCCCCCCCTTTTTTTTTCTACCTGTTATCCTGCTCTGAGAGACAAGGGGTCGCACTACACTGTTCTGCCCACAGTGGGTGGGCCCGGAAGACATGCTCACCTGTACCCCCTATGTTGCCCTTGCCCGGTTTGTCAAGTACTGGGGACCTTTGCCAAAGCCGGGGGCCCATGCGTTTTTGAGGAAGGCATGTAATCACACCAAGTTTTGTACCCCCAGCCTACTGGGAGACCGGCACCACTTTTTATTATCCGGACGACCCTAGCAGTTATGGGTCTGTAGACTTATGTTCAGTAAGCCTCTTGCACACATTACCTCCAATGCATGGCAGCTTGCCGTGCTGTTTTTGGGAAGAAGAGCCACCCGCTGTTTCGGGGAGGGGGGGGGGGTTTGTTTTGTTGTTGGGTTTGTTTTTGTTTTTATTTCTGTTTTACTGTTTATTTTATGGTTAAATATGTGATAGTCATTTGGGCCTACGTTTTTACCACCCTTCATGGGATACTCTGTGTACTATTGGGTTGTTTGCTTCCACTCCATCCGGGTCGGGCCTGTCCCCTGATTACTCTCCATTGCTGATGCGCCTGCTTGTTGAATGGCATCGCTGACACTTGTCTCTTGGAACACCAGGGGCCTTGACTCCCCTGTGAAGCGGTCACTGGTGTTCCAATTCCTGAAGACCTACAACCCTCATATCTGTGTCCTCCAGGAAACTCACCTCATGGGGAGAAAAACCCTTAGCCCTCGTACACACGGCCGAGATTCTCGTTGAAAAAAACATGTCGTTTTTTTCGACGAGATTCTTGGACAAGAAACTTGTCCCGGCCGAGTGTACACACGCTTGTTTCAAAGAACCCGCGGTTCTTTGAATGGAGCGTACGCGGTGACGTCATCGACTACGACAAGCATGCGCTCGTCACATTCGATGCCGTCGCCGCCATCTTGGTATACCCTACGTATGCCTAGGAAGCTACCGCGCATGCGTCGAATTCATTTCGAACATGCGCGGGCTTCCGGGAGGACAAGGTAAGTGTACACACACTCACTTTTCTCGTCGAGAAACATGCTGAGGAGAATCTCGACGAGAAAATAGAGAGCAGGTTCTCTATTTTCTCGTCGAGGTTTCTTGTCGGTTTTCTCGACGAGAAACCCGATAGCCGCGTACACACGACCGATTTACTCGGCAAGACCTCTCTGCCAGCAAGTTTCTTGCTGGTTCTTGCCGAGAAAATCGGCCGTGTGTACGAGGCCTGAGTCTTAAAAAACCCTGGGTTGGTCATCACTACCACTCCACCTATTCTAATTTTGCTAGGGGAGTTAGTATACTAGTGCGCAAGTCCCTGCCGTTTAGGCTCTTGGGGCTCGTGCTTGACCCGGATGGACGGTTCATAATATTACATGCAATGGTGGAGAGCCTCGAGATGGTGCTGGTGGGTGTCTATTTAACAAGAAGAAAAAAGAAAGGCGCACCAGCCTCGTGAATTATCGTTGGATAAACTTTATTTAAAAAGGAAATAAAAGAATCCTACTTACAAACATACGTGAAAGTCATGCGTTTAAAAAGAATCCACAAAGTCGCAGCAATGCGTCAAAAACAAACCCACTCAAATCGGTCACTGCCGGCTTACGCGTTTCGAAGACAAGTCTAGGATGTAGTAGGCATACTGCAGCCCGACTATCAGCGATCCTTTTTTCTTTTCCTTTTCCCTTTCCTCCTTCCCCCCCCTTCCCCTCTGGTGGCTATTCAATTTTATCAATTATTTCTGTGAGCATGGACTGTGGATGGCTGCTATCAGCCCACCATCCAGTTACAATTGTGCCATCCACAGCCCTACCCTCTAGGTGTACTCTTTGACCTATTTGTTTTCGTTCCCTGAGGATTAGTGGTAGCCTCTGTTTTCTCCCCCTTTCCCGTTATGGGCACACTGTTGTGACTGTCGTAGTGATTCCCACCGTGTATCACCTTGCCTGCGCTAGTACTACTGTACTTGGCATATGGTTCATAGGTCTGTCCCTTCAATACCTCTAGAGGATTAGTCTCCAGAAAAATGGCGCCTGCCCAACCAATCACATAACATCCTGTAGTGACGGCAGACGTCCTAGAACGGGATGTGACTACCTCACATCCGGATAGCTGGAGCGCAAGCTAGGCAGCGTGCGTTTCAGACGATGATCATACACGGAAGATTACTACTTTTCCGTGTTCCACGCCTGGCGTCCTTCTAGAAAATTTATAGTTTGGTCGGCAGGCGCCAGGCGCACTGCTGGTATCCTCAATTACACACAGCGCTATGACAGCCGCTAATCGTCGGGCTGCGGTATGCCCACTACATCCTAGGCTTATAGATGCCCCCACCCTCCAGAGGTAGGCTGCCATTTCCTTTTCTCTTGTCGGCATCATTGGTTGCCAGCTTTGTCCCCTGGCTGTGGATTCATTCATCCTCTTTATGTCTAATGTGGGAACTGTGTTGCTGTTTTTCACTTCACTAGCTGCCTGGTCCCTGTGTGTTTTCCCCCACCCCTCTTTTCCAGTTCCCATTGTTACCAACTGTGGGCTGGTAAATTGAGTGTGGACCGCCCACACCAGTGGGTGGTCCTACCCCCAGTCCATTTGCTGGGGGCGTATGCATGAGAGTGTATATATTGGGTAGGCAGAGAGAGGAACACTGCTGAGCTCTGAGAAAGAAGACTTGTCTTCGAAACGCGCAAGCCGGCAGTGACCTCTGTCAATCCCTCCGTGACCGATTTGAGTGGGTTCGTTTTTGACGCATTGCTGCGACTTTGTGGATTCTTTTTAAACGCATGACTTTCACGTATGTTTGTAAGTAGGATTCTTTTATTTCCTTTTTAAATAAATGTATCCAACGATAATGCACGAGGCTGGTGCGCCTTTCTTTTTTCTTGTCAATTACCGCTAGGATACCCCTATCCGTGAAGGCAGCAAAGCCAAGTGTCATTTATCTTCCAACCTACAGACTGTCCAGTATTTCACTTGTGCGTAGGAGTTTTTTGTGTCTTCGTTATTCTGGGTGTCTATTTACCCCCTCCTGCGTCGGTCAAGGTACTTCACAAACTGGGCCCTCTCATTGCCAATTATAGTACTGACAACTTGATGATTGTAGGGGACTTTAACATGCCGCCTAACCCTCGGCTGGATTGTCTTAACTCAGTGGGGGGATCCACTTCCGATCTCTCGGTCTGGGCGGAGACCTACGGCCTGACGGACCTGTGGAGGTGGCGTCACCCCTCCGATAGGTCCTTTACCTGTCATTCGGCCACCAAGAGGGCTCTCTCACGCATAGACTTGATGTATGCGGGGAGACCTATTATCTAGGGTCCAACAGATCTCCATTCTTCCAAGAGGTATATCCGACCATGCCCCATTCCTCAAATTGTCTCTGGAAGGCTCCCCCACGCATAAATTGTGGCGACTGTCGAGATTCTGGATCTCTGACCCTGGGTTTCGCCTACATATGACCACTTACTGGGCTCTTAATCCGGGGTCGGCCCCGGCGGCGGTGGTTTGGGATGCCTTTAAAGCCTCCTCCAGGGGCCAGTATCAATCGCTTATTGGCGGTGCTCGTAGACAACTGAAGGCCGATTTAGTTGAGGCAGAGGATAAGGCCGCCTCCCTGGAGCGCCAATATGCCCAGTCAGGTGATCCACTGATCCATACTAAGCTTCAGGAGGGCACTAGAGAGGTTATGCTGCTTCGCACTGCCCTGATTAAAAAGAAGTTACTCCAACAGTCCCAAAGGATCTTTGAGGAGGGTGAGCGGGGGGGTAGGTTGCTGGCGTGAGTGGTCAGGGAGCAGTCTGCCTCCATGAGCGTAAACGCCTTGGTTGACGGTGCCGGGGTCAGACAGACTTTATCTAGGGCGATCAATGGGTGCTTTGCGTCCTATTACTCTGACCTCTGCTCTACCCGGGTTGACTACTCGTTGGACGACCTCCATATCTACCTGTCGGATGTTGACTTCCCAGTCCTGACTGATACCTATAGAGACCAACTTGACTCCCCTATTACCCTTGAGGAGGTCCAGCGAGCTATCTCCTCCAGGCTGGGAAAACACCGGGCACTGACGGGTTCCCCACGGAATTCTATAGGACGTACGCTGAGGATCTGGCCCCTAAGTTTCACTCCATGCTTCTGACCTCACTGAGGGACAGGGCCTTGCCGGCCTCCATGTCAGGCGGTCATAGTGGTTATTCCCAAGCCGGGTAAGGACCCCGAGCTGTGCAAGTCTATCGCCCGATCTCCCTGATTGATGGGGATGCCAAGTTGCTGGCCAAAATACTGGCAACGCGATTGAACAGAGTGATCACGTCTCTGGTCCATCCAGATCAGTCCGGCTTCATGCCAGGCAGAGGCACGGATATCAATATCCATAGGCTGTATACTCACGTCGATCGGGCTGGTGAGGGCGATGCGGGGGTGGTAGGCGGCGCATGATGCCGAAAAGGCATTCAACTCGGTCGAGTGGCTTTTACTCTGGAAGGTGCTGGAGAATTTGGGTTTTGGGCCCAGGTTTATCTCCTGGATTCAACTGCTCTACAGGGACCCAACTGCCCGGGTCAGGGTTAATGGCCTGCTGTCCCCTCCCTTAAGTCTACATGGGGGCACCAGGCAGGGCTGCCCCCTTTCTCTGGGGCTTTTTGCCCTGGCGATTGAACCCCTGGCAATCTTAATCCGGCAGGATCAGAGGGTGAGGGGCATTCGGGTCGGGACACTTCAAGAGAAAATTTCGCTGTATACCGACGATACCCTTTTGTACTTGGCTGATGCAGGACCCTCTCTCACTTCCGCACTTGAGATAATAGACCAATTCGGGAAATATTCTGGGGTTTGCGTCAACTGGGACAAGTCAGTCCTTTTTTTCCCCTCCACCCTTCGGGCTCCGGGGTGGTCACAGACACGCCACTCGGATGGGTGGACGAATTTAAATATCTTGGGGTGGTGGTCCCCTCAGGCGTATATTGATGACAACTTTCTTCCCATGTTGACCCAGTTCGGCAGGAAATGCCAACTTTGGAAAACATTACCCCTATCCCCGGTGGGTAGGGTGAATTTAGTAAAAATGGTTTACCTCCCCAAATTTTTGTACTTTTTTAGGAACACTCCCTGCCCGCTCCCTAAATCCTTTTTTCAAAAGATTGACTCCATTGTCTCTACATTTGTCTGGGCTGGCAAGATCCCGCGACTGGCGAAGAGGACACTCCAGCTCCCCCTGTCAAAGGGGGGCCTGGCACTGCCCCACTTCCTGCTCTACTATTGGGCTGCGGTCCTGGTTACGGGTCCGGTGGTGGTTTGATCAGCCCAGGCAAAACCCGGCGGTGATGCTCTAGGCTGCCATCTTGGGGTCTTAGGCGGCATTGACTAATCTACATTATAGAGGGCCTAGGGCCCACCCCCAAGTCACGACTCTAATGCGCACAACCATTTTGGTGTGGCAGAGAGCCAGATCGGTCTACAGATCGGACTCGGTCATCTCTCCCCATACTCCCCTATGGGGTAATCCATTGTTGACGCACATCTATGGGCTCCCGGAGCCACAGTTGTGGGCGGCTAGGGGGGTAGTCACCATCAAGCATGTTTACTAGACTTGTGCACAACGGAAAAATTCGTTCCGTTTCGGTTCGTTTCTTTCCGGTCCTGTTGATTCGTAATCATTCGTAATTTTGCTAGACGGGATTTTTCGTGTTCGGACTCATTCGTATTTTTGCAAGCGACATTTTTCGTTGAATTTTTTGTTGCTTTATAATTCGTACTTTCGGTAGAGTACGTTGTTTTTCGTTGATTCTGGACACAACTCCTACTTTCGTAACTTTTTTTGGGTTCGTACTTTCGGTAGAGTACGTTGTTTTTCGTTGATTCTGGACACAACTCCTACTTTCGTAACTTTTTTTGGGTTCGTTGATTCGTAATTTTCCGTGTCTCTCTCACAACGACGCTGCCTATTATGCCTAATGTGCTTCGAATGGATTTGTACTTTTCTAAATACATTGCGGTTATTTGTAACGATTCGAAATCTCGTATTTTACTTTCGTTTTTTACATGCGGCTATAGCCTCCGCCCCTGTACACCATTTTGAGAGGGTTCAGCACGGTGAGGGAGAAGCAGAGAGCAGAGCAGAGTGTTATTGTGCTTCGAATGGATTCAAAATCTCGTATTTTACTTTCGTTTTTTACATGCGGCTATAGCCTCCGCCCCTGTACACCATTTTGAGAGGGAGTTCAGCACGGTGTGGGAGAAGCAGAGAGCAGAGCAGAGTGAGTGTTATTGTGCTTCGTATGGATTCGTACATTCGTAACTTTTTCATAACGAATTATGCCGAAGACATTCGGGCATTCGCTATTTGCGGTATAATTTATTTCGGATTCGGTCTTATTCGTAATTGCTTTGTTCGGAAATTCGAATGCTTCCGAATGTCCGAAAGTTGCTAAATTCGGACGAATTTCAATTCGTTACGAAACGAATTGCACAAGCCTAATGTTTACACCGACGGATCCTTTTCTTCCTTTGAGACGATGAAAGCTAAGTTTCATCTCCCTGCCTCCATGAAGTTCAGATATTATCAGCTCAGGCATGCGATGCAGGCCCAGTTCCCTGATCCTCTGACCCTCCAGACTGATGCGGTTGAACGACTACTCATATCAAAATTCATGGATAAGCCCCTGTCCTCCCTCTACTTTTACCTCTCCGCTGCACATGTGTCCCCCCTGACAAACGTCTGCGATAAGTGGAGGGCGGACATCCCAGACCTGATCGAGACCTGGGGGGACATGGTTTCTGACTATATTACTAAAATGAATTCAGCTAAAGATCGCTTCATCCAACTGAAATTCTTGCACAGGGCATACTATACCCCCGCTAGATTAGCGAACATATACCCCGGAATGAGTGCTCGATGCTCTAGATGCGGTTGGTCTCCAGGCACATTCTTTCATATCGTGTGGTCATGCCCTGTACTGCGTCCATACTGGGAGGGGGTGATGGATGTCCTGGAAACGTTTGGGGACTGGTCCCTTACCTTGGACCTGGCCCTGGCGTTGCTTGGGGTCATGGAAGGTGTGGAGGTGTCAAGGCATTAAAAATTGCTTTTGTTCTATGCCCTATACTACGCTAGGCGAGAGATTCTTCTTAAGTGAAAGCAGCCCGGCACTCCCACGCTTCAAGCGTGGACGGCCACGATAAACTCTGTCCTACCTTTTGTACAAGCTAACATACGAGAGTAGAAACTGTCCCAAAAAATTTGATAAGGTCTGGTCCCAATGGATCGATGCACATGGAAAGGAGCTTTAGAGCTCATGGGTTAATCCTACTTGTTACTGCTGTCCTCTATTTTGTCTCCTAGTTGTGACTAGAAATTTTGTTCTATCATATGTCTATTATGTCCCCCCCCCTCCCTTCCTTCCCCCTCCGCCCCCCCTTTCCTTCTCTCTTCCCTCCACTCCCCGCCTTCCTCCGCCCCCGCCTTTCTTTCACTACTCCCTCCCTTTCCCTTCTATAGCTACCATTGAAATTGGTACTGGTTCACAACTATGCACTATATGCTATAGACTACTGATATTTTGAGACAACGATTTGTGGTTTTCATTGACCTGTTTCCTTAGACCTCTGTGACCTTATGTTTGTACCTGATGTCCATATACTGTATCATTGTCAACTTTGATTCTTTTAAATAAAAACCTATTCACTGTTAAAAAAAAAAGTTTAGAGGAAAATGGGAGCAAGGAGGTAGGGCTAAAAAAAAAAAGATGATCCGACCTGCGGGGCGACTCGTGTGCGGAGAATCTTGAAGGGGAACCCCGCAAAAATGTAAACATTTTTTGCGTGAGGTTCCCCCTCAGGACGATACCAGACCCTTCGGTCTGGTATGGATCTTGAGGGGGAACCCCCACACTAAAAAAAATAAAAATGGCGCGGGGGTTCCCCCCCAGGATCCATACCAGACCCTTATCTGAGCACGCAGCCCGGCCGGTTAGGAAGGGGGGGACGAGCGAGCGCCCCCCCCCCTCCTGAACCGTACCAGGCCGCATGCCCTCAACATGGGGGGGTGGGGGCAGGGGTGCGCCCTGCGCCCCCACCCCAAAGCACCTTGTCACCATGTTGATGGGGACAAGGGCCTCTTCCTGACAACCCTGGCCGTTGGTTGTCGGGGTCTGCGGGCGGGGGTCTTATCGGAATTGACACTTTTCCCCCAGGTGAATGGGTACGGGTACGTTGTACCCCATACTCATTCACATAGGGTGGGGGGGCCTGGGATCTGGGTGCCCCCTTATTAAAAGGGGCTCCCAGATTCCGATAAGCCCCCCGCCCGCAGACCCCGACAACCAACGGCCAGGGTTGTCGGGAAGAGGCCCTTGTCCCCATCAACATGGGGACAAGGTGCTTTGGGGTGAGGGGGCCGCAGGGCACCCCCCTGCCCAAAAAGCACCCACCCCCATGTTGAGGGCATGCGGCCTGGTACGGTTCAGGAGGGGGGGCGCTCGCTCGTCCCCCCCTTCCTGACCGGCCGGGCTGCGCGCTCGGATGAGGGTCTGGTATGGATCCTGGGGGGAACCCCCACGCCATTTTTTATTTTTTTTGGTGTGGGGCTTTCCCTCAAGATCCATACCAAACCGAAGGGTCTGGTGTCGTCCTGAGGGGGAACCTCGCGCAAATTTTTTTAAAATTTTTTTGCGGGGTTCCACTTCAAGATTCTCCGCACACGAGTCGCCCCGCAAGTCAGATCATCTTGATCCGTCTTCTGGTGCGACCTCTATTCAAATCAATGGGCTCCCATAGGGAACCATTGATTTGGAATAGAGAAAGAAACGCCGGACGAGGCTTAACACAGGGTTAAGCCTCGTTACATCGTGTTTTTACACCCTTTGCCGGCGTCTGATGTCTTTACAGCTCTAACGCTGGAGCTTCAGAACGCACTGGTCCTGGGTTTTTTTTGCAGCTCAAAAACGCCTATGCCATTTACAGCTCAAACGTTTAGAAACGCCCGGTTTGCCGCGATTTTAGCAGCGTTTTTACTGCGTTTGCGTCTAAGCGTTTAGTTAAACATCATAAGACCCTCCCTAAGCTCAAAAAACAGTATTATTTAACCATTTCAGCCATTTTGTGAGACCAGAGTGAGTAGCAGCAGCTGAGAGAGCAGCAGTGTACTTGTATGTAGCGTGTCACTTGCCACGTCACCTGCCACAAGTTGTGGATTGTCCACCTGGCCACGTCGCCTGCCACAAGTTGTGAATTGTCCACTTGCCACGTCACCTGGCCATGTCACTTGCCACAAGTTGTGGATTCTCCACTGGCCACGTCACCTGCCACAAGTTGTGGCTTGTCCACTTGCCATGTCACCTGCCACAAGTTGTGTTTTATCCACTGGTCACCTCGCCACGTCACCTGCCACAAGTTGTGGATTGTCCACTTGCCATGTCACCTGGCCACGTCACCTGCCACAAGTTGTGGATTGTCCACTTGCCATGTCACCTGCCACAAGTTGTGAATCGTCCACTTACCACCTCACCTGGCCACAAGTTGTGGATTGTCCACTGGCCACGTCACCTGGCACATCACCTGGCCATGTCATCTGCCACACGTTGTCCACTTGCCATGTCACCTGGCCACGTCATCTGCCACGTCACCTGCCACAAGTTGTGGATTGTCCATTGGCCACGTCACCTGCCACATCACCTGCCACATCACCTGGCCACGTCACCTGTCACAAGTTGTGGATTGTCCACTTGCCACATCACCTGGCCACGTCACCTGCCACAAGTTGTGGATTGTCCACTTGCCACGTCACCTGCCACAAGTTGTGGATTGTCCACTTGCCACAAGTTGTGGATTGTCCACAATGCAAGCAATTCGTTTTTTTAAATAATTTTTTTAATGGTTTTTCATCATTTGCCATCATTTTTGAGATTTCGCCGGTACCCGCGTTTAGCGTCTGAACCCATTTTTTTGCTTTTGGAAAAACAAGGTTAAACACAACTGCTTAAAAACGCCAAAAAACGAGACTGTGTGCATGGACACATAGGATAACATTGAGTTCAGGGGCAGTTGAAAAAAGCGTCCAACTGCCTCTATACACGCGTTTACCAGCGTCTCGTGTGCATGGGGCCTTATGATTCTTAACTAAACGCTAATAGACGCAAACACGGTGAAACGCCGCTAATCGTGGCAAAACGGGCGTTTTTAAAGGCTGGTTTCAGCCTTTAAAAACGTGTGTTAAGCAGAGTTTGCACACGGGACGCTGTTAAACTTGCGTTCAGAGGCAGTTGGACACTTTTTTTCAACTGCTCCTGAACTCATTCAATGTTGTCCTATGTGACCATGTTCACTGTCTCGTTTATTGCCATTTATATGCAGTTGCGTTTAAACTCGTTTTTCTGAAAGGAAAAAAATGGGTTCAGGCGCAAAAATTTCCACGTTTCAGACGCAAAACGCGGGGTACCGGCGTTTTGCCGCGATTTTGTTTATACATTTACATTAGAAATCTCAAAAATGATGGCAAATGATGAAAAACTATTAAAAAAAAATAAAAAATTATTGCTTGCATTGTGGACAATCCACAACTTGTGGCAAGTGGACAATCCACAACTTGTGGCAAGTGGACAATCCACAACTTGTGGCAAGTGGACAATCCACAACTTGTGGCAAGTGGACAATCCACAACTTGTGGCAAGTGGACAATCCATAATTTGTGGCCAGGTAACGTGGCAAGTGGACAATCCATAATTTGTGGCCAGGGAACGTGGCAGGTGACGTGACACGTGGACAATCCACAACTTGTGGCAGGTGACGTGGGCAATCCACAACTTGTGGCAGGTGATGTGACCAGGTTGACATCAGTGGACAATCCACAACTTGTAATATAAAAAAGGAAACTACTGCGCATGTCAGATATGAAACATAATATAACACCACTAGTGATAAATAGTGGCCGCTGCTGCGACTGAAATTGTGGATATGCACAAATAAAGATAATGTGAAAAGTGGCAGTTGCGCTGCGTGATGATGGCACTCGCGTGCCAATATACCATAACACCTTAAAATAACTTAAGTTGGTGACAAAATATTATACCATCAAATTAAATAATGATATTGTGATTGAATGGTAACAGTGTGACCTGGTGAAAAATGACCATAACACTCAATCAAATGTCTAAAAAAGACCGATTAGCATAAAGTTCATCTTATGAAATGTCCAAGAAAAAAAAATAAGAGAATCTTATTTAAAAAACAATCTTCTAGAAAAAAAATCCCGAATGATACTAATGGAAAGTTCCGCCAGGCAAGTATAGTGGTGACTTCACACTTTAAACACCCAAGGAAAATGTGTAGCACTGATAAAGAATAGGGTCCTCCACCTTCTATATCAAATCTCCTTACCAGCTATTGTTGATCCCTAATGAAAGAGATCACACCCGCCTGTGGCTATTTCCCCCGCCAAGGGTCTCTGTATGATAGATCAGCATTCAGTGTCTTCCTCCACAAACAGGCTCCGGCTGTAATCGAGGCATCACACCAAATGGCTCATTGTGCCAAAGAATGTTGACATCCTACCGAACTTCTGACTGTCACAAACTTCTCTATGATCATCAATGTGTGTCAACTGGAGCCCGAGAGGCTGGCAAAAGTCCGGTTGACTTGATTTCTAAACCCAAATGCTGGATTATTTTTCCACCTTCATCGCTTGCTACCAAAGCCCGCAGCAACAGCAGACCCCCGGCAGTTGAGTGTGGAGGGTGTGTTGGGTGAATTTATTAGTGCTTTATCCTTTTAAATGCACATGAGATCCTGGGCAGCAAGTACAGCATGCAACAGCCACACAATAAATAACAATAGATTCCTCCGCTGTGGAGCTCACTCCTGTCTATCCCGGACTCTCTGCAGCTCTCCAGGGCGCAGTCAGCACAATGCTCTCCTGTCTCAATCTGCCTTTTTTTTTATTGTTCCACAACAATCCACAACTTGTGGCAGGTGATGTGACCAGGCTGACGTGGCCAGTGGACAATCCACAACTTGTGGCAGGTGATGTGGCCAGGTTGACGTGGCCAGGTGACGTGGACAATCCACAACTTGTGGCAGGTGACGTGGCAAGTGGACAATCCACAACTTGTGGCAGGTGATGTGACCAGGTTGACGTGGTCAGTGGACAATCCACAACTTGTGGCAGGTGACGTGGCCAAGTGACATGGCCAGTGAACAATCCACAACTTGTGGTAGGTGATGTGGCAAGTGGACAATCAACAACTTGTGGCAAGTGGACAATCCACACCTTGTGGCCAGGTGACGTGGCAAGTGGACAATCCACACCTTGTGGCCAGGTGACGTGGCAAGTGGACAATCCACAACTTGTGGCAAGTGGGCAATCCACAGCTTGTGGCAAGTGATGCACTAAATACAAGTACACTGCTGCTCTCTCGGCTGCTGCTACGCACTCTGGTCTCACTAAATGGCTGAAATGGTTAAATAATAGTTTTTTTGAGCTTAGGGAGGGTCTTATGATTCTTAACTAAACGCTAATAGACGCAAACGCGATGAAACACCGCTAAACGCTGCTGCAATCGCGGCAAAACTGGCATTTTTAAACGCAGGTTTCAGCCTTTAAAAACGTGTGTTCAGCAGAGTTTGCACCGGCGTCTCGTGTGCATGAAGCCTTAAGGCCCCATGCACACGGGACGCTGTTAAACTTGCGTTCAGAGGCAGTTGGACACTTTTTTTTTTCTTCAACTGCTCCTGAACTCATTCAATGTTGTCCTATGTGACCATGTACACTGTCTCGTTTATTGCCATTTATATGCAGTTGCGTTTAACCTTGTTTTTCTGAAAGCAAAAAAATGGGTTCAGACGCAAAACGCGGTACCGCAATTTAGTTTAAGCGTTTTTAAAAAACGCGTTTTGCCGCAATTTCGTTTAAGCGTTTTTAAAGATGACCTATTTTTTTTACATTAGAAATCTCAAAAATTATCGCAAATGATGAAAAACCATAAAAATATATATAAAAAAACGAATTGCTTGCATTGCATTGTGGACAATCCACAACTTGTGGCACGTGGACAATCCACAACGTGTGGCACGTGGACAATCCACAACGTGTGGCACGTGGACAATCCACAACGTGTGGCACATGGACAATCCACCACTTGTGGCAGGTGACGTGGCAAGTGGACAATCCACAACTTGTGGCAGGTGACGTGGCCAGCTGACGAGCAGAGGAAGACCTCTCATACAGCCCCAGTTCAAGGACCACTGAATTTGCCACAGCTAGTGCGAGAGCAAGGTGAGGCAGGAGTGCCTGTGATGATCTCTGTAGCAGGGGAGCACGTGGAGTTGGTGGCTGTGGATGCAGGTGTGCTGTAGATGCAGGTAGGTTGCAGTTGCCAGGTACCACGGATGCAGGTATGTGGAGGCTGTAGCAAGGGGAGGAGACTGGTGCAAAGTCAGACAAGCCAGGTTATACACGGGAGATCAGGTTCATCAGAGACATCAATCAGAATGGTCAAGTTCATGCAGAGGTTTGGCAAGAGAGAATCGGTGTCAAGCAAGCCGAGGTCAGGAGTGGAGAGAATCCGTCAGGAACTGGTAACGATCAGATCAAGGGCAGGCACTGGAACATAATACAGGGTGGAAAGCTGCAGATCAGACGGCAAAGGCCCTAGTGCATCTGCCATCCTTATATACTGCAATTGGCGCCAATGCTAATGGGGCCTTCGCCCGTGCGTGTACTCGCATAGGCGTTTGCACAGACATGCCTGGCACTGTGCCCATGCATGCGCAATGGCCTCTGCACATCTGCTGTGCTATGGCCAGCATGTCCCTGACATTGCCCCCCACCTTACGGGCAACCTGCGGACACCCACTTGGCACTTCCTCTGTGGATGCCTATGTAGGAAAGCCTGCATCAACTCTTTTGCATTGAAATTTCCCTCGGGTTCCCAGGAGTTGTCTTCTGAACCATAACCCCTGCATTTTATTAAATGTTGTAACTGGTCTCTCCTTCTCCTGCAATTCAGAATGGCCTCCACCTCATACTCCTTATCACCATTCACCAACACTGGTTCGGGTGGACCCGACCCCCTGTCAGGAAAGAGGTCCTGTAGCTCAGGTTTAATCAGTGATGCATGGAATACCGGGTGGATTCTAAATGATTCCGGCAAAGACCGTTCATACAATACCTTGTTTAATTTCCGTTTTACTGGAAAAGGACCCACAAACTTGAGCGCCAACTTCTTCGATGGGCATGCCAGCCTGAGGTTTGCTGTGGATCGCCATACTCGATCTCCTGTTTTGAAGGTTCTTATCAAACACCCGCTTGTTATCCATCTGCGCCTTTGTCACTGCTTCCTGTAGGATCTGTTGTGACTGAGGAACTCCACTGTATTCTGTACTGCTGGAACTGAGGAATCGGGAACAAAATCAGGTAAAGACATGGAAACTTGGACTGTCCTGTGGCTAATTGGCTGGCATTGTTATACGCAAACTCGGCCAGGGGCAACAATGACACCCAATTATTCTGTATAAAGAATGTAAAAGACTGGATGGTACTGCTCCAGTGTCTGGTTTGTTATGTTTGTCTGTTAGTTTGGGGATGGTATGCAGAGGATAAGGATAACTCAATCTTCAGGACTTCACCTAATGCTCTCCAAAAACGTGAGGTGAACTGCATTCCCCGGTCAGATACAATGTTCACTGAAACCCCATGCAATCTCACAATCTCCTTAATAAAGACTCTGGTCTCCATGGCAGATGGACTATTATTCAATGGTAGGAAGTAGGATATCAAAGATGCCCCATCTACTACCACAAATATTGCCATGCATTCCTCTGATGGTGGGAGTTCTACGATAAAGTCCTTTGCAATCATTTTCCATGGTCTATCGGGTTCAGGTAGTGATTTCAATAACTCCCATGCTCTCTGCTTCTTGCGGTCTTTGAGTACAGATGAGACAAGAGTTCACATAACTCCTGCAGAATCCCTCTAGGTCTGGCCACCAGAAAGTACGACGTACCAAGTCTATCGTCTTTGTAATGCCAAAGTGGCCTGCTAGTGGGTGGCCATGAAGTCTTGGCACCTGTACCAGGACCTTGTCTGGTACGAAAATCTGACTCTCCCGCCATCGTAACCCGCCTCTTGCTACCAAGGTCACTCCAGGGGGACTACTAATATTGGTGGATGCTTGCTTAATCTGTGACAGCAGATCAGGTTGTCAAAGCAGAAAGTTATCTGCGGATAAGATGTTATCTGGTACAGCCAGTTCCCTTGGGTTGTCGAACATCCTTGATGGCACATCTGGTTTAATGTTCTTGCATCCGGGTCTGTAGGCAGGAGAATCTTGTGAAGAACAGCGCCCACCGAGCTTGGCGTGGCCTCAGCCAGTGTGCCGATCGTAGATATTCCAAGTTCTTGTGATCTGTGTAGATAAGTATGGGGTGTGCTGTGCCTTCGAGTAGGTATTTCTATTCTTCTAATGCCATTTTAATGGCAAGTTTTTCTCGGACACCCACATCATAATTTCACTCCGCTGGGGAGAGTCGGCGGGAGAAGGCTACGGGATGCATCAGGTCTTTCAATCCTTGGCGTTGTGACACCACTGCTCCTATTGCTGTCTGAGGCAACTTCCTCCAGGATGTAGGGTAATGCAGGGTTAGGGTGGCTTAGGATAGGTGCTGAGGTGAACAGTTTAAGGGCTGGAACACCTCTTGTGCTTCTGTACTCCAGTTGAATTGCAGGTGCGACTTGGTTAACTGGGTGATGGAGGTTATAATGGCAGAGAACCCCTTGATGAATCTCCTATAGAAATCGGTGAATCCTATGAACCGCTGCACCCCCTTGTCGGTGGGTGCTGGCCAATCCAGTATGGCAGAAATCTTCTGTGGGCCCAGCTTGATCCCTGCTGGAGAGATCATTAACCCCAAAAATTGGATACTCTCGCATTTCTCCAGTTTGGCGTAGAGCCAATCATCCAGATACACGATGACAAAGATGTCTAGGAAGTCTCGGAAAACATTGTTGATAAAGCGTTGAAAAGTGGCTGGCGAATTGCATAGGCAAAAGGGCATCACCAAATAGTCATAGTGGCTTTTAGGTCCAGTTTGGTGAAGATGGTTGCTGCTCTTAGCTTTTGGAATAGCTCGGGCATCAAGGGGAGAGGATAGCGGTTTTGAACCGTGATCTTATTTAGTTCTCTGTAATCAATACATGGCCGTAAGGATTGGTCTTGGTCACAAAAAATATTCCAGCCTCTGTGAGGGATGTGGAAGGGTGGATGAATCCTTTCTCTAAATTACTCCCCCAGCGCTCGTTGTTGTTTCTTGGACAGAGGAAAGATGTGCCCGAAGGGGGATCTCTGCCCCGGGGAGTAACTCTATGGGGCAGTCATATGTTCTATGGGGAGGCAGCGTGTCTGCCCCCTGTTTACTGAAGACATCTTGGTATTTCTCATAGGCCTTAGGTACAGGTTGACTTGCCTCCGGATTGGAGTCCATACATAGTAATGCTGTTGAGGCCTTAGAGGACATGGGGAAATGGCATTCTTGGCAGTATTGGGACTAAAACTTGATTTCTCCAGTGATCCAATCGATCTGGGGGTTATGGGCTTGGAGCCAGGGTAGACCCGGGATTATGGGGAATAGTGGAGAAGAAATCACATCCAAGTTTAGAAGTTCCTTAAGTTGCGCTGGTGTAGTCACAGATGGGGGCAAAGTTAACCCATACAAGATCCATCGGCTAAGTATACCGACAACCCCAGTCTCTTAATCGTAGTAGTAAGTGCTGCTGAGTGGCAAAGGTCAGCTGCATGCTCCTGAATCCATAATGGCGCTGACCAGTACCATTCCGTTTGGAAGCTTAAAGGAGAGGAGAAGAGCAAGATGAGTTGCTTGCGTTGACAAGGACAGGTGAGTTGGAGGTATCATGGAGCACTTGCGTAGTTTTGCTGGGCAGGAACGAACGTAATTGCCAGCTTCCCCGCAGTATAGACATGGGTCCCTCTGTCTGCACCGCAGATGCTCCTAAAGGAGATAATGTAGGGCGTATTAATCCAATTTGTATTGGTTTGGGGTCATTGGAAGCCGAGCTGGCAGAACTTGTATGTGTCATGGCCGAGTTGGACTGGGTGTGATAAGCTGGGATTGGGGCCCTTGGTGTCATCCACACAGGCCGGTTAGGTGGGGTAAACCTCTCTGCCCAGAGCTCACGGAGTCGCCGGTCGATTTGAATTGCCAGGATAATCCAGACCTCCAAAGTACTGGGTACACCGACCCGGGCGAGCTCGTCCTTGAGATTTTCAGAGGCGAAGGCGGAATTGGTGTCATTCCATTGGGTATCCGCACTCCAATGTCTGAAATCTGGGACA
This sequence comes from Rana muscosa, assembly GCA_029206835.1. Classification (NCBI taxonomy): domain Eukaryota; kingdom Metazoa; phylum Chordata; class Amphibia; order Anura; family Ranidae; genus Rana; species Rana muscosa. The sequence continues at coordinate 306,574,756 of CM055117.1, read as the reverse complement.
TAGTCCTCAGCTGCTCGCCGACCCTGCTGAAGTGCGTGGAGGGCTGCTTTGGACGCAACGTTCCGTTGGGGATTGTCGTATTGCTGCGCCATTGCGTTTTGAAGAAATATGACATCTCCTGAACATGTGCACCATTCTCCAGTAACTGATGGGCCCAGGAGTGAGCTTCCACTTTGCAGGAGAACGATGATGAACCCCACCTTTTGTGGCCTCCACAGAAAAGGTCCGGGGCTGGAGCGCAAAAGATAACTGGCATGCAGTGCGGAAGGCCCGAAACTTGCTCAGATCCCCTGAGAATCGTTCGGGTGTGGGAACCCATGGTTCTGGTGGCAACATCACTGTAGGCAGAGGAGCCACCTGGGCTGGAGCCGGAATGGTTGGAGGGCTGGTTGGGGTAGCCAGGGACTGTACCCTTTCTTCCAGCTGAGTATAACCCTCCTGTAGGAATTTTATGGCCTGTGTAAGAGCGGCGAGACGTTGGCAAATCTCTATGGGAGAGGGTCCTCTTGCAGGCTCAGTCATGGCTGTCTGATACTGTCACGTACCTTCAGGTAGAGCCTGACAAGCAGAGGAAGGCCTCTCATACAGCCCCAGTTCAAGGACCACAGAATTTGCAACAGTGGCCACGAGAGCACGGTGAGGTAGGGGTGCCTGCGATTGTTCTCTGTAGCAGGGAAACGCGTGTAGCAGCGGTAGTGGAGCCGCGGTTGGTCAGACAAGCCAGGTTATACACTGGAGATCAGGTACATCAGAGACATCAATCAGAATGGTCAAGTTCATGCAGAGGTTTGGCAACAGGGAATCCAGCAGTAAGAGAGAATCGGGGTCAAGCAAGCCAAGGTCAGGAGGGGAGAGAAGGAGAGAAGTCGAACGGGTAACAATCAGATCAAAGGCAGGCACTGGAACAGGATAAAGGGGGAAAGCTGCAGATCAGACCGCAAAAAAGCCCTAGTGCATCTGCCATCCCTATATACTGCAATTGGTGCCAATGCTAATGGGGTGTGCGCACACGTATGCGCATAGGTGTTTGCCCGGACATGCCTTCCAGGAGAGATATAATTGGATCTGTGCCCACACATGCACAATGTCCTTTGCCTCTGCACATCTGCTGCGCTATGCCCAGCATTTCCCTGACAGACAGACTGATATTTTGAAATGGGTACAGGGTTTGTACTTCTAAGGACTGCGGTAAAGACATTTTCTCTGATTAATCCCCTTTCGGATTGTTTGGGGCATCTGGAAAAACCTAGTCCAGAGAAGAAACGGTGAGCACTACCATCAGTCCTGTGTCATGCCATCAGTAAAGCATACTGAGATCATTCATGTGTGGGGTTGCTTCTCAGCCAAGGGAGTGGGCTCCCTCACAATTTTGCCTAAGACGGCCATGAATAAAGAATGGTACAAAAACATCCCCCGAGAGCAACTTCTCCCAACCATGCAGGAACAGTTTGATGAGCAATGCCTTTTCCAGCATTATGGAGCACCTTGCCATAAGGCAAAAGTCATTACTAAGTGGTTTGGGGAACAAAACATCAAAATTTTGGTTCCATGGCAAGGAACAGTTTGGTGACGAGCAATGCCTTTTCCAGCATTATGGAGCACCTTGCCATAAGGCAAAAGTCATTACTAAGTGGTTTGGGGAACAAAACATCAAAATGTTGGTTCCATGGCGAGGGAAACCCCCCCAAACCTTTATTCCAATTAAGAACTTGTGTTCAATCCTCAAGAGGCAGGGGGAACAAAAAAACTCACAAATTCTGACTAATTCCAAGCACTGATTATGTAAGAATGGGCTGCCATCAGTCAGAATGTGGCCCAGAAGTTGATTGACAGCATGCCAGGGCGAATTGCAGAGTTCTTGAAAAAAGAAGGGTCAACACTGAAAATATTGGCTCTGCATAAATCTAATGTCAATAAAAGCCGTTGACACTTATGGAATGCTTGTAATTATACTTCAGTATACCATAGTTACATCTGACAAAAATCTAAAAACACTGAAGTAGCAGATTTTGTGAAAATTAATATTTGTCATTCTCAAAACTTTTGGCCACGGCTGTACAGCCACCCATAGAAATCAATAGCAGTATGTAGGTTCATGCTGGTGTGAAATGGATGTACAACCATGGATGCAGACTGGCTCCATGGGCATATATATATCTGCATGCATGCATCAGCGTAGTGTAGATTGATCATTTTCATCAAACGATGTGGCATCCTTTCATTTCTAACACATTACCCAGTCCATAGAAGTATAGATATCCAGCATTACATTTTTTCCCCATGGAGATCTAAGTGTTTCTTTAAATTTTTTTTTGAACAGTGTATATCACGTGGCTGAAAAGTCAGGAGACCCCATACTGCTGTGATACACCTGTATTCCAACATGGGCCAGCAGTGGCAGTGCCACCTACGGGCGAACAGGGAAAATAACTGCTAGGCAGTATCACAGCCAGAGCAGAAGCAAAATTTAAAGAAATCAACAAATCTGAGCCCAACTATTGGCTCTGACTATCCCCTAAATTTAAACATAGCATGGACCATTTTGGGCCGGCGCTACATACTGTATGTTCCAAAAGATATAGTAAGTTATTAAATTAGTACTTAATCTTCAGCAGCTAATGAGTGACATTTATTTTCTCAGAATAGGCCTTGGCAGTTAAATGTACCAGTCACAGCATGTTTGACTACGAAGGTGTGCCAGACACGCCTGCATTGGCCAGAAACGTCTAGATAGCCAAGTGAAGACTGATTGTGAAAGGAGCGTGACGTGTTTAGATTTGATTATGGTTTATTTTAGTATTCTATTGTCCTGGGCTTTTAGTCAAGTCTATACATGGTTCGAAATTCATCCGATTTAAGCAGATAGATGCCTAAAATTTATCTTGGTTAAAATGTAAAATCCTATATTTATTTCCACATTGGATTTCAATTATTTCGTTTGAAAACGACTTTTTAAAAATCCTACACATTTACTTCCCTGAATAATTTAACACATATTAACTATGACTTGTGAGTAGGCACTGCTGTGTCACAGAGCCTGCCCTCTGAACTATGAAGGTGCTAAGGAGGAGGAGTTTCAGGAGGCTGATTTAGTACAGGAATCGCTGCTTGCTGGCAGCAAGGTACCATGGGATGTGTAGTTGTTAAAAGTAAACGGCAGAAGTGAAGCTGCAAAGCATGCAGGGAATCGAGGAAGTTGTGGAAAGAGATGACCAGCAGACAGGCAGAACTCACAACATAAAATGAGATTTTTCAAGTTTATGTTGGATGGTCAAAAATAACCTATTTATTTTTTGCTATTACAGTGCTGATGTTATAAAATGAAAGTAAGTGTAGAACTATAGATCTTGTGTAACTGCTGGTTTGCAGGATTTTCTCACAAACACATTTTTGAGTTGATTTGCTAATTGAGCGGATCTCGCTTTGCAAAGCAAGTAAAATAAAAAGAAACCAGAATTGTTGGCACGTGTATGGATGGTTAAAGTCAGCTCAGCTTTACTGTTTACCAAGCAAAGTAAAAATTCACTTTGCAAGGTGAACATGCTCTATTCCTTTTGTAAACCAGATAGAGTGACGCAGCTAAGATCTAGAATGTGCAAGCCTTCCATTTTGACATGAATAGTTTTATATTGCAGGACATTGTCCAGACTCCAGAAGCTGCATTAATTCTCCACTTATTCTTCTGTCTTGCCATGTAACGGTTGCTGTTTTAGGAATTGTTGAAAGGCATGAACTGAAGAAGGTGGAGTTATATTTTATTGATATTATATTATCAGTTTGGAGCTGCAAAGGCTAAAGGAAGGAGTGGGAAATGATAAAGGCATGCAACAATAGACTGTGAGCGGTATGAAGGCATTACTAAAATTTACTAAAATATGGCATTTATAAAATGTTTCTGGTTAGATTAAAGGCTGTTGAAAGAAATGTATCGGCATATGCAAATGTTTTCATAGTTTTCCTTGTTGAGTTAATTAACCACTTGCGGACCATCCTCAGTGTACTGCGGGTTATGCACGTTTTTCATATTTTACATGCTCGTGCTGTTTCATGAAGGTGACCGTGGCAAGAGTTGTAAAAAACAAAACCACCACCAGGGGAGCTTGCCAACCAGCCGCCATCATTGTACTGCCACAGGTCGGCACGATCCCGCGAACCGTCGTAGCTATATGTCGTCTCCTTTTAAGCGGGATAGCAGGCACGCGGCCGGCGGGCACAAGAGCCAGAACAGGCACGTGCGTGTGTGTGTGTGTAAACACGCAAATCCCTGCTCTGTGAGGAGAGGCAGATTGTGAGTTCCTACTAGCTAGGAACAGCGATCTGTCATCTCCTCTAGTCAGTCCCATCCCCCTACAGTTAGAACACACACTAGGGAACACAGTTGACCCCTAGTGTTAACCTCTTCCCTGTTAGTGACATTTACACAGTAATCAGTGCATTTTTATAGCAATGATTGCTGTATAGAGATGTAAAATTTCCGGAAATTTTGAAGCTTGGGGGGAAAAATTCCCCCCCCCCCCCGTTTTTTGGGTGGAAAAAATGACATTTTTGGAAAAATTTAAAAAAAAGCTACATTAGCACTTTTTTGTCTTTTTTTTAAGATTGAAAGTCATTCTGTTAAGAGAACGTTGAGAAAAACGATGTGCATTATTGTCCTCTTCACTTCGATCCATGAAGGATTTTTTAATATCTACAGGACACTTGTTACATACAAGAATGTGTTTTGTCATCCTGGTAGCATTTGGAAATGCATATTTCATCTGACAATATTTGCAAATCACATTTTTCTTTTCAGAAGAACTTGTAATGTGAAAATGCCTCCATATGCTAGATGTTGGTCTCACCATTTTTCTGAGGGGAGTAGGAAATAAAAACAAGAAAAAATGACTACTTTGCAAGAAGACACTAATCTATGGTTGTGTGTGGGGGTGGGGGAGGAACCAGATTACTGGTAATTAAATTATTATTTACACTAAAGTTTATAAAGATAAACTAATGTAGCTAAATGATTCAGTTTTTTCTTCTGGATTCAGAATCGGATAAATGTAAACTCTTAATTTTTTTTAATTAAAGTGGTTGTAAACCCACTTTTCAAAAAAATAAATAACACCTGCAAGAAAGACATAATGAGCTAGTATGCTGTGCATACTAGCTCATTATGTGGCACTTCCCTCAGATCAAAGCCTCCGAAGCGCTCCTCGTCCCCCTCCGCCGCCATGTCCGCTCCGACAGTCTTCCTGTTATCACCTCTCCGGCGCTGTGATTGGCTGGAGCGGCGATGACGTCACACGCATGAGTGCGGAGCCGTCATTCTCCATTGAGAAAACCGGCAACGCTCAGTACGCCTGCGCCGTTGTCTACGGCGCACATGCGCCGTAGACATTGGTGCAGGGTTTTCTGCAAATATCTCCTTAACCATGTAGGATAAGGAGATATTTCTTGCTTTTGAGGCCTAGTGAAGAGGACAGAACAAACCAAACACACCCACTAACATGCAAAAGCAAAACTAAAACCTTTTTCTTGTTACAATAGCAGCACAGCACCTCCTAAAGGAAGAAATGCATACTGGTTATGCATTGGAGGGTTCAGTTTGTTACCTAGGACTTGCTTGTCCTCAGTGCACAGAAATTAAAATAATCTGATATCGTACATTTTTTTTAGAAATGATTTGGAAAATATTTGAACACCCTGTCTTAAAATATTTTATTCATCATGTTGAAATAAAATATTCCACAATTTTTTATATTTTTTTAAAATTTTCGGGAAAAAACAAAAGCCTTCAGGAAAAAAACAGAAAATAAAACTTTTTTTTTCAGAATTTTTCCGTTTTTTTTCCCCGGGCTTTCACATCTCTATTGCTGTATGTTTGTCAATGGTCCCAAAAATGTCAACGTACGCTTACTGCGATTTATTTATTTTTTGCCATAAATAAGTAGAAGAATACATATCGGCCTAAACTGAGGAAAAAATTTTGCTTTTTATAAAAAAAAGTACAAAATATAGTTGTTTTTTTTTCAAAATTGTCACGCTTTTTTTGTTTTTTTTTTGTTCTTTGTTTATAGCACAAAAAATAAAAACAGCAGAGATGATCAAATACCACCAAAAGAGAGCTCTATTTGTGGGGAAAAAGGCACGTCAATTTAGTTTGGGTACAGTGTCACATGACCGTGCAATTGTCAGTTAAAGCGACGCAGTGCCGTATCGCAAAAAATAGCCTGGTCATTGAGCAGCCAAATGTTCTGGGGCAGAAGTGGTTAAAATGGTTATCTTTTGTTTACATGATTAAAACAGAACTACAGGCAAAAAAAACAAACTCAAAACGTCAAATAAAAAAGCAGCTGCATTAATCAATCAACCTGGAGTTGTCCCTTGCAGTACTTATTAGGCCTCATGCCCACGGACGTTTTTACAGCCGCGTTTTTGAGCGTTTTTTACAGCTTAAAAACGCCTGTCCATGTTAGTCCATAGCTTCATGCCCACCTAGACGTTTTTGAGCTGCAAATAGCATAGACGTTTTTAAGCTGTAAAAAAAACCCAGGACCAGTGCGTTCCTCAGCGTCAGAATTAGGCAGGAAAAAACGCGAGCGTCAAAAAATGCGCAAAAACGCGCACTAACGCGCGGTCGCGTTTTTAGCTCCGACGTGTTTTTTTTTTTTTTTTTTTTTTAAATAAATATTTACAATAACATGGACAGGCGTTTTTAAGCTGCAAAAAACGCAGCTGTAAAAACGCCAGTGGGCATGAGGCCTTATGCTCCACTAGATGTCCTCAGTCTTCTGGGTAGAATGACAGCCAACATCATTTAACTCACTTCATCTGAGCCTAGGCTGTCATGGACCTGTCTGCCAGCCTATGACTGGACAATGAAGGAGAAGCAGCACATTGATGAGCTAATCTCCCTGTCACTCTGCTTTCTTCTTCTATTAGTAGGTCTGTGTCTCCGCTGGGAAGGTTTGACTTAAAGCGGACCTTGAGTAATTTTTTCAATCTTCCATCTATTAAATCTTCTGCCCTTGTTGTTTTAACTTTGGATAGTAAAACATTTTTTTTTTCTGCCAGTGAATACCTTATACAGCCCACTTCCTGTTTTTCTGGGGAAAAAAGCCTAGGCTTATGATCTCATGCACAGCTCTCTCCCTTACTCTCCTTGGAGTTTGCCAGGAAGGGAGGGGGGGGATCGGTCATAAGAGGGCCAATGAGAGCTGCAGAGCTGGAAGTGTTTCTCCATGTAAATCCAGGAAGTGTACAGGCAGCAGCTTCAACTGCCCACAGTTAAAATGGTTGCAGCCAGACTTACTGGTGGGAGATTTCTGCAGCATATTTGGCAAGTACAGAATCGGTGTACAGTTGTGCTCATAAGTTTACATACCCTGGCAGAATTTGATTTCTTGGACATTTTTTAGAGTATATGAATGATAACACAAAAACATTTCTTTCACTCATGTTTCGTGTTTGGATGAAGCCATTTATTAATAAATTGTGTTTTACTCTTTTTAACTACTTGCTTACTGGGCACTTAAACCCCCTTCCTGCCCAGGCCAATTTTCAGCTTTCAGCACTGTCACCCTTTGAATGACAATTGCGCGGTCGTGCGACGTGGCTCCCAGACAAAATTGACGTCCTTTTTTTCCCACAAATAAAGCTTTCTTTTGGTGGTATTTGATCACCTCTGCGGATTTTATTTTTTGCGCTATAAACAAAAAAAGAGCAACGATTTTGAAAAAACACAATATTTTTTACTTTTTGCTATAATAAATATCCCAATTTAAAAAAATAAAAAAAAATTTCCTCAGTTTAGGCCGATACGTATTCTTCTACATATTTTTGGTAAAAAAAAAAAAAAATTGCAATAAGCGTTTATTGATTGGTTTGGGCAAAAGTTATAGCGTCTACAAAATAGGGGATAGTTTTATAGCATTTTTATTAATATTTTTTTTTTTTACTAGTAATGGCGACGATCAGCGATTTTTTATTGTGACTGCAACATTATGGCGGACACATCGGACACTTTTGACACCATTTTGAGACCATTGTAATTTTTACAGCGACCAGTGCTATAAAAATGCACTGGTTACTGTAAAAATGACACTGGCAGGGAAGGGGTTAACCACTAGGGGCGAGGAAGGGGTTAAATGTGTAACCTGGGAGTGATTACTACTGTGTGGGGGAGGGGACTGACTGGGGGAGGTGATCGATCTGTGTCCCTATGGGACACAGCATCGGTCTCCTCTCCCTGACAGGACATGGATCTGTGTGTTTACACACACAGATCCATATCCTTGCCTGTGTACCAGCCGATCGCGGGTACCTGGCGGACATTGCGGCCGCCAGGCACGCGCATCGGCATCTCAGTGATGCGCCGGGCACGCGCGCCTCCCAGTGGCCGGAATAGCCAAGGCCGTATAATGACGGCCTCCCGGATTTCTAGATCCGCCTTGAGGCCGTCATTTGTACATGGCCCGGATCTCAACTGGTTAAATCATAATGACAACACAAACTACCCAAATGACCTTGATCAAAACTTTACATACCCTGGTGATTTTGGCCTGATAACATGCACACAAGTTGACACAAAGGGGTTTTAATAACTATTAAAGGTAACCATCCTCACCTGTGATCTGTTTGCTTGTAATTAGTGTGTGTTTAAAAGGTCAATGAGTTTCTGGACTCCTGACAGACCCTTGCATCTTTCATCCAGTGCTGCACTGACGTTTCTGGATTCTGAGTCATGAGGAAAGCAAAAGAATTGTCGAAGGATCTGCGGTAAAAGATAGTTAAACTGTGTAAAACAGGAAAGGGATATAAAAAGTTCATATAAAATTCAAACTCTAATCAAGAAGTGGAAAATTAGGGATTCTGTTGAATCCAAACCACGGTCAGGTAGACCAACTAAAATTTCTACCAGGAAAATTGTTCGGGATGCAAATAAAAACCCACAAAACTTCAGGTGAAATACAGGACTCTCTGAAAACATGTGGTGTGGCTGTTTCAAGATGCACAATAAGGAAGCACTTGAAGAAAGATGAGCTGCATGTTCGGGTCGCCAGAAGAAAGCCATGAATACGCAAATGCCACACAGTATCCCACTTGCAATACGGCAAACAGCACAGAGACAAGCCTCAAACCTTCTGGCACAAAGTCATTTGGAGTGATGAGACCAAAATTTAGCTTTTTGGCCACAACCAAAACGCTACATTTGCAGAGGAGTCAACAAGGCCTATGATGAAAGGTACACCATTCCTACTGTGAAACACGGAGGTGGATCGCTTATTTTTTGGGGATGTGTGAGCTCAAAGGCACAGGAAATTTGGTCAAAATTGATGGCAAGATGAATGCAGTATGTTATCAAGAAATACTGGAGAAACATTTGCATTCATCAGCCAGGAAGCTGTGTATGGGACGTACTTGAACATTCCAACATGACAATGATCCAAAACACAAGGCCAAGTCGACCTGTCATTGGCTACAGCAGAAGAAAGTGAAGGTTCTGAAACAACAATCTGTCTCCTGACCTCAATATCATTGAGCCACTTTGGGGAGATCTCAAACATGCAATTCATGCAAGACAGACAGCCCAAGAATTTACATGAACTGGGAGGCTTTTTGCCAAGAGGAACGGGAAGCTTTACCATCTGAGAAGATAAAGAGCCTCATCCACAAATGCCACAAAAGACTTCAAGCTGTCATTGATGTTAAAGGGGGCAATACACGGTATTAAGAACTGGGGTATGTAAACTTTTTTGATCAGGGTCATTTGGGTAGTTTCTGTTGTCATGATTTAAAAAGTAAACACAGTTGATTGATAATAAATGGCTTCAGCCAAACACTAACCATGTGTGCAAGAAATGTTTGTGTTATTCATATTTTCTGAAAAATGGCCAAGAAATCATAAATTCTGCCAGGGTATGTAAACTTATGAGCACAACGGTATATAAGATAATATGTAAAGTGGTTGGAGGGAAGCTTCAGAATGGCAAAAAATGTTTTTATTTTTAATGTAGAGGCCTCACCCCTCTCTCCCCTTCTCATACTCTGCTTGTCTTTCTTCGTCTAGGGGTCTCGGTGCTGGGGAGAGGGATGAGATACACCACGGCCCATGTCCTCCATAGCTGAGAGGTGAAGGCCAGAAGATCAGGCTTTGTGTAGGTGTCCTAGAGTCAAGTCCAGTACTTCGTCCCTGACTCCTTTGCTCCTAGTAACCAGAGTTCCACACAGTGAATAGGTCCAACTCAGTTTTATTCTTCTTGGCAAACAACAAACCGTTTCTTCTACTGAGTAGTAATGAGGAATAGATCGAGGCACAATCCTTTCCCTTCTCCTGCTAACCACTGTGGTATCACCAGTGGCGAATAGTCACTGTCACTGACTATGTGAGGTAGAACATGAATTACCTTCGCTAGCACTGCCCCTGTCAGGGGAAGGAAATTCGTCCAAGGGAGAAACCGGAGGCCTCTCTGTCACCAGCGATGCTGCGCCGGACTCTTCAGAGAAGTTCCGCACACCAGATCTCACGAACTCAGACACTGGCACCCAAGGAGTTAGGGCCCCCTTGGATTCCTCCACCCTCGCAGAACTCAGTCGAAGGTACTGAGCCCCAGGCATCTGCCATAGTACCTCACCCCAGGCTAAAGGTGCCTGAGATGGACTCCATCTCCGCTCCGGCTAGGTCAAGGGCACCTAGGCCTGGAACGCCAGCACCCAAGCTGAAGGTGCCTGGGTGCGGCAAAGTCCTCCGACTCCCACTCCGAACTCTGAACCCCGTGGTAAGGGCGTCCGCCCCTTTTATCCCCTCTCCCTTTGCGTCACAGCGGGTTCCCCGCCCCGCTGTACCAGCTCCAGGGGAGGACAAAAAAGGTACAGTCTTGTGGTGTGAGTTCAGCCTCGGCCCAGAGCAACAGCACCACCTGTGGACCGCAAGGAACCTCACACCACCAGAGTCCTCCAAGAACCAGAAAAGTCTCAGATCCCCTAGCAATTTGTGCATCTGGGTTACACTACCACCCAGATGCCCCCCTTAAATTCAAATACCCGCTACATTAAATTATATGAGCAGACTGCAGTTCCTTTTAACTTCTTTCCCCTGTGACATGACAGGAAGTGAGAGGAAATCTGTCCAAACGGAGGAAAAAATTACACTTTTAAAACTAGATTGCAGGTTCACCTTCACCTTATGCTTCAGTAACGACTGTAAAATTTTGGATTTGCTTTCTCTCCCAGTAGACAGTGGATACTTAAGCAATTAGGGTGGATGACTCCAACAGGGATACAGACAGCAATCAAATTCTGGCAGTTTCTAACCTTTTACCACTCTCTACAAAATAAAGTTTAACTTTAAAGTTTTTATGTGCCATGCTGTTCAGCAAAAGTGACAGTGGTGAGGTACAGAACACTGGCAGGGGTGGTTATACAGTTGCAGAGGCATTTCTAAATTTACTGAATATTATAACTTTATGGCATCCCCATCTACTGGTATTATTATTATACAAGATTTAAAGTGGAGTTTCACCTATTTAAAAGTCAGCAGCTACAAAATGTTTAGTAATGGTCCCACGGTCCAGCGATGCGGGCGCTGCACATTGTGAATGGCCGGGCAATCTTCTGGGACCTGTGATGTGTCCCAGAAGATTGCAGAGGGGAGGGGGAAGAGGTGAACTACCGGCACCGCAGCGCCAGGGGAGGAAGTGGGAGCTGGGTGCCTGTCAAAACTGGTTACCCCCCCCCCCCCCAAAAAAAAAATGGCATGCCAAATGTGGCATGTCAGGGGGTCACCAGTACTTAAAGCGAAAGTTCCATTTTCGGGGGGAACTCTGCTTTAAATAGTGCCAACAGTTTGCACAGCACTTTACAACACGAGGGCAGACAGTACAGTTACAATTCAATACAGCACTATTATCAAATTCCAATATTTTTTGCAATAATAGTCTGAAAGTGAAAAGCATATTTTATTGATGTTTTGTTAACAACACAATGCTTCTTAGAGTGTTAAGCCCGGTTCCCACAGGGGCGGCACGACTTTGGGGGCGACCTCGGCGGCGCCATCTCAAGACGACTTGAGACGCCCGCCGAGGCGATTTGCATAATGACTTCTGTATAGAAGTCAATGCAAGTCGCCCTGCGTCGCCCCCAAAAGTAGTACAGGAACCTTTTTCTAAGTCGGAGCGACTCACGTCGCTCCTATTAGAACGGTTCCATAGCACAGACTGGGACGCAATTCCTCAGGCGACCAAGTTGCCTGAGGAGTCGCCCCTATGTGAACCGGGCCTTACTGAAAGTTGTATTTTTGGACTTTTGTTTATTTATATACTTAAGAATTAGTGGTAATGTGTCTGGAGCCGTTCCCTTTCCACACACAAGTTACACTCTGGCACTCTCTTCTGTTGTATGCTTCAGGGTGCTTACTGGTTTGTTTTAGTGGTTACATGCTCAAGGCCAGCATGTAGCTGACACCTGTTCAGGAAACTATAGCAACATTATGTGGATGTGAAACTTCCTTATTACTTGGTATTATTGGTATAGAAGAATATTTCTGCAGTATACAGAAATTATATCTTTATTGAAATACATGTGGCTTCTGTTTGATTGTAAGACATTGCATATTGCAGGGTTCATTAGCTTTTTTACTTTCAATACATTTTTATTGAAGTTTTTGCAGAATAGAAAACATAGCTATACAAGTATAGAGTCAAAAAGCCCAATCTATCCGTGAATTCCAGAATAGTAGCCAACAAAAGTGACAGGGAAAGACAATTGAAGTGGAATTCTGAGTGTCTGAGTGTTCCAGGTTGTAAACTAAGATTACAATAGTAGTAAGCATTGTACATGGAAATGTTGAGCGTTTGCAGAAGATACATCTGTCATAAAACTACCATACTGAGCAGCAGGTATTTACAGAGTAAGGGAGCCAAAGATAATATAATGGAATATATAGAAAAGGGAGAAGGATAGAGAGAGAGAGAGAGAGAGAGACAGACACACACACATTGGGAGCACCTCATTCAGGACACTAGGATCCTAACGCCTATAGAGATGTATGGAAGAAATTGGAATAAAGATATGGACTTTGTAGGCATAAGCATATACACTGCTCAAAAAAATTAAAGGAACACTTTTGAATCAGAACTCCTGGGATATTGATCTGGTCAGTTAAGTAGCAGAGGGGGAGGGTGTATACAGAGGGGGTTGTTAATCAGTTTCAGGTGCTTTGCTGTTAATTGAAATTAACAGGTGCACTAGATGGGAAACAATGAGACGACCTCCAAAACAGAAATGTTTTTTCAGGTGGATGTGTCTGACATTTTTTCTCCCTACTCCTCTTTTCCGACTGTTTTTCACTAGTTTTGCATTTGGCTAGGGTCAGTGTCACTACTAGTAGCACGAGGCGATACTTGGACCCTATAAAGGTAGCACAGGCAATCCAACTCCTCCAGGATGGCACATCAATACGTGTCATTGCCAGAAGGTTTGCCGTGTCTCCCAGCACAGTCTCAAGAGCATGAAGTAGATTCCAGGAGACAGGCAGTTACTATAGGCGAGCTGGACAGAGCCGTAGAAGGTCCTTAACCCATCAGCAGGATTGGTATCTGCTCCTTTGTGCAAGGAGGAACAGGATGAGCACTGCCAGAGCCCTACAAAATGACCTCCAGCAGGCCACTGGTGTGAATGTCTCTGACCAAACAATCAGAAACAGACTTCATGGGGGTGGCCTGAGGGCCCGACGTGCTCTGTGCTCACTGCCGGACACTGTGGAGCTCGATTGGCATTTTCCATTGAACACCAGAATTGGCAGGTCCGCCACTGGTGCCCCATGCTTTTCACAGGAGAGCAGGTTCACCCTGAGCATATGTGACAGACGTGAAAGGGTCTGGAGAAGCCGCAGAGAACTTGCTGCCTGTAACATCATTCAGCATGACCGGTTTGGTGGTGGGTCAGTAATGGTCTGGGGAGGCATATCCATGGAGGGACGCACAGACCTCTACAGGCTGCACAATGGTACCCTGACTGCCATTAGGTATCGGGATGAAATCCTTGGACCCACTGTCAGACCCTACCCTGGTGCAGTGGGTCCTGGGTTCCTCCTGGTGCACGACAATGCCCGGCCTCATGTGGCGAGAGCATGCAGCCAGTTCCTGGAGGATGAAGAAATTGATACTATTGAATGGCCCCCACGCTCACCTGACCTAAATCCAAAAGAACACCTCTGGGACATTGTGAAATTTCAGCAAAATGGACTAGCTTGCTGTATAATTTTTTCACTTTGATTTTCGGGGTGTCTTTTGATTTCAGCCCTCTGTAGGTGGATAATTTTTTATTTCCATCAAACAATGTGCCATCCTTTCATCCCTAACACATTACCCAGTCCATATCAGTATAGATATCCAGCATGAGTTTTTTGCCCGTTAAGATCTGATGTGTTTTCAAAGTGTTCCTTTAATTTTTTTGAGCAGTGTATTTAGTAAAAAATTTTAGTTTTTTTTAATTGTATAAAGTTAAAACCATTGTATACAAATACATTAAAAACCATAAAGCTAAGTGACCTCAAGGACTCTGATAACACCTCTAATAAATATACCACATGTAACGAGCGCAAAGTTTTGAAGCATGTAGAATGATATAAATCAAATGGTTGTTTGGATACGTGGAGAGGTTGAGTCGTATTCGGAGGTCGCTCAGAGAAAATCGCTCTACAACATGTTGCGCGCCTTGATTCGCTTCTTCTGGAGCTTGTGTATAAAGTTGAAAAGTTTATTTAAAAAAATAACAAAATGTAGAGATTATGAATAAACACGGGTCAATCATAGGCTCAGTGCAGGCATGCGATCAAAGCCATGTTTGGCTGATAAACATCACAACCAAGAGGGTGATGATGGACACACAATAGTAGATGGTTATCTACACCGGCAGAGTGAGTGAAGTGACGTCACTATTTATTGTTGTAATGCCGCGTACACACGATCGTTTTTCACATCGTTAAAAATGCAATTTTTTAAATTGGGCATTAAAAATGATCGTGTGTAGGCTCCAGAGCATTTTTAACGACGTGAAAAATGGGCTAAAAAAAATGAGAACCTGCCCTATTTTTCACGCCGTTTTTTTTTTTTAACGACGTGAAAAACGATAGTGTGTATGCTTTTACGAGGGGAAAAAAACCGCACATGCTCAGAATCAAGTATGAGACGAGAGCGCTCGTTCTGGTAAAACTAGCGTTCGTAATGGAGATGGCACATTCATCACGCAGTAACGGACTGAAAAGCACGAGGCTGAAAAGCGCGAATCGTCGCTCAACAAACTTTACTAACATGAAGGGTGGCGCCATTCGAACGGAACTTCTCCTTTATAGTGCCGTTGTACGTCACTGCGCTTTGCTCGAGCGTTTTTTTTTTTTAATGAACCTGTGTATGCAAGACAGGCTTGAGAGGAAACAAGAAAAATCACGTCGAGAAAAACGTTGTTTCTCTTATCGTCCATGGACTGACACAGCTGGATACTGTAAACGTGTGGGTATATGTCCCTGCTCGCAGGAGAAGATCTAGGCAGAATGTTAGATGTTAAAACATTCTAGAACAAACCAGAGCTGAACAGCCCCGCCCAGGGGGGGCGGTCCCTCCGGACATTACCCTCCCACCTGCAGCTAGCAGACCTCCGTTCGTAACAAACCAGTACAAACCTTAAAAGGAAGGGTGGGTGCTGTGTCAGTCCATGGACGTCAGAGAAATGGATTTTACGGTGAGTACAAAAATCCTATTTTCTCTCATCGTCCATGGACTGACACAGCTGGATACTGTAAACGTGTGGGACGTCCCAAAGCAGTATCAGAAGGGTGGGAGCGGTAGCAAAGGAACAACCAAAACTTCACTCCAAACAAGCAGAGCTCCTCAACGGAGGAGTTGCGACATTAAACAGCGGCCTGCAATGCTTTGCGGCCGAAGGGAGCCAGTCTCCTGGAAGATTTTACTTTTAAATTTTATTACTTTGGGAATTTAATTTTATTTTTGAGACCTTCAATCAACTGTCGGCTGGGCAACAGGTTGGGTACACTGGTATCCTTGTAGTCTTCCCTGTCCGACCATCGAGCGTGCTGATCCTCGCCTTGTGTGCGTGAGACTCAGTTCACGACATACCCCATGACTCCAGGGGTGGCCGGGTTGCTTTCATGCTCCCGCGGTCCTCTCAAGATTGAACAGTACTTGACTGACTGTATCTCTCGCGGTGGACCGGGCCGACAGCTACGCAGTACGACTCTGTGATAGGTCCGTCTGAAACAAGCCAGTGGGTCCCTGAAAGGGACGGGTAAGTAGTCTCTCCTACTGCAGGTGAGTACATGCTGGCTGTGTTTCTGTGTGTGGGGGTTTCTCCCTGTCTCCCCCCTGTTATGCTGCTCTCTGCACCCTGTACTGGTGCTGTGCTGTGGGGTGCTTGGGGGTCACTCTGGCCTGGCTGGGCGCTCATGTCTGCAGTTTTTTCTGGTGTGTGAGGTGATTATTGCGTGCGCCATTGGCGCGCATTAGAGCTTTGAATTTCGCGCTCGGTGGCCATCTTGGCGTTCAGTGGCACAGTTATAGCTGCGGCCGGCGGCCATTTTCTTGTGGCCGCCGCGCATTTATTTCTGGCGGCGGCGCGAATCCCCTCACAATCTCCTCAGACTGAGCGGTCCTTAAGGGTTGGTGGGTCCTCCCGGGTATCCCCTCCTCAGCGTAGCCAGTGGGTGGACTGTATATTCACTGTATAGTGTATAAGGTCTCAGAGGGTGGCGTTTATGGAGTCTGATACACCTGCTCTCCACACATGCGTGGGGCAACTGGCAGTGCTGCACGGTTAAACATGTTCATATGTTTCCTGCACCTGCGGTCCTTATGGACCAGTTGTCAGCAGTCCTGGAATAATTCCTGTCAGAATGGAAGCGGTGTGCGAGCAAAAGGAGCTATAAGCCCCCTTCCCCCCACAAAAATCTTTACTGAAGGGGTGCTCTGAGTCAGATATGGGCCTAGCTACTATGCTCAGGACCCGACCTCTGAATATTTAATGTTTATGAACAGGACATTCCCTTGTGAGGAAGACTCCAGTTCTGTGTCACTGAATGACAGGGCGCTTGTAAGTGATCTCATTGATGATGTGAGAAACACTCTCAGGCTGGAATTGCTGTGACAAGCTTTTCTTTTACACAGTTTCCTCACTGTTTTCCTCACACTGCCTCAAGAGCAGCATGGATGAGGGAGGACTTTATTCATTTATGTCTGTAGTCCCTGTGAGCCCTGTGTGATACCTGAGGTAACATTTCCCGCCATTTCCTGGGGAATGATTTGAGCTCTGACAGACACACGGTCTGAGGATCAGAGGTTACCAGTTACCTGCATGCTGCTTCAGCAGCACAGTCAAGCAGGTTGGAATGATACAGAGAAGATTATGCGCCTCTGCGCCATAATTTAACTCATCCCATACCTCTACACTGCATACATTCACAGTGTATGTATGTGTTATTGGTCTCTGTGTCTGCGTGGCTGTCCCCACGTTCCAATGCTGTGTTTCAGTGCCATACATGATATAAACGTACAAAATATGTTTATGCACGACTCCAGATACATTCACAGTATATGTATGTATTATACTCTCTGGGTTGGCGGGGGCTCCGATGTCCTCCCGCACTCTCATGGTATGTGCGCTTCAGCTCTCTGCACAGTATAGACATGTTCAATATGTTTATTGCACATATTATACATGTTTACAGTATGGGTATACTGTTTGCGTGGGGTTCCTCCGGGTACTCCGGTTTCCCCCCACGCTCCAATGGAAATGCACAGCATAAACATGTGCAATATGTTGATTCACATGCTATCATTCCTACACGGTATCTGTGTGCTGTCTGCGTGGAGTTCTTCCGAGTGTTCCGGTTTCCTCCCACGCGCTGACGGTATGTGTGCCTTTTGGCCTTCTGCACAGTTAAACATTTTCAATGTTTATCACGCATGCTATAATACCTACACGGTATGTGTAGGCAGTCTGTGTGGTTTTCCTTCGGGTACTCCGGTTTCCTCCCACACTCCATTGGTATGGGCGCTTCGGCGCTATGCACAGTCTAAATTTGTGCGTTTGGATATCCACATACTAACATACCTACCCGGTATGTCTTTGCACTCTGCGTGGGTTTCCGCCCACGCTACATGACATGCATGCCTTTGGTGCAATACACAATGTAAACATACACATTATGTTTATACACTACACTAAATACATTCACAGTAGTTGTAGGTATTGCATTCTCTGAGTATGCGTGGGGTACTTCAGTACCTCCCACGCGCCAACAGTGTGCGCGCCTTCGGTGCTATGCACACATGAGCTTGTGCAAAATGTTTAGCACACACACTATAATACCTACACGGTATGCGTATGCAGTCTGCATGGGTTTCCGCCCACGCTACATGACATGCATGCCTTTGGTGGAATACACGGTGTAAACATACACATTATGTCTATACACTAAATACATTTACAGTAGCTGTAGGTATTGCATTCTCTGAGTATGCGTGGGGTACTTCGGTTCCTCCCACGCGCCAACAGTGTGCGCGCCTTCGGTGCTATGCACACATGGGCTTGTGCAAAATGTTTAGCACACATACTATAATACCATACACGGTATGCGCATGCAGTCTGCATGGGTTTCATCCGGGTGCTCAGGTTTCTCCCCTGCGTTCCAATGGTGTGCGCATTCTCAGCGCTATGCACAGTATAAACATGTGCAATTTGTTTATTCGCAGGCTAACATACCTACACGTTGTGTACGCAATCTGCATGGCTGGTTTACGTCCAGGCCCCGATGATGTGCGCGCCTTTGTCGCTGGCACAGTATATACGTGTTTAATAGGTTTATCCACAAATACTAAACTACATACGCCGTATGTGGCGGTATTATGCTCTTTGTGGCTGGGTGGGTTTCCTCCCACACTCTCCATTTGTGCGTTTGACGCACTACATAGTATAAACTATGTGTTTGCACAATCGGCACCTATCCATGGGTAGCTGCTGGAAGGAGCATTGTCACAAGGATCCCTGGTTTCAGGGGTATCACTTTCCACCTGCTTTCAGTGGTGATCAGAAGCGCTGGCTTGGACTGTGTTCGCCAGGTTGGGGTTAGCGTTACGCCCGTTAGTGGCTGCGTCTCTGGCATTTTTTTATAGCTCAATGACTGGGCAAAAGCCTCTGCTTCATCCATCAGTCATCTAGCAGGTGCACTACAACTGCTTTAGCCTTTAGGGTCTCTGTGCTCTGAGTTGGCGGCCTTGTCCAGCAAGTCGCCTTACTTGGTCCTCCATAAGGATATGTTGGTGTTGCGCCCACGACCATCCTTCTTTTCTAAGGATGGTCTTGGCCTTTCACCTTAAGAAGGACATTGTCCTTCCGTCCTTGTGTCCTCACCCATCGCATCCCTGAGAGTTTGCGCTTCATAAATTAAGATGGGTACAAGCCTTACGAGTGTACCTGTCTGCTACTGTTTCCATTCGGAAATCTGTGTCTGGTCCAAAACAGGGGCGAGCGGTGTCGTCTGCCACCGTCTTTAGGTGGATCAGGCAGACCGTCATACAGGCCTATGCCCTTAAGGGGCGGGCGCCTCCCTTTCCGGTTGCGGCGCATTCCACCAAGGCAATTGGTGCTTCCCGGGCCTTCCGACATAAAGCGTCGGTTGCTCAAGTGTGCAAGGCGACGACCTGGTCGTCCGTTCATACCTTTTCAAGATTTTATAAGGTTGATGTGGCTGCATCTTTGGATGCTCCCTTCGGCCGCAAAGCATTGCAGGCCGCTGTTTAATGTCGCAATGGACGATGAGAGAAAATAGGATTTTTGTACTCACCGTAAAATCCATTTCTCTGACGTCCATGGACTGACACAGCACCCACCCTTCCTTTTAAGGTTTGTACTGCTTTGTTACGAACTGAGGTCTGCTAGCTGCAGGTGGGAGGGTAATGTCCGGAGGGACCGCCCCCCTGGGCGGGGCTGTTCAGCTCTGGTTTGTTCTAGAATGTTTTAACATCTAACATTCTGCCTAGATCTTCTCCTGCGAGCAGGGACATATACCCACACGTTTACAGTATCCAGCTGTGTCTGTCCATGGACGTCAGAGAAATGGATTTTACGGTGAGTACAAAAATTCTATTTTTTGAAAATGACATTAAAAACAATCGTGTGTACGCGGCATAACAGTAACCAGCGATGTCCAATGGTAGAAAGGAGAGTGTTTGACTAAAACAGCCAATCACCTTTTTGGACAAGGCTATGGTAAATGGTAGAGAACAAGCAACCACCACGTGTGATCGAGTGGAGGTATAGTAGCCTGACTACTATACCTCCACTCGATCACACACAGCGTTTCTACCATTGGACATCGCTGGTTACTGTTACTATTTATTGTTGTATCTAACGGTATTATTGTAGCGGATGGTTGCTACTAGTTACTAACATCCACCATATCACCCTGCTGTCAGACCTCCATATATCACTCTGAGAGACAATGAACAGTCATTTGCGTTGTTTTGTTTTTGTTGGGGGATATAACTTGGTTGGGGGAAAGGGAATATGGGATGCCCATAGAACAGTTTACTTTGCCATCATATTTAAATAATTGGTAGAATAGGTTGAGCCTTGAAGAACTGATGGACTCTAACATTTACAGTCAGTTCCCCATAACTCATGCAGACTATTGCTCCTCCTCTGCATCAACTCCTGAAAACTGTTACTCCCAGGACTTCTCTCCTCCTGCACAAAACTTCCACTGTAGACTATGTCTTTCTGTCCCATCATCTTCACTTTACAAAAGAGATCACTCTGAATAATCCCAGATGCTGGCTGTATTTGCTGACTTGTTAACAGGCCAGGGGTCTACAGTAGCCCTCCCCGGCGGCCTGGTAGTTTAGCAGCTTGCTTTAGTTGGTGGACTACTGATCCCAGCTAGCCCAACTTGCAAATCCTGCGCCCGCAGGCTGCACCGTTTTGCAACAAAACCCCACAGTCTCTCCTCTGGCCTTGCACCCAGCTCCCCTGGCGTGCCTCTTCCAGAAATCCACTCTGTCACACTCACCGACCCCCTGCCCTGAGTCCATGATGGAGAACTTAACGGGACATGCGTTCCAATAGCTTCTCCAGCCCTTCTGTTCAAGGACACCTCCTCCATGACCGTGTAAGGATGATGGTTCCCTCCCAGCTCTCCCTGGCTTCTCCGCCTAGGCGCACACCCTCCCCAGATGGGGATGGCCCTCTGGACCTGAGCTCATATGGAGGCCTGCCAATTCCAGTTGGGGATTGGTCAGAGCTCCTCACATGAGCTCCCTGTCACTCCAGTCCTCAGCCCTGCCCCTCTTCCAGAACATTCTTCCTGGAAGCAGGGGAGGCACCCAAGAACTGAAGCACAGGTGGTCACACCCACTGCTACACTGACCACTCCATGCCCCCAGATCAAAACAAGCAGGCCTAGCCTGAAGCATAGGCCTGCTTAAATGTACCTGCTCTGTAGTTACCATACAAAAATCCTCACTCTAGCACCTACCTATGGTAGAGGGTGCTACATTTTATTTATTTATTTTATGTATGCATGTATGTATGTATGTGTGTGTGTGTGTGTGTGTGTGTGTGTGTGTATGTGATGGACTGGCTGAGACAAGGGGACAATTGTTCCCCAAAACCAGTACATAAAAATGGATGTTGGACTGGTGGCTCACAGTGGAAATACTTCCATATTGAAATATTGAGGAGAGTGAGACCCACGGTGATGAATACTGAGCATTATACATCTGTTTCCTATTTTAGACCTGTGATCACAGCACCTGGCAGAGGGAAGTCTTCCAGCATTGACTTCCTTTGTGGCTGTGAGATGTCATGTAATCAAAAAAGGAAGCAGATGCTACAGGATGTTAAGAGGTATCTCCTAGTTACCCATGTCCATCAATCACCCCTACTCCCTACTCCCTCAGGCCTAAGGTTCCCAGCCCTTGCCTGGGTATGTGGATGTATAGATCTGTATGTGTGTGTTTTATAATATTGGTTGATGTCCTCGCTTGCATATATACCTTACATAGTCCTGTTTTGCTTCAGGGTTTATAGTGCAGCACAGTAATCATGCTTTATTTTCTCCCATCTCAGTGCAAGTCTATAGACCATGATTTTTTCTTTCCTTCAGAAGTCTTTGCTGATAATTGTATACTCCCTAGGTGACTTATCCTGTAATTGATTTCTTTCTCAGCAATCGTTCAGCAAGAATATTGTTTGTACTGTGTGACACTGTGTTGGCCACAGGCAGAATCTGCAGTACAAACCAATATATAATAATGAAAATGTTGTACAGCAAGCAATGTGAAAATTACTTTCATGTAACATTTATAGTATTAACTTACAAGGAGTGCTTGCTCTAGAATGGATTCTGCCAACATTGGGGATTTATTATCTAGCAAGACTTCTAAATACTTGTTTACAAAGGAAAGAATGGTTCAAAGTTGGGTAAGTGTAGTAGAGCCAGGTATCTCTTGCCTCCTGACTAAGTTTTGTTTTCAAAATCAAATGTCCTGGAACATCCGCTACTCTGCACATCAATACATAGCAGCTCTGGAGAGCCATTTATGAACAGTTAATACAAATCAATAATCTCAGCCTTTATGTCTTCTGTCTGCCTAGCTTCCATTTCCTGGCAGAGATTCAGTCATATTTTTTTTTTATTTGCGAAGGCACCTGTCTCCCAAAATAGAACTATGTAAAGTTGGGCATTAATAGGGGCTCTTTCTAACAAATTCACTAAGTTCTACTCTGTCAAAAAATAGCAATGTCACACTTAGGCCCCATGCACACGAGACGCCGGTGCAAACTCTGCTGAACGCATGTTTTTAAAGGCTGAAAACAGCGTTTTACCTGCGTTTTACCGCGTTTGCGTCTAAGCGTTTAGTAACATCATAAGACCCTCCCTAAGCTCAAAAAAACGTATTCTTTAACAATTTCAGCCATTTTGTGAGACCAGAGTGAGTAGCAGCAGCTGAGAGAGCAGCAGTGTACTTGTATTTAGCGTGTCACTTGCCACATCACCTGCCACAAGCTGTGGATTGTCCACTTGCCACGTCACCTGCCACAAGTTGTGGATTGTCCACTTGCCATGTCACCTGGCCACGTCACCTGCCACAAGTTGTGGATTGTCCACCTGCCACGTCACCTGCCACAAGTCGTGGATTGTCCACAATGCAATGCAAGCAATTCGTTTTTTTTTTTAAATATTTTTAATGGGTTTTCATCATTTGCTATAATTTTTGAGATTTCTAATGTAAAAAAATAGGTCACCTTTAAAAACGCTTATAAACGAAATCGCGGCAAAACGCCGGTACCCGCTTTTAGCCGTGTTTTGCGTCTGAAACGTGGAAATTTTTCCATCTGAACCCATTTTTTTGCTTTCAGAAAAACGAGGTTAAACGCACCTGCATATAAACGGCAACAAACGAGACTGTACATGGTCACATAATATGTTCAGGGGCAGTTGAAAAAAGTGTCCAACTGCCTCTGTTCGCGAGTTTAACATCGTCCCGTGTGCATGGGGCCTAACTTAAAAATTCAGGAACCCACAACCATTTTTTCAGGGGGAAAAAAGTGTTCTGTTGTCCCCATCTTGTATCTGTCAAGGTCTGGACCACCTCCAAAAAAAATAGGGACACTTGTGATACATTGACAGCTTCTCCTGTGCACTCTTGAGTGCTGAGAAACTTTTCATCCTAAATGTATTTGATGAGTATTTGTCTGCCCAGCCTAGACCTACAGCAAGATGTTTGTTACCCAGTCTGCTGGGCTCTCTGGTGACTACACTCCACTATTTGTTCTGTGGGTTATATATTAATTACCAAATTGGATTTTTTGCCCCACTTTTTTTTTTACTAAGATGTTGATTTCAAGGTGTCTGCTCCTGCTCTCGCTCTTCAATTTCTTTAAGCATATTTGTTTGGGCATTAAAACATCAGTGTTCTTGCCATGATGGTTTAAAAAAAGATTGTCCAATGGTCAGGTCAGATTTGAATTCTGATTGTATCCGCTTTGTATTTGGACAAGCTATCCGTAGGCAGCTCTTCTTGTTTCTAGATGTCTTCAGTGTCATCCAGTAAAAAGAGGCAAGATTGAGCGGGATTTGCTTCTGATGTAGAAATTCAGGCAGACTTCTATGAGGCCAAGTGCTGTGTTAATTCTAATTGGGAATGATGGAAGAATACAGGGTTTTTTTTTTTTTTTTCTTTTTTTTTTTAACACACATCTATTACCGGTACATTAATTTGCACAAATCAAAGTGATTCTAAGGGTGGAAGTTTTTTTTTTTTTTTTTTTAAACGCATTCTCTATATTAAAGTAGGGCTGGGCGATTTCCCCCCCCCCCCCCCCAAAAAAAAACATCTGCGATTTTTTTTTTTTTTTTTTATAAAAAACTCGATATTCGATTTTTGTTTTTTTTTATTATATTAAAGTGCATCAACAAACAAAATTGCAAAGGCAAACCCTTTCTCTAACTGCAAAGGCAGTGTGCAACAAAGATAGTTAAACATCCAAATTATTAATACTGTATTTGGATTTAGCTAATAAAACAACAAAAAATCCTGAGGTTACTCTTGGTTGAATTGAACTGTGCCCATGCCTCACTGTGCCCATGCCTCACTGTGCCCATGCCTCACTGTGCCCATGCCTCACTGTGCCCATGCCTCACTGTGCCCATGCCTCACTGTGCCCATGCCTCACTGTGCCCATGCCTCACTGTGCCCATGCCTTCACTGTGCCCATGCCTTCACTGTGCGCAAGCCTTCACTGTGCCCAAGCCTTCACTGTGTTCAATGCCTCACTGTGCCCGTACCTGATGCAGATTTTCATGGGATACGGATTTTACTGCTACACCGGCGGCCATTCCAGTATTCAAAAGCTGCGCCGCCTCCTCGTCTGTGATAGGCGGAACACTCAATTTCCCAGCATTCAGTGTTCCGCCTATCACGGACATCCGCTCATCCTCATAACACAGACGAGGATGAGAGGATGTCTGCTAGGCTGAACACTATCTGCTGTGAAATTGAGTGTTCCGCCTATCACAGACGACGAAGACTCGGGAGGCGCGGCTTTTGAGCACTGCAATGGCCGCCGTCTGTCTGCATGACACGCTGATAGGCAGACGGCGGCTTGCGGTTAGTTAGTGTTACATTACATCTACTCGCTGCGGCAAGTAGATATAATTGGGATAACGCCGCCCAGTGCCATTCCGGATACGCCCCCTGCAGCCCTGCTACGGAAGCGCTGAAGGAAAAAAAAAAAAAACTATTTTCTTCAAATCTGAATCGATTTGAACTCAAAACTCGATTCAAGATTAAAATCGATTTTTTTCCCAGCCCTATATTAAAGTGGGCTTTAATATAGAGTGGGCTTATCTATAGGTACTGTAAAGATCTCCTAAACGTGCGCTGTTTAGGAGATATTTACTGTATTTGCAGCTGATGACAAGAAATGGCCACCTGTGCAGTTTCTTCAGAGCCGTGTGCCGGCTCCCACGTGGCTCTGGCCAGTCACACAGCCGGAGTTTGTGGACCCGGAAGGAAGACGGGTGAAGATGGATGCGGCCTCCAGCGGTGAGTGCCAACAAGGGCTTTGTTTGCAGGTGCGTTTTTTCTATAATGTGCTAGTATGCGCTGCATACTAGCACATTATGCTAATACTTTGCAGGTCTGAAAAGAAAAAACATCGGTTTACTAAAAAAACGTTTGGATGCAGTTCTCCTGGATCCAGCTTCCTGCATGACGTGGGGCATACCTCATAAAAGTTTACATCCGTTTTTCACCAGTTTACCATCAGATTTTCATCAACTGTTCATCAGTTTATACATCAGTTTTTTTTTTTTGTTTTTGTTTTTTATATCCACTACAAAAAATGGATGCAAAAACGCAGAACAAAAATAGGGCTTTACATCCATTTTTGAAACTAATCAAATGGATGATCATCCGTTTACATCCACTGTTCCATAGAGATGCATTGCTGTCTGCTTTTCATCCATCAATGGATGGATGAAAAATGGAGAATGCTCCGCATGTGTGAAAGGGGCCTTAGGCTAGCTAGGTGTGGAATGTCCCTGCAGTGTTTTGCATTAAAAAAGTGTCCGTTTTAAAGTAACTGTATATAGCACACTGGTAAGTCAAAAATCCTATTGCCAATTAGCCAAACTGCTCAGGAGCTGCTGATCATCATTGAAAGCTTTTATTATTGTTCACAAATATTAGTTTAGTCATAATTTATAGCTTCAAGCTGAACTCCAGCCTCAACTTCAGTCTTCTGGTTGCTCTCCTGTAGTGAAAATGCTTAGGCCCCATGCACACAGGGCGTTTTTGCAGCTGCTAACAGCAGCGTTGGTTGTTTTTTTTTACAGCTGCAAAACGCCCATCCATGTTATTCTATTGTGTCATGCACACTTAGAGCTTTTATGAGCTCCAAGTGGCATAGGCGTTTTCCAGCTGCAAAAAAAAACCCAATTCCAGTGCGTTCTGGAGCTCCAGGTTTGAGCTGCAAAAACGCCCGACGCTATTAAATGTGCAAAAAACGTGGCGAAAACGCACTGATTAGCGTTTTTGCGCTCCGGGATTATTTATTATTTTTTTTTTTTAAAAGGTCAAAAAATTTTTACAAAACATGGACAGGCGTTTTTAAGCTGTAAAAACGCCCTGTGTGCATGGGGCCTTACTGTAAATTTTCTTGCACACTGAGTATCTCAGTGTACATAGGAAGCTTCACAAGACAGAGCCCACTTAAAGCAGAACTCTGGGCAATTAATTTTTTCCATGTGCAGTGGGACTGTGCCTGCACTGCATGGGTTAACTGCTTATTGTGCTTAGAGGACAGCGGAGATAAAACTATCTGACCTGCCAGTCCTCCCCGCACAAGACTGGTCAGCACCCCCACATGGTGTACAGTGGTATTGAAAATGGACTGTTTCTGACGTCAACACAGTTAGAGCATGCTCTATAGACAGGAACAATCCACAGCTGGACCACGGGGAGCGCAGTTTTCTGGAGGATCGGCATATTAGGCGAGAATGAACTGTGTGCTCTACCCTAGAAAAACAAGCAGTTGACTAATGCAGTGTGGGTACAGCCCACTGCATGGAGAGGAAAAACTTTTGCCTGGAGTTGGGCTTTTATTTTCTATCTGACAGATGTTCATAAACATCTAGCCCTCTCTTCTTCAGTCTTGCTGCCTTTGGCGCCTCCATTTCATTTATTAAATTTCTGTTCTTTCAGTCGTGAAGGCTCGGCATCACTTGTGGGCGTAAACTAGGGCAGACTACCTAGGAAGGTTAACTTCACCAAATTGACAACCATCAATCAAGGCATTTTCTTATGTGCATAACACCTTCCAAGAGCCAGCCCACTGCTTTATCAGAAAAAGTATAGTGTCGTGTGCCCGCGCTTAGGAAATAGTGTGAAAATGTGACTAATCACAATGGAACGTTATATATAAGAGCTCAGCCCCCCTAATGGGCCCCTCAAAGAGGGTCCTACCAGTATAAATGAAAAATGATGAATGGGGTGTGGCGCTGCTCACTGATCCTAGTGGGACCAGTACTACAGTGTAGTGTGATGTGCCAAAAGTTGTAAGTGGTCGTGCCACCCTATATAGTGATAGTGCCGCTGTGTTCCTTATACCAAAAGGAATGGTACCAAGTACACAACACAAGTGATCATCAGTGCTATATGGTGATAAACTGTGGTGACCAATGATGTCTCATCTATGGCACCGCATACTCAAACCAGCAAGTGCAACAGAATTAAAACAAATATGACAGTGCAAAATGCTATGCCTCCAGGTAGAGTCACTAGTATGTGGCTACAGACTGCCTGACTGTGCCACTTGAATATGACGTGAGTCTATATGTGATTGAAACTTGATAATAAGATAACCAATCCTCTTTGTATAAATGGCAGGTATAGATTTTGATCTTCAATTGGGCATGCAGTTCATCCCCCACATGTGTCCCCACTCACCAGCTCCTTTCACCCCCACAGGGGTAGACAGCATGAAGAGATATCCAGATCACACGTGCAGGGAGAGATGTCGGCAGTATCCTCTGTTTAGACCTCACTTCAATACAGCTTCCCCAGGAATTTCAAATGCCGTGGACAAAAGGCTTCCAAATACCTCATTGGTGAAAGCACAAAAAAGCTCCCATAGTGCGGTAAAAACTTTGGGCTTTATTAAAAAAATTAAATTAAAACAGATCCACATAAATCAATAAGGAACACAGTCCCTGTATTGCGTTGGGATATGCGATCGGTGCAAGCTGGTGTACGCGGCGTGCGTTCCGGCTGCGTTCCAGCTGCACTTCCGGATAGACTTAGCGTGGTGTGTGTATTGCGTAGCTCTGGAAAAAAGAAAAAAAAAAAAAGTTGAGGCGGAAAGAAGGATCCAGAAAATGCAAGCTATAAGCACTTGTATGTGTGAAACATGTCAAAGATTTCTGTGATGACTAGTTTGCCTATCAACACTTTATTTATTTTTTTAACACAATGCATACTGTATTTTTGTTTACATTTTTAAACATAATTTTGACTGTTGGCTGGATTGGGACATATTAAAAATCAAGAACAAAATTAACACAACACAAACCGCATACAGCGTAACCAAAATGAAAATATTAAAAGTGCAATTGAGGTGAAAGGGAAAAAAACTGGCTTTGTCCGCAACAAAACTGGTGTACAAAAATGGTAATTAATCACACATGGTTCCCGGGGTTGGACCAACCGTAGTGTAGGAGAAACAAGAAATACAAGGCAATTTGAATCAAAATCTACTGCACATATCTCAGTAAAAATTATTAAGATATGGGAAGTTGATTTCATCATATGGAAATGGTCTATCTGGGTTTGGCGATGCCCTGAGGCTTATTTCAAGCCGACACTAGTTATAGGGATTCTTTTTCAGTCATGTAGGATCAGGTAGTTTGCAACAAGCGCATAGTTTTTGCTGGAAATGTCTGCCACACAATACCCACATTTTTAAATTGCTCTGTTAAACTGTTTAACAGTATTTGGTAATTTGCATTGTAAAAATAAATGAATATTAATGAGATGTGTGCAATGTATGGCCACTGATGTGTTATGTAATACTCTTAGTTTGATTCCCTCTGTACAGTCAGCACTGAATGTCTGGTACTGAAATTGGGTTCTGGCTGGAGTACACAGATCACAGCATTTTTTGTTCGGCAGCTTGTACATTCCAAAAACACCTTGCCTTCTTTGGAGTGAATCCAAGGTATTCAGTGGTTGGAGCAGAGGAGATTGTGACATTCATCCACACCTCATCCAATCAAAGCGTCAGCACCAGATGTTCAAACAAAGATTTGGGGGGCAAACCCTAAAAGATGCATTAAAGATGGTGCAGCCATAAGGCCGGGTTCACGCTGGTACGACACGACAATCGTACTACAGCCGCGGTTTGCGGGCGGTATTACCGCAGTGTCCCATTCATTTCAATGGGAAGGAGCGGTAAACACACCGCTCCTCTCACCGATCCAAAGATGTGGCTAGCAGGACTTTTTTTCATGTCCTGTTAGCGCACCGCTCCAGTGTGAAAGCCCTCGGGGCTTTCACATTGGAGTGACGGCAGCCGCTGTTTAGGTTCGGTTTGCAGGCGCTATTTCTTTTTCGTACATCACGGGACACAGAGCGACATAGTCATTACTAATGGGTTATATAGATACCGTCAGGTGCTGGCACTGGCAACTTCCAAAACCGGAAGTACCCTCCCCTATATAAGCCCCTCCCATCCGGGAGCACCTCAGTTTTTTGCCAGTGTCTAAGGTGTTGGCCAAGAAGAAACATGTGTTTTTCACTGAGCTTGCGTACAGGTTCTTTTGGGCCTCAGTAAGCTATTCCGGATCCGACCAAAAAAGCTTCATAGCTAAACGGTCGGTACCCGGGCCTTGCAGAGAAGAGCAAGGTTTTGCCTGTAATGCTTCTCTTAGGAGAGCTGGACCCTGGGATCCAGAGCTCTGGTCATACCCACGACCAAGATGTTTTCTGTGCAGGGTGCTATACAGGTCCAGGGGAGTGGAATCCTTGGGAACCCGGTCCCTGAAGGTTTGATTACAATGCCTGCCGTGATAGGTGAAGTTTGGGCTTTTGTGGACCAAACAAAGTCCTGCGGCGGGGAACAGGTAAGTGGGGGCCCCCAGGAACTTGGTTCTATTGGGGGACCCCCAAGCCTAATTTGTCTTTCTGTCTGTTACCTAATGGTATTCCCGCAAGATTCTGTGCATGCCTGTAACTACTAAAAAAATGTAATAATAATTTTTAATGGTGGTCAAGAAAAAAAAAAAAATTTTTTTTATATATATATTTAATATATTAGACTGCGGTACCTGTGTTTGTCCACTAGAGGCCGCTGTGGAATGTTTTCTTGTCATGTGGACTAGTTTCTTCTCAGCAGAGCAAAGTCCAGGCAGTTGGTGAGTTCTCTTATGGGAAACTGCTTCCTCTGCCATGTTGCAGTGCTCGTCCATCCCCCGGCCTGCGGCAAAGAGGGGCCCTGGCTCCTGTCCCTTTGTTTCCATTTTGAAATTAGCGCCGAAGGCGCACGTGGCCGCGCGCGTGCGCACGCGCCTCTATATATAGAGGTGAGCCGGAAAAGGGGGCGGAGCCTGGGGGATGACGCTCTGTGCGCGCCGCAGCGCTTCTGCGCATGTGCGGGCGTCCCAGCAGGTTTAAAAACCACAATATTGTAGTAAGCTGGCTATGAAGTACAGAGACAGAGCTGGCAACATTTAAAGGCATACAGCAAGCGGTTGATACAGGCATCCCCTAGAAAGGCACATTAGTAGACACCAACTGTTTCTTATAGCAGCATTTATGCTAGACTATTATCAGTAACTGGTGTATTTCGGCTGGAATACCTCAGCTTTGTGGCTTAGGAATATGCCGTCTAAAAACTCCGGGACTAGAAATTCCAGGAGGAATAGGGGGTCTCCATCGGGCTCTGAGGATCTTGGGCATGCTTTGGCTGCACCAGTCTCCCCTGAAGAATCAGAGGTTAGTGACCGTAGGGCACCCCCAGGAGTACCTGGTACTGTGGCTGTCCTCAGTTCACCTGCTCCTGTGTATGTAACAGAGGAGGTTTTTTCCTCAGCTCTGGGAGGGCTGGAAGAGAGATTGTCAGCATTGATCACTGCTTCCCTGTCACAGGAGAAAAGCGCTCGATCTCCGTCTCCTCCCTCAGAGTGCCTGTTAACAGAGCAACAGTCCCATACAGAGGTCGACCTACCTGAGGGGGATCAGGATGAGGTCGATTCGGTTGCAGAGGAATCAACAGTGGAAGAGCCGTTCTCAGCATCACATGCTGAAAGGTTATGGGTTCAGTCCCTGACTAATATGGTCCGATCAGCATTTAAAATGCCACTTGCGGAGCCATCCTCCACTTCTGTCTCCTCGTTGGGGTCGCTAAAAGCTCCCCAGACTGTCTGTTCCTTTCCGATCCATCCTTTACTGGAGGGGCTCATTTACCAGGATTGGGAGCATCCTGACAAAATATTACTCCTCCCAAGAGATTTCCGGTGGTCTATCCTATGGAGGATAAGTTCATCAGAAAATGGAGGGTCCCTACAGTGGACGCAGCCATCTCTTGTGTGAATAAATCACTGACATGTCCGGTGGAAAATGTCCAAATGTTCAAGGACCCAATAGATAAAAAATTGGAGTCCTTATTGAAATCTGCTTTTTCTACAGCAGGATTGGTGACACAACCAGCAGTGGCAGCTATTGGGGTCTGCCAAGCAGTGAAGGATCAGTTGAAACAGGTCTTAAGGGACTTGCCAGATCAGCAGGCTCTTGCCCTAGCTGATCTACCTAGAGCCTTATGCTTTGCGGTGGACGCTATAAAGGATTCAATCCATCAGGCCTCCCGCCTTACGCTGTCTGTAGTACATATGCGCAGGCTTCTATGGCTCAAAAACTGGTCTGCTGAAGCTCCCTGTGAAAAATTGCTGGTCAGCTTCCCATTTCATGGGGAGCGCTTATTCGGGGAAGACCTGGACAAGTATATCCAGAGAATTTCCAGCGGTAAAAGTACACTTTTGCCGGTTAAAAATAGAGTTAGAGGTCCCTCTTTTAAGAGGCCGGCTTCTCCAGTCCCTAGGACATCGGCTGTGAAACAGTTCCGACGGCCTCCTCGATCAAATCCCGGAGGTAGAAATCAGGGACAGTTGCAGGGTAACAAGAAGCCCTGGAGCAGGAGAGGTACAAAACCTCCCCCAAAGTCAAATGCATGAAGGGTTGCCCCCACCCAATCGGGTGGGGGGAAGACTTCAGTTGTTCACAGAGACCTGGCGGGACACGATCCGAGACAGATGGGTGCTCTCCGCAGTAAATCTGGTTTACAAATTGGAGTTAAAAAACTCCCCTTCTTCCCGCTTTATAAGGTCAAACGTGCCAAGGGATCCCCAGAAGAGAGGATCCCTCCTGTTGGCACTAGAACAATTATTGCTTCAAGCAGTAATTATAGAGGTTCCCCTGGAAGAGTGGGGGTTCGGGTTTTACTCAAACCTCTTTACAGTTCCGAAGCCAAACGGGGACGTGAGGCCCATACTAAATCTAAAAGGGCTAAACAAATTCCTGCATATCAGGACTTTCCGGATGGAGTCGATCCGATCGGTAGCCACTGCCCTACAAGGGGAGGAATGGTTAGCCTCGATCGACATCAAGGATGCTTATTTGCACATTCCCATCTTTCCAGCCCACCAAAAATTTCTACGCTTTGCGGTAGAAGGCCGCCATTTTCAGTTCAGAGCCTTACCCTTCGGTCTGGCCACAGCACCAAGAGTGTTCACAAAAATTTTGGCCCCGTTATTGGCCAATCTAAGAACACGAGGTGTAACGATAATGACATATCTAGACGACTTGTTGCTGATAGACCACTCAGTGGAAAAACTAGAAGTGGTTGTTCACGAGACAATCAAGTATCTGGAATATCACGGTTGGATTATCAACCGAGACAAGTCAGCCCTAAAACCAGTCAAAAGTCTGGAATACTTGGGGCTAAGGCTGGATTCAGACCAGAGAAAATTTTTCTTGCCTCAAGAAAAGGGGTCGTCTTTGAGAGATTTGATCCACTTAGTGGGCTCAAAAAGACAGCCATCCATACGCCTGTGCATGAGGCTGCTGGGAAAGATGGTGGCATCATTCGAAGCAGTACCCTACGGTCAATTCCATTCAAGGAAGTTGCAAAGGGCCATACTGTCAGCCTGGAACAAAAAAGTTCAGGCTCTGGACTTACCAATGTCCTTGTCCCCTTCCGTTCGCAGGAGCTTCCGCTGGTGGTTGGTTCCCCAGAATCTGGAAAGAGGGAAATCCTTCAGTCCGATTTCCTGGAAGGTGGTCACTACAGATGCCAGCCTTGTAGGCTGGGGAGCAGTACTGGAGCAATGGTCTCTCCAGGGCAAGTGGTCAGAAGCAGAAAAGGCCCTGCCCATCAATCTCTTAGAGATACGAGCAGCCCGGTATGCCCTAGTAGCATGGACATCCAAACTCCAAGGGTCCCCTGTCAGAGTTCAATCAGACAATGCCACAGCAGTGGCATATATCAATCGTCAGGGGGGCACCAGGAGTCGTGCAGCCCAAAGGGAAGTAAATTACATCCTGAGATGGGCAGAAAGATATGTCCCAGCCATATCTGCGGTATTCATTCCAGGAGTGGAGAATTGGAAGGCGGACTTTCTAAGTCGCCAACAATTATGCCCAGGGGAATGGTCCCTTCATCCCGAGGTTTTCCGGACAATATGTCAGCGGTGGGGAACACCGGATGTAGATCTGCTAGCATCCAGATTCAACACAAAAGTGGACAGGTTTGTCTCTTGGACAAGGGATCCCCTAGCTTGCGGCTCGGATGCCCTAGTGTTCCCTTGGGATCAGTTCAAGCTGATATATGCATTCCCACCGCCACAATTGTTACCTCGATTACTCCGCAGAATCAGGGTAGAAAAGAAACCAGTGATTCTGGTGGCTCCAGCGTGGCCCCGAAGAGCATGGTACGCGGAGATTGTAAAAATGTCTGTGGGGAGTCCTTGGACCCTCCCACATCGTCCGGACCTGCTTTCGCAGGGACCGATATACCACCCTTCCTTACCAGCCCTAGGTTTGACGGCCTGGCTATTGAAGCCCACATTCTAAAGAAGAGAGGGCTCTCTAATGCTGTGGTGTCTACCATGATCAATGCCAGGAAACCGGTATCCAGGCAGATCTACTATAGAATCTGGAAGGCGTACATCGCCTGGTGTGAGGCCAGAAAATGGCATCCACGTAAATACGTAATAGGTAGGATTCTGGACTTCCTACAATGGGCTGTAGATAGGAAGCTTGCCTTGAGTACTATCAAGGGTCAGATTTCGGCCTTGTCAATATTTTTTCAAAGGCCCTTGGCTTCACATTCACTAGTCAAAGCCTTTATACAAGGAGTGATGCGTATTAGTCCTCCGGTTAATGTTCCCATATGTCCATGGGATCTAAACTTGGTTCTGTCAGTTCTACAGAAACAACCATTTGAACCATTACAGCATATTTCCTTGGTGCTTCTCACCAGGAAATTGATTTTTCTAGTAGCCATTTCTTCGGCTAAAAGAGTGTCGGAATTAGCAGCTATGTCCTGTAAGGAGCCATATCTGGTTATCCATAAGGACAGAGTAGTGTTACGTCCTCATCCAGCCTTTCTTCCTAAGGTGGTATCGAGGTTTCATTTGAACCAAGATGTGGTTCTTCCTTCGTTTTTTCCCAAGCCTACTTCGGTAGAGGAAAAGTTATTGCATTCTTTGGATGTAGTAAGAGCAGTTAAAGCTTATCTAAAAGCCACTGCTCAGATTCGCAGAACGGATACTTTGTTTATTCTGCCGGAAGGCCCCAGAAGGGGTCAGGCAGCGTCAAAATCTACTTTAGCCAAGTGGATTCGACAGGTCATAATACAAGCCTATGGCTTGAGAAGTAGACCGCCTCCGTTCAAAGTTAGGGCGCACTCCACGAGAGCAGTTGGAACTTCATGGGCAGTGCATCACCAGGCCTCCCTGGCTCAAATCTGTAAGGCCGCAACATGGTCTTCAGTTCACACGTTTACTAGGTTCTACCAGGTGGACGTTAGAAGTCAGGAGGATGTCGCCTTTGGGCGCAGTGTGTTGCAGGCCGCAAAAGATCCTCATGTCTGATAGCGCTCAGCTTATATATGGTGTATCCCCCCCCTCATTTGGCATTGCTTTAGGACATCCCATTAGTAATGACTATGTCGCTCTGTGTCCCGTGATGTACGAAAAAGAAAATAGGATTTTTATAACAGCTTACCTGTAAAATCCTTTTCTTGGAGTACATCACGGGACACAGAGCTCCCACCCCTCTTTGGGGACACTTATTGCTTTGCTACAAAACTGAGGTGCTCCCGGATGGGAGGGGCTTATATAGGGGAGGGTACTTCCGGTTTTGGAAGTTGCCAGTGCCAGCACCTGACGGTATCTATATAACCCATTAGTAATGACTATGTCGCTCTGTGTCCCGTGATGTACTCCAAGAAAAGGATTTTACAGGTAAGCTGTTATAAAAATCCTATTTTTTAGCACAATAGCGCCTGCAAACCGCCCCAGTGTGAAAGGGGCCTAAGAGCAAACGTCTGTGTGTAAATGCAGGAAGTTTAACCACTTAAAGTCCAAATCTTTTTCTGACACTTGTTTTTTAAGTTGAAATCAAAATTTTTTGCTAGAAAATTACTTGGAACCCCCAAACATTATATATATTTTAGCAGATTCCCTAGGGAATAAACTGGCAATTGCTGCAATATTTTATGTCACACTGTATTTGCCCAGCGGTCTTTCAAATGCAAATTTGTGGGAAAAAATAAATTTCAATGAAGAATGATAATAATAATAATAATAAAAAAAAAAAAAGTTAGCCCAATTTTTTTTTGTTTTAATGTGAAAGATGATGTTACGCCGCGAGAATCGTGAGAGAATCGTGATCTATCTTCTAAGCAAAAAAATTGTGATGCTCATTTTAGCCAGAATCGTGCAGCTCTACCAGCCACTGTGTCTGGTATGAATCTTTAGGGGGAACTCCACGCAAAATGTAAAAAAAAAACGGCATGGGTTCCCCCTCCAAGAGCATACCAGGCCCTTTGGTCTGGTATGGATTTTAAGGGGAACCCCTATGCCGAAAAAATATGGTGTGGGGGTCCCCCCAAAATTCATACCAGACCCTTATCCAAGCACACAGCCTGGCAGGTCAGGAAAGGGGGTGGGACACCTCGCATTAGAGCAGGAGAGAGCATTGTGTCAACATCGGAAGAATAACAGAGGGAAGAAGACAGCAGAGAAGACCGGGCAAGAGCGAGCAAAGAGCAGAAGATAGCGGAGGAGACCCGGCAGAAGACAGAGGGAGAAGAAGTCGGAAGAGACCCCCGGAGCTGCCTAATAAATGACTTTAAAAACCTGTGTAGTGTGTTTTATTTATGACACTTTATTTTTCAGGTGAATGGGTAGGGGTACAATGTACCTCATACTCATTCACATAGGGTGGGGGGCCGGAATCTGGGGTCCCTCTTATTAAAGGGGCTCCCAGATTCCGATAAGCCCCCCGCCCCAGACCCCGACAACCAACAGCCAGGGTTGTCGGAAAGAGGCCCTTGTCCTCATCAACATGGGAACAAGGTGCTTTGGGGTGGGCGGGTGCAGGGCTCCACAACCCCCCCCCCTGTTGAGGGAATGCAGCCTGGTACGGTTCAGGATATGGGGTGCTCGCTCATCCCCACACCCTTTCCTGACCGGCCTTGCTGCATGTTCGGATAAGGGTCTGGTATGGACTTTGGGGGGGGCACACCGTTTTTTGGCGTTGGGGGTTTCCCTTAATATCCATACCAGACCGAAGGGCCTGGTATGCTTTTAAAGGGGGAACCCATGCCGTTTTTTTTTGTTTGTTTGTTTGTTTTTCTGTTTTTTTTTATTTGGCGTGGAGACCCCCCTCAAGATTATCAGAGCACAAGTCGCATGCCAAAGTTGGATCACGCAAGACGGCGATCGGACTTCAGTGAAATTCAATGGGCTGAAGTAGGATCAAAGTCTGACCAAAAGTAGTACAGGGAGCATTTTCAAAGTCTGACCGACTTGTGTCGGACCAGTTAAGACAGCTCCCATAGGGAAACATTGATTTCCCTTATCGTCCATGGACTGACACAGCTGGTTACTGTAAACGTGTGGGTATATGTCCCTGCTCTCAGGAGAAGATCTAGGCCAGGGGTCTCAAACTGGTGGCCCTCCAGCTGTTGCAGAACTACAATTCCCATGAGGCATTGCAAGGCTAAACAGTTACAAGCATGACTCCCATAGGCAGTTCCTCAACAGCTGGAGGGCCGCAGGTTTGAGACCCCTGATCTAGGCAGAATGTTAGATGTTAGAAACATACA
The DNA here is from genome assembly GCA_029206835.1 of Rana muscosa. Classification (NCBI taxonomy): domain Eukaryota; kingdom Metazoa; phylum Chordata; class Amphibia; order Anura; family Ranidae; genus Rana; species Rana muscosa. The sequence goes on along the minus strand of CM055117.1, from coordinate 306,537,316 downwards.
TTCTAGAAAAAAACAGAGCTGAACAGCCCCACCCAGGGGGGCGGTCCCTCCAGACATTACCCTCCTACCTGCAGCTAGCAGCCTCAGTTTTTTTCTGCCTAGCAGAAGGAGAAGACGTGGCTCTCTGAGGAGCCAGTCTCCTGGAAGATTTTATTTTTAAATTTTATTCCTGGCTATGACTCCAGGGGTGGCCGTGTTGCTTTTATGCCCCTGTGTTCCTCTCAAGATTGAACAGTACCTGTCTGTATCTTTCGCGGTGGACCGGCCCGACAGCTACTCGGTTCTACTCTGTGATAGGTCTGTCTAAAACAAGCCAGTGGGTCCCTCTGGGACAGGTAAGTAGTCTCTCCTGCTGCAGGTGAGTACATGCTGGCTGTGTTTCTTATATGGGGGGTTTCTCCCTGTCTCCCCCCTGTTATGCTGCTCTCTGCACCCTGTACTGGCGCTGTGGTACTTGGGGGTAACTCTGGCCTGGCGGGGGGTGCTCATGTCTGTGTACTGGGAGAGGGGCAGTGTTCTGGTATGTGGGAGTGTTTTGGAGACTTCGTTGCATGCGCCATTAGCGCTGTGTGGTGATTTAAAACTGCGCTCGGCGGTCATCTTGCCGTGGATCAATGGCGCAGTATTAAATGCGTCCGGCGGCCATTTTCTTGAAGCCGCGGCGCTTTCACCTTCCGTTTCAGCCTCTATCGGCACTGCTGCGGCGCAAATCTCCTCGCACTCTCCTCGCATCACTTGCGCTGCAGCACGGTTTCATACAGCGGAACTGAGCGGTCCTTCTAAGGGTTGGTGGGTCCTCTGGGTATCCCCTCCTCAGCCTCAGCGCAACCAGTGGGTGGACTGTATTATTCACTGTAATAGTGTATAAGGTCTCAGAGGGTGGCAGTATGGAGTCTGGTTCACCTGCTTCTCCACACTTGTCAGAGGCAATTGGCAGTGCTCCTGCATCTGCGGTCCTTACGGACCAGTTATCGGCAGTTCTGGAATCGTCCCTTGTCAGGATGGAAGCGGTGTGCGAGTGCAAGGGAGCTATAAAGCCCCCTCTCCCCACACAATCTTTAGTGGAGGAGTGCTCCGATTCAGATATGGGCCTAGCTGCTGTTGCTCAGGACCCTAGCTCTGAATATTTTAATGTTTTTGAACAAGACATTCCTTATGAGGTAGACTCCAGTTCTGTGTCAGTAAATGACGGCGCTTGTAAGGGAACTCATTGATGCTGTGAGGAACACTCTCAAGCTGGATGCTGTGGCACCTCAGGCGGACACTGTTTCCCTTGGTTCTTTCAAGCCTTTCTTTACACAGCTTCCTCACTGTTTTCCTCACACGCTGCGTCGAGAGCAGCATGAATGATGCAGTGGTACACAGTGTCCCCCCCCCCCCCCCCCGGTCGGTGCAGCATGGTGGGGGGGGACTTTATTCATTTATTTCTCTAGTCCCTGTGAGCATTCTGTGTGATGTCTGAGGCAACAACAGGGTCTTTGCACCTGTGGTTTCCCGCCATTTCCTGGGGAACGCTCTGAGCTCTGACAGGACCACGGTCTGAGGGTCAGAGGTTCCCTCCCTTCGGCAGCACAGTTAAGCAGGTTGGAATGATACAGAGTAGATTATGCGCCTCGGCACCATAATTTAAACTTATCTTATAACTTTACACTGGATACATTCACAGTGTACGTATGTGTTATTGGTCTCTGTGGCTGCGTGGGTTTCCCCCCACGTTCCAATGCTGTGTCTTCAGTGCCATGCACGATATAAACATACACAATATGTTTATGCACGACTCTAGATACATTCACAGTATATGTATGTATTATACTCGGCGTGGGTTTCCTCCGGGGCTCCGGTGTCCTCCCGCGCTCTCATGGTATGTGCGCTTCAGTTCTCTGCACAGTATAGACCTTTACAGTATGTGTATACTGTCTGCGTGGGTTTCCTCCGGTTTCCACCCACGCTCCAATGGAAATGCACAGCATAAAAATTTGCAATATGTTTATTGACATGCTATCATTCCTACACAGTATCTGTGTGCTGTCTGCGTGGGTTTCTTCCGGATGTTCCGGTTTCCTCCCACGCTCTGACAGTATGTGCACCCTTGGCCCTCTGCACAGTTTAAACACGTTCCATATGTTTATCATGCATACTATAATACCTACACGGTATGTGTATGCAGTCTGTGTGGGTTTCCTGCGGGTACTCCGGTTCCCTCCCACACTCCAATGGTATGGGCGCCTTCGGCGCTATGCACAACATTTGTGCGATTTGATATCCACATACTAACATACCTACTCGGTATGTGTGTGCAGTCTGCGTGGGTTTCCTCCCGGGTCCTCCGGTTTCTGCCCACGCTACATGACATGCGCGCCTTTGGTGCAATACACAGTATAAACATACACATTATGTTTATACACAACACTAAATACATTCACAGTAGTTGTATGTATTGTATTCTCTGGGTCTGCGTGGGGTTCCTCCGGGTACTTCGGTTTCCTCCCTCGCACCAACAGTGTGCGCGCCTTCGGCGCTATGCACACATAGACATGTACAAAATGTTTATCACACATACTATAGTACCTACACGGTATGCGTCTGCAGTCTGCGTGGGTTTCATCCGGGTGCTCCGGTTTCTCCCCCGCGCTCCAATGGTGTGCGCATTTTCAGCGCTATGCACAGTATAAACATGTGCAATTTGTTTATTTGCATGCTAACATACCTACACGGTTGTGTACGCAGTCTGCGTGGCTGGTTTCCATCCAAGCCCCAATGATGTGCGCGCCTTCGTCGCTGGCACAGTATAAACGTATTTAATATGTTTATCCATACATATGCCGTATGTGGTTGTATTATGCTCTTTGTGGCTGAGTGGGTTTCCTCCCACACTCTATTTGCGCGTTTTGGCGCAATACACAGTATAAACTGTGTTTGTACAATCGGCACTTATCAATGGGGTAGCTGCTGGATGAAGCATGGTCATAAGGATCCCTGGTATCAGGGGTACCACTTTCCACCTGCCCTTCAGTGGTGATCAGAACCGCTGGCTTGGACTCTGTTCGCCAGGCTGAGGTTAGCGTTACGCCCGTTAGTGGCTGCGTCTCTGGCATTTTCTGAAGCTCAATGACTGGGCAAAAGCCTCTGCTTCATCGATCAGTCGACCAGCAGGTGCACTGCAACTGCTTTAGCCTTTTAGGGTCTCTGTGCCCAGGGTGGGTTTGCGCAACCTGTAGAGGCTGAGTTACTGGTCCACTGACCGAGTTTCTAGGGAAGCTCTGTCAAGTTGCCTTTCTTGGCTAACAGTTGAGGCACCCTGTAAGCCGGGGCCTCCCTTCTCCGATACATTGCGGGGTCTCTTTGGGATTATCATACCATCCCGCTGCAGGACGGTCCTGTCGGCCGTGTGCATTCCAGGGGAAGGGTCCTTACATCCGGAGGTGTTTTCACCTCCTTTACCGGTATCGTCTGATATATGCTTACCCACCGCTACTGTTGTTGCATTGCCTACTTCGCAGAGTAGGGGCCAAGGCCATTCCGGTGATCCTCATTGCTCCGGAACGGCGACATTGGTACGCCAATCTACTTCGGCTAGTCGCAGACGTTCCTTGGCGAATGCCTATTTGGGTAGACCTTCTGTCTCATGATCCCATACTTCATCCTGCTTTACAGTCCTTGGCTTTAATGGCATGGCTGTTTAAAGCCAGGTGCTGAGGGACCGAGGTCTCTCAGATTCGGTCATCTTATCTATGTTGGCACGGAAATCTTCCTCCAGAAAGATATATCACCGTACCTGGAAGGCTTACATCGCTATGTGCGAGGAGCTTGATCGGCGTCCACGGACGTTTTCCGTTCCCAGGATTTTGCTGTTCTTACAGCGTGGTGTGACCCAAAAGCTGGCCTTGCGTACCATCGAGGGTCGGATTTCGGCCCGGGCTGTCTTTTTCAACGACTGCTTCCGGGCCATTCCTTGATTAGCACCTTTTGTGCAGGGGGTTCGCCATGTGCTCCCCCCTGTCAAGCCTCCTCTCCCTCCTTGGGATCCGAATTTGATGCATCTCGGTTTTCCAAGAACATCCCTTTGAAAATATCAGAGAGATTCCTCTCTTGACCTTGTCCCAGAAGGTGGCCTTCTTAGTGGCCATTACTTCGGTTAGACGGGTGTCTGAGTTAGCGGCCTTGTCCTACAAGTCGCCTTACTTGGTCCTCCTTAAGAATATGGTGGTGTTGTGCCCACGACCGTCCTTCTTTTCAAAAGGTGGTCTCGGCCTTTCACCTTTAATGAGGACATTGTTCTTACGTCCTGTGTCCTCACCCATCGCATCCCTGAGAGTTTGCGCTTCATACATTAAGATGGGTATGAGCCTTACGGGTGTACCTGTCTGCTACTGTTTCCATTCAGAAGTCTGACTCACTGTTTGTGTCTGTCTCTGGTCCGAAACAGGGCCAAGCGGTGTCGTCTGCCACCATTTCTAGGTGGGTCAGACAGACTGTTATACAGGCCTATGCCATTAAGGTGCGGGCGCCTCCCTTTCCGGTTTTGGCGCATTCCACTAGGGCAATTGGTGCTTCCTGGGCTGTCCGACATCAAGCGTTGGTTGCACGAGTGTGCAAGGCGGCGACCTGGTCGTCCGTTCATACCTTTTTATAAGTTCTATAAGGTTGATGTGGCTGCATCTTCGGATGCTTCCTTCAGCCGCAAAGTGTTGCAGGCCACTGTTTAATGTTGCAACTCCTCCGTTGAGTAGCTCTGCTTGTTTGGAGTGAAGTTTTGGTTGTTCCTTTACTACTGCTCCCACCCTTTCTGATACTGCTTTGGGACGTCCCACACGTTTACAGTATCCAGCTGTGTCAGTCCATGGACGATAAGAGAAAATAGGATTTTTGTACTCACCGTAAAATTTGTTTCTCTGACGTCCATGGACTGACACAGCACCCACCCTTCTTTTAAGGTTTGTACTGCTATGTTACGAACTGAGGCTGCTAGCTGCAGGTAGGAGGGTAATGTCCGGAGGGACCGCCCCCTGGGCGGGGCTGTTAAGCTCTGGTTTGTTCTAGAATGTATGTTTCCAACATTCTGCCTAGATCTTCTCCTGCGAGCAGGGACATATACCCACACGTTTACAGTATCCAGCTGTGTCAGTCCATGGATGTCAGAGAAACGGATTTTACGGTGAGTACAAAAATCCTATTTTTCATGCGACATGAGCTCCCAATATCTGAGCGTTTGTCGTACCAGTGTGAACCCGGCATAAGACGGAACAAAATATTACAGCGCACACATGCAAAAAATGACAATTAACTCCTGCAAGGCTATTTAAAACACCTGAGCATTCTTAAAAAATATGGGGATTTGGTCACACCATATAGCTATATAGTATTTAAGCCCACTTAGTGCAACATATTACCCCAGGGCTTGACAAATTTGCTTGGAATCTAGGAGCCAGCTAAAAAAGTTAGGCGCCAGGTTTTTTTTTTTTAAACGACCAATGCGTGCAGAAGCGAACGCATACGCGAGTATCGCCCGCATATGAAAGCAGGTGAGCTATCGGCGCGATTGGTAGAGCGAGAGCAATAATTCTAGCCCTAGACATCCTCTGTAACTCAAAACATGCAACCTGTAGAATTTTTTAAATGTCGCCTATGGAGATTTTAAAGGGTAAAAGTTTGTCGCCATTCCACGAGCGGAAGCAATTTTGAAGCGTGACATGTTGGGTATCAAATTTACTCGCCGTAACATTATCTTTCACAATATAAAAAAAAATTCGGCCAACTTTACTGTTGTCTTATTTTTTTTAATTTAAAAAAAGTGTATTTTTTTCCTCAAAGTGCGCTTGTAAGACCGCTGCGCAAATATGGTGTGACAAAGTATTGCAACGACCGCCATTTTATTCTCTAGGGTGTTAGAATAAAATATATATATATATAATGTTTGGGGGGTTAACTTCTAAGTAAAGGGAAGGAGATGGGCGGGCAGTGAAAAAGGCAAGCATTGCTGGTTGACTTGTCATACCAACGGCCACCACAAGATGGCGCCAGAGTACAGAATGAAGCCTAGGCCTGCAGAAGGCCGCAAAGCCGCGGCCTAAATTAACGGCCGGCGCGGCCGGACGAGATCACGCGATCGCGGAGGGGGGGGGCACGGAGATACAGGTAACCTCAGCTGTGCTGCGCCAGGTCGCTAATTCTAGTCGCATTTGCGACCTGGCGCCCGGGGATTGTCGAGCCCTGTATTACCCCATTATCAGTGGGTCCTGTGCTAGCACCTATACCTGACTATACTTTATGGGGGGTACCACTAGTTTCACCCACTTTAGTGTGTGTTTTTTTTTTTTTACAGTGCAAATGGCTGTAGTTCAGCTTTAAAGTATATCTAAAGCTAAAATCTATTATTTTTTTTGTGCCCTATTGGAGGATATTCATATTTTGAAGCCACATCAGGAACTGACAGGCCTGCACAAATCTCACCCAGAATGAGAAGTCCTCTTTAAAAATCTAGGAACCAGCATTATGTAACCTGTATATAACTATATAGGTAGCTGAAAGATACAAAGTTGGGTAACTACAAATACACAACAGGCTGTTGCTTTGCCAGTAGAACAGCTTGAATTGCTACCTGGGCATTTTTTTTGATAGAAATTCCCATAACACCGATAACAGAATCGATCCAATCATACAGTTTGTAATGTACATAGATTTGCAAAACAATGGGATAAAGGAATATTCTTGAACTTTGTTTTATCTCATGGTTACTGTAAAATTGTGTGAATGCAGTGCATGTTATCTCAGCTTGCATAGCTTGGATTCATTGAATGAGTTTACCAAAAATGTAAATATTGCAGAAAATACAACCTTTATGCTACATAACCAAGTTCCAGTTCATGCTGAATAAACTACATTTATAATGTATCTTAATAGAGAACTATCTTTTAGATTTTTACTCCAAAAGCTTTTTATTAAAATCTGATAAAAATCAGATTTCAATCCCAAAAATCTTTTTTTTGTAGAGATTCTTAAAGCATTTTTTTTCCAGCAAAAACGCTCCTAAACGCTACTAATAGCACTTTAACTTTTCTTTTCCTTTTACTGCAAACACACGAATAAAACGATAACGCTCTTAAACGTCTGCTAAAATGCTACTACCAGTGGTTTTTTTTTTTTTTTTATCATCCAGCCTTTTTCCAGCTTTTTTTTTTTTTTAGGTTTAAAAAAACAAAACACTAGTGTGCATAAAGCCTAAAGTGTATTTTTTCCCATAAATTTGTGATTTAAAAATGGCTATGCAAATATCAAGAGACATAAAAAAAATTGCAGCAACCACCACTCCAGGGTCTCTGTTTTCAAAAAAATATATAGTGTTTGAGGGTTCCAAGTAATTTTCTAGCAATAAAAAAAAAAAAGGTAAAACAGTGATGTCAGCATAGGTCTGGGGGTAAGGTGGTTAACCACTTAAGCCCCGGACCATTACGCAGCTTAATGACCAGAGGTGATTTCACAATTTGGCACTGCGCTGCTTTAACTGTAAATTGTGCGGACATGCAATGTTGTACCCTAACAAAATTTGCGTCCTTTTCTTCCCACAAATAGAGCTTTCTTTTAATGGTATTTGATTGCCTCTGCGATTTTTTTTTTTTTGCGATTATAAACGGAAAAAGACAGAAAATTTTGAAAAAAAAATAGGATTTTTATAACAGCTTACCTGTAAAATCCTTTTCTTGGAGTACATCACGGGACACAGAGCGACATAGTCATTACTAATGGGTTATATAGATACCGTCAGGTGCTGGCACTGGCAACTTCCAAAACCGGAAGTACCCTCCCCTATATAAGCCCCTCCCATCCGGGAGCACCTCAGTTTTATAGCAAAGCAATAAGTGTCCCCAAACCAAAAAGGGGCGGGAGCTCTGTGTCCCGTGATGTACTCCAAGAAAAGGATTTTACAGGTAAGCTGTTATAAAAATCCTATTTTCTTTCTCGTACATCACGGGACACAGAGTGACATAGTCATTACTAATGGGATGTCCTAAAGCAATGCCAAATGAGGGGGGGGGGATACACCATATATAAGCTGAGCGCTATCAGACATGAGGATCTTTTGCGGCCTGCAACACACTGCGCCCAAAGGCGACATCCTCCTGACTTCTAACGTCCACCTGGTAGAACCTAGTAAACGTGTGAACTGAAGACCATGTTGCGGCCTTACAGATTTGAGCCAGGGAGGCCTGGTGATGCACTGCCCATGAAGTTCCAACTGCTCTCGTGGAGTGCGCTCTAACTTTAAACGGAGGCGGTCTCCTTCTCAAGCCATAAGCTTGCATAATGACCTGTCGAATCCACTTGGCTAAAGTAGATTTTGACGCTGCCTGACCCTTTCTGGGGCCTTCCGGCAGAATAAACAAAGTATCTGTTCTGCGAATCTGAGCAGTGGCTTTTAGATAAGCTTTAACTGCTCTTACTACATCCAAAGAATGCAATAACTTTTCCTCTACCGAAGTAGGTTTGGGGAAAAAAGAAGGAAGAACCACATCTTGGTTCAAATGAAACCTCGATACCACCTTAGGAAGAAAGGCTGGATGAGGACGTAACACTACTCTGTCCTTATGGATAACCAGATATGGCTCCTTACAGGACATAGCTGCTAATTCCGATACTCTTTTAGCCGAACAAATGGCTACTAGAAAAATCAATTTCCTGGTGAGAAGCACCAAGGAAATATGCTGTAATGGTTCAAATGGTTGTTTCTGTAGAACCGACAGAACCAAGTTTAGATCCCATGGACATATGGGAATATTAACCGGAGGACTAATACGCATCACTCCTTGTATAAAGGCTTTGACTAGTGAATGCGAAGCCAAGGGCCTTTGAAAAAATATTGACAAGGCCGAAATCTGACCCTTGATAGTACTCAAGGCAAGCTTCCTATCTACAGCCCACTGTAGGAAGTCCCGAATCCTACCTATTACGTACTTATGTGGATGCCATTTCTTGGCCTCACACCACGCGATGTACGCCTTCCAGATTCTATAGTAGATCTGCCTGGATACTGGCTTCCTGGCATTGATCATGGTAGATACCACAGCATTAGAGAGCCCTCTCTTTTTTAGAATGTGGGCTTCAATAGCCAGGCCGTCAAACCTAGGGCTGGTAAGGAAGGGTGGTATATCGGTCCTTGCGAAAGCAGGTCTGGACGACGTGGGAGAGTCCAAGGACTCCCCACTGAAATTTTACAATCTCCGCGTACCACGCTCTTCGGGGCCACGCTGGAGCCACCGGAATCACTGGTTTCTTTTCTACCCTGATTCTGCGGAGTAATCGAGGTAACCATTGTGGCGGTGTGAATGCATATATCAGCCTGAACTGATCCCAAGGGAACACTAGGGCATCCGAGCCGCAAGCTAGGGGATCCCTTGTCCGAGAGACAAACCTGTCCCCCTTTGCGTTGAATCTGGATGCTAGAAGATCTACATCCGATGTTCCCCACCGCTGACATATTGTCCAGAAAACCTCGGGGTGAAGGGACCCTTCCTCTGGGCCTAATTGCTGGCGACTTAGAAAGTCCGCCTTCCAATTCTCCACTCCTGGAATGAATACCGCAGATATGGCTGGGACATATTTTTCTGCCCATTTCAGGATGTAATTTACTTCCCTCTGGGCTGCACGACTCCTGGTGCCCCCCTGATGATTGATATATGCCACTGCTGTGGCATTGTCTGATTGAATTCTGACAGGGGACCCTTGGAGTTTGGATGTCCATGCTACTAGGGCATACCGGGCTGCTCGTATCTCTAAGAGATTGATGGGCAGGGCCTTTTCTGCATCCGACCATCTGCCCTGGAGAGACTATTGCTCCAGTACTGCTCCCCAGCCTATAAGGCTGGCATCTGTAGTGACCACCTTCCAAGAAATCGGACTGAAGGATTTCCTTTTTTCCAGATTCTGGGGAACCAACCACCAACGGAGGCTCTTGCGAACGGAAGGGGACAAGGACATTGTAAGTCTAGGGCCTGAACTTTTTTGTTCCAGGCTGACAGTATGGCCCCTTGCAAATTCCTTGAATGGAATTGACCGTAGGGTACTGCTTCGAATGATGCCACCATTTTTCCCAGCAGCCTCATATACAGGCGTATGGACGGCTGTCTTTTTTGTACCCACTAAGTGGATCAAATCTTTCAAAGACAACACCTTTCCTCGAGGCAAGAATATTTTTCTCTGGCCTGAATCCAACCTTAGCCCCAAGTATTCCAGACTTTTGACTGGTTTAGGGCTGACTTGTCTCGGTTGATAATCCAACCGTGAGATTCCAGATACTTGATTGTCTTGTGAACGACCACGTCTAGTTTTTTCACTGAGTGGTCTATCAGCAACAAGTCATCCAGATATGCCATTATCATTACACCTTGTGTTCTTAGATTGGCCAATAAAGGGCCAGAATTTTTGTAAACACTCGTGGTGCTGTGGCCAAACCGAAGGGTAAGGCTCTGAACTGAAAATGGCGCCCTTCTACTGCAAAGCGTAGAAATTTTTGGTGGACTGGAAAGATGGGAATGTGCAAATAAGCATCTTTGATGTCGATCGCGGCTAACCAATCCTCCCCTTGTAGGGCAGTGGCCACCGATCGGATCGACTCCACCGGAAAGTCCTGATATACAGGAATTTGTATAGCCCTTTTAGAATTAATATGGGCCTCCCGTCCGCGTTTGCTTCGGGACTGTAAAGAGGTTTGAGTAAAACCCGAACCCTCATTCTTCCAGGGGAACCTCCATAATTACTCCTTGGAGCAATAGTTGTTCTAGTGCCAACAGGAGGGACTCTCTCTTCCGGGGATCCCTTGGCATGTTTGACCTCAAAAATGGGAAGGAGGAGAGTCTTTTAACTCCAAACTGTATCCCAAACCTACTGCGGAGAGCACCTATCTGTCTTGATCGTGTCCCGCCAGGTCTCTTGCGAACAACTGGAGTCCTCCCCCCACCCGAGTGGGGGCTTCAATGAATTTAACTTTGGGGGAGGTTTTGTACCTCCCCTGATCCAGGGTTTCTCATTACCCTGCTACTGTCCCTGTTTTTTACCCCCGGGAATTGACCGAGGAGGCCGTCGGAACTGTTACACAGCCGATGCCCCAGGGACTGGAGAAGCAGGCCTCTTAAAGAGGGACCTCTAACTCTGTTTTTAACCGGCAAGAGCGTATTTTTACCGCTGGAAATTTTCTGGATATATTTGTCCAGGTTTTCCCTGAATAAGCGTTCACCATGAAATGGGACGCTAACCAGCCATTCTTTACAGGGAGCTTCAGCAGACCAGTTTTTGAGCCATAGGAGCCTACGCATATGTACTATAGACAGCATAAGGCGGGAGGCCTGATGGACTGAATCCTCTATGGCGTCAACCGCAAAGCCTAAGGCTCTAGGTAGATCAGCTAGGGCAAAGCCTGCTGATCTGTCAAGTCCCTCAAGACCTGTTTCAACTGATCCTTCACTGCTTAGCAGACCCCAATAGCTGCTACTGCTGGTTGTATCACCAAGCAGATTTTCATAAGGACTCCAATCTTTTATCTATTGGGTTCTTGAACATTTGGACATTATCCACTGGACATGTCAGTGATTTATACATACAAGAGATGGCTGCGTCCACTGTAGGGACCTTCCATTTTTTTTTTTGATGAACTTATCCTCCATGGGATAGACCACCGGAAATCTCTTGGGGGAATAAATATTTTCTCAGGACGTTCCCAATCCTGGTAAATGAGCCCTTTCAGTAAAGGGTGAAGTGGAAAAGAACAAACAGTCTGGGGGCTTCTAGCGACCCCAACGAGGATACAGTAGTGGTTGATGGTTCCGCAAGGTGCATTTTTAAATGCTGATCGGACCATGTTAGTCAGAGACTGAACCCATAATCTTTCAGCTTGAGATGCTGAGAAAAGGTTCCCCCACTGTTGATTCCTCTATAACAGAATCAACCTCATCCTGATCCCCTTCAGGCAGGTCGATCCCTGTATGGGACTGTTGCTCTGCTAACAGGCACTCTGAAGGAGGAGACGGAGATGGGGCGTGCTTTCCCTGACAGGGAGGCAGCGATAAATGTTGACAATCTCTCTCTAATCCTCCCAGAGCTGAGGAAAAAACCTCCTCTGTTACATACACAGGAGCAGGTGAACTGAGGACAGCCACAGTACCAAGTACCCCTGCGGGGTCTCTACGGTCACTTACCTCTGAACTTCAGGGGAGACTGGTGCAGCAGAAGTATGCCCAAGATCCTCCGAGCCCGATGAGACCCCCTTCGCTTCCTGGAAGATTCAGTTCCGGAGCTTCTGGACGGCATATTCCTAAGCCTAAAGCTGAGGTATTCCAGCCGTAATACACCACTTTTACTGAGAATAGTCTAGCACAATTGCTGCTATATCACAATTGGTGTCTACTAATGTGCCTTTCTAGGGGATGCCTGTATCAACCGCTTGCTGTATGCCCTTTTTTTAAATGTTGCCAGCTCTGTCTCTGTACTTCATAGCCAGCTCACCACACAAAACTGTGGTTTTTACATGCTGGGACGCCCGCACATGCGCAGAAGCGCTGCGGCGCACACAGAGCGTCATCCCCCAGGCTCCGCCCCCTTTCCTGGCTCACCTCTATATATAGAGGCGCGTGCACACGCACGCGCGCGGCCACGTGCGCCTTCGGCGCTAATTTTGAAAAATGGAGACTAGGGACAAGAGCCAGGGCCCCTCTTTGCCGCAGGCCGGGGGATGGACGAGCATTGCAACATGGCAGAGGAAGCAGTTTCCCATAAGAGAACTCACCATCTGCCTGGACTTGCTCTGCTGAGAAGAAACTAGTCCACATGACAAGAAAACATTCCACAGCGGCCTCTAGTGGACAAACACAGGTACCGCAGTCTAATATCTTATATATAAAAATATATATATATATTTTTTTTTCTTGACCACCATTAAAAATTATTACATTTTTTTAGTAGTTACAGGCATGCACAGAATTTTGCGGGAATACCATTAGGTAACAGACAGAAAGACAAATTAGGCTTGGGGGTCCCCCAATAGAACCAAGTTCCTGGGGGCCCCCACTTACCTGTTCCCCGCCGCAGGACTTTGTTTGGTCCACAAAAGCCCAAACTTCACCTATCACGGCAGGCATTGTAATCAAACCTTCAGGGACCGGGTTCCCAAGGATTCCACTCCCCTGGACCTGTATAGCACCCTGCACAGAAAACATCTTGGTCGTGGGTATGACCAGAGCTCTGGATCCCAGGGTCCAGCTCTCCTAAGAGAAGCATTACAGGCAAAACCTTGCTCTTCTCTGCAAGGCCCGGGTACCGACCGTTTAGCTATGAAGCTTTTTTGGTCGGATCCGGAATAGCTTACTGAGGCCCAAAAGAACCTGTACGCAAGCTCAGTGAAAAACACATGTTTCTTCTTGGCCAACACCTTAGACACTGGCAAAAAACTGAGGTGCTCCCGGATGGGAGGGGCTTATATAGGGGAGGGTACTTCCGGTTTTGGAAGTTGCCAGTGCCAGCACCTGACGGTATCTATATAACCCATTAGTAATGACTATGTCGCTCTGTGTCCCGTGATGTACGAGAAAGAAAAAGATATTTTCTAATTTTTGTTATAAGAAAAATCGAATAAACTAAATTTTAGTCATACATTTAGGCCAAAATGTATTCAGCCACATGTCTTTAGTTAAAAAAAAAATGTCAATAAGCGTATATTTATTGGTTTGCGCAAAAGTTATAGCGTCTACAAACTAGGGTACATTTTCTGGAATTTACACAGCTTTTAATTTATGACTGCCTATCTCATTTCTTGAGATGCTAAAATGGCAGGGCAGTACAAACCCCCCCAAATGACCCCATTTTGGAAAGTAGACACTCTAAGGAAATTGCTGAGAGGCATGTTGAGCCCATTGAATATTTTTTTTTTTGTCCCAAGTGATTGAATAATGACTAAAAAAAAAAAAAAAAATTACAAAAAGTTGTCACTAAATGATATATTGCTCACACATGCCATGGTTATATGTGGAATTGCACCCAAAATACATTTTACTGCTTCTCCTGAGTACGGGGATACCACATGTGTGGGACTTTTTGGGAGCCTAGCCGCGTACGGGCCCCCGAAAACCAAGCACCGCCTTCAGGATTTCTAAGGGCGCAAATTTTTGATTTCACTCCTCACTACCTATCACAGTTTCGAAGGCCATAAAATGCCAAAATAGCACAACCCCCCCCCCCCAAAAATGACCCATTTTGGAAAGTAGACACCCCAAGGAAATTGCTGAGAGGCATGTTGAGCCCATTGAATATTTTTTATTTTATTTTTTTTGTCCCAAATGATTGAATAATGAAAAAAAATAAAAATAAAAAGGCCATAAAATGCCAAAATAGCACAAAACCCTCCCAAATGACCCCATTTTGGAAAGTAGACACCCCAAGCTATTTGCTGAGAGGCATGGTGAGTATTTTACAGCTCTCATTTGTTTTTGAAAATGAAGAAATACGTTTTTATTTTTTTTAAATTTTCAAAACTTTGTGACAAAAAGCGAGATCTGCAAAATACTTACCATACCTCTCAGCAAATAGCTTGGGGTGTCTACTTTCCAAAATGGGGTCATTTGGGCCATCTGGGCATTCCATGGCCTCCGAAACTGTGATAGGCAGTGAGTGAAATCAAAAATTTATACCCTTAGAAAGCCTGAAGGCGGTGCTTGGATTTTGGGGTCCCGTACGCGGCTAGGCTCCCAAAAAGTCTCACACATGTGGTATCCCCGTACTCAGGAGAAGCAACAGAATGTATTTTGGGGTGTAATTCCACATATGCCCATGGCATGTTTGAGCAATATATCATTTAGTGACAACTTTGTGCAAAAAAATATAAATAAATAAATAAATTGTCTTTTTTCCGCAACTTGTTTCAACATATAAAATATTCCATGGACTCGCCATGCCTCTCAGTATATTGCTGGGGGTGTCTGCTTTCCAAAATTGGGTCATTTGGGGGGGTTTTGTACTGTCCTGGCATTTTATACACAACAATAGGAAGCTTACATCCACTCTTCTAACCACTTGAAGACAAAGCCCTTTCTGACACTTTTTGTTTACATGAAAACATATATTTTTTTTTGCAAGAAAATTATGTTGAACCCACATACATTATATATTTTTTAAAGCAAAGGCCCTACAGATTAAAATGGGTGTTGCATTTTTTTTTCCACACAGTATTTGCGCAGCGATTTTTCAAACGCATATTTTGGGGAAAAATACACTTTTTTTTATTTTAATGCACTAAAACACACTATATTGCCCAAATGTTTGAAATAAAAAAGATGATCTTAGGCCGAGTACATAGATACCAAACACGACATGCTTTAAAATTTCGCACAAACGCGCAGTGGCGACAAACTACATACATTTTTAAAAGCCTTTTACAGGGTACCACGTTAGATTTACAGAGGAGGTCTACTGCTAAAATGACTGCCCTCGATCTGACCTTTGCGGTGATACCTCACATGCATGATGCAATTGCTGTTTACATATGACGCCAGACCGCCATTTGCGTTCGCCATTGCGCAAGAGCAGGGCGGGACAGGGGTGCTTTTTTTTTATTATTATTAATTTTGCTTTTTTATTTTATTTTTAAACTGTTCTTTCCATATATTTTTTTTTATCATTTTTATTGTTATCTCAGGGAATGTAACTATCCCCTATGATAGCAATAGGTAGTGACAGGTACTCTTTTAAAAAAAAAAAAAACTGGGGTCTATTGGACCCTAGATCTTTCCTCTGCCCTCAAAGCATCTGACCACACCAAGATTGGTGTGATAAAATGCTTTCCCAATGGCGCTTTTTATATCCGGGGGGGGGGACATTCCCTCCCACTACTTGTAAAAGCAGTCCAGAGGCTAATTAGCCACTAGGATTGCTTTTACATGAAAGTCGGCCGCTGGCTGAAAAGAATGATGCCAAGATGATACCTAAACCTGCAGGCATCAATCTGGTATAACCAAAGTCCAGCAACATACCAGTACGTTGCTGGTCCTTGTTGGACATGTATTGTAATCTTTTTTTTCAAGCAGCCTTTTGGCTGAACGAAAAAAAGAGATTGATCGGTGGGTATGCCCACCATTAGAATACCTCCCTTCATTCAGCCACTTCTAATGATGGGCATACATGCACCATTTATATATGCCGAAGCATGGGGGCATCCTCCCGCAAAAGTTATGCCGCGTACACACGGTCAGACTTTTCCACGGGCATGCCTCCGTCGGAATTTTGACCGTATGTACGTGGCATTAGGAGCAAAATCGCTCCTCCGCCCCTGCTGCCCCCATCCTTCGGCATATATGCTCTTTTTTTTTTTAACTGTGGTGGTGAAATCGCCTCCTACAGCACTTGAGTCGCAGGGATCAGGCCTGTCTCTGCAAATGCTGCAGTTATGTGTGTTGTGTTTTGTAAGTGACCGTGATCGATCGATACTGCACTTGGGTGGCCTGGGCTGGACGGAGGGGCAAAACGCAGGTGCTAGCAGGTATCTGGTCTGATCCCGCTAACGCAGTGTTTTTCGGAACCCTAAACTGCTGGGGACGCTAGTAGAGATCTGATCAGATCAGATATTGATCTGTTCAGATACTATACCACTAAGGGAGGTGTATGCTTCACGCGTGGGTGTTAGCATTCCTGGCACTAACCTGACGACGCCTTCGGCGACGCAGACCCTCTCTGACACTAAAACCTAATTGATATCACCCGCCAGGCGATCAGGGGGTTAAACCTTTATTGGGTTATATACGGCGGGTGCCCTGACACTATAAAAAGCAAACTAACTAACCAGTGTCACCAGTAACACTTATACGGTGATCACTGGTGAAAGGGTTAACTAGGGGCAATTAGGGGGTTAAAACCTTTATTAGATAATATATGGGGGTACCTGACGCTATAAAAACCTGCGGTGAACCTAAAAAAAATAACTGGCTACCTATCGGCATCACCGACACTAAGACAGCGATCAGAAAAACGATCGCTTGGTGACACTGGCAAAAGGGGGTGAAAGGGTTAGCTGGGGGGCGATCAAGGGGTTAAACCTTTATTAGGTAATATATGGGGGTACCTGACGCTATAAAAACCTGCGGCGAACCTAAAAAAAATAACTGGCTACCTATCGGCATCACCGACACTAAGACAGCGATCAGAAAAACGATCGCTTAGTGACAGCGGTGAAAGGGTTACCTGGGGGGGATCAAGGGGCTAAACCTTTATTAGGGGGGGTTAGGGGGCTACACTGGACCTAAACCTGACACTTTTACAGTCACAAATGTCACTCATTGCAGTGATCAGTAAATAAATGGTCACTGCAATCAGTGACACTGGGGCTGGGGGGTGATCTGGGGGTGTCTGGGGGGGCGATCGTGTGCCTATGTGTCCTGGTGTCAGTGTGCTGTTTAGTGCACTAACCTGATGTCTTCTCTCATGCGGCGCTCTGTATATGTGAGTGCCGCATGAGATGACATCACTTCCTCCTGCCTGTGTAAACATTACACAGGCAGAGGAAGCTTTTCATTCGCCGGGAGCGATCGCGAGGGGGTGGCCAGAATCGAATGGCAGCCCCCTCATCACGGATCGCTCCCGAAGCGATCCCGGCCGCTCACTGTAGCGGAGGGGGGTCCGATCGGACCCCCCACCCATACGAAGGCAGGTACGTGATTGTGCCATTCTGCCGACGTATATATACAGTGGGCGGTCGTTAAGTGGTTAAATACAGCACTCTGCCTCCCAGACTACAGAACACAACAGACAGACGTTTTAGGCTTTATGCACAGAGAGTCTACTTGGCCCCTCTGAATGCCTTTTCTACTGGTAGGAGAAAAGTTGCTTAAAAAAACACAATAAATGCCATGTATTGCACACGCGTTTATGCACGTTTGCACGATCATACATTTTTATTTTTTTTTAAAACAAATTTTTATTGGGAGATAAAGACAATCGTACAAAGAGAATGTCAGTCAGTTTCCAAACATAAGTTCCATAGACAAAAATATAGCGCGTTGCATAGGTCAAGGAGGACAAAATACAGAAGATAACATTTGACATTAGAAAACTGAACAGGACGGGGTTGTAGAGAGCATTGAAAGACTCACCTAGTGAGGATACAAAAAGTCATCCTAGATAAATATCAATACCAATAAACATCGGGAAGGTAGAAACTGGATGAATCTGTCTACGCGTCCCTGTAGTTAATTAAAATCGGGAATAAGGGGGGAGGGAACATAACATAAAATAATAAGTGAAAGAGAGGGGGGGGGGAAGGGGAGGGGGTCCAGAAGTAAAGGTGGGCTATGCGTTCCAAAACATGAAGGATCCCGAGAACGATAACAGCCATGGTGGGGCCAATAGGAAAGTAATACTAGGTATTGCCTACAGCCCTTTTGAGATTGGGTCACCATAGGAAAAGGAAAAATGTTCCAGGGCCTCCTGATCAGCAGAAGAGAGGGTCGAAGTGATGGAGTGCCATCTGTAGAAAAAACAAGCTCTTGATCTAGGTTCTTTGAAGTCTGTGAGAAAACGTTCTTTATAAAAAAGGTTGAGGCAATCCTTTTAGAGTTGGATGATGGAAGGGCTTTGAGGCGAGATCCAGTATCTAAGAATGAGTCTCCTTGCGATAAGCAGGCAAAGCAAAATCCAGTGTTTGGTGGTCCCTGAGGAGGGAGATGCAGCAGGGAGCCGGCACCAGGGTAGCAGTAGAGGGTCCCAATTACCGAATATTAGGAGTAAAGGGTCCTTGGGCAGCTTCAATAAAGTAATTTTGAAAATGTAGGATATGACTCGATCCCAGAATGATGAAATGAAGGAGCAGGACCAAAAACGGTGAGAGGGGAGGCTTGGGTACCTTGCATAGAGGACATGAGGCACCATCCTTATTGGATTTGGGGGAGAGGAACGGGATATAGGCCCGATGGGCGATCTTGAGTTGGGTTTCTCTCCAAATTTCGTTGGGTGTCAGTTGAAGAGTCTTCTGCAGACCGGCCAAGATTTTTTCTGTTTATATTGGGATTTGGGAAATCCGCAGCCCAGTTAGCAAGAGATGAGGAGGACAGAGACGGGGATGATTCTCGTAGGAGAGGTTTGTAGATGTCCAGAGATTTTGTAATGTCCAGAATGTAATAAAAGGTCAGAGAAACTGGTCTCAAATCTCCGGTGTTTTTCTTTGCAGATAGTAGACATGAAGCTGATGCATTGGTTGTAGTAAAATATGTGTGAAGGGGGCAGAGAAAAAGACAAGGATATAGTGGAAAAAGGAAGTGGTTTTCCTGTGTTGCCTTCACACAATGAGGAAAAATTGGAAAGTCCTCGATTCTGCCAGACCGAAAAGGCTTTGCAATGAAGACCAGGGAGGAAGCTAGGATTTCCCTGGATTCGTAAATGGGGAGAGCTGAAGGGAGGGAGCTTGAAGGTTTTTCTGATTTCTCTCCACGCAAGAGCTGTGTCCCGTAAAACGAGATTGTGTTGATATGGAGGGGGAACAGTTTTCCATCGGCAGTGAAGGAGGGCCACCAATGAGTAGGGGTGAGCCATTTCGGATTCTAAGTCGTAGTTAGAGTGTTGGGAAGAGTGGGCTATCCAGTCTAGGCTGGTCCTAAACAAGCAAGCTAAATTATACAATCTAATATAAGGTAGACTGATACCCCCGTCACGTCTGGGAAGGTGTAGTTTTTTAAAAGCTATCCGAGGCCTTTTGCCGCGCCAGATGAATTGCAAAATTTTGGAGTTGAGAGATTTGACATCTTTGTGTTTTAAGAGCAAAGGTATGGTTTGCAAGGGATAGAGCAGTCTGGCAAAGCTAATCATTTTAACAAGGTGACACCTTCCCAGGAGTGAGAGGGGGAGATCCATCCAGTTTGACAGTTCCTGAAAAAGTTTAGTGATAATTGAGGTGGCATATAGGAAAGGGCAATTTCCCAATCTTTATTCCAAGATATGTAATGTGGGAAGAGGCGACTTTAAACAGGGAGTGTTTTAGTCCAGGAGGGTGAGGAGTGTATACCGATGGGGAGAATTTCACTCTTGGAATAATTGATACGGAGGCCGGAACACAATCGAAAGTCTACAAAGGTGCTTTTAATGGTCAAGATGTCGCCCTGGGGGTTACCCGTAAATATGAGAACGTTGTCGGCGAACGAGGTGCGAAGTTCCGTTTTGCCTATTTTGATGCCTCGTAAGGGGGCTGTCTGGGAAAGATATCTAGAGAGGGGTTCTAAGGCTAAATTGAACAGAAGGGGGGAAAGAGGGCAGCCCTGTCTGGTCCCTTTATGAAGGCGGAAGTCCTCAGAGAGGAGACCCGCTGCAACAAGTCTAGCTGAGGGCGCTGTATACATAGAATTAATTAGGTGGCAGAAGGGGCCTGAGAAACCCATTTTAGAAAGTGTGAGAGAGAGCCAGTAAAAATTAACATTGTCGAAAGCCTTTTCTGCATCTAGGGTGATGATTGCATAGTCCCCCGTGGGGTCCTGTTTGGCTCGTTCAAGGGCCAAGAGAACTTTACGAATGTTAAGAGTGGCTGTCCGCCCCTTCACAAAACCTGATTGGGCTGGGTGGATGAGGTCTGGGAGGATGATAGCTAGTCTGGATGCCACTATTTTTGACAGAATTTTGACATCTAGGTTGAGTAAAGAAATGGGCCTATAGGAGCCCGGTTCTAGAGGGTCTTTGCCCTTTTTAGAAAGTAACTTGATGATAGCCTGGTTGCCCGTCGGGAGATAAGGACCCCCCCGCCCAGATGTTGGAATAAACCTAGTGAAGTATGGGAACCGTGATATTAGGAAGAGTTTTATAGAATTCGCTTGTGAAGCCGTCTGGTCCGGGAGCTTTCGAGGGGTGGAGAGTGCGGATGGTGCGTTCTATTTCGTCGAGGGAGATGGGAGCGTTTAAGGTTTCCAGTTGGGTGGAAGAAATAGTTGGTAGGTCCATTTTTTCAAGAAAAGCTTGGGCTAGCTTATGGTCGATAGGGTCGGGGGCATATAGGGCCGAATAGTAGTCCAGCATGGTTTTGTTTATATGCTGTGGGGTAGAATATTTCCCGTGCGGTCCCTCAGCGAGGTGATGTGTGTCGGACGGAATGAGCCCTTGCAGAGCCTAGAGAGGAGTTTACCAGCTTTGTTGCCAAATTTATGTAGAGTGGCATCTAAGTGAGATTTTTTTGTGCGTTCCAGAGTGTCAGCCCAGGTGTCAAAGGCAGTTTTAGCCGCCGACCACTCAGCCCTGTCAGCCGGTGATGTAGAGGTGGCTAAAGTGCGTTGTGCAAGGAAGTCTATCGCTGGCCAGTTTGAATTTCGATAATGCATGTCTTTTGAAGGAAGTGGAGTATGCTTTGCCAGCATCCCAGAGAAGATTCGGATCCCCTGCGTGTGGAGCATTGGCAGATGTGAACTCTGCCCATGCTCTTTCCATATATGCACTAAAATCAGTATTATTGTGGAGAAAGGATGGGAAACGCCAGAGTAAGGGTTATTGGGGCATGGTCTGATATGGCTATGTCCCAAATCTCTGAGTCTGAAACTAGCGGAATAAGGTTATCGGACCCGAAGAAATAGTCAATCCTAGTGAGGATCTTGTGCGGATTGGAGTAAAAAGTAAATTCCCTGTCTACCGGGTGTGTTAAACGCCAAATGTCGGTGAGGTGGAGAGCATCCATGGTGGAGGCAAACAAGGAGGGAGCAGATGTAATGAGTGCTGGGGTGGATTGTCTGGAGGGTGCATGAGATCATTAAAATATCCCCCAACTAAGTGCGGTAGATGGGAGACGGTGAGAAGCCAAGAAGAGAGTTGGGAAGGTTTTTGTGGACTGTTGGGAGCATATACATTTGAGATCACTAGTTCTTTGGTGCCTATTTTAACCCTGGAAGAGACTAAACGCCCTTGGTCATCTGTGTGTGTGGATAGAACCGTACATGGGAGGTTTTTGTGAATCGGAAGGAGGACACCAGCTTTCCGTCCAACTGATTCTGCCCCCAGGACCGTTCCAACCCAGAGTTTCTGCATACGACTGAAGTCTGATGCTGGAAGATGAGACTCCTGTAGTAGTGCTATGTCAGCTTTTAGCCTTTTGAGTTGACGAAGAATCTTCATTCTCTTGTTAGGAGAACGGAGACCCTTCACATTCCATGAAATTACCTTAAAGTGGTTGTAAACCCACTTTTTCAACTTGCACCTACAGGTAAGCCTAGATTAAGGCTTACCTGTAGGTGCAAGAAATATCTCCTAAACCTACACGGTTTAGGAGATATTTACTAAAAAGACAGGTGCCTCTGTCTACAGCGCATGCGCGCCGTAGACAACGGCGCATTCATGGGGTTAATCCCATTCACAAAATTGGCTACTTCCCAGCAATCGCTGGGCGTAGCCGAATGAAAACGCTCTCGCGCGCATGCGCAGAGTGACGTCTCCGCCGCTCCGGCCAATCACAGCGCCGGAGCGGCGCTGTGATTGGCTGGTGCGGCGATACCCGGAAGTAACATTCCGGCTATCGCCGCAGTGATGTCTGCGGCTGGACAGAGGGACGCGGACTGCCTCGGGGGCCCCGATCTAAGGTAAGTGGTACATAATGAGCTATTATGCTAGTCATAATAGCTCATTATGCCTTTCTCTTACAGGTTGGCCAAAAAGAAAAAAAAAAAAGTGGGTTAGCAACCACTTTAAGACATCACGGAGAAAAAGAGATATGTAAGGAGGATCAGTAGCCATGGGAGCAAATGTGGGGATCAGGAGGTCCAGTTTAAGCCCGGGAGGAACGTGTGCGTCTATATGTGAAGCCCTTGGGTTGGGAGTGTGAGATGATATGTGGAGAGGGAGGAGAGGGGAGGAATGGAGGGAAAAGGGGGAGAGAACAGAGGAGAAAACAAGGCAAAACAAGCCAACAAGTGAAAGTAAATACCAGAGTAAACTTCGCTTTTTTCCGCATGAGTTCGCTGTGCAGGGTAGTTTCCCATGCAGGACCCTGCATGAGAAAGAAAAAAAAGGAGCAAGAAAAAATGCCTGAGAGCCCTAGGGACATCAATGATGTGCGAGGGATCCCCAGAGTGGAATCATGGTTGGGAGCCGGGTACGCTGCACAGCGAGATCACGGTGGATATTGAAATGTAAACCCAATTACGCGTAACGTGGCATGGATGCAATGGTGCCCTTGCTGATAACATCGAGCTCAAGCAATAGCAAACAATACACTAGAATGCATATATAACAGTGACGAATGACCAATAAATTCAAAGCAATTGAGGGAGTAGAAAAGAAAAAAACAAAAAACCTTGGGGGACCAGTCATGGGGTCAGTGCCCAGCAGTGAGTTCTGGGTGACCACAGAAAGGGCCATGTAAAGAGATATAACATCACAAACAGGCGTACCATAGAGAAACCATACAACCTGCAATGGGGTGGATGAAAAACCATGTCTGTGTGTAGGAAACTTCACCGCACGGAGTTGTGGTTGCGTTGGTACGTATCAGAAGGTCTGAAGCGTTTCGGAGAGTCCTTACGAGGGCTCCTCTGTTCCAGAGACCGGAGGCTAGAAGTCGACTTTGAAGGCGTGTGAGGAAATATATCTCCCCGAAGGGAACGGATAAAGGATTCTGCTTCCAAGGGATCCTGGAAAGACAGTTGCTCCCCTTTAGGAGATTTGAGGCGTAGAGTTGCAGGAAAGGCCAGGGTGAATTTTATTTGTTGCTTGAAGAGTTCAGAGCAGATTGGTTGAACGGCTTTTCTCTTCTTGGAAACTTTGATCGAGTAGTCAGCAAAAATGAGGATCTTCACCCCGTCGATTTGGAGAGATGGGAATTGGCGGAATGACTGCAGGATTAGGGATTTGTCAGCATAGTTGAGATATTTGGCTATGATGGGACGTGGTGTTTTGAGCTCGGTATTAAAGGTGCCCATATATGGTGTGTGCGTTCGACTGTGAACAGGCCCGAGAGCCCCATGGCTTCCGGTATGCGTTTTGAGCAAAATTCTGACAAAGCTGCAGAGGGGAGCGATTCAGGGACGCCTACAAATCGCAAGTTGCTCCTTCTGGATCTATTTTCCAAATCTTCCAATTTTTGGATAATATATTGATTAGTTTTGTCCTGCGACTGTTCCGTGGCCTGCGCTTGGTAGAGTTTGTCTTCTACCTCAGAAAGGCGGTGTTCTACCTCATTTAGTCTAGTGGAATGTTCAGTGAGCTGGGCTTTAATTTGCTGCATGCCCGCATTTACTGCCTTTTCCACCGAGGCAGAAATCATAGGGGAGAGAAGGGCTGCTACTGCATTGGCAATGCGGTGGGTGTAATCATTATCCCGGGGGGTGAGGAGATGTTAAAGCCCCCTGGTGTGCCTGGCAGAGCGGATGGTGGATCTAGTCCCTGAGGTGAGTTGGCAGAGGATGTGGTGATGTGCTGGGAGGGCTGTCCACTCACCTCCGTGTCAGCCGCCTGTGTGACTTCCGCGGCGTGCGAGTAGGCCGAAGCCGGGGGCCTCGATTTGCGGCCTGGCCGGCGGCGTTGCCGCGCCCGTTCATTTTCTCAACAAAGCGGTCCATCGAGTGCCAGAGAGTGAGGGGGGAACTTCGGGAAGGCAGATGGATGTGGGGGGCCACTCAGGCAGAGTTTATATGCCGATGCAGGGTCCTGGTGCGGGAGCTGTGAGGAGACGCAGCTACCTCATACGGCGCCGGAACCGGAAGTATCATACATTTTAAATGGTATAGTAAATTTAATATTATGGGGCATGCATTAACATGCAAATGTTCCTAAATGCATCTTGTTTTCTGCTCAAAAGCTCCTCTCCTCAATGTGTTGGCAATTGACTTTTTGTTTTTCAGCCTGTAAAGGCTCCTATTCTAATATGCCTGTGTAGCGCCCTCCTCACTCCCCTCTTGTTCTTCAGCTCGTCTGTCTCTTGTCTAGGGGTACCTTTCAGAGGGGAAGGGAGCGGGGACACCACGCCTGGCCTTCACCACAGGTGTCAGAGTGGTGTAAGCAAAGTTCTTTTACCTTCGGGTCAGTGCTCTGCACCTGGAGCCTCCACCAAGAGTTACCTTGAACAATGTCTGTCAGGAAATGAGCCCCACACCATTAAAGTTCAACACTCCTTTATTCTTCTCGAATGAACACAATCAGTTGAACTCCCTTGTAGAAACAGAACAGAAAAGGAGGTGTGGATGCGAGTAGGCCCAGACACAATGTGTTCTCCAATTTCCTCCCTGAAAGGGAGTTGCGGTCCCCGAGCGAGGGGGGGGATTTCCTTCCAGGCGGTCTCCGATGAGAGGCTCACCCGTCACTGGCAATATGCTGCACCAGGTCTTCGAGTGAGGAGCTCCCCCCGGTCCATTACGCCTTCCGGATTCGGGTACCCACTCCCGGGGTTCCCTAGGATCTCCTTCCCTCGCGGAACTCAGTGTTGGGCACTGAGCTCCAGACCTCCATCCGAGTACCTCACCCCAGGCTAAAGGTGCCTGGGATGGAACACGACCTTCGGCTGTCGCCTAGGCCGCCTAGAGGACCGACACGAACCACCGTCCACAGGCTGAAGGTGCCTGGGACTCAACCCTGTGACAAACATGGCCGGCCCCTTTATACCCTCTCCCAGCAAGCACGGCGGGTTCCCCGCCCCACCATACCGCTGCCAAGGGAGGACAAAAAGGAAGCCCGGCACACAGCAATGATTCAACCCCAGCCCAGGGCGACAGCGCCACCTGCTGGGCTGCAGGGAATTACACATCACTGATGTCTCTGCCAAGTTCAAATTTACACCCGGGAAAGTACATACCCGCTACACCTGTAAACGCCTATATGTGCATAGACGTACAGGCTAACACAGAGGCACTTTAACAGGCTGAAAAGAACAAAACACCAAATGCCTGTAAAAGTGGAATTTTTTTAAGCCCAGTAAACATGAGCCCTTAAGATGAATGGGCTGCCTTTTGAATCTCTGTGCTCAAACAGTTATAATCAAATTTGGCCACTGGTTTACTATTAGAACCCGATAGCTAAACATTGTGTTTGCATTATAAATTAGTACTGCTTTTTTTAAATAAACTACATAATGTTCTATCAACTATACAAGTTATTTCAGCCATGCAGCAGAGAAAGCTTTTAGACCCCTTTCACACTGGAGGCGTTTTTCAGGTGCTTTAGCGTTTAACCACTTCCCTACCCAGCCATAGTAATATGACGTCCACAGATGGGATCTCCCATCCTGGGTGGACGTCATATGACGTCCTCTGCTTTGTAGGGGAATATCTGAATGATGCCTGCAGCTAGAGGCATCATTCAGATATCCTTTTGTTCTGCCAGCGATTCTCTGCACCATAAGAACGATCATAGCGGCGGTTCCGCCGCTTGATCGTTCTTATAGGCGGCGGGAGGGGGCACCCCCCCCTCCCGCCGCCATCCAGTGCTTAGCCGGCTCTCCCAGGTACCGTTGTGTTCCTTAGGACACAGCAGTTCCCTGATGGGGCTAAATGAGTGGCGGCGGAGCAGCAGCGGAGCTTTCTGTGCGGCGCGGCGGGCAGCGGAGCGGCTTACCGGCTCCCATATGCAGAGCTGCAGCAGCGGCGTGCATGGCGCCCGCGCGCGCCCCCGGGGGCGCGCAGCGCGGCGATCTGGGATCCGGTGTGTCCCTCTGGACACACCGATTCAAGTAATGTGGCGGCGGGCGGCGGAGATTCCGGTATAAACTTACCGGAATTGATGATGCAGAGCTGCGCATCGGGGCTGAGGTTTTTCCCTTGGATACAGCCCAGCCTCGATCAGGGTAAAGAGCCAATGAAATTGGCTCTTTACCACGTGACCGGCTGTGTCCAATCACAGCAGGTCACTAAATGTAAACAAAACACACAATTGTGTGTAACTCACTGTTGCCTGGTTCTCCTCTTCACACACCTGTGAGGAGGAGATCAGCTAACAGTGAGTTACACATATGTTTTACACATATACATATGTACTACTGTGCCCAGATTGCCCCCCCTAAATAAAGAGTACCTGTCATCTAGTACCTGCCACCAGATCACCCGCCACCCACCTGTCCATCAGGAGTACCTGTCCATCAGGAGTACCCGCCACCTCACCTGAGTACCCGCCACCTCAGAGTACCCGCCACCAGTCCATCAGGAGTACCTGTCCATGAGGAGTACCTGTCCATCAGGAGTACCCGCCACCTCACCTGAGTACCCGCCACCTCAGAGTACCCGCCACCAGTCCATCAGGAGTACCTGTCCATCAGGAGTACCTGTCCATCAGGAGTACCCGCCACCTCACCTGAGTACCCGCCACCTCAGAGTACCCGCCACCAGTCCATCAGGAGTACCTGTCCATCAGGAGTACCCGCCACCTCACCTGAGTACCCGCCACCTCAGAGTACCCGCCACCAGTCCATCAGGAGTACCTGTCCATCAGGAGTACCTGTCCATCAGCAGTACCCGCCACCTCACCTGAGTACCCGCCACCTCAGAGTACCCACCACCAGTCCATCAGGAGTACCTGTCCATCAGGAGTACCCGCCACCTCACCTGAGTACCCGCCACCTCAGAGTACCCGCCACCAGTCCATCAGGAGTACCTGTCCATCAGGAGTACCTGTCCATCAGGAGTACCCGCCACCTCACCTGAGTACCCGCCACCAGTCCATCAGGAGTAACTGTCCATCAGCAGTACCCGCCACCTCACCTGAGTACCCGCCACCTCAGAGTACCCGCCACCAGTCCATCAGGAGTACCTGTCCATCAGGAGTACCTGTCCGTTAGCAGTACCCGCCACCTCAGAGTACCCGCCACCAGTCCATCAGGAGTACCTGTCCATCAGGAGTACCCGCCACCTCACCTGAGTACCCGCCACCTCAGAGTACCCGCCACCAGTCCATCAGGAGTACCTGTCCATCAGCAGTACCTGCCACCTCACCTGAGTACCCGCCACCTCAGAGTACCCACCACCAGTCCATCAGGAGTACCTGTCCATCAGGAGTACCCGCCACCTCACCTGAGTACCCGCCACCTCAGAGTACCCGCCACCAGTCCATCAGGAGTACCTGTCCATCAGGAGTACCTGTCCATCAGGAGTACCTGTCCATCAGGAGTACCCGCCACCTCACCTGAGTACCCGCCACCTCAGAGTACCCGCCACCAGTCCATCAGGAGTACCTGTCCATCAGGAGTACCTGTCCATCAGGAGTACCTGTCCATCAGGAGTACCCGCCACCTCACCTGAGTACCCACCACCAGTCCATCAGGAGTACCTGTCCATCAGGAGTACCCGCCACCTCACCTGAGTACCCGCCACCTCAGAGTACCCGCCACCAGTCCATCAGGAGTACCTGTCCATCAGGAGTACCTGTCCATCAGCAGTACCCGCCACCTCAGAGTACCCGCCACCAGTCCATCAGGAGTACCTGTCCATCAGGAGTACCCGCCACCTCACCTGAGTACCCGCCACCAGTCCATCAGGAGTGCCTGTCCATCAGCAGTACCCGCCACCTCACCTGAGTACCCGCCACCTCAGAGTACCCGCCACCAGTCCATCAGAAGTACCTGTCCATCAGGAGTACCTGTCCATCAGGTGTACCAGCCACCTCACCAGGAGTACCCGCCACCAGTCCATCAGGAGTACCTGTCCATCAGGAGTACCCACCACCTCACCAGAGTACCAGCCACCTCACCAGAGTACCCACCACCAATCCATCAGGAGTACCTGTCCATTAGAGTACCCGCCACCTCACCAGAGAACCTGCCACCAGAGTACCTGCCACCTCACCAGCGTACCCACTATGTCCAGAAAGGTGTACACCCCAGAAGAAGCATATCAAATACTCAGTCTGACCGATGAGAGCAACGGGGAGCTCTCACCGCTCAGTTCTGATTCCGATTCTGGTTCGGAATATGAACCCCCCGAAGGCAGCACATCCGGATCCGAATTAGAGGAGGACACAGTCCGTCCAAAAAGAAGACGGTCTGAACACCAGGCAGCGACCAGCAGTGCCAACGGCGGTAGACCCCAGGAGGCGAGGTCCAGTGCAAGCGCTGCTAGACCCCAGGAGGAAAGGCCCAGTGCAAGCGCTGCTAGACCCCAGGAGGAAAGGCCCAGTGCAAGTACACGCCAAAGAAGTAGGACCCGAACCCAGCTTCCAGATGGCTTGGCAAACCCATTGTGGCTGCCTTCTACCTCAGGGTCAGCCACGATCCCCCCTTTTACAGCACAGCCAGGTGTGCAGGTCAACACTGAGGGTTTTTTCAAACTTGATTTTTTTAATTTATTTTTCCCTGATGAATTGGTTCAAGGCATTGTGGAGCAAACTAATCTTTTTGCTCAACAATTCATTGAAAACAACCCCAGCTCCAGCTATGCCCGCCCTTTTGAATGGAGACCCCTAACAGTGGTGGAGCTTAGATTGTTTTTAGGCCTAACGTTTAACACGGGGCTTACAAAAAAAAATGAAATGAATAGGTATTGGTCGAAGAAACCCATCCACCATATGCCAATTTTTACATCGGCCATGTCCAGGTCCCGATACGAACTTATAATGCGGTTCCTGCATTTCAGTGACAATTCACAGTGCCCCCCCCCGAGATCACCCAAACTTTGACAAATTATATAAAATTCGCCCCCTAATTAATTTTTTTTCCAAGAAGTTTGCCGAACTTTATGTCCCTGACCAAAACATTTCTGTGGACGAATCCCTGGTGCATTTCACAGGCCGGCTGGGAATCAAGCAATA
This sequence comes from Rana muscosa, assembly GCA_029206835.1. NCBI lineage: Eukaryota > Metazoa > Chordata > Amphibia > Anura > Ranidae > Rana > Rana muscosa. Next base: position 306,507,607 of record CM055117.1, on the reverse strand, counting down.
TATCCCCAGTAAGCGGGCGAGGTACGGCTTGAAGCTCAACAAGCTCTGTGAAAGCGCCACTGGTTATGTGCACTCATTCCGCATGTACGAAGGCAAAGATTCCCAGCTCGAGCCCCCTGAGTGTCCATCGTACATGGGAATAAGTGGAAAAATTGTTTGGGAGTTGGTATTTCCACTCCTCCAAAAGGGGTATCATATTTATATGGACAACTATTATACCAGCCTGCCCCTTCTCCGCCACCTCTACCTAAAAAAAACTCTGGCGTGTGGTACAACAAGAATAAACAGAAAGGGCTTCCCACAGCGTCTTGTCACCACAACCATTCAAAAGGGGGAATCGGCAAGCTTGAGGAACGAGGAAGTGTTGGCTGTGAAGTGGAGGGATAGGAAAGATGTGTACATCATGTCCACCATCCACGATGACACCTCGGTGGAACTTCACAGAAGACGCAGTACCGTTCGCAAGCCTTCCTGCATCAATGAGTACAATAAATTCATGGGGGGTGTGGATTTAAATGATCAAATGTTGCAGCCCTATCTTTCAACCCGAAAATCCCTCTTCTGGTATAAAAAAATCGCAATTTACTTTTTTCATTTGGCCCTGTTAAATTCTTTCATAGTCTACCAAAAATCCACACATAGACCCACCACCTTCATGAGATTTATTGAAGACATTGTCACTGCCCTGATCTACCAACAAACATCCCCCCCAGAAAGCATTCACTCAGATTGTGTCAGCAGACTACATGAGCGCCATTTTTCAGACCATATTCCACCATCACGATCCGGAAGACGACGCCAAAAAAAATGTCGGGTGTGCACCAGAAGAGGAATTAGGAAAGACACCAGCTTCCATTGTCCCGACTGTCCCTCCCAACCTGGCCTTTGCATCGGAAAATGCTTCAAGCGATATCACACACTCGAAAACTATTAGCCCATATTTCTAATACTGCCATTTCCCCGTTTTCAATATGTCCTGAATATTTCCCTGCCTCAACCAACCATATCATAGTCTTCCATGTGAACTGACCCTGGCCTGTTTCTCGACTATGTCTCTGCCTACCGTCTGCATTGTTTATCCGCCATGTTTCTGCCTTTCACGTGAACTGACCCTGGACTGTATGGATTATGCCTCTGCCTACCGTTAATTTCTGCCTTTTACCTGCACTGACCTCGGCCTGTTGACCATGTTTTTGCCTGCCCCCTTGGACTGATCTTTCACCCTGCTACACAGGGGTCTCACATATGTGAGGGGCTCCAGAATAGTGTTCTGAGTTCAGAAAACCAGTTTTTGGTTTTCTGTGTTCCCAGAACAGGGTCTGGTTGTCCGGAGGCTTCAAAGCGATTTGGGTGGGAGAAGCCTCTACCCCTGTCCCCATTCTTTCCTGACCGTTGCCCTAAGCTTGATGGTCCTGCCTGCTCCCTGGACAAATACTCTGGCTGTGCTGACCATACCTCTGCCTGCTGCATGTACTAACTATGGACAGTATTCCTGCCTGCTGCATGGACGATCCTTTGTTCCTTTTGCTACTGCTGACCACATCTCTGCCTGCTATCTGGACCAATGCTTTGGCTGTGCTGACATCATCTCTACCTGTACTGACTATTCCTGCCTGCTGCCTGTTTTGCTGTCGCTGTCCACGTTCCTGCCTGCTGCCTGGACCGATGCTCTCCTCTTTGGACCACTGCACTACTAAAACCGCAGGTAATCTTTTCTTTACCCTTTTTCTCAGAAGAATGTATTTTGGTTTATAATTGGTATGTACAGTACATGCTATGTTTTAGAAATATGAAGGGCCTTCAACAATGTGATAGGTTGTCAGGAATTTATGTGTGTAATTTATGCTCCTAGAACACATGACGGTGCTACTTAGATGTTAGGCCTCTGTATTTGGCCAGGCTGTGTAAAAGTCTCACACATTTGGTATCGCCATACTCAGGAGGAGTAGCAGAATGTATTTTGGGGTGTCACTTTTGCTATGTACATGCTATGTGTTGGTAATATCTTATAAATGGACAACTTTGTATAAAAAAAATGCGGTTTCATTTTTTTCCCACATATTCCAAAAACTTCTGGAAAAAAATGAACCGTTCAAAAGACTCATTATGCCTCATAGATTATACGTTGGGGTGTTAGCTTTCCAAAATGGGGTCATTTAATGGGAGTTTCCATTGTCCTGGTGCTCCAGGGTCTTCAAAACTGTAATAGGTGGTTGAGAAATGAGATGTGTAATTTATGCTCCTAGAATGCCTGAAGGTGCTATTTCAATGTTGGGCCTCTGTATTTGGACAGGCTGTGTAAAAGTCCCACACATTTGGTATTGCCATACTCAGGAGGAGTAGCAGAATGTATTTTGGGGTGTCATTTTTGCTATGTACATGCTATGTGTTGGTAATATCTTATAAATGGACAACTTTGTATAAAAAAAATGCATTTTCATTTTTTTCCCACATGTTCCAAAAACTTCTGGAAAAAAATGAACCGTTCAAAAGACTCATTATGCCTCATAGACTATACATTGGAGTGTTAGCTTTCCAAAATGGGGTCATTTTATGGGCGTTTCTATTGTCCTGGTGCTCCAGGGTCTTCAAAACTGTAATAGGTGGTTGAGAAATGAGATGTGTAATTTATGCTCCTAGAATGCCTGAAGGTGCTATTTCAATGTTGTGCCTCTGTATTTGGACAGGCTGTGTAAAAGTCTCACACATTTGGTATCGCCATACTCAGGAGGAGTAGCAGAATGTATTTTGGGGTGTCATTGCAAGTATGCATGTGCTGTGTGAGAGAAATAACTTGTTATTATGACAATTTTGTGCAAAAAAAGAAAAATTTTAAAAAATTTAAAAAATTTCCCAAGAATTGTGGGAAAAAAGTACAACTTCAAAAAACTCACAATGACTCTTACTAAATACATTGGAATGTCTGCTTTCCAAAAAGGGGTAATTTGGGGGGTATTTGTACTTTCCTGGCTTGTTAGGGTCTCAAGAAATGAAATAGGCCTTCAGTACATCAGGTGTGATCAGATGTGATAATTTTTCAATGATTTGCACCATAGCTTGTAGACTCTAACTTTCACAGAGACCAAATAATATACACTTTTTTGGTTATTTTTACTAAATATATGTAGCAGTATACATTTTGGCCCAATTTTATGAAGAAAAATTACTTATTTGCAAAATTTTACAATAAAAACCAAAAAAAAAGTGTTTTTTTAAAAAAAAAATCTAACTTTTTTCGCTTATATTGCAAAAAATAAAAAACCTAGCGGTGATTAAATACCACCAAAAGAAAGCTCTGTTTGTGAGAAAAAAATGATAAAAATTTGGTTTGGGTACAGTGTAGCATGACTGAGTAGTTGTCATTCAAAGTGTGAGAGCGCTGAAAGCTACAAATTGGTCTGGTAAGGAAGGGTGTATAAAAGCCCTGTATTGAAGTGGTTAAAAATAGTGCCTGAAAAAAGCCTCATCTGCAATCCCAGTATGAATGCCCAAGTGCTTTCACACTGGGGTACTGCGCTGGCAGGACATCAAAAGAAGTCCCGCAAGCAGCATCTTTGAGGCACTTTTGGAGCGGTGTATACATCAATGGGCAGCACCGCCGAACCGATTGCAAAGCTCCTCAGCAGCGGTGCTTTGCAGGCGCTTTTAACCTTTTATTCGGCCGCTAGCGGGGTAAAAGCACCCCGCTAGCGCCCAAAAAACACACGGGACTTACAGTAAGAGATCCTGTCCACTTGGGACAAATCCCCGTTGTCCTTGGATCTTCAGATCTAGATGAGTCCCCTACTCAGGGCGCCCCTGGCGTGGTGGTTGGGGTCCCCGGTTCTTCGGTCCGGGAAGTCATCCCTCCCCATCCAGTGGATGGTGTTCATGACGGACGCCAACCTGACGGGCTGGGGTGGTGTCTGGGGAGTCCTGTCAGCCCCAGGGTTTTGGACTCCGGACGAAGCCCGTTTACCGATCAATGTTCTGGTAATACGGGCAATCAGAATATGCCTCCCCACGTGGTCTCTATCGGCCGTCTACATTCAAGCGTAGACAATTGGCAGGCGGACTATCGGAGTCGCCAGACGCTGGACCAGGTAGAGTGGTCCTTACACCTGGACATGCCGGATGTGGACCTGAGGGGCTCTCGACTCAATCGTAAGGTGTCAAGGTTTGTGACCAGGTCCAGGGATCCTCGGGCGGATGCCTCGGATCCGTTGGTGGACCCCATGTGGTCATTATCACCTGATATCTGTTATCCCCCGCTGCAGCTGCTTCCTCGCCTGCTGTGCTGGGTTGTGGCCGAAGGGATTCCGGTGACCCTCTTTGCGCTGTGTGGGTCTCGGCGTCATTGGTACGCTGATCTGGTACGTCTCATCGCGGACGTTCCTTGGCGGTTGCCAATAAGGGAGGACCTTGTGTTTCAAGGTCCTAATTTTCATCCTGTTTTACAGTCTCTAACTTAACGGCATAGCTATTAAAAGCCAGGTGCTGAGAGTCCGAGGTCTCTCGGATTCGGTCATTTCGACCATGTTCAGGGCACGGAAGTCTTCCGCTTGAAAGATGTATCACCGTACCTGGGAAGCTTACATCGCTATGTGCGAAGAGCTGGACTAGCGTAAACGGACGTATTCCATCCCCAGTATCCTGCGGTCCTTGCAGCGTGCTGTGACCCAAATGCTTGCTTTGAGTACCTTTTAGGGGTCAGTTTTCGGCCTTGGCCGTCGTCCTTCAGGGGAAGCGACTCATAGTGTAATGGTTAGCAAGCCAGGCTACCATTGCTGACAACCATGGGATCAAATCCCCACGGGGCTGCTACAAAAGACAACCGCTAGCGGGTCATTCCTGGGTAGCACCTTTGTGCAGGGGGGTCGCCATGTGCTCTCTCCTGTTGAAACCTCCTCTCTCTCCTCGGGATTTGGATTTGGTGCTCTCGGTTCTCCAGGAACCAGAGATATTCCCCTCTTGACCTTGTCTCAGGAGGTGGCCTTCTTGGTGGCCATTACTTCCGTCAGACAAATGTGTCTGAGTTGGCGGCCTTGTCCTGCAAGTCGCCCTATTCGGTCATCCATAAGGATAAGGCGGTGTTGCGTCCGTGACCTTCCTTTTGCAAAGGTGGTCTTGGCTTTTCACCCACATGTGTTTCCTCACACATCGCATTCCAGAGGGTTTGCGCTTCACACATTTCATGTGGTACGTGATATGACTCACTAGTTGTGTCTGTCTCTGGTCCGACACAGGGCTGCGCGGTGTCGTCTGCCAACTTTTCTAGCTAGATCAGACAGACTGTTATACAGGCAATGACATTAAGGGAGTGGCCCCTCCCTTTCCGGTTGCGGCGCATGACACCAGGGCAATTGGTGCTTCCTGGGCTTTTCGACATCAAGTGTCGGTTGCACAAGTGTGCAAGGCGGCGACCTGGTCGTCCGTTCATGCCTTTTCAAGATTCTATAAGGTTAATGGGGCTGCATCTTCGGATGCTTCCTTCGGCCGCAAAGTGTTGCAGGCCGCTGTTTAATGTTGCAACTCCTCCGTTGAGGAGCTCTGCCGGTTTGGAGTGAAGTTTTGGTTGTTCCTTTACTATTTTGCTCCCACCCTTTTCTTATACTGCTTTGGGATGTCCCACACGTAATCAGTATGAGAGCTGTGTCAGTCCATCGACGATAAGAGAAAATAGGATTTTTGTACTCACCGTAAAATCCGTTTCTCTGACGTCCATGGACTGACACAGCACCCACCCTTCCTTTTTAAGGTTTGTACTGCTTTGTTACGAACTGAGGCTGCAAGTTGCAGGTGGGAGGGTAATGTCCGGAGGGACCGCGCCCCTTGGCTGGGCTGTTCGGCTCTGGTTTTGTTCTAGACTGTTTCTAACATCTAACATTCTGCCTAGGTCTTCTCCTGCAAGCAGGGACATATACCCACACGTAATCAGTATGAGAGCTGTGTCAGTCCATGGACGTCAGAGAAACGGATTTTACGGTGAGTACAATAATCCTATTTTTTCATTCCAGCAGTATATAATGAGTTTGGAAATTGTAGAGAGTTGAGTTTTAGTCGACTAATACGTAGGAGATTTTAGTCGACTAAAATGTACTGGAGATTTAGTCGACTAAATACGACTAAAACAATTGCAGAAGACTAAAATGGGGCTAAAACTAAAATGCCATTTTAGTCCCAAGACTAAGACTAAAACTAAATCGAAATTTGCTGCCAAAATTAACACTGTTAGGCCTCGTACACACGGCCGAGATTCTCGTTGAAAAAAACATGTCGTTTTTTTCGACGAGATTCTTGGACAAGAAACTTGTCCCGGCCGAGTGTACACACGCTCGTTTCAAAGAACCCGCGGTTCTTTGAAAGGAGCGTACGTGGTGACGTCATCGACTACGTCGAGCATGCGCTCGTCACATTCGATGCCGTCGCCGCCATCTTGGTATACCCTACGTATGCCTAGGAAGCTACCGCGCATGCGTCAAATTCATTTCGAACATGCGCGGGCTTCCGGGAGGACAGGTAAGTGTACACACACTCACTTTTCTCGTCGAGAAACAGGCCAACGAGAATCTCGACGAGAAAATAGAGAGCAGGTTCTCTATTTTCTCGTCGAGGTTTCTTGTCGGTTTTCTCGACGAGAAACCCGATAGCAGCGTACACACGACCGATTTACTCGGCAAGACCTCTCTGCCAGCAAGTTTCTTGCTGGTTCTTGCCAAGAAAATCGGTCGTGTGTATGAGGCCTGACACTCATTCAGGGTCTAACATGTTCCAAACGGACCGACCCCTGCAACCCCCGCATTGACAGGGGGGGGGGGGATCTTCTCCCTCCGCTAGCTGTCACAATAAAAAAAAAAAAAAAAAAGTGTTCGGTGAATGGAAAACCAAAAAGGTCTAGCAGCTTTTGCGGCTGTCGGCTTGTAGCTTTCAATTTACTACCATGGCGCTGTGGTAGTTTATTCTCTCTTCCTGTCCGATTGTATCCACTTGCCCGTACAGGCACACAGATACACTGACAAATCTGCAGGAGGCCTGCATGGCACCAGTGATCATGCTTTAGAGCAGGTGTCTTAAACTGGTGGCCCTCCAGCTGTTGCAGAACAAGTCCCATGAGGCATTGCAAGGCTGACAGTTACAAGCATGACTTCCATAGGCAGAGGTATGATGGGACTTGTAGTTACACAACAGCTGGAGGGGCCGCCAGTTTGAGACTTCTGCTTTAGAGGCTCCAGAAGCAAAAAAGAATAAATGCACATTTTTTTACCTGCAAAAAAAATGTGCATTTATTATTTTTGTTAAAAGGTGAACTTATCCTTTAAAAGCGGTTGTAATACCCCTGTAGGTGATTTTTACCTACAGGTAAGTCTATAATAAGGCTTACCTGTAGGTAAAAATGAATATCTCCTAAACCTGTATAGTTTAGGAAATATTCACTTTGCATGCAGTCGCTGACGTCAGCGGCGCATGCACTCTGTAGGTCCGGCAGACGCCAAAAAATCAGAGCTCCTTGCCGAAAAAAGGACACCCACGCCCATCATTGCGGCTTCAGGCGCTTACTGTGCCGGAAACCGCGAACCCGGAAGAAAACGCTGAGGGAACATGTGAGCTCCCGCAGTGGTGAATGGGAGACTATGTGGGGGCCTCGTTCTAAGGTAAGTATTTTATAATGAGCTAGTATGCAATGCATACTAGTTCATTATGCCTTTTGCCTTACAGGTTGTTGTTTGTTTGTTTTCTGTGGGTATACAACCGTTTTTAAGGTTCTGTTCACACCTATGTAGGTGCAATGGTGCACATGCGTTTTGCAGCGTCACGTTAAGGGCAGCCCATACATTTAAGCAGGCTGCTCTGGGACCAAAAATCGCACAAAAGTGCAAGCATTTTATTTTATTTTTTTAATAGCGCCACACCAAAAACACATGATTCTATGTTACCATGCATTTGGCAAGCAATTGATCACACACACACACACGTTAGCAAGGTGTGGTGGTGTTTTATCAAGAATTAATGGCATCACAGCAAGCTTGCAAAAAAGATGCATGTTTTTGTACAATGCAGAAATGTGGGTGATTTTAATTGCGATCTCTGCATCGCTCAAATGTGAACAGAGCCTAAAATGTTTGTCTACTGTCCACACTGCAACCACACTGCTAAACAAAGATGTGCATTTGTGTGTTCAATAATTGAATAACCTATTATATCAGGGTGGATAAAAATCAACAATAAAGTGTTTTTTTTTTCTGCTCCTAGACCCTGAAGCTCATAAAAACAGTAATAGCCTAAAGTAGTGTGCATGGATACATAGGATAACACTATTTATCTTCTAGGAGCATAAAAAAAATGCTAATGTGCATGAAGCCTTCATGAGTTTTGGTGTACACAAACGCAATATAATACTCTAATAAACAGCAAAAAAAAACACTAAGCAATAAACCTGCTCAAAAAAGCGGTTTCAATTATACCCAAATAGTTAAATATTACATTGTATTCATGCAACCATTCCACTAAGTGAAACAATCCAAGTGTGATCTTTCTTTGAAAACGATCCCAACTCTACTGTGCTCCAGATTGTGTCCATAAATCATGTGCAATGCTTTAGTTCACTCTGTGATGTGTTCCCAGTTGCAAAATAAATTTTGTGCTTCTGTGCTTAGAACTGCAAACCATGTCACAGTGCCACATGCCCCTCTTGGGTATAGACTCGCCAGAAATTTATGACCCTAGGTGACTAATGGGTCAATAAGTGCTTTATGAACAGTGAGATTCCGCCACTCTGTGCCAAAGATTTCCACAACAAATTGGTGTGGATCAATGTGTCTCAGAGATAAGGACAGAGAAAACCGCAGAAACATACATCATAGAACACCCCCCCCCCCCTTTTTTTTTTTTAAGTAGCTTTTTGAAAATGCCCCTCTATGGGCAAAAGTCATTGAGACGGGTGTGAGGACGCCTACATCACAGTGGAGTGCACTCTGGTTTCAGGTCCTGTAATGCCATCGCTAAATACAGTAAGCACCGATTCAGGCATCGGAACATGTGAGTGTAACACAATCTTTTTCACTGTATTCTGGATATATTTATCAAATGGGTTGTGCTATGATGTAAGTTTTTGCGATTTTCTCTGTCCTCATTTCTGAGATGCATTGATACAGACCAATCTGGTGTGGAAATCCTTGGTCCCGGTTTGGCACAAAGTGGTGGACTCTCACGGTTCATAAAGCGCTTGTTGACCCATTATTCATCTAGGGTCATACATTTCTGGTGAGTCTATTTTTCCTAAGAGGGGCACGAAGCACTGGTGGTGATGTCACAGGGAGTAATAACGTTTCTTGCTACAGGAAAAGGTTTAATAAAAAATGTTGGAACATGATCCTGTGGGGAAAGGGTTGGGAGTAAATTGGGATAATATTTGGGAATACACTTTAGGGCTGGGTTCACACCAGTCAGGTGCTAATTACAGCTCCGTTTTCCTTGCGAAGAGAAAAATCAGTTCAGCGTTTCACGTCAGTTTTTGATCAGGCCAGGATTGCATCAGTATCAGGTCAGGTTTACATCAGTATTTTACAGGAGATACACGAAAAATTAGAATATCGTGCAAAAGTTCATCTACTTCACTAATGCAACTTAAAAGGTAAAAATAATATATGAGATGGACTCATTACATGCAAAGCAAGATAGTTTAAGCTGTGATTTGTCATAATTGTGGTGATTATGGCTTACAGCTCATGAAAACCCCAAATCCACAATCTCAGAAAATTAGAATATTACATGCAATCAATAAAACGAGGATTGTACATAGAACAATATCGGACCTCTGAAAAGCATGCATATGTACTCAGTTTGGGCCCCTTTTGCAGCAATTACTGCCTCAATGCGGCGTGGCATGGAAGCTATCGGCCTGTGGCACTGCTGAGGTGTTATGGAAGACCAGGATGCTTCAATAGCGGCCTTCAGCTCTTCTGCATTGTTCGGCCTCATGTTTCATCTTTCTTTTGGCAGTGCCCCATAGATTCTCTATAGGGTTCAGGTCAGGCGAGTTTTCTGGCCAATCAAGCACAGTAATCCCACGGTCATTGAACCAGGTTTTGGTGCTTTTGGCAGTGTGGGCAGGTGCCAAGTCCTGCTGGAAAATGAAGTCAGCATCCCCCATAGAGCTCGTCTGCGGAAGGAAGCATGAAGTGCTCCAAAATCTCCTGGTAGACGGCTGTGCTGACCCTGGACTTAATGAAGCACAGTGGACCAACACCAGCAGATGACATGGCTCCCCAAATCAACACAGACTGTGGAAACTTCACACTGTACTTCAAGCATCTTGCAGTGTGTGCCTCTCCATTCTTCCTCCATACTCCTGGGTCCTTGGTTTCCAAATGAGATGCAAAATTTGCTCTCATCAGAAAAAGGGACTTTGGACCACTAAGCAACAGACCAGGGTTGTTTTTCTTTTAGCCCAGGTAAGACTCTTCTGACGCTGTTTGTTGTTCAGGAGTGGCTTGACAAGAGGAATACAACATTTGTGTGTGGTGGCTCTTGATGCACTGACTCCAGCCTCAGTCCACTCCTTGTTAAAGTCCCCAACACTTTTGAATGGCCTTTTCCTGACAATCCTCTCCATGCTGCGGTCATCCCTGCTGCTTGTGCACCTTTTTTCTTCCACACTTTTCCCTTCCACATAACTTTCTATTAATGTGCTTTGATACAGCACTTTTGGGACATCTAACTTCTTTTGCAATTACCTTTTTGGGGCTTTCCCTCCTTATGGAGGGTGTCGTGATGGTTTTCTGCACAGCTGTCAGGTCAACAGTCTTTCCCATGGTTGTGATTCCTACTGAACCAGACTGAGACCATTTAAAGGCCCATGGACCCAACGACCAACCGTAAACGATCCTTGTTGGAGATATCCCAAATCGGAGAAGAACTCGAGGTGTACTGGATGGCCGTGTGGTCCTCCAATGATGAAGTGGAACTTCCAATTTAACAATCCCTTTCAGGAATATGGATGACCTCAAAAAAACAATCGGTCCACCTGGTGATCTGGTCAGTAATACAATTCCTATCATACGGTATATAGGAAAGCAGATAAAAGCACGCATGTAAATAAAGCCGGCCGACTCCTTGTAGCAACCCGTCCTTCTGGGATTAGCGTAGCGTGATGACGTCAGCACATTGCTCCACCCGACGCATATACAGTATATACCATAGTTTTTAGAGGCTATAACTGAAAAGTAAATGTGAGACTAGGGTCTTTCAAAAAACCCGACCAGACATGCTGAGTAGAGAGGCAGCAGTGCAGGAGCATGTGATCAATTAAGAAAAACCACTGACCATATATTAGTTTTACCTTTTAAATTGCATTAGTGAAATAAATGAACTTTTGCACGATATTCAGATTTTTCGAGTATCACCTGTATCCTGTTTACAACGGAACACATCTACGAATCAGATTCGTGCCCATAGAAGATAATGGGCCTGAATTTGCACCTGAGCCGGACTGCACTGCCTAGAAAATGCACACGTTTTTTGTGCAATGCGGAGTGCGAATGCACCGCAGATATGTGAACCAGCCTAATTAAAATGAATGTATTTTGAAATGTCCTGTGACTTGGATGCGGTGTAAGCCGCATCCAATTCACATAGGTGTGAAGTGAACCCAGCCTAAAGAAAATGAGTGGATTTTTTATTTTATTATTAGTTAACTACATTAAATAGGATATGTTTTGCTGTTTGTCTGCCTTGACTTCAGTCATATTCCTATGTCATTTTGCGACCTAAGATTACACACAGTTTGGCTCCTGCAGATTTTTCCCTCTCTGGTGCCTTGATGACAGTAAGCAGGCACTAAAAAAGGAATATTCTGTACAGATCACAGCTGAGGTATGTGAAAATCAGACTTTTGACATATTTTTTGTGTATCACTATCTGTAGTACTGTGATTTTTAACTATTTTCTGTTGGGGTTTTTTACTGAAATCTGTAGACATACAGTTGTTGCTCATAAGTTTACATACCCTTACAGAATTAGATTTCTTGGCCATTTTTCAGAGAATATGAATAACACAAAACCTTTTCTTTCACTCATGGTTAGTGTTTGGCTGAAGCCATTTATTATCAATCAACTGTGTTTACTCTTTTTGAATCATAATCGCAACAGAAACTACCCAAATGATCCTGATTAAAAGTTTACATACCCCAGTTCTTAAAGCGGAGCTCCACCCTAAAGTGGAACTTCCGCTCATCGGAACCCTCCCCCCCCCTCCGGTGTCACATTTGGCACCTTTCAGGGGGGAGGGGGTGCAGATACCTGTCTAAGACAGGTATTTGCACCCACTTCCGGGAGTCCTCTCTGCGGGTAGTGCGTCACTTCCCGCAGAATACCCGTTGTGTTCTGGGAGACTCAGCTCCGAGAACACAACAGGGACCAGTGAGAACGGCGCATGCGCCGTAGGAAACCGGGCAGTGAAGCCGCAAGGCTTCACTTCCTGGTTCCCTCACCGAGGATGGCGGTGGGGGCAGCAGAGTGATGAGCAATCACTCGTCTTCTGCTGCCGACGTCGCTGGACTCCAGGATAGTTAAGTGTCCTAATATTAAAAGTCAGCAGCTGCAGTATTTGTAGCTGCTGGGTTTTAATATTTTTTTTTTCTCTTACCATCCATGGACTGACACGGTGTCTCTTTACACTTTACACGTGGGTTATGTCCCTGCTTGCAGGAGAAGACCTAGGCAGAATGTGAAATGTTATACATACATTCTAAAAGCCAGAGCTGAACAGCCCCACCCAGGGGGCAGTCCTTCCGGACACAACCCTCCCACTACAGTCAGCAGACTTCAGTTTTTTTCTGCCTAGCAGAAGGAGAAGACGTGGCTCTCTCAGGAGCCAGTCTCCTGACCTATTTTTATTCCTTTTCTGGAATTCTTTTTTATTTTATTTTTGAGAATTTTCTATCAACTGTCAGCTGGGCAACAGGTTGGGTACAAGATATCCTCGTAGTCTTCCCTGTCCGACCATCGAGCGTGCTGATCCTCGCCTTGTGTGCATGAGACTCAGTTCACGACAGGCCCCATTACTCCAGGGGTGGCCGGGTTTGCTTTCATGCTCCCACGGTCCTCTCAAGACTGAACAGTTCCTGACTGACTGTATCTTTCACGGTGGACCGGGCCGACAGCTACTCAGTACTGCACTGTGATAGTCCTGTCAGAAACACACCAGTGGGTCCCTCAGGGGACGGGTAAGTAGTCTCTCCTGCCTGCAGGTGAGTACAAAAGGCTGTGTGTTTCTCTGTGGGGGATTTTCCCTGTCTCCCCCTGTATTTCATTGTCACTCTCTGTCACCATTGCTGGTGCTGTGCTGTGTGGGGTGCCTGGGAGTCACACTGTTCTTGGAGGGGCTAATGCTGGTCTGCAGATATGCTTGGGGCCTTTTTTTGTGTGTTTTGGGGCCTGAGTGGCGCTGTGTGTGTGCTGTTGTTTTCACTTTTGCTGAGTCATGGCGGCCATCTTGCCGCGGATCGCCTCAGTGAAGTGTGGCGGCCATTTTTTTGTAGCCCGCGCGCACTTCAGCACTAGTTTCGGCCTCTAGCGCTGCTGTAACAGCGCAAATCTCCTCACAGCTCACCAGCGCTGACACAGCGCGGTACAGACAGCGGAACTGAGCGGTCCCTGGTCCGGTTTGGTGAGTCCCCTGGGCGCCCCCTCCTCAGTCAGCACAGCCTGTGGGTGGACTTTTTATCTGAGGAGTCTCAGAGGGGGGCAATATGGAGTCTCTGTCACCAGCTTCCCCTAAATGTCAGTGGACAACAGGCACCAGTTGTGGGCAGTCCTGGAATCATTTCTGACCAGGATGGGAGCTGTGTGCAAGCGCAAAGGAGCAAAAAAGCGCCCTCTCCCCACTTTACTTCATGAGGGCAGTGCGCTGATTCAGATATGGGCCTAGCCACTACCGCTTAGGACCCTAGTTCTGAATGTATTGGATGGTTTTGAACAGGACATTCCTTATGAGGAAAACTCCAGTTCTGAGTCAGTAAATGACAGGGCGCTTGTTAGTGTACTCATGACTGCGGTGAGGGACACTCTCAAGCTAAAATGCTGCGGATGCAGAACCTCAGGCGGATACAGTCTCCTTTGGTTCTTTTAAGGCCAGGCCTTCTAAAGAGGTTTTTCCATATGTACTTTCTTTGACCAGCTCATTGATAAGGTCTGGGAAAAGCCGCAGAAGAATTATTTTTTTTATGGTCCCGCGGCGTTTGTCTATCAGATACCCCTTGAAGATGCCCTACTTAAAAAGTGGGCTTCTCCCCCAGGGTCGACCCTCCAGTCACCCGGTTGAACAAGGCCATCACTCTCCCGATGGAGGGGACTCCTGCATTTGAGGACCCCACTGACAGGAGGTCAGAAGTGGTGAGCAGAGCCATGTTTGCCTTGTTGGGATCCGCCCTACGGCCTGTGGTAGCGGCGACCCTTGTGTCTTAAACACTTACAGGTTGGGCAAAAATGTTGCACCTAGCTGTAAAGGAGCATAATCTTCCTCCAGACACAGTTGCTTTGGCCCACCAACTGGTTCAGGGCCTGGTTTATGTGTGCGACGCCACGTTGGACGCGGCCCCTTTAATATCCAGGGCCTCTGTCTCGGCGGTGGTATTGCGTCGTCTTATCTGGTTGCAGTGCTGGTCTGCTGACCTAGCCTTAGGAAGCTCCTGACGGATCTACCATTTAAAGGTGGTAGACCTTTCGGTGCTGCTCTGGATGACATCGTCATGGATGTCATGGGAGGTAAAAGCACTCTTCTTCCTTAGACTAGCAAGGGTGAGGAGGCCCGCAGCAAACAGGGGCCTTCCTTTCCTGCAAAATGGGGTTTTTTCATCAGTCAGAGTCCACGGGTAGGCCCTCTCAGACTGACGGCAGTGCGGCTGGTGGGCACAAGTGCCCCTGGGTGCGTAAGCCGAACAAGCGGCTCCCAAGCCCGCCTCCGCGTGAAGTCTTGCCTCCGCCCGACTCTGGGGTGGGGGGACGACTTCGCAGGTCATGATTCGGTGGTCCTCCTGAATTTCCGGCTGGTGGGTGTGCGAGGTGGTCACCTCAGGATACAGGACAGTATTCCGATCCTGGCCCCCAGACAGATTCTTTCCCTCAAATCTTCCTCTCCTTCCTACCTGTTGGGCAGCCCTCTTGGGGGCTGTACAGGATTTGATCAGGTCCGGAGTGATTGTGCCGGTTCCGTCACAGGAGAGTTTTCAGGGATTCTACTCGAATCTGTTTGTCGTCCCAAAAATAGGACGTGGTTCGACCTATCCTGGACCTCAAGGCCCTGAATGCCTTCGAGAAGGTGCAGAAATTCCGCATGGAATCCATTCGCACGGTGATCGCTACACTCCACCAAAGGGATTTTCTTCTGGCGTCCTTGGACTTCAAGGACGCCTACTTGCATGTTCCGATCTGCGCAAGTCACCAGAAGTTTTTGCGATCAGCGAAGTTCACTATCGATTGTGGCTCTTCTTTTCGGCCTAGCCTCGGCACCAAGGGTGTGCACCAAGGTGCTTGCTCCGGTTCTAGCCTTCTGTTACAGCGAGGTATTGCTGTCGTAGGCTATCTGGACGATCTTCTGCTAAGAGCAGAAAGTGGATCAGACTTAGAGGAAAGGTGACTATCGTCAATTAGACCCTCAGGGACTCGAGTGGTTCCTGAACATTCAGGAGTCAGTCCTGGTCCCGACTCAGTGTCTGGAGTATCTAGTTCTGATTCTGGACTCCTTGGAGGCAAAGGTATCCTACCTCAGGATAAGTTGCTGACACTTCAGTCTGCGGTGCGGGTGCTGACATCCCAAAAATGGTTGTCAATCCGTTTTTTGCATGAGAGTCCCGAGACTTGTGGTGGCCTCCTTCGCGGCCGTTCCGTATGCCCAATCACACACCAGGGCATTGCAGAAGGAGATCTTGTCCACCTGGGACAAATCCCCGTTGTCCTTGGATCTTCAGATCCAGGCGATTCACCTGGTCAGGGCGCCCCTGACATGGTGGTTGGGATCCTCGGCTCTTCGGTCCGGAAAGTCGTTCCCTTCCCATCCAATGGACAGTACTCACGACGGACACCAGCCTGACGGGCTGGGGTGGAGTCTGGGGAGTCCTGTCGGCTCAGGCCTTGGACTCCGGACGAGCCCGTTTACCAATCACTGTTCTGGAAATACGGGCCATCAGACTGTGTCTCTCCTCAGGTCGGAGAGAGTGCGGGGTCGCTCCATCAGGAGCCAGTCGGACACCACCACGGCGGTGGCGTATGTAAACCATCAAGGGGGAACTTGGAGCTCAGCTGCGGCTTCCGAGGTAGTCCGTATCCTGAAGTGAGCCGGAAAAAACGTGCCGGCTCTATAGGCCATTTTACATTCTGGGCATAGACAATGGGCAGGCGGACTATCTGAGTCGCCAATCGCCAGACACCGACCAAGAAGAGTGGTCCTTAAATATTTCAACTCCTTTACCGACGGTGGGGCACGCCAGATGTGGACCTGATGGCCTCTCGACTCAATCGCAAGGGTCGAGGTTGTGGCCAGATCCAGGGATCCTTGGGTGATGCCTCGGATGCGTTGGTGGCCCCATAGGGTCCTTATCGCCTGATATAAACTCCGGCGATCCTAATTGTTCCGGATTGGCCTCAGCATCACTGGTACTCTGATCTGGTACGTCTCGTCGCGGACGTTCCCTGGCGGTTGCCGATGAGGGAGGACCTTCAGTCTCAAGGTCCTATGTTTCATCCGGCTTACAGTCTCTGGCTTTAACGGCAGGGCTGTTAAAAGCCAGGTGTTGAGGGACCGAGGTCTCTCGGACTCGGTCATTTTGACCATGTTAAGGACACGGAAGTCTTCCTCCAGGCAGATCTATCACCGTGCCTGGAAAGCTTATATCGCCATGTGCGAAGCGCTGGACTGGCGTCCTCGGACGTATTCCGTCCCCAGAATCCTGCGTCCTCTGCAGTGTGGAGTGACCCAAAAGCTTGCTTTGAGTACCATCAAGGATCAGATTTCGGCCTTGGCCGTCTTCTTTCAGCGACCTCTAGCGGGTCATTTTCTTGGTTAGCACCTTGTGTTGGGGGTTCGCTATGTGCTCCCTCCTGTCAAGCCTCCTCTCCCACCGTGGGATCTGAATTTGGTGCTCTCGGTCCTCCAGGAACCTCCTTTTGGGAATATCCGGGATATTCCCCTCTTGTCTTGTCTCAGAAGGTGGCCTTTTTAGTGGCAATCACTTCTGTTTGACGAGTGTCTGAGTTGGCGGCTTTGTCATGCAAGTCGCCATATTTAGTCATCCATAAGGATAAGGCGGTGTTGCATCCGCAACCTTCCTTTTTTGCCAAAGGTGGTGTCGACCTTTCACCTACATGAGGACATTGCCCTCCCATCCTTGTGTCCTCACCCATCGCATCCCAGAGAGTTTGCGCTGCACATATTGGAGGTGGTACGAGCCTTACGGTTGTACCTGTCTGCTACTGTTTCTATTCGGAAGTCCGACTCACTGTTTGTGACTGTCTCTGGTCCATAACAGGGCCAAGCGGTTTCGTCTGCCATCATTTTTAGGGGAATCAGACAAACCGTCATTCAAGCCTATGCTCTCAAAGGGCGGGCGCCTCCCTTTCCGGTTACGGCGCATTCCACCAGGGCAATTGGTGCTTCCTGGGTTTCCCGACATCAAGCGTCGGTTGCACAAGTGTGCAAGGCGGCGACCTGGTCGTCTGTTCATGCCTTTTAAGTTTTATAAGGTTAATGTGGCTGCATCTTCGGATGCTTCCTTCGGCCGCAGGGTGCTGCAGGCCGCTGTTTAAAGTTGCGACTCCTCCGTTGAGGAGCTCTGCCTTATTGGAGTGAAGTTTTGGTTTTTCCATTTATACTGTTCCCATCCCTCTTGACACTGCTTTGGGACATCCCACGTGTAAAGTGTAAAGAGACACCGTGTCAGTCCATGGATGGTAAGAGAAAATAGGATTTTTTGTACTCACCGTAAAATCCTTTTCTCTGACATCCATGGACTGACACGGCACCCACCCTTCCTTTTAAGTTTGTACTGCATTGTTACGAACTGAAGTCTGCTGACTGTAGTGGGAGGGTTGTGTCCGGAGGGACCGCCCCCTGGGTGGGGCTGTTAAGCTCTGGCTTTTAGAATGTATGTATAACATTTCACATTCTGCCTAGGTCTTCTCCTGCAAGCAGGGACATAACCCACGTGTAAAGTGTAAAGAGACACCGTGTCAGTCCATGGATGTCAGAGAAAAGGATTTTACGGTGAGTACAAAAAATCCTATTTTTCAGGGGAGCTCCGCTTTAATACCGTGTTTCGCCCCTTTTAACATCACTGACAGCTTGAAGTCTTTTGTGGTTTTTGTGGATGAGGCTCCTTATCTTCTCAGATGGTAAAGCTTCCCATTCCTCTTGGCAAAAAAGCAATCAGTGGCTGTAAATTCTTGGACTGTCTTGCATGAACTGCACGTTTGAGATCTCCCCGGAGTGGCTCAATGATATTGAGGTCAGGAGACTGAGATGGCCACTCCAGAACCTTCACTTTTTCTGCTGTAGCCAATGACAGGTCGACTTGGCCTTGTGTTTTTGGATCATTGTCATGTTGGAATGTCCACGTACATCCCATGCGCAGCTTCCTGGCTGATGATTGCAAATGTTCCTCCAGTATTTTTTGATAACATACTGCATTCATCTTGCCATCAATTTTGACCAAATTTCCTGTGCCTTTTGTAGCTCACACATCCCCAAAACATCAGCGATCCACCTCTGTGTTTCACAGTAGAAATAGTGTACCATTCATCATAGGCCTTGTTGACTCCTCTCCAAATGTAGTGTTTATGGTTGTGGCCAAAAAGCTAAATTTTGGTCTCATCACTCCAAATGATTTTGTGCCAGAAGGTTTGAGGCTCGTGTCTGTGCTGTTTGGCGTATTGTAAGCGGGATACTTTTATGGCATTTGCGTAGTAATGGCTTTCTTCTGGCAACTCGACCATACAGCCCATCTTTCTTCAAGTGCCTCCTTATTGTGCATCTTGAAACAGCCACACCACATGTTTTCAGAGTCCTGTATTTCACCTGAAGTTATTTGTGGGGTTTTCTTTGCATCCCGAACAATTTTCCTGGCAATTGTGGCTGAAATTTTAGTTGGTTTACCTGACCGTGGTTTGGTTTCAACAGAACCCCTCATTTTCCACTTCTTGATTAGAGTTTGAGAAATTCTGTCTTTTTATATCCCTTTCCTGTTTGTTTTTTTGTTTATTTTGTTTTTTATCATTTCCTTGCCTTTTGGATCTTTTTTTTTTTTTTTTTCCTAAGTAGGACTTTTTAACAGCAGCCTTTGCCATAACATACACAATATTAACCACTTAAGCCCCGGACCATTTCGGGCCATTAGGACCAAGCCTGTTTTTGGGATTCGGCACTGCGCTGCTTTAACTGTAAATTGTGCGGACATGCAATGTTGTACCCAAATGAAATTTGCGTCCTTTTCTTCCCACAAATAGAGCTTTCTTTTAATGGTATTTGATTGCCTCTGCGATTTTTATTTTTTGCGATATAAATGGAAAAAGAACGAAAATTTTGAAAAAAAAAGATATTTTCTACTTTTTGTTATAAGAAAAATCGAATAAACTCAATTTTAGTCATACATTTAGGCCAAAATGTATTCAGCCACATGTCTTTAGTAAAAAAAATGTCAATAAGCGTATATTTATTGGTTTGCGCAAAAGTTATAGCGTTAACAAACTAGGGTACATTTTCTGAAATTTACACAGCTTTAAATTTATGACTGCCTATCTCATTTCTTGAGGTGCTAAAATGGCAGGGCAGTACAAAACCCCCCCAAATGACCCCATTTTGGAAAGTAGACACCCCAAGGAAATTGCTGAGAGGCATGTTGAGCCCATTGAATATTTTTTTTTTTTGTCGCAAGTGATTGAATAATGACAAAAAAAAAAAAAAAATTACAAAAAGTTGTCACTAAATGATATATTGCTCACACATGCCATGGTTATATGTGGAATTGCACCCCAAAATACATTCTGCTGCTTCTCCTGAGTACGGGGATACCACATGTGTGGGACTTTTTAGGAGCCTAGCCACGTACGGGACCCTGGAAACCAAGCACCGCCTTCAGGATTTCTAAGGGCGCAAATTTTTGATTTCACTCCTCACTACCTATCACAGTTTCGAAGGCCATAAAATGCCAAAATAGCACAAAACCCCCCCAAATGACCCCATTTTGGAAAGTAGACACCCCAAGCTATTTACTGAGAGGCATGTTCAGTCCATGGAATATTTTATATTTTGCCACAAGTTGCGGGAATATGACAAACTTTTTTTTTTTTTGCACAAAGTTGTCACTAAATGATATATTGCTCACACATGCCATGGGCATATGTGAAATTACACCCCAAAATACATTCTGCTGCTTCTCCTGAGTACGGGGATACCACATGTGTGGGACTTTTTGGGAGCCTAGCCGCGTACGGGACCCCAAAAACCAAGCACCGCCTTCAAGGTTTCTAAGGGCATAAATTTTTGATTTCACTCCTCACTACCTATCACAGTTTTGAAGGCCATAAAATGCCAAGATGGCACAAAACCCCCCCAAATGACCCCATTTTGGAAAGTAGACACCCCAAGCTATTTGCTGAGAGGCATGTTGACCCCATTGAATATTTATTTTTTTTGTCCCAAATGATTGAATAATGACAAAAAGAAAAAAAAATGTACAAAAAGTTGTCACTAAATGATATATTGCTCACACATGCCATGGTTATATGTGGAATTGCACCCCAAAATACATTCTGCTGCTTTTCCTGAGTACGGGGATACCACATGTGTGGGACTTTTTGGGAGCCTAGCCGCGTACAGGGCCCCAAAAACCAAGCACTGCGAACGCTGCAGTTATGTGTGTTGTGTTTGGTAAGTGACAGTGATCGATCGATACTGCACTTGGGTGGGCTGGGCTGGGCTGGGCTGGGCGGAGGGGCTAAACGCAGGCGCTAGCAGGTATCTGGGCTGATCCCGCTAACACTGCGTTTTTGGGAACCCTAAACCGCTGGGGATGCTAGTATAGATCTGATCAGATCTGATCAGATACTATACCACTAAGGGGGGTGTATGCTTTGCGCGTGGGTGTTAGCGTTACTGTCACTAACCTAACACTGCCTGGGGCGACGCAGACCCTCTCTGGCGCTAAAACCTAATTGATCTCACCCGCCGGGCGATCAGGGGGGTTAAACCTTTATTGGGTTATATACGGCGGGTGCCCTGATGCTATAAAAAGCAAACTAATCAACCAGCGTCACCCGTAACCTTTATATGGTGATCACTGGTGAAAGGGTTAACTAGGGGCAATCAGGGGGTTAAAACCTTTATTAGGTTAAATATGGGGGTACCTGACACTATATAAAAACCTGACGGGTAACCTAAATAACTAAATAACTTACTGGCTAACCAGTGACACCAGTGACGCTTATACGGCGATCACTGGTGAAAGGGTTAACTCTAGGGGCAATCAGGGGGTTAAAATAATATATGGGGGTACCTGACACTAATAAAAACCTGCGGCGAACCTAAAAAAAAATAACTGCCTATCTAAAACACCAGCGACACGAATACAGCGATCGGAAAAACAATCGCTTAGTGACGCTGAAGTTAGGGGGTGAAAGGGTTACCTGGGGGGTGATCAAGGGGTTAAACCTTTATTAGGGGGGGTTAGGGGGCTACCCTGGACCTAAAGGGGCCTAATCCTAACTGCCCTGCAACTTTTTACAATCACAGATGAAACTAAATGCAGTGATCAGTAAAATAAATGATCACTGCAATCAGTGACACTGTGATTGGGGGCTTTGGGGTGACCTGGGGGGTGATCTGGGGGTGACTGGGGGGTGATTTGTGTGCCTATGTGTACCTACGTGTCAGTGGACTGTTGGTGCACTAACCTGCTTCTTCTCTGCTCGGCGCTGGGAACGGAAAGACCGCGGCGAGGGAGATGACATCACTTCCTCCAGCCTTGTTTACATCACATGGCGGAGGAAGCATTTTCATTGGCCGGGAGCGATCGCGAGGGGGGGGGCGGAATCGAGCGCCCCCCCCCCCCTCATGCCTGATCGCTCCCGAACACTTAACGGCCGCTCACTGCAGTGAAGGGGGGTCCGGATGGACCCCCCAACTGCACAAAGGCGATCACGTAGATCTACGTGATTCTGCCTGTCCGTGCCATTCTGCCGACGTAAATCGGCGGTGGGCGGTCGTTAAGTGGTTAAGCAAGATAATTTTTATGTTTTTTTTTTTTTTTCTCTTTTTTTATAACCTTTAGAAGTAAGGAAGGAGGGGGTGGGACCAGGGTTGGATGAGGGGGAGGGGTAAGTGAGAGATGGTAAAATTAGGAAGGGACACAGAACAGAAGGGGACAAAAGGTTAAGTGCAGCTCTGATCAAAATCAATAGCAGTCTCTTTACAATTTGTTAAAATGGCTCTTTAGGTATCGGTTACCCTTTCCTGTTTTAAACAACCTTTTCCCGCTGATCCTTTGACAATTCTTTTGCTTTCCCCATGACTCAGAATCCAGAAATGTCAGTGCAGCACTGGATGAAAGATGCAAGGGTCTGTCAGGAGTCCAGAAACTCATTGACCTTTTACATACATACATACATACATACATACATACATACATACACACACACACACACACACACACACACACACACACACACACACACACATACACACACACACACACACACACACACACACATACACACACACATACACATACACACACACACACTTTACAAGAAAACAGATCACAGATGAGGATGGTTACCTTTTTAATAGCCATTCAAACCCCTTTGTGTAAATCAAACCCCTTTGTGTCAATCAGGCCAAAATCACCAGGGTATGTAAACTTTTGATCAGGGTCTTTTGGGTAGTTTCTGTTGTGATTATGATTTTAAAAAGCGTAAACACAGTTGATTGATAATAAATGGCTTTAGCCAAACACGAACCATGAGTGAAAAATGTTTTTGTGCTATTCATATTCTTCAAAATGGCCAAGTAATCATAAATTCTATGAGCACAACTGTATAATATCAGTCTCCTAGTGTTCTGACGTATTGAATGTGTGTTGTAGAGGCGTTAAAAATGCTTCTGTATATATTGCCCCCCCCCCCCCCCCCCACCAGAGTGTCAAACGATTTAAAATGTATGTCAAGACAAAATTTAAAATTTAACAATTAAAGCCCAACTTAGGCTTCATGTAAACACAGTCTACTTTGACTGCCGGCCGTGGGAAAATGCAAAAGTGACAAAATTGCACCACGATTTTACATGAAGCCTTAGGGTGCACAGTGGGCAGCTAAGTGGCTAGAACTTTCACCTAGCAGCACTAGGGTCATTAGTTTAAATATCTACCTGCCTGGAGTTTGCATGTTCTCCCCTGTGCCTCCCTGGGTTTCCTCCCACATTTCAAAGACATGCTGGTAGGTTAATTGGCCCTAGTGTGTGTATGTAAAAATGTGAGTTGGTGACCTTAGACTGTAGGCTCCTTGGGGGTAGGGACTGATGTAAATGTACAATATATGTGTAAAGCGCTGCTTAAAATAGACAGCGCTATATAAGTACCTTAATGAATAAATAACATTACTTTCACACTGGGGCGCTGGCGGCGGTAAAGCGCCGTTATTTTTAGCGGCGATTTACTGTCTTTTTTGTGGCGCTTTTTTGGTCGCTAGCTGGGCGCTTTTAACCCCCACTAGCGGGCGAAAAAGGGTTTAAAGCGCCTGCAAAGTGGCGGTTCGGCGGCGCTGCCCATTGATTTCAATGCGCTCAAAGATGCGGCTAGCAAGAATTTTTTTTTACAGTCCTGCCTGCGCACCGCTCCAGTGTAAAAAGCCGAGGCTCTTTCAGGGCGCTATATTTTTAGCGCTCTAGCGCCTGCAAAGCGCCTCAGTGTGAAAGTAGCCTTAGTCTTTTATTGAAAAAGAGGTCCTAGCACACATTTCAGAGCATCAGAAATAGGAGGAACTCGCCAGCTCTCAGGAGCAAGAGATAAAGTATATCCCCTTATTCATCATCCCGTAGGCCAGGGGTTTCCAAATATTCCAGTACGAGGGCCAATTTATATATTTTACCAATATTCAAGAGTTAAAAAAAATACATTTTATTCATTCATAAAACTAATTGAGGAATAAGTTTTACTTGGATAACTTTTTTAAAAACAAAAGAATCTTCGTTTTAAAAGAACTCCACTTTTGTGGGGAGAATAAAATTAGCAAATACAATTGCAACACAAGTTATATTGCATGTTATTAAAAATGTCCTTAACTTTTCAATCTGCAGCTCAGTAATTTTCTGTAAAATGCAATATGACTACGTTGAGGAGTTCTGTACACAGACGGTGTTACAGAACGCCTCCAGATATGGTATTCCCTGCTTGTGTGATTGGCTTACTGGTTTTCCCAGAAGTCTGCACCAAAATGCAAATCCAATTTTGAGCATCCTCTGCAACAAAAATGTAATTGTTTTGGTAAGATACTCCTAAAGGGAAATCGTGTCTAAAGGAATGCAGCTTTTGTTATTAGAACCGTTCAAGTGCAGCAGCTGATTGATAATTATAAAACCACTCCCATACAGACTCACTCACCACATAGACACAGACAAACAGCAATTTTTTCAGAATAACAAAAGGTAGAAATCTGCAACAAAGTTTGTTAATCCTTGCAATGTACCCAGAGGGGAATGCTTTTTCTCAACAAAAGTGGAGATACTCTTAAAGGCAAAGAATTTTAAAATTATAACCACTTGGTCAGAATCCCAATTAGTGTTCTCCCCTCATAATAGGGTACCCACCAGAGTCTGTCCCCCACCCCCTTACATCAGGGTCCCTATCAGACTCCCAGTTTAGAACAGTGTACCTGTCAGAGTCCTCCCTTACATCCTGGTCCCCATCAGAGTGCCCCCCCCGCCTTACCCCAGGGTCTCCCATTCAAGGCCCATCTTACTCCAGGGTCCTGACTTACAGTACATTGTGGTCCCCATCAGAGTCCCTCTTCACATCAGGGTCCTCTCTTATTATTCTAATTTAGCTTAAAGCGTGGCTGTAGCTGTTTATCAGTAGGCTGGAGGTAGAGAGGTCTGGACAGAGGAAATCCCGCCCTCCTGTGCAAGGGCAAGGACATTGCTCTTGCTTTGTGCACTGGTCCAAATCATTTGCTGGAGAGGGGATAATGGTGTGGGGTTGTTTTTCAGGGGTTGGGTTGGGCTTGGTTCCCTTAGGAGGCCCCTTGGTTCCAGTGAAGTGGATTCTTAAGGTGTCGGCATACCAAGACATTGTAGACAATTTAATGCTCCCAACTCAATATTAAACCCTACGGACTAAGATGTCATTAAAGTTAATGTGTGTTAAAGGCAGGCGTCCCAATACTTTTGGTAATAAGTGTGTGTGTGTGTATGTATGTATGTATGTATGTATGTATGTATGTATATATATATATATATATATATATATAATATAATATATATTTTGCAATAAAATGTATGTACTCTTTTGGAATGATATGGATTTCTGCACAAATTGGTCATAGAATGTGATCTGATCTTCATCTAAGTCACGACAATAGACAATCACAATCTGCTTAAACTAATAACACACAGAATTAAATGTTACTATGTTTTTATTGAACACACCATGTTAAACATTCACAGTGCAGGTTGAAAAAGTATGTGAACCCTTGCATTTAATAACTGGTTGAACATCCTTTGGCAGCAATAACTTCAAACAAACGTTTCCTGTAGTTGCAGATCAGATGTGCACAACGGTCAGGAGTACCGTATTTATCAGGGGAAAATCGTGGATGCGTGTTATACGCCGATACTCACTCATCCTGGCGATCTCCGCTGACTGAGCGCAGCGATCGCCGCCGAGATACACATAGCCGAGTGTACTCGGCTTTTCTCGGCTCCGCTCACAGTCACGCCCAGTCCCGCCATTGGACCTGTGTTATGTCTATCATAGGGCGGGACTCGGCGTGACTGTGAGCGGAGCCGAGAAGAGCCGACTAGAGCCGAGTACACTCGGCTATGTGTATCTCGGCTCCGCCCAGTCCCTGCGTTCTCGGCGGCGTCATCCCGCTCCGCCCTGTCTCTGCGGCGATCTCGGCGGCGCCATTTTTGAAATGCGGGCAAGGCTGCGCTGGGCACTGGGGCAAGGCTGCAATGGACACTGCTTGCAAGGCTGCACTGGCAAGGCTGCAATGGACACTGGTAAGGCTGCATTTAAATGTAAGTTTAAATGAACGTTTTTTTTCCTTAAACTTCCCTCCTAAAAGTTTTTTTCCCTAAAATTCCCTTCTAAACTTGGGGTGCGTGTTATACGCCGATAAATACGGTAATTCTTGACCATTCCTCTTTACAGAACTGTTTCAGTTCAGCAATATTCTTGGGATGTCTGGTGTGAATCGCTTTCTTGAGGTCATGCCACAGCATCTCAATCGGGTTGAGGTCAGGACTCTGACTGGGCCACTCCAGAAGGCGTATTTTCTTCTGTTTAAGCCATTCTGTTGTTGATTTACTTCTATGCTTTGGGTCGTTGTCCTGTTGCAACACCCACCTTCTGTTGAGCTTCAGCTGGTGGACAGATGGCCTTAAGTTCTCCTGCAAAATGTCTTGATAAACTTGGGAATTCATTTTTCCTTCGATGATATCCGTCCAGGCCCTGATGCAGCAAAGCAGCCCCAAACCATGATGCCCCCACCACCATACTTCACAGTTGGGATGAGGTTTTCATGTTGGTGTGCTGTGCCTCTTTTTCTCAACACAGTGTTGTGTGTTTCTTCCAAACAACTCATATTTGGTTTCATCTGTCCACAGAATATTTTTCCAGTACTGCTGTGGAACATCCAGGTACTCTTGTGCAAACTGTAACCGTGCAGCAATGTTTTTTTTGGACAGCAGTGGCTTCCTCTGTGGTATCCTCCCATGAAATCCATTCTTGTTTAGTGTTTTACGTATCGT